>JACRUU010000005.1:9820973-9858473 GCA_030449085.1 Kryptopterus vitreolus | reverse complement strand
GTGTGTGTGTGTGTGTGTTGTGTGTGTGTGTGTGTGTGTGAGAGTCACATACCCAGCACCACCTGCACCGAAGATCACCTCAAAGCCATGATGAAGCGCGCTGCTTTTCTGGGAGAGACCACCATAGACTCTCTCACACACTCTCACACACACACACACACTCTCACACCCACACACACTCTCACTCTCTCTCTCTCACACACACACACACACACACACACACACGCCCCGAGACGCGACGTGATCTCGGGTAAACGGTGTGTAGCTGGATGTTGACAGCACCACGCGATCGCCAGCCTTGTGGCTTTGACTGCCTCGAACTGGCTTCGTGAGAGCCGGATGTGACGCACGGGAAATGAGCTCATCATTGTCAAACCGCATGGTGGGTGTGTGTACACCACACACACACACACACACACACACACACGCGAGAGAGAGAGCGCGAGAGTGTGCGGTGCAGTGGAACGGCGCGGGCAGTGGGAGGACGGCTCGGGCGACGAGTGAAGAAGAAAAGAGGTGCGGAGAACGGCCCGAGAGAGAGAGAGAGAGATGATAGATAATAATATGAGGAGAATAGATAGGGAGAGAGAACGGGGGGGAGAGAGAGAGATAGGGACGGTGGGGGTGGGGATATATAGATAGATGAGATAGACTTCCCTACGGGGGATATATATATAGATAGATACGGGTGGATACTGAGAGAGAGACTTTTTTTTACGGTGGAGGGGGGGAGATAGAGATATATACTGTATCGGGGGAGAGAGATGAGATATCGGGGGGACGGGAGTGGAGAGAGAGGTAGATAGATACTTTTTACGGGGTTTAGGGGATAGGGATATAGGATATAGAGCTCTTCCTTTCTCCTTCTCTTCTTTTTCTTTTTGGTGAAAAGCTTTTCTGTTTATTCTGTTTTATCTATATATATCTTTTACTTTTTACTGTCTTTACCTGTGATATAGTATTTCTCCATTCTCTTATCGAGGTTCTTTCTCCTTCCTTCTTTTATCTTTCTTCTCTTATCCTGGGTTATACTTGCTCCTTTTCTCGTTTTTCCTTGTCTTCTTTTTCTCTCTCCCTTATATTTATGGTTTTCTGTGAGCTTTCTTTTACTGTCGTTTATTTTCTTTTTTGATTTCTTTCGTTATCTTACTTTCCGTCTTGTTATATCTTAGATACTTTGTTTTTCCTTGTTGTGTTTTCCTTGCTTTCCTTAGCGTTGAAATATCTTTTCCGTTTTTCCTTATGGCTTTTCCTTTTGAGTCTCGACTGTATTTTTTTGTCCTCAGATGGCCAGATTGGGGCGTGCCGGGTTGCGTTAGAGATTCTTTTCTTTTTAGCTTTACCTTCCGGGTCTCCTCTATCTCGTCTCGTTAGAGAGCAGTTGTTATGTATTCTTGTCTTTTTTCTTTAGGTATTTTTTGTTTTGTTTGGCCTATCCGGTTTTCTCTCTATCTTGTTGAGAGTATGAGTCTTTAGCGGTTTTTAGTACTTGACGTCCTTGTGTTTTCGCTTCGTTTGTTTTGGTTTTTTCTTTTTATTTTTTTTCCGTTTTCTCCTTTCTTAGTTTTTTTTTGTTTTCGCTCGTTTATTTTGTGTCCTACTTGTTGGACTCTTTTTTTTTCGGTTTGTGTTTGTTCTTACTGATATTTTCCTCTTTATCCTGCCTTTTGCCCGATTTTTTGTTTTACTTTGATATCCATAATATATATATATATATATAGATATATATATATATATATATATGGATATATGGATTTTTTTTGGCTATATAACGTAACCCAGAATATATTTCATATGTTCCATATGTTAGGGGCACGGTGGCTTAGTGGTTAGCACGTTCGCCTCACACCGCCAGGGTCCGGGTTCGATTCCCGTCTCGACCATGTGTGTGTGGAGTTTGCATGTTCTCCCCGTGCCTCAGGGGGTTTTTTCTCCGGGTTCTCCGGTTTCCTCCCCGGTCCAAAAACATGCACGGTAGGTTGATTGGCACCTTGGAAAAAAAATTGTCCCTAGTGTATGAAGTGTGTGTGTGTGTGTGTTATGTCTGCCCTGCGATGGGTTGGCATTCCATCCAGGGTGTATCCTGCCTTTAATGCCCATAGACGCCTGAGATAGGCACAGGCTCCCCGTGACCCGAGGGAAGATCGGATAAAGCGGTAGAAGAAGAATGAATGAATGAATGAATGAATGTTCCATATGTTGTTCTTCTCTATCAGTGCTTTTTTGAGAAGGATATTAGTGCTACTGTCCATACTTTAAGATCAGCCAATCACATAAAAAAAGAAATAAAATAAAAATAAAATAAATAATTTAAATTGTAAATAATAATAATGTAAAATAATTTAAAATGTAAAATTATAATAAAGCACTTTAAATGTATCCCCGAGTGCAGTCTCTAAAACTATCAAACACTATGATGGAAAAGACTCCCGTGAGAACCGCCCCAATAGAATAAGACCAAAAGCTACCTGGGCTGATGAGTTTATTCTACCTACCAGCTCTAAACACTTTAGATTTATATAAACGCTCCTCTGAGTTCAGGTGACAGGGATGTATCAACATCAACCAGGAGACTACGGGGATATAAATCCACCTTTAAGGCGTGGAAACCATTACTTTGGTGGAGGAACAATTTGTGTAGTCCAAGAAACACAAGGAATGAGCATGGGTGGAGATTTTTGGCTGGAACCACTTCTGAAAGTGAATGCACAGCTCCTAAATGTGTGGTTCCCACTGTGATATAATGTGTGTATATATATATATATTATATATAGATATATATATATATATATATATATATATATATATATATATATACACATACATACCTACATAGGGGGCACGGTGGCTTAATGGGTTTTTTTTCTCCGGGTTCTCCGGTTTCCCCCGGTCCAAAAACATGGCACGGTAGGTTGATTGGCACCTTGGAAAATTGTCCCTAGTATATGAATGTGTGTGTGTGTGAGTGTGTGTGTGTGTGTGTGTGTGTGTCCTGCGATGGGTTGGCATTCCATCCAGGGTGTATCCTGCCTTAATGCCCATAGATGCCTGATGAGATAGACACAGACTCCCCGTGACCACGAGGGAAGATCGGATAAAGCGGGTAGAAAATGAGAGGCTCTTTTGAGAAATGAATGAATGAATATATATATATATATATATATAATATATATATATATATATATATATATATATATATATAGGGCCATATATATATATATATATATATATATATATGAGATACAACCCCCTCCTGGAGCACAGAGGGTTAAGGGCCTTGATAAAGGGCCCAAGGGTATTGTGTAGCAGTAGCCCAACATATGTGTATGTATATATATATATATATATGTGTGCGCTCCGACCCCAGCTTCTAAACAAGATGGTATATGTGAAGTAAAGAATTACACTATGCTGTAATGTATATGTGACAAATAAAAGCTCTTCTTCTTCTTTACATAAAGAAAGCAGGGTTGCCTTACAGACCTTCCCGTAACTCAGCAAAGGTATTGGAAGCAAGCCAAAAGATTTTTCATCATGAAAATGTTACGTAATAAATATGGTCAGACAAGCAGACAATAGTGGCAAGTACTAATAAAATTCTCTTTTATCGTATCGGCGGTTTCAGACGTCCCAAATCCGTTTCCGCCAACGTGTCGAACAACTTTAATCGCTTCATTGTCCCGCTATCAGAGCCGTTTGGGAGGCTCCTTGGTACTCATCAGTTAAACAAGACTGACATGGGCAACAATACAACCGAGCCACAACGTCAAGTATAGATAGCCAAGATGAATGACCAGAGGAAAAAAAAAAAAGCTTTCAAAGCCCAGGATGTCTAGTCTGGTATGTGTGTGTGTGTGTGTGTGTATGGGGGGGGGGGGGGGGGGAGTCTTATCAGGGGTCTATTATTTTTTTTTGTGTCTCTCTTTTTCCAGTTTAGATAAAACTCCCATATTATCAAAATCCAGGAAACAACTCTGAACTATTAGGCCTGTGAAAGGGCAGTGTTGCTTTTTATGAGGGCATTTTATTAGACACCTCCCTACATCTGTCTGTTCACTGCAATCCCATTATTCATCGCGCTGGCATGTAGGAGGAATGGCATGTGTAACAAACAGAAGCAATGAAATGGTTCCCCCGTGGACAGAACTCGCATACCAGAACATAAAACAGGACAGTCGTGTGTAGAAATATGAAACTCAACCACTATTAAAATGTATAAAAGAATATCAAGGTGTACATTTACACTTTTTTTTTTTTTTTTATTTCAGATGACATTAGGTGCACCCACAATCACTTCACGGTATCTGAAAGGCTCGGTTCAGGTGACCCGGGGACCGTCCTCCCATCCACATCTGGACTGTCAGAGAAGCAGGTGCTTATTGGTGCCTGCAGAGGGAAGGTGTCCAGCTTATGCTCGTCCTGGTTTGGCAAGCTCCATTGTGAACTGGTTTCTTCGAAATCCCACTGCATGTAATGGGGGGGGGGGGAGCAAGAGGCAGGGATTTAGCATATAAGGCGTAAGGCCACCAGGACACTGACGGAGACTATTTGAGACGTTGAACTCGCATGCAAATGTTTCCGAGTAACACAAAAGTGGCAAATCGGTTCGTCCCTGCGTTCCCTATGCATGGTAATAAACACCTCCATAGGCGCCGTGAAACAAATCTCAGCCGGGTACCAAAAAAAAAAAAAAAAACCCCAAAGACATTATCACAAATTTCTGTCTGTAGGCCACAATTGCATGGGATTATAATCAGAAGATGTATGTATTATGAGGTCTTTACCGTTGCTTGATACATGTAGCATTTTTATTAAGCAACCGCAATGAGTTCATAATCCACCTTTGTACAGTTATTCCAAAATGAAAACGCATTACATTTCTGCAATCCGATCCAGGTCAACGGTTTCGACGGTCAGAAGGATTTCCAGTCAAAGTTCACTTAGATAAAGTTGAAACTAGAAGGCCAAAATGTGAACATTTGAGCGATTGTAATTTTTTCCAATATAACGAACCCTATTCTTTCTACAAGATCCTGATAAGTTCCTCTTATACATTTTTGAGGTGTGGCTCTGAGGGTTTTTGTGATTATTAATCGAGGGGCAAATTAATATAGTTTCAATTAAATTAAATAGATTAACATATATTTGTTTGAGGGGCACGGTGGCTTAGTGGTTAGCTCGTTCGCCTCACACCGCCAGGATCCGAGTTCGATTCCCGTCTCGGGAATGTGTGTGCGGAGTTTGCATGTTCTCCCCGTGCCTCAGGGGGTTTTTCTCTGGGTTCTCCGGTTTCCCCCGGTCCAAAAACATGCACGGTAGGTTGATTGGCACCTTGGAAAATTGGCCCTAGTGTATGAATGTGTGTGTGAATGTGTGTGTGTGTGTGCCCTGCGATGGGTTGGCATTCCATCCAGGGTGTATCCTGCCTTAATGCCCATAGACGCCTGAGATAGGCACAGGCTCCCCGTGACCCGAGGAAGATCGGATAAAGCGGTAGAAGATGAATGAATGAATGAATGAATGAATATTTGTTTGAGGGGCACGGTGGATTATTGGTTAGCACGTTCGCCTCACACCGCCAGGGTCGGGGGTTTGATTCCCGTCTCGGCCATGTGTGTGTGGAGTTTGTGCATGTTCTCCCTGTGCCTCAGGGGGGTTTTTCTCCGGGTTCTCCGGTTTCCTCCCGGTCCAAAAACATACACGGTAGGTTGATTGGCACGTTGGAAAATTGTCCCTAGTGTATGAATGTGTGTGAGTGTGTGTGTGTGTCCTGGGTTGCGATGGGTTGGCATTCCATCCAGGGTTTATCCTGCCTTAATGCCCATAGACGCCTGAGATAGGCACAGACTCCCCGTGACCCGAGAAAAGATCGGATAAAGCGGTAGAAGATGAATGAATGAATGAACATACATTTGTTAGACGGCATTTTGGGTGTGTACGTTTGTGCATTTGCTAAAAACAGCGATTTCACGTATAAACAAAACAGTGTTTTGCCGGTATGGAGAGAGTACCACAGTGCGACAACAGAGCCCAAACTATGTTCTGGACGTACAAAAGGGTTGCATTCGGTACCAATACGTCTACCGTTATATCCGTACATTTTACATTTACAGCATTTGGCAGACGCTCTTATCCTGAGCAATTGAGGGCCTTGCTCAAGGGCCCACTAGTGGCAGTTTGGTGGTGGTGGGGTTTGAACCCGTGATCTTCCGGTCCAGCGTCCAACACCTTAACCACTGGACTTACCACCATACCATTAGAGGTACTTCAGGAATGAGCTTTCAGCTTTAGTGAGGTGCTGATGAAGAGGGATCCCGGGTTCACCATGGCTCTGTGACATTGGAGATCCAAACTTATACTTGAACGCGGTTGGGCTTCAGTAAAGGGAAATTTTAACACTACAGCATACAAAGGTGTACTGTACAATTCTTTTGGGGGATGAAAGCACCACATATGGTCAGGTAAAACCACAGAATTTCCCTTTTAGCATATCACCTTTTCTGTCAGGCTCAGTTGCATCCTTTGTATAAAAGGCCTCGGGCGACGGAAATAAATGGAAGTGTGGATGCAAACGATATCGGCACCTCTGCCGAACGCTTATCCAAATCCCTTCTTACCTCCGGGCTATCCCCCTCCTCCCGAGGCGTCCGAATCGGAGGGCCGATCGTAATCCTGAACACAATGGGGGGCGAATTTAGAGAGCTTCATGCTGAGTGCCGGTCATGGACACGTGGCACGGGGCCAGGATTCACATAACCAAGTTGAACGTCGACAGATCGGTTAATGATACAACGAGTTTATACACATTTCATACAAGGTACTTCCGGTAACGTCGTTTTTCTTTGCTAATCTAGCATGTAAATATGACCAAAATTGATTATTCAATATAAAATGTAAATATACACAAAAACACCGTATGGAAAAGCTCTACACAGGAACGCTACCCTCAATAAAAAAAAGTGCTCTATTGGAGGAAAAAAACAAAACAAACAAACCTATAGATTTAGCTTCGTTTATCATTGTAGGACGAGACCTGCCCTGATCGCTGGTCTATAACCTCAAGTCTATGCGCCTCTCATACAGGTTTCGCATAGTTTGGCGTTTTCCTGTTTAGCGGCGTAAAACAAAGTTCAATTGTTTTCACCTGGAGCAACTCGGGCGTTTGTTTTCGGGCTTAAATGACATCCTCAAGAGCGAGAGTGAGGAGCCGAGGAACCGCTCGGCCGTGCCAGAAAACACAGGCACACGGGAAGGACTTCCTGTCGCGCTGAAAGGCAGGGCTGTGTCTAACTATACAAAGTATTGGGGGGCGCCTGACTTTAACCACCTATTGAGGTTCTTCCCCAGGTTTGTCCCAGAGCATTGTTCACCAAGATATGCTTTATCAAGATACGGGTTGGAAGATCTTGAGGGTTCTGCTCCGGAGACAGCCTATTTCTCTAGGATGGAGGAAAAAAAATTATCGATTTCACTTTGGTTTGGCACAGCGGGCTTCCGTAGTTCTCCGCCTCCCGCACTACATTCATTCATCTTCTGCCGCTATATCCGATCTTCCCTCGAGTCACGGGTGTCTGTGTCTATCTCAGGCGTCTATGGGCATTAAGGCAGGATACACCCTGGATGGAATGCCAACCCATCGCAGGACACACACACACACACACTCACGTTCCACGGTGACAATTTCCAAGGTGACAATCAACCTACCGTGCATGTTTTTGGACCGGGAGGAAACCGGAGAACCCGGAAAAAAAAAACCCCCTGAGGCACGGGGAGAAGGGGGGGAGAACATGCAAACTCCACACACACACACATGGCCGAGACGGGAATCGAACCCGGACCCTGGCAGTATGAGTCGAACGTGCTAACCACTAAGCCACCGTGCCCCCATCCGCACTACATTATACTCGCAAAATAAATACAACATGGGGGCGCAATCCGAACAGCTCGAATCCAAGAGGGGGCGCTGTTTCATCAGTCGTATGGAAATGAACCAAACCCAATCCCGGCTGTAACATTTATCTAAAGTTTGTGGCAACAAAAGGAAGCAGCAACGACTCATTTATCTCCCAGCATCTTCATCACAAGCATGTTTGTGGAATGGGGAGGTGTGTGTGGAGCTGCGGGATAAACATGACCCCAAAACACCCACTACAAACTGCGGATACCCACCCCCCGCTCAAGCTCTATAGAGACCTAAACTTCCCCTATACACAGACCGCACTTTACTTATAACTCTTGTATCCCTCCAGCCAGCATAGTGAAGGTTACTCTACAAACAAATAAGCACTTCAAAAGCCACATACTAATCTTATACTCTGCAGAAATGTCCACTAAATCTTTATCTGCATCGTGAATGTAATAAAAAAAAAAACAAAAGTTTCCAGAGTAATGAAAATGTTTCGGGGAAGCTGTAGGTGGGTATGTGGGGTGTGTGTGTGTGTGTGTGTGTGTGTGTGTGTGGGGGGGGGTAGGGGTATAATAAAAAGGGGTGGATAATGATCCATTGTGTAATAATGGGTTTAATGGTTCTCCACAGGATGTTCAGTGTCTGGGACAGTTTTCTTCTCACCAAACACAGAGCCGTGCTTTTATTTTAGTTGTTCCTTCATGCATTTGGCCTTTGTTTAATAGCTACTGGGTTATTTGTTTTTTTCAAGCTATGCTCTTTAACTGGACTGTTTTACTTGCAAATAAATAAATAAATAACTGCATAAATTAAATCATTAAAAGGGAAAAAGTGGACATTTGGACATCAGAGTTGATGCTCCTTTTACAGGGATTTCTAATTGATTATATATATATATATATATATATAGAGAGAGAGGATAGAGAGAGAGAGAGAGAGAGAGAGAGAGAGAGAGACAGATAGATAGATAGACATTTTAAATATATATTTTTTTTAATTTAAAAAAATCCCTTAGTTATTAATGTAGTCTAAATATATAGTGCAAACAAAAGGCTGAGAGAAGAAAATACTGTATATATTCTATATGGCTTTTGTCTCAAATAAACAAGATGCCATATATTTTGTCTTTTCTGTGATAAACTATATGGATAAAAAAAACCTTTTTTTTTAACGTCCCATGCCACATGTAGTCATCATTAGCTGTGGTTATAGTTGTTCCACTTGATTTTAGGTGTGGAGATGTGTGCGCGTTGAGTCACAAGGGCATTAATAGAAGCCAGGCACTGATGAAGGAGGAAGTGAGGAGGGCCTGGGGTGCAGTCGGCGTTCCCATTCATCCCATTAAGGATGACGTCAGAGCTCTATAGCAGGCCACTCGTGATCCACTCCAATTCATGTACACAACATCTTCATGGAGCAATGCCATGCTGAAACACCACCGGGTCTCCAAGTAAACGACACATTTCATGCCATTGCATCCAAAAGACATCGTATATAATTGTGGGGTTTTTTTTGTTAATATTATTGAAATCATATTACTGAGTAATTCTTGTTTTAAATATAATTTATATGCAAATGGGATACATTTTGGTGTAAATATGTAGATACTAGTCACGAATCAACCAGGCTCTGGCTTAAAAACACTTGACTGCCACCTACTGGCTGACAATAATTAAAACATACAAACGAGCCTGGAAATCCGCTTTACGGCATATTTTTTGATTGCAACACCCGAAAGATATATTTACATAATACATAGAATAAAAATCATATGGATCATATGCAAAATATGAGAAACTATTATTATCTTCCTGTCTGACTCGCATATATATATATATATATAGGATATATATATATATATATATATATATATATATATATATATATATATATATATATACACACACACACACACATACACACATCTTCTACCGCTTTATCCGATCTTCCCTCGGGTCACGGTGAGCCTGTGCCTATCTCAGGCGGCAGGCGTCTAATCAACCTACAGTGCATGTTTTTGGACCGGGAGGAGGAACCGGTGAACCCAGAGGAAAAAACCCCCTGAGCATGGCACGGGAAAAGGGAGAACATGCAAACCCCATGAGACGAACGTGCTAACCACTAAGCCAACGTGTGTACATATATATATATATATATACACTATACACACACACACACACACACATATTATATATATATATATATATATATTATATATACACACATATATACACATATACAGATATATACACACACACACATATATATATATATATATATATATATATATATATATACACAAAAGTATTCGGTCACCTCACGTTCTCTCTCTGTTTTTTTTTGTTTTTTTCCCCAACCACACGTGTTGGGTGAGAAAGCATAGAATTTCCCCCTCATTCACTGCTCAGAGTTTTAGTTTATTAAAATCATTCCATCACTACTCACCTCCAGCTCGGAGCGGAGGGAAGACGAATCAGTAACGCTGCCTGAGGAATAACGCTCGTCGACCCTGATCACCTTCACCGATCCTCTCAGAGGCTGGTTCTCTGCTGACTTCTCCCGAGTGATAGTGACCTCCTTCATCAAACACACCTGGAAAAACCAGGAAAAACTGCATCAGCAAAATGATTTTATAAAATTCGGATCATTTTAAAAATCACAAACACCAATTACGGGAAAATAAACTGTTTAAAATATCCGGCATGATCATCAGCATCATCATAATCATGTAAAATTATGTAAAATATAATGTAAAATAATGTAAAAAAAAAGTAAATTACTTTTACTTGCATTAATGTAACTGAGTATTGTTTTTGTGTACTTCTACTTTTTAAAATCAGTCATTTCACGTTTTCTTTGAAGTATTTTATTTAACTACATATTTGATCATATCTGTTACTGAGTAGTAAAAAAAAAAATTCATCTATATCTATCTATCTATCGATCTATATATATATATATATATATATATATATATATATATATATAAATAATCATTATATTTTGATATCACAAAAATATTGTAATATAAATATATAATATAAATATAATTTAAAGGAAGAAAAAAAAGGAAGGAAGAGGGGGAAAAAAGCAACTTCAATTAATCAATTAATTTTTTTCCATTTTATAAAATCAGCTTTTATTGGGATCTTCTTACAAACCACTAGCTTGTAATTTATGTCACATCGTATCACCCTCGCCTTTCTTTTATGTTTAATCGAGTACGTTTTTAGACGGGCAACTTTACTACCTACAAGTTTTATTTAATTTTTAAAACACATACCTTTCGTATAGGCTGGACATTAGTGTTGATATTGAGCCGCGTGTCAGACATTTTTGACGATCTGCTCTTGCAGGAAATGTGTTTCCTCGCATTTCTGTCTTTAGGGCTTTGACGCTGGCCGGACGCGACGCCCAGAAGCGACCGTGTCCCCGAATACAGCCTTTCGGCCGACTGCTGTTTAGAGCACATTCGATGACACGAGAGGAGCAAAATCTGAAAGTTTGAACGATTAAAGAAGTAACCTGAACACCAGGCGTCACTCCAAAAACAAAAACACTGCCCGTGTTATAAGTGCCTATTAGTGCCAGCAGGTGGCGCCCTCGGTGGCGACTCGATCCACCATTGTTATGGATTTAGAAACCAATGATATTGGAGAGAATCAATGCTGTAACGCAAGAAAACCATCAAACACAGTTCACAATGACCTCGTGCATTTTCGCCGCACATTACGCTTTTCCTTTGGAGTGGAAATTGCGTTTTTTGTGTGCAAATTCTACAGGAATGCATAAACGCCCCATGAAAAAAACAAAAAGGCTCAATAACTGTTTTTCAATAATCTCAATAACCGACCTTTTCCGCACGATGTCCAGCTTTTCTTGAAAAATGTCTGTGGAAATGGCGACATGACCGGACGCCTTCTAGAGGGCCTCGGAGAGGTTGAATCTGATTGGTTTAAAATTGGTTCCAATCAAATCGTATCATAATTATGACTGCATTCATTTGATCTTGTCCTGTAATTGCCAGACGCTCCACCAGGTGGCGCATTAGGCACGGTGATACCTTGAGTGTTAATCCCTTATATATGTTTATGTTTGATATGTATGCATCTGGTGCTGGCCCGGCCCAGTCTGTCAAAAGTCAATGCGGGCCCTGAAAAAAACAGGGACAATGAGCCAAAAAAAAAAGTGCCCCAAACCCCCACCAACCAAAGAAAAAAAAAACCCAAAAAAAACACCCACCCCCCCCCCCCCCCCCCCCCCCCCCCCCATTGTGAATAAATCAATACATATTCATGGACCGGACCGTGATGGCCTTTCCGGCGTGCTTTGGGAAAAGGATACGGAGACGTCCAGAACGGCGCAGGACGCTCCTGAGAGGATCCACGGCAGCGCTTTGACCACAGGCTCCAGTCGCGGGTCGTAGACGAGTATCGCCGCAGCGTAAAAAGCTCCGGCCAAAGCGCTGAAACCCCTTGAGAAAGCGTGTGCTGGGTTGCTCATCCCTCCCCTGTCCTGCAATAGACAAAATGTTCATTTGTTTTCGACCGGATCCCGGAGCTCCGGGTGGTTGTTGGGATTACTCACGGCTTTCAGGAAGAACGGAATCCTGGAGGTCCAACTGATGGCGAAGGCCACAAGGCCGAGAGCGTAACCCAGAAGTTCAGTCTGATCCTATCGCCAAAAAGCAACATAAAACCTGTTACGAGGTGAAAATTTAACAAGCGATCATTCATTCATTCATTCATTCATTCAACTTCTACCGCTTTATCCGATCTTCCCTCGGGTCACGGGGAGTCTGTGTCTATCTCAGGCGTCTATGGGCATTAAGGCAGGATACACCCTGGATGGATTGCCAACCCATCGCAGGGCACACACACACACACATTCATATCACACACACACACACACACATTCATACACTAGGGACAATTTTCCAAGGTGCCAATCAACCTACCGTGCATGTTTTTGGACCGAGGGAGGAAACCGGAGAACCTGGAGAATTATACTAACCGGGAGAAAACCCGGAGAAAAACCCCCCGAGGCACGGGGAGAACATGCACAAACTCCACACACATGGCCGAGACGCGAATCGAACCCCCGACCCTGGCGGTGTGAGGCGAACGTGCTAATCACTAAACCACTGTGCCCCTAACAAGCGATCACAATGGACAAATTGCTCCAGATGGTTTTAATGGTTATAATAGGAATTGTATTGGTCGTAACCGTTTATAATGCAGTCGACCTTTATTACTAACTTTGTTTATGGCATACAAGTAATACAGGAAACTCATTTTGTTTTGATGGTGTTTCTTGGTCTGACACCCCAATGCAACCCCCCTCCCCACATGATGCCTGGGGTAACACAGCATCAGGTCACTCACACGAACAATGACGCCAAGTAGCTTTCTGCTGGTCCGCGAGTCGCGAGCGGCCGTTTGCGCGTGACGTAGACGACTATTAGTGTAAACACATCCTCCTGCTCCAAACAGCAAACAAACCACAAGAAAGTTCTGCCTCCTTCTTCGGTTTAACTTTCTCGCTCTTCTTCCTTGAACACCACACACACACACACACACACACAACACAACACAACACAAACACAACACAACACACATGGACCTACTTGCATTTTGCCCGGAATTGCTGTTGTCTAGCCGTCTAGCCAGTTTTCAGTTCACTGGAACTATGAGGCTCAAACCTGTTTCAACATTTCATTTCCCCACCGACAACAACAGAAACCATTCCAATCATCCAAAAGTGTTCCCACTACAAACCTGGTTAACCGTTACCACATGCATAGCGTGTGTGCATTTATTTATTTACATTATTAAATCGTTATACACCATTTAACCATCACGTAAACCAAATGTGGATGTTTAATGATATCATAAAGGTGTCCAGTAGATGGCGTCATCTCTACACCTCAATCTCAGGTCTATAAAGGTGTTCTGTTGTTGCTTATGGCATTACACTTGATACATCTACCAGCAAATATTTCCAGTTAAAAGGATTATAATTACCTTATTAATCATTAAATATTACAAGAGTAAAATAACTGGGTAAAATGTTTGTTTCATTGGTTGTTTATGTCAAGTCTGATAGCATTAAGGACAAAGAGAGAACTATTGGTCACTTGTACAGTCTGTAATGGTTTTAATGGACAGTGTAATGGTGTAATCTCTTGGGGTCTCATTTGTTGCTTTCGGTCTTGCGTGTGATGCCAGTAATGACCACCTTTGGTGATTTTAGATCATGTGTAGATACAAATGTGTAATAGGAATTAGTTGTCTCGTTGAGATTGGCGGCATCATATCTGATACCGTTAAAGACCAACAGAACACCTTCAGTGACTTCTAGATAGCCTTGAAGACACGCTTTTTAATGGTTTTAATGGTTATAATAGGAATTACAATGGTTTGCAAATGGAAATTGTAATGCTTTATTACTATTACAACTTTGTTTCTGGCATACAACAGTAATGCATAAGACAAATGTTGTTGGTGGTGTTTTTTTAATGGTCTGATATCATTACTATATCAAAAATATATATATATATATATATATATATATATATATATATATATATATATATATATATATATATATATATATAATCGACTGGATCCACCTTACCCGAGGCGGAATGGTACCAGCAACAAAGAGGTAAAGCGATGGAAATCAAATGCACAACGTCCAGGCTAGCCATCAGCGAACCCATACCACGCTGGAAAACAAATTCAAAAACGGTCATGCAAAAGTTATTGTCATGCAAAATGTTATTTAACTGTAATAAAGTTACAGAAGGGATTTTCCGCCCCAGTTTATCACCTGCATTAATGTCTGATTAGAGAGAAAAGCTCCAGCCAGGTGACACAAATCTCCAATCAACGAGTACAACGATTGGAGACACGCCGCAGCATCTCCGCCGGCTTTAGACCTGCTCCAGGTGAGCCTAGAAACATGCCCGAATAACACGTTTTTACACGTTTTAAAATGTTATTAGAGGAGAAAAAAATGGGATTCTTACGTGAAGTAGGACGTGAGCAGGAATAACGCAGAGGTGACGCACAGCGCGGTTGGAATTCCCACGTTGGACGGCAAAGAGCTTGTGATTTCTTTCCACCAGTGTGAAAAAGCGGTGGGAAAGTCGCTTTTGAGCACCATTTTACCCACACACACACACACACACACACAAAAAACAAAAACAAGCAAAACACACGTGTTGCACAACTGACAGCACACGCGTAAAAGGTTACGCGCGCATGTGCAGTAATGAAAGGTGCTCGAGCTTGAACAGGTCGTTTTCGTTGATGTGCAATGAAGTGTGTGTGGGTTTTTTTTCTGGATGGTGGAATAGTTTGGCTTCCCTGCTGGAAATGATGGTTTTAATGGAAACCTTTAAGAAGCAAAACACAATTGATCACAATTTGATATTTCCACTAATTTGTGCAATGGTTTCTTTTGATCGAATGATTTCGGAAACCATTTCATAAAGGGCTGTAATGGTATTTGCAGTGGAAAGAGGTTGCATGAATCCCAAACCGCGTCACTATCAGTACCTGATCACATTCATTCATTCATCTTCTACCGCTTTATCCGATCTTCCCTCGGGTCACGGGGAGTCTGTGCCTATCTCAGGCGTCTATGGGCATTAAGGCAGGATACACACTGGATGGAATGCCAACCCATCACACACACACACACACATTCATACACTAGGGACAATTTTCCAAGGTGCTAATCAACCTACCGTGCATGTTTTTGGACCGGGAGGAAACCGGAGAACCCGAAGAAAAACCCCCTGAGGCACGGGGAGAACATGCACAAACTCCACACACACATGGCCGAGACGGGAACCCTGGTGGTGGTGAGCTTTTGGTCTTTTGAGTTTTGACTTCAGGCAGGGGTTTTTAACTGTTATTTAGCTCAGGGAAGCAGATCATTTGTCAGATGCTGGTAGTTTAGCTGAAGCAAAAAAAAAAGACCAGAGATTTTCTTGCATAATAAAATGCATTTGCATCGACACCACCTTGGATCTTTAAAATGTAGACGATGTCGTAACCATATGTATTCAAGAGACACTAAATTGACCAATAAATGGAAGTTGGAACACATTTTATTTCACATGCAGTGAGAAAAACGCATGATATCTACATTAAAGAAAAATAAAACCCAAAATGTAGACAATTACCCAGGTTGAATCTCATACCTGTAACTGTGTGTGAGGCGGGGAAAATGATCATGTCCATCCAAATGTGTGGGATTGTGGATGTATGTAGGGATATAGGGAGATATATATAATATATATATAATAGAGAGAGGTATATAGAGAGATATAGATACATACTCCACTACATACATACACATCTCATAGAGAGAGAGTATATAGAGATAGAGAGAGAGAGAGATATGATAAAAGAAGAGAGAGAGAGAGATATAGAGAGAGGACACAAGAGAGACATACACACAAGGTTAGATATAGAGATCGAGAGAGATGATATATATGATGCATGAGAGAGATATAACAATATACATACAGATACTTATCAGAGATACAGTATATAATACAGAGATAATATATAGCTATATATATTATATAGTATATATATATATAATATAGAATATACATATACTATATATATAGATATATATATAATTTAATATTATATATATATATATTTATATATACATTACATACATACATACATACATACACACACAGCAAGAGAGAGAGAGAGAACAACCAGAGTTGGGAAATTTCATGACTGCACCTCATAAATGACTATCTATAAGATAACTTTAGGATTTACAGTGTATAAATATAGTACTATTATAAAAATGTTGCATGAGTACTAAATCATGTTTGGATCATGCAGAAATGTGAATCTGATGGTGGAACTTGATGGTGGATTCTGTTTTTAAGCGTCCAGGTGCTTATTGAGCCTCCTCACTTTCTCCTTCTTGTTCCTGTTTGCCGTGCTTTTTCCACGGTTTCCCGCTTTGCTGTTCTGCGCCTGCTTTGCCCTGCGATTGCGGCCCGCTGCCGGGTTTGTATCCCATCACCATCTGCACTCCTTTCGTCAGGGCCCGGACGTTTTCCTGCCGAACAACAGGGCGAAATTGTGTAAAATATTTACAAAAAAAAAATGTTGTTGACGGTTGTACGTGAAACTATTTATTACCTGGTGAAAGAAGGTTTTGTCGACAGTGTTTTCGATCTGTTTGACCTTCAGGGGTTTATTGGTGCACGTAGACGGACCGCTCGCAACGGTTTCGTTTAGGAACTTCAAATGCTGGGGCTGGAAGTCTTTCACATTGATGAAGGGAGGAGGATGGCAGAAGAGCAGCTTCCCCTGGAGAAGAAATACACAAAACCATTAGCCGTGTGCTAAAACCCGCGCTTTTAAATTTTTTAAGCTTTTAAAGCTTTTAAAACTTATGCTATATGGGGAGAAAACAAAAAAAACAAACAAACAAAAAAAAAAACCTTGGCTGTAATTCCGAGTGTTGGACTATAGGGGGCAGTGTGTGCATTTTGTGAGTGAGTTGCAATATTTTTTCCCCCTTGGATGTACTCCTAATTTTTAGTTTAAACAATTCTTCTTTGTTTGACAGCAAACATTGGATATTTATTATTAAATAAAATAAGGATAATAATTTAGAGATAGATATAATATATATATTATATATATATATATATATATATATATATATATTATAATAACTTACATTTTTACAGAGCTTTTTAATTTTTACCCTTTGTTTTTTGATACATTATTAGACCATATTATACATATTATATATATATATATATATATATATATATAGATTATATATAATATATATATATATATATATATATATATAAAATATTTTTTTTTACTTATTCATAGCCCTTATCCACATTATTTATATCTGTAATTATGTTTACATGTTGGACGGTCGTCAAGAAAACATTTCACTGCATGTCCTACTGTGTATGTATATGTATTTGACAAATAAAATTTGAATCTAATAATAAAAAGTTATAATAATTTCTTTTTTTTTGGCATTGATATTGGTATCGCGATATTTAATCAAGGTATCGTATCGAAGTCAAAATGTTGGTGTTGTGACAACGCTACTTACACTGACGTAGTCTTTCAGGACGTAGCGTGCGGATCGAGACTGGTCCGGCTGACCGTGGGCGGTCATGAAGCCCCTCATATCTGTAAACACATGTTTATGAGTCGACACCATGAACCCCTACATTGCCGTCTTATAAAGTCTGACAGTTATCGGCCTACATCCGTAAGCGGACAGCAGCTCCTCAGAGGTCGGGGGTCGATCTGGTTCTTCGTCCTCTCTGGGGCGGACGATATTGATGCCGTACGTTCCCTCTAGCACGGCTCGTGGAATCGTCTGACAAACGTGCTTATGTTAAGGGTTCCAATCTCAGAGCTGGGGGAAAAAAAAATAATGATTTACAGTTGTTTAGAAATCCCCAGGATTGGTCAAAAGAAAGGATATGAGAGAGACGGCCGGGACGTGGTCTCGCATCTGGTCAATGGGGAGAATCCCGCTACAGATCATCTCAGCTTTGGTGGACACGAAGGAGGGCATGACCAAGCCAGGACAGTCACACAGGCAAAGACCTGGCTCGACAAACAACGTCTACAAACACAAACACAGCACAGATAGCAGGATATATTAAGGGTTTCGACTTGTGCAAGAATGCGCCCAATGATATTCTTGGTAAATTTCTATTAAAATGTATATGATGTCTATATGATCAGGGGTGTCCAAACTTTTTGCACAGGGGGCCGGATTTGATGTTGTAAAATGTGGGAGGGCCGACCTCGGCTGACGTTCATTACATAAAGCAACAATATATTTAAACACAGTTTAGCAAGTGTCGCGCCTAGCGTGCCGACAACAGGCCTCGTCCCGTCGCGTCGTGTCGGAGCCTCTGAGTGATGGCCTCCTAAAAACAGTCCATTTTCCCTTTCACTAATTTGACCCCATCTTCGCAATGACACAACAACGTAACCACAGCAGTTCAAAAAACGACAATGCTAACGGGCGTCACCGGACTCATCCACGGTGACGCCCGCGCAGACGGGAACACAGCTCATTAAATACGTGGTCCTATTTTACTATCTTTATCCAAACCGGTCGCGTGCCCCGCGTGGGGCACGGCAGCAAGCCATTCTGTGTTTCACATTTTCTTTTTTATTTTCATTTTAACAATCAAACATGTATTTTGGTTCATTTGAACATGAATTATATTATCATGGGAGTTCAATGTTCAGAATTTTTGAATAACAGAAACGATTATCCACAAGTGCAGGACTAATTTGATATATGACATATCATCAAATATAAATGTTGATTGAACGGTTTATTCTGGAGTGAAAACTGACAACTTGTCTGAATTTGTGACTGAACAAAACAAAATTAAGTCAGAGTTATTTAAATGACAAATGACTTGCCTGCATTACCCTCTAGTGGGTAAATTAGGAACAGCAATTAGGAACAGCACTTATTAAGTATATGTGCGGGGTGTAGAGTGCTCCTGCCCTCTAGTGGGTAAATTAAGAACAGCACTTACTAAGATATGTGCGGGCCAGAAGTTATTAATTTTATTACAGAGGCTGCGGGCCAGATTAAGTTTGACCACGGGCCGCATTTGGCCCCCGGGCCGGACTTTGGACATGTCTGATGTAGATGCAGGGTTCCCTCTGCAAGTTCCCAGTCCCCCCCCCCACCCCCCCCCGATATAAAATCACCAATACTGAGCAGGAAAAACAGGCAGATGTTGATCCCTGAGTGTCTTTGTGGACATTTTGTAGCTCATTTAAGTTGCACATTTGCTTTAGTTAAAGGTACAGTTTGGCAATGAGAAAATTGCCTAAGGGCACGGTGGCTTAGCGGTTAGCACATTCGCCTCACACCGCCAGGGTCGTGGTTCGATTCCCGTCTCGGCCATATGTGTGTGGAGTTTGCATGTTCTCCCCGTGCCTCAGGGGTTTTTTCTCCGGGTTCTCCGGTTTCCTCCCCCGGTCCAAAAACATGCACGGTAGGTTGATTGGCACCTTGGAAAATTGTCACCCCCCCCCTAGTGCATGAATGCGTGTGTGTGTGTGTGTGTGTGTGTGTGTGTGTGTGTGTGTGTGTGATGGGTTGGCATTCCATCCAGGGTGTATCCTGCCTTAATGCCCCATAGACGCCTGAGATAGGCACAGACTCCCCGTGACCCGAGGGAAGATCGGATAAAGATAGAAGAGAAGGTTAGAAGATGAATGAATGAATGAAAATTGAAAAAAAAGGGAAATGTGGACAATTGGAAATTATATTCCACGACTTTGAAAATATACCAATATATATTTTTTTTTTCAATATTCCTGAAATTCCTTTACTTTCAATTATTGGAAAAGACCTAAAAATCCATGAAATGCCAGAAATTCCATGAAAAAAAAAAAACACACCTTTTTTGGGCATTTTTGTTATAAAATTAAAACGTACCTGAAAGTGCTTGGTGTGTCCGGGTGTAGCTGACACGGAGACTTTCTTATTCCTAAAGATGGTGTTAATGGTGGAGCTTTTGCCCACGTTAGGATAACCCACCTTAAACCGAGAGAAGGGCACGTCAAGATGACAAAAATCAATATATGGTATGTATATTTTTTTATATACATAAAAAAAAACAAATTTACACACACATATATATATACATACACATACGATACATATATATATATATATATATATAGACTATATATATATATATATAGATATATATATATATATATATATTATATAGAATATATATATATATATACATATATCTACACATATATCGTATATCATATATATACACACACACACACACACATACATACATACACACACATATTTATTATGTAATTTCTAGCTCACCAGTCCCACTGTGACTTGTCCCGTCTTACACGTTGGTCCTCCATGTGCAGCTTTAAAGATTTCTAGCAGTTCGTCTTTGTGCAACAATGGCTCGAGTTGCGAAAAAGAGGGCAATCTGAAGATGTCTCTCTCTCCTCTTTCTCCTCTTCGTCCCCTGACGGCTCGGAGCAGGTTTGCCAATCTGCCTCGGAAGTGCAGTCCTCGAAACTCTCCGTCGTGTCGTCGTCCTCTTCCTCTTCACTCAATTCAGACGCGGGTTCGGGAACCGACGACGTCTCGGCGGGTCCCTTGGTGTTCCTGTGTCGCTCGGGTCGGTGAGGTCACCGAGATGTTCTCCCTTTAACGGCGAGCGGGAGATCGATATGCAGCAAAAAATATTGGGACACCTCACTTTTTGTACTTTTTGAATGGGTGGCATTCCCAACACACCTCCTCCCAACAGAGTGCAAACGGAGACTAATCTAGACTGGTTGGGCGTTCAAATACTTTTGCCCTTATCACATAGATGAAATAAGGAGCTGGATTGAACCTCCTCACCTTTCCTTCAGCGTCCAGTCGTTGTGCCTCGGCCAGGGCGGACCAGAACACCGCTCGGACGCCTTCTTTCTGGAAATACTCGGCCCACGCACGACGCTGCTCTCGGGTCAGCAGATCCGCTTTGTTCAACAGCAGCATGTTCACCTTGTGACTGGAGACCTCGGTGACGTATTTCTCCTGGAGAGCGAGTAAAGCGGTAGTGTGAAAAACACAGATAGGAAAACCGCTAGCACAAATTTGGAAAAAAAAAGAGAAAAATGACGCACTAGATCGGGACATCGAAACAGCAAAGGGTTTCTGGCGTCGACGATTTGAACCACGACGTCACTAGAGAGAAGACAAAACCGATGCATAATAAACAAACAGGATTCAAGGAGAAAAAAAAAAAACAGTAATTTATATACATTGTATGGAACAAAGGTTTATGGACACCTGATCATGAGATTGGTACCATCATCCATTGGCTGTTATAATAACCCTCACTCTACTGGGACAGAAATACACGAGGATTGCCAGAGATCCATAGCGGCTTCCACCTTGTGTTGTACGATATATCGGTACTAGAAAAGTATCGCGATACCCTGCTTTTAAAAACGATACTTTTATTATTACTCGTACATTTAGAGTGACAGCTGTAGATTGAAACGTCTGACAATAGGGGGCAGTGCTGCTTCTATAGACATTTATGTGAATGTTGCTTGGAATGTGAAAATATAATGTAAATAATTAAAAAGTATTGTTATTTATACATTTGTTTTTACATTGGAAACAATTGTAGCAGACAGAAAACTTTTTGTATTCCATTCTCCAACTAGTTTTCTTTCTTTCTTTTTGGCCATAGTAAAGTATGAAATTCAGGATTTTGGTACTGTGAAAATTCTACCCCCTTTACAGAAACCACGGTCATGCTGGAACAGGATTGGTTCTCCAAGTACAAGTGCGATCCAATCAGAGCTGCATGATTAATATATATATATATATATATATATATATATATATATATAATATTATATATATATTATATATATATATATATATATATATATATATATATAGGGGGAAAAAATCAGGTGCCCCAATAATTTTGTCCATAAATCTATAATTGGGCTAAAAAGCTGAAAAACCTCCTCTCGATTACTCTCCAGAGCTGCCTCCAGAAATCCAGGTTCCTCTCGAACGGGGTAAGAATCAGCTTCTGTTCCTCCTCCAAGCCTGCGGCAGAACGATCGGCACAAAAATTCGAATTGTTTGCGAAATGTTTGGAAATTCACCGAAAGGAGCATAAACATCCCATTACCTCGCCAGCTCTCGTCTCCATGTCAGGAAGCTGTCTCGTTCGGCTTGCTGGAGGAGTCCGGGGCTCGTGTCCTCGTCCCAGGGAGGTCTGGACAAAGGAAAGTGTGTTAGTAAATTTTTTCAATGCATTCATTAATTTGACTATATTAGCCTTAAAAATTAATTATAATATTAATTTTGCTACATTTAGCCTTTTAAAAGTAATATATATATATATATATATATACTATATATATATATATATATATATATATATATATATATAAAGAATGGAACCGCCTGGAACCTTAAAGAAGAGCTTCCACACATTGTGTTGCACAATATATCGGTACTAGAAATGTATTGCGATACCCTACTATTACAAACAATACTATTATTATTATTATTGGTACATTTAGATTCGCAGCTGCTGTTTGAAACCTGAAATGTTCCCTACAACCTTATTCTGTGTCCCTATTTTCCTTCAGCTTCATTCTACATGCACTTGAACTCTTGACTCCATATATTAGGCGTCTGATCACCTCCGTGGGATGCGCAGGAACTGCCTGTTGTCTTCATGGAGTTTCTTCAGTCTGCTCGACTCCTCAGGGGTCAGTACTCCGGTCCTGGCTTCGGCCGGGATGAATCGGATGTTCAGCTTCTCTGGAACGTCACAGCACAAAACCTGTGAGACACCGAATTTCGCCCCCCAACCTTGCCCCTCTTACCCCTCTTACCCCACCCCACCAAGATGTCTGAGAGAACACGCGAAAGGAACCTACCTGCCGTGAATTCCGTTCCGGCGAGCTCGGCCGTGGCCAGGAAATCGTCCAAAGAGCTCTGCTCCGTCACCGACTGCAAGTTCAGGCGGCCCCAATCGTAGCCGTCGTTCAGCTCGCTGGTGTGGAGCTGGCGGTGGGAATAAACACAAACTCAACACTACAGCGGCCAGTATATATGTACCAATAATAATAATAATAATAACAACATGTGGAAACGTATCGTTTGTAAAAGCGCGGTATCGCGATACATTCCTAGTACCGATATATCGTTACTATTGTTATTATTATAGTTACCCCCGGTAGAGAACCCTAGACGGAGAACCCCGGATAGAGGACCCTAGACGAAGAACCCTCGGATGGAGAACCATCGTTAGAGACCCCCGGATAAAGAACCCGTATAGATATTATGGGATGTTTCAGTATCGCGGGTCTGTCCTGCGCCCCCAGCACGTGTTATTACAGCAGGGAGACGGAGCGTCCCCGCCCCCGGACCTGGTGAAAGAGTTGCGGTTAAACTCCGTACCCACGTGTCGGCTCTCCTGTTTCCCCGCGCCGCGTTCAGCCGCTCCCTCATTAACGCTCTCCCGAGTCCGGTCCCCTCAGCGCGGCCCTTCTTCTTCCCCATACTTACTCCTACTTCCTCAACATCCGGCACCCATCCACCTCATTCGCGTAACCGAGTCTCAAATACCGCCCTGTTTTAAATCAAGTCCCCTAGACAGGCTGCAAAATCCCGCGCACTCCTTCTCAACAGAGGGCGCATATCTAGGCAATGACGAGGCATTTGGGACTTACAGGAAGCTATGCGGAATGTACCATATGGCAGGGTGAAATCATCGCGGATATCTGGAAAACCAGACAATATCTGAGAACCTTCTGAACAATGTTTACATTTTAAAGCTTTTTTTTTGTTGTTGTTGTAAACTAAAACAAATTTAGTGATTGAGAATAGGGAAAAACAGTTTATACATCATTTTGGTTTGCGCCTAAGGCGTGTCGTATCGAAACGAACTTCAGTCAAGTGGTGTAAAAAAATAATCTTTTTACTTTATAATAATGTTTGTCTCAGTCCTTTCTTTTATATTTAAAATTGTATTTCATTCGAAAAAGAAAAAAAAATGAACAAAATAAAAACGACCCTCTGTGTAATTTTAATCTGTGTTAACTGGGAATACAAAGAACAACGCATGTGTGATCTACTGTACTACCTCTTATCACCAGTAGATGGCAATATTCTCTAATTCTTTCATTAACAATAACGTTAATATAATAATGATAATAATAATAATAATCCATAATAATATTACTTAAATAGTAATAATAACAATAATTCATTCATAATAATATGCAAATAACTAATAATAATAATACTTAAATACTACTACTACTAATAATATTAATACATTGATTCAAATGGCCCACATAAAAAGATCCTTTTCATATGTTTAACTGAATTAAATAGTGCTTAATTTATATAAACATAAAAATACACAAAATTAAACTAATAATAAAAGACAACGAACGAAAGAAAGAAAAGAATGAGGTGAAGAATTAAAATTTTTTTGGAAAAAATAATAATTTTAATAAATCGATTATAAATGAAACAATATTAAATAAATAGATATAAAATAAAGTAAATAAAATAATCAATCTAATATAATTAATCAATCTTTAAATAAATAAATACAAAACAAACAAGCACACAAATGCATTTGATATAAATTAAGGGCTAACAAGAAAGAAAGAAGATAAAGATAAAGGCAGTGGGGGTGGGGGGGGGACACGTGTATATAAATGTAGCACTATTATACAAACAAAGACAAAAAAGAAAAAAAAACCACTTAATAATAAATAATAATAATAATAACTAATAATAATTAATAATAAGAATAATTCTAATAATAATAATAATAATAATAATAATAATAATTCTAATAATAATAATAATAATAATAATAAGGGGAAGAAGAATTAATAATATAATAATTCATATAATAATAATAATAATAATAAATAAATAATAATAATAATAAGGGAAGAAGAATCTATATCATAATAATAATAATAATAATAATAATAATAATAATAATCTAATAATATAAAATAATAATAATAAGAAATAAATAATAATAATAATAATAATAATAATAATAATAATAATAATAATAATAATAATACTAATAATAATAATAATAATAATAATAATAATAATAATAATAATAAGGAATTCTAATAATAAAATCATAATAATATAATAATAAGGGGAAGAAGAATTCTTAATTTAACACTGATTTAACAAAAATGCTCTTTGTTTTTATGTTTTGTTTATTTTTGTTTTTTTTTTAAAGAATAAAAAAGAAAATACATTTCCAACTCGATCCAAAAAATCAAAGACTAAAATAAAAATAAAATCACTGCAACACCCTCGCGCGAGGGGGGGGGGAGGGGTTGTATTTTGTATTTTTGTATTTATTTATTTTTCACTGATAAACCACAAGTCAGAACATCATAAACACCGAAAATCCACAATGGTACATGTTGGAAATCCAGCAGGTGCTCCGGAGTGTCCTTTTTCTCTTCATTCCAAAATAGGACACAGAAGCGGAGACTCCAGCGCTTAAAACCCCCCCCCCCCCCCCCCCCCCCGTGTGAAAACTCCGAGTTGGTTCAGTCCGGTGTATAAGTACCGGAGATTGGCACATTTCTCCCGGCAGTTCCTTGACGTCTCCCTGCGCAATGCTCCGTAGAGGGAAGCGGATCCGTGCGTCCTGAATACGCCGAGGAAGGGAAGGGAAGGAAAGGAGGGAGGGAGGGAAGAAGGGAGGGAAAGGACATTCGAGACATGTAACGATTTCTACGCAGTCAGCGCTTGTGTTTTGGTGGCGGTGGTGTTGAGCTTCTCCTGTGCGCGCGCATACACACACACACACACACACACACACACACACACACACACAGTCCGCCTTTATGATGTTGCCTTGGAAGAAGAACAAGTTCGAGCTGATCGAGGAAGAGAAGCAGTCGAAGCCCAAAGGCTACACGGTGAGTCTGAACTACTCGGCGCTCACCACGCTGGCCAAGGCGTGTCCGGAGAGCGCGCTGAACCGGGTCGGGAGCATGTTCAAGTCGAAGCGGAGGAAGTTAAAAATCACGGGCGAGGACCCCACGTACACGGTGCTGTACCTGGGCAACGCCACCACCATCCAGTCGAAGGGCGAAGGGTGCACGGACGTGGCCGTGAGCAAGATCTGGAACAAGAGCGACATGGGCAAGAGCGGCACGAAGATGCGGCTGACGGTGAGCTCGCACGGCGTGCGCATGGTGCACACGGACGAGCAAGCGCGCCGGCCGGGACACCTGTACCTCCTGCACCGGATCACCTACTGCGTGGCGGACCCGCGCCTGCCCAGGATCTTCGCCTGGGTCTACCGGCACGAGATGAAGCACAAGGCGGTGATGCTGCGCTGCCACGCCGTGCTCGTCTCGCGGCCCGAGAAGGCGAAAGCCATGGCGCTGCTTCTGTACCAGACTTCGGCGACGGCGCTGGCCGAGTTCAAGCGCCTGAAGCGGCGCGACGACGCGCGCCACCAGCAGCAGCAGCTCGTTGGTGACCAGACCATCCCGCTCGTTCCCTTGCGCAAGCTCCTGAACGGCCAGTGCTGCTACAAGCCGCCGGTGGAGCGCAGCCGGAGCGCACCGAAACTCGGCTCCATCACCGAGGACCTGCTCGGAGAGGAAGCCGAGGAGAAAGCGACGCAGTTCGAGTGCGAGGACGTGCTGGACACGGACGACGACGAGCGCGCACCGGCGGAGAAACCTCTCTTGTGCCAGCTCATTAGCGACTTGGGCGAGATGGGCATCGGCAACGACGTGCGGACTCTAAAAGCCGACCTCCGGGTGACAAGGCTGCTGTCGGGCGAGAGCACGAGCAGCGAGTCGTCCCTCGAGAGCAGCCACGATCCCTGGCGTCGTGTCCGACGACGCCGACGCGCGCAAAACGCCCGAGGTCGGCTGATCATCTCCACGAGCTGTTTTTTTTTTGTTTGTTTGTTTTTTGTTTTTGTTTTTTTTTTTGGGGGGGGATATTCACCCGTAAGTCTCATCGTGCCACTGTTTTCTTCTTTCACTCGACACTTTTTTGCAAGAAGAAGCCATGTTTCATGTACATCACACCCATGGAGTATTTAAATGGCAAAAAAGTACGAGGCTGAATAAAATCTGTAATAAAATACACAAAAGACTTCTTCTTTACATGAAGAATAATGCACATGCTTTAAAAAAAAGGGGGAAAAGGGAAATACAGTATGAATGTTTTTTTTTCTCTTCTTCCCCTCTCTCTTTCCTTCCTGCACATCTTGGGAAGTAGAAAACAAAGGACTAAAGGCTGAAAAAAAAGAAAAAAAGCTGTGTTGTCTGCACATGCTACAGAAGTGATCATACCAGCAAGGACCTATACTGAGATTTCAGCAATATCAGGTCTTGGGGTTTTTTTTTTTTTTGGGCCGAGGTTTATTCGGTGGCTTAGAGTTTAATCTGGACATTCGGATTGAGAACGACCCGAAGAACGAGATCCAAGATCATTATAGGCAATTTTATGGGAAGGAACTGTTCCAAAAACGAACCCCAGATATGGCTAGCTACCGTCAGGACACTCTGTTTCCACACTGTTGTGTATTGACTTCGTTATGTTAATGATCCTGTATACAACATTGCAACTTTTTTTCTTTTTTTTTCTTTTTTTGGAATGTTCTTACACAAAAGGAGAAAAAAAAGCAAACAATGTTCTTATCTTTGCTGTGCAAAAGAGAAAAGAAAATAATGTATTGATGTAAATATGTGCTTTTTTTAAAAAAAAAAAAAAAAAAAAAAAAGGAAAAAAATTCACGTGTTTTTTTTGTGTATCTTGCAAAAATGAGCGAAAATAAAATAATAAAAAAAAAAACAATTCCACATCCTTTTCTTTTGTCTATTTATCAGAACCAATAAGTGAATTGGTTCCTTTACAAAAAGAAATTTCTCTAAAACATTCATTCATTCATTTTTCTACCACTTTATCCGATCTTCCCTCGGGTCACGGGGGGCGGTCTGTGTCTATCTCAGGTGTCTATGGGCATTAAGGCAGGATACACCCTGGATGGAATGCCAACCCATCACAGGACACACACACACACACACACACACACAGACACACTCATCACACACACATTCATACACTAGGGACAATTTTCCAAGGTGCCAATCAACCTACCATACATGTTTTTGGACCGGGGAGGAAACCGGGGAACCCGGAGAAAAACCCCCTGAGGCACGGGGAGAACATGCACAAACTCCACACACACGTGGCCGAGACGGGAATCGAACCTGGACCCTGTCGGTGTGAGGCGAACGTACTAACCTCTTAATTCTGATTCATTCACTATTAATTAAAACCACTTTTTTTTTTTCCACAGCGAACCTTTTTTTTTCTTTCTTCCACAACTAAGAAAACATCCTAAAGTTTATTGGGGGGGGGGGGGGGGGAGTCCCACTTTTTTTTTACTAGTCAGGTGTCCAAATACTTTTGTCCATAAGATGATTACCTTCTCAAAGCTGGACTCTTCATAACCACTACTGTAGATCCAAATACCTGCTTAAATACATGTATTATAAATGTAGAGAATGACTAAATCCACTCCACAAATAGTGGAACGTCGTACCAGGGGGGAAAAAAAGCTAAATTTTCCTTTATCCATCCGTCATTGTATTGACCCCAATCTAAAATGGTTCCATCCACCCTCACTAATCTCGTACATCTTAACGACGGCCCGCGTGGATATCGCAACCGGTGAGCCGAAAAGAAAACTCCATCCGGGTATCTCGGGTATCAAATCGATCACTCGGATATTGGTATTTGATCGTCTCCGCTCGTTTGGGGCGATGATGTTCCGTTAGATGTTTTAGGGCGCATGTGGAGATTCGTACTGGTCTAAAACGAGGTGTTGATGTAGGTTATTGTGCGCTTAAGCGTTCCAGGTCGAGCCGAAGATGTGCCACTGGAGATCTTCCAGACCATCGGGACGACATCATCATAGAGTTTGAATAGTGTACATAGGCTGGAAAATGGTCTTCTAGGGTCAAATGAAGGAAAACAAATATATGCCACACCGGTATATCTAAATACGGCCGTCATTATAGTATACAGGTATATCCATATATAGTTCTCGGCCTTTTGGCGAAGATCAAGTGTAGTATCTGTTCTTATCAGTTTAATATATGATATGTCCTCTATATGAGGACTTCATATTAAGCGGATTTAGGGAGGGGGGTAGCTCAGTGGCATCTAAGGCAGGGTGCTGGGCTGCTGATCGGAAGATCCGGGTTCGAGCCCCGGTATGGCCAAGCTGCCGCCCTTGGGTCCTTGAGCAAGACCCTTAACCCTCTGTGCTCCAGGGGCGCCGTATCATAGCTGATACCCTGCGCTCTGACCCCAGCTACCAACATCAAGCTGGGATATGCGAAGTAAAGAATTTCACTGTGCTGTAATGTATATGTGACAAATAAAGGATTATTATTTCTGTGCAAAGGTTTTCACAAAATGCTGTAAACAAAGAACGCTTTCGAAAATGCAAGTGTTCATTATTTACTTTCATCAAATGAATGAAATGCAGTGAATGAAGATCAGAATGAAATCAGATCAATATTTGTTGTAAACACATGTTTACCTTCCAAACAGCAGGTACACTTATACACGGTGTTTATGAAGGAACTCGGCTGGTTGTTTGTTCCATCTCGGAGAAGTAAACACAGATCTTCTGTGGATGTCGACGTTCTCACATCCTTCTGTCTCTTCATGTAAATCCCACACACACTCCATGATGTAGAGATCAGGACTCTGTGGGGATGGGGGGGGGTGCCATCACTTCCACTACTTCTACTGCTTCTAAACGTCACTCGCAACAAATATTGATTTAATTTTGTTCACTGAACGCACTCTTAGTTTACAGCATTTTTTCACACCTGCCTAAAACGTTTGCACACATTCATTCATTCATTCATCTTCTACCGCTTTATCCGATCTTCCCTCGGGTCACGGGGAGTCTGTGTCTATCTCAGGCGTCTATGGGCATTAAGGCAGGATACACCCTGGATGGAATGCCAACCCATCACAGGACACACACACTCATAATCACACACACATTCATACACTAGGGACAATTTTCCAAGGTGCCAATCAACCTACCGTGCATGTTTTTTTTTGGACCGGGAGGAAAACCGGAGAACCCGGAGAAAAAAACCCCCTGCAACAGACACGGGGAGAACATGCAAACTCCACACACAACTGGCCGACTGAGATGGAATCGAACCCGGATCCTGGCGGTGTTGCGGCGAACGTGTAACCACTAACCACTAAACCACCGTGCTCCCCCCCGTTTGCACAGTACTGTATAATGTTGTAAAACATCCACCGTTCTTATATAGTACAGATGGAGGAATCATATGTTGCCTGGACCTTTTATCTCCTGGAGATACATCTCCAGCAATCTTCACAGTGTATATGGATATACTGTATGGTAAGCTGGTGGAATCGCTTCTATAATAAAAAAAAGAGATAAATCCGGCATTTAAATGTTATAAAATTCAAACAAAGCGTGTATAGAGAGTGAATCTAAGTAATAATGTAATCATTTTCGAGATAAACCATGGGGGAAAAATGATTTTCCCCCCAGCTTTTCCAGTACGACTACGCACTTATTTATTTATTTATTTATTTATTTATTTATTTATTTATTTTTCCAATGCCAGGAGAAGTGAAGTGAATTGTTTGGATTTTTCTCTTTTTGTTGATTTGTTAAAATAAATAAATAAATCGTGTGGATTTGTATAGCGGTGCAATCAGTGAGGTTTTTAGAAAACCACTTTTAGTCATTCCGCAATGTTTGAAAGACCCGGAGAGTAAATAGACGTCAGGTGGGAATGATGCGGATCGAAGCGGCTTGCGTTTTGCTCATGCGCGGTGCAGTACAGCAATGTTCACCGTTTTTTTTATATATATATATATATATATAATATATATATATATAGTTCCACATCACACACACACACACACACACACACACACACACACACACACACACACACACACACACACACACACACACACACACACACACACACATATATATATATAGGAAGGGGGCACGGTGGCTTTAGTGGTTAGCACGTTCGCCTCACACCGCCAGGGTCCGGGTTCGATTCCCGTCTCGGCCATGTGTGTGTGTGTGGAGTTTGCATGTTCTCCCCGTGCTCTCAGGGGTTTTTTTTTCTCCGGGTTCTCCTGTTTCCCCCCCGGTCGAAAAAACATGCACGGTAACAGTTTGAGGTTGATTGGCACCCTTGGAAAATTGTCCCTAGTGTATGAATGTGTGTGTGTGTGTGTGTGTGTCCTGCGATGGGTTGGCATTCCATCCAGGGTGTATCCTGCCTTAATGCCCATAGACGCCTGAGATAGACACAGACTCCTCCCCGTGACCCGAGGGAAGATCGGAATATAGTGGTAGAAGATGAATCAATATATATATATATATATATATATATATATATATATATATATATATATATATATATATATATATATATATATATATTTGGATGACGCAGATCTAAAAACTACACTCTATCCTAGTATTTTTTATTATTTTGTAGCTGCAACGTATCAGCCGGCCGTCTTTCATTTTCCTCGCTTACAGGTAACTTTTGTATTGAGTATACAAATGGCTTTATTAGAAGCAAACAGATTGATTCCAGGCACGGCGATCGAAAACCACGAGGGAAAAAAAGAGAAAAAAAAGGAAAGGAGGATAAAAAAGAATGTGTCATAGTACACAGTGATCTCAGAAAGCGATCAGAGATGCCTCTACAGGGAAGAGTCGAAGAGGCGCAGTCATTTCACCAGCGAATAAGACTGAAAACATCTGCCTGTGGGTGTGATCCGCGAACACACACACACACACACACACACACACACACACACACACACAAAAACACAACACTCGCCCCGAGATCTTCTTTCTCTGAACATCCTGTCCTGCGCTCGCTAAGAACAAATGGTGGTCGGGAACATTGTGCTTAATTAGCAAACGCCACTGACATCTTCGCCCGGAGAGTACGGGGGATCAGGGGACCCCACTGGGCCCGCTTCTCATTTCTCAATGTTTTTTTGACACGAAAACCACCGAACCCCACTGGCTTCCCTCCCCCACACCCCCGGAGAGTAATAGATTTCAGCGCGGTTATTTCAGTCTTTCCGTTTGCGCGGATAATAATAGCGAGAGAGCAGGAAGAGTCAGCAGACAGACTCCAGTCTGCAAACTCAGATTGGGAGATTTCATGGAACGCTCTTGTCTCCAATGGCTTTTTTTTTTTTTTTTGGGCCACGCTTCCTGTGATGCACCCCATGCAACAAAGCCGTTTATTTGCCTATACAAAAAAAAACAACAACAAACAACCCCCCCACACTCCCACCCCCCCTCAAAACAGGGGGGGGGTGGGAATTCGGGGCTGATTGAAAACAAGTCAGAAGCCCAATTAAAATAAATAGAATATAATAGTGTATAATCCAGGCTTTATTTCATTTATTTTTATTATTATTATTTATTATCTACAGATAAGTTCGCTGTCAGATCGCTTACGACATTTATTGTCAAATGTTCACGTCATCACACATTTGTTCTAAATATACATTGAATTAATGCGCTTCAAGTCAAATCTGAATATAATAATAAACATTATCATTAGTGAAACCAAACTCGGGGGGGGGTGGTTTAGTGGTTAGCACGTTCGACTCACACCGCCAGGGTCCGGGTTCGATTCCCGTCTCGGCCATGTGTGTGTGTGGAGTTTGCATGTTTTTCTCGTAACATCCGTGCCTCAGGGGGTTTTTTCTCAGGGTTCTCCGGTTTCCTCCCTCCCGGTCCAAAAAACATGCACGGTAGGTTGATTGGCACCTTGGAAAATTGTCCCTAGTGTGTGAGTGTGTGTGTGTGTGTGTGTGTGTGATAGGTTGGCATTCCATCCAGGGTGCATCCTGAATTGAATCTTTACTGCCAATTATATCTATGTATTATGGAGGTGGTAGCGCAGCGGTTAAGGCATTAACCAGTAGGTTGCAGGTTCCTATCCCAGCACCACTAGTGGGCCCTTGAGCAAGGCCCATAACACTCAATTGCTCTGGATAAGGGCGATCTGCCAAATGCTTTCAAACATGCGAATGCTGGAACGGTGAAACGAGCAGCTTTCACTTTCTCACCTTCAAAGGTAATAACGAAACCAGACGTGTGAGGCGTGTGTTTCCGATGAGACCAAAGCCAGACGGGTGCGAGGCGTTAAATATAATGCCACCAAATAAGACAGGTGGTGCCACACCACCGCTTACTGGTTTCTCCGCCCTCTTATTATTGTTTTCTCTCTCTTTTTTTTTTTGGTCATAATTAATGTGAATGATATAATAATGGAACCAGATCGTGTTTAATAGTGTCTATATAACAGAGCCTGGAACATTTACGCCATACGCCCTTATCCATCTGAGCAATCAAAGGTTAAGGGCCTTGTTCAAGGGCCCATTTATTAGTGGCACACCTTGGTGGTGGTGGGATTTTGAACCTGCGATCTTCCTGTATCCAGAGCCCAATGCCCTTAACCACTGAGCCTCAGGGATTGTAAGGAGGATTGTGCTGGGATTTGAACCTGCGACCTTCCGATCCGAAAGGCCTAATACCAATTATGATTTATTCCTAATTTAACAACACCACACAACCTTCTGACGGTGCTACGGATACAGAATGTACCTTATACCTTTTGCCCGATCCGTACCATTATACATCCAAACTTGAGGCATGTTGCCAGGTATTTAAGGGCTTTGGTATCCTCGCTATATGGATTATTGCCTTCTGTTTCCTGCTCCGGCGTGATGTGTTTCTGCCCCAGTTTTTGGGTTTGTTTGTTTGTTTATTTGTTTGTTTGTTTTTTAAAGCCTTTGTGTTCTGCACCTCGGGTCCCGCCTCGGATCCTTCATTTACACACACACCACTAGTCGACCATGTTAGGATGATGCTCCATTTTTCTGATCCGGAAGGTCGCAAGTTCGAATCTCACCACTACTTGTGAGCAAAATCCTTAAACCCTCAGTACTATTGGGTTGGATGAGATCATGAATGGGACAATTGTAAATACACATTTCCTCTAAACATTCCGCGAACTTCAATACCTCCTCGCAGCAACCCCAAGAGACCAAAGAAGGATCCCCTTGTTCAAGATCAGGGTCAAGTTCATTCATTCATTCATTCATTCATTCATTCATCTTCTAAAACCAGTCTACCAAACTTCTACCCCGCTTTATCCGATCTTTGATTTTCCCTCGGGTCACGGGGAGTCTGTGTCTATCTCAGGCGTCTATGGGCATTAAGGCAGGATACACCCTGGATGGAATGCCAACCCATCGCAGGACACACACACACACACATTCACACACACATTCATACACTAGGGACAATTTTCCAAGGTGCCAATCAACCTTACCGTGCATGTTTTTGGACCGAGGAGGAGGAAACCGGAGAACCCGGAGAAAAACCCCCTGAGGCAGGGGGAGAACATGCACAAACTCCACACACACACATAGCCGAGATGGGAATCGAACCCGGACCCTGGCGGTGTGAGGCGAATGTAATGTAGAAATCCTATGGAAATACTGCAAAAATAAACAAACAAATAAATAAATAATCAGTTTCGCTCCGACATATCAAGCGACTCCCGGTTAGAGGTGACTCTGGATCGCTTCTTTGTCTATGGCGAATGGGTGTTAATGAGAATACATTCCCTCGTGCACACAGCATGAGTGCGAGTGCAAAAATAATTTGGGTTGTTAATAATTACAGGAAACACATTTCCGTCTCACCAGGACAAAACAAAAACGGATTCGTGTGTGAACAGCGATGAAAATGAAAACGAGTATTTTATTACGGACACCTGTTTATCCTTACATATGCTTTCTAAACACCACAGTTAGTCTTTCATTTGCTCTGGGAAGACTAGATATTTATTCATTCATTCATCTTCTACCGCTTTATCCGATCTTCCCTCGGGTCACGGGGAGTCTGTGCCTATCTCAGGCGTCTATGGGCATTAAGGCAGGATACACCCTGGATGGAATGCCAACCCATCGCAGGACACACACACACACACACATTCATACACTAGGGACAATTTTCCAAGGTGCCAATCAACTTACCGTGCATGTTTTTGGACCGGGAGGAACCTGGAGAACCTGGAGAAAAACCCCCTGAGGCACGGGGAGAACATGCAAACTCCACACACACATGGCCGAGACGGGAATCAAACCCCGACCCTGGCGGTGTGAGGCGAACGTGCTAACCACTAAGCCACCGTGCCCCCAGACTAGATATTTATTTGCTAAAATCGTATATACTAATGTAGGAAAACACTCATCCCAGAGAGGTTCAATAGGATTCGGATCTCTATTCCCGGCCACGCAAGATCGGTCCCAAAACAAGCTGTATATCATCAAAGCATTGGTTTGGGTCTGCAAGTTCAAGTGACGTCCAAAAACAGCGTTGAGCCTTCAGATATAAAAGTCAGGTGTCCCAATACTTTTGTCCATATCGTGTAAAATGCATGGCCTTATTCCGGGGGTTATAAGGCCATAGACGTGCTGCTATAGTTATAACTCTAATCACAGTGTTTAGGTGTAATGGCGAGCGAGGGACCCCCGGATTGAGACGTGGCCCACGTGTCGGTAATTACATTCCTTCACTGCGAACATCCCGGGGATAAGCTGGCACGTGTTGGGAATCTTCAGGTAATCGCAAAGCCGCCGGCTCATCATGCGAACAGATGGTCCGCTTTGCAGCCTGACATAGCCGATCGAGTAAACAGATCAGGGAGGAGGAGGGAAAGGAGGAGGGAAGGGAGGAGGGAAAGAAAGAGGTGAGAGAACACATTTGCTATCTGCTATCTTGGGATTAATGGTTACGGTCGGTCAAAAGCATGAGCAAAAACGGACTCCATGTTCAATCCTTTTCGGGATCTGCCTGTCAAAATGGATGATAAAAATCGTAGTCAGGACACTGGGATGTTTTTTCCCCCCCGATTAGTGTAAAAAAGAACGTAAAAATCGTACAGTGATGCCACTAGTATACAGTATTTCCCCTAATTAGAAGAATAGAAGAGCATTTAACAGTGTGATTGTTTCTTTGCATATCCCAGTTTGGGTTTGGGGTCAGAGCGCAAGGTCAGCCATAATACGGCGCCCTTTGGAGCACAGGGAGTTTGGCAATACCGGGGTTTGAACTGGTATTTTTTTACCTTTCCGAAGCTATTAACGGGTCATTTGTGATTTTAACTACAGTTTCTGTGCCATGATGGGGTGAAAAACCTGACCAGAAACGCTTCCTGGAAATGAATGGAAATGAATGGAAGGTGAATTTTGCATCATATATTTGTTTTTTTATATATATATATTAGTTTTTTTATTATACATATTATATATATATATATATATAAGTTTACGGCAGGTGTCAAAAAATGCTGTAAACAAATAACGCTTTCAAAAATGCAAGTGTTCCATCAATGAAGGAAATGCAGTGAATGAAGATCAGAATGAAATCAGATCAATATTTGGTGTAAACACATGTTTACCTTCCAAACAGCAGCAATACTTCTAGGTACACTTACACACAGTGTTTATGAAGGAACTCGGCTGGTAGGTTTGTTCCATCTTGGAGAAGTAAACACAGATCTTCTGTGGATGGAGACGTTCTCACATCCTTCTGTCTCTTCATGTAAATCCCACACACACTCCATGATGTAGAGATCAGGACTCTGTGGGGGGATGGGGGGGGGGGGGTGCCATGACTTCCACTACTTCTACTGCTTCTAAACCAGGGTTGATCAATCTTTTCCACAAAGGGCCAGTGTGGGTACAGGTTTTCATTCCAACCAAACCAAGTCCACCCTAAAATTGACCTGCTTCAATCTAATGATTTTCATTTTCAATGCCTATCAGGTGTGACCCTTAATTGATTGGAT
>JACRUU010000005.1:9810973-9818473 GCA_030449085.1 Kryptopterus vitreolus | reverse complement strand
TTTTTTTTCGGAAGCTGCGGTCAGGGTGCATGATACAGCGCCCCCTTGAGCACAAAGGGTTACGGGCCTTGATCAAGAGTGGCAACTTGGTATTGCGATACTGCTATATTGGGACTCGAACCCCTGACCTTCCAATCAGTCGCCCAGCGCAATAGACCACTCTACTACTCTAGATAAAATGCATGCATGATTGGATGAAAACACAAATGCAGGACACAAAGCTGCACAAATCCCAGCAAAGAGAGAGGAGGGGTGTAAGGATTGGGGGGGGGGGGTTTATAGAGAGAAGTAAATCTCATTCTAGAGCTGCGAAGTGAGCGTCAGAAAGAGCACAGGAAGTGAGGAACATAAACAAGCGTGAGAGCCTTAAAATAAACAACAACAACAAAAAAAAAACAGAAACAGCCCAGGAGGTTTCGGTCTCCTCGGAATCCTCTGAATTTTGTATTCCCGGTGATATATTTGGAAGTCTTACACCTATCGGACAGGATGTCGTGTAGATCTTGACAGAACTGAAGGCAATTTGGCAACCCGCTGCGTTTTCATTTCATTATTTTTTTCATTTCGTGCGCCTTCGAAACGCCACTTAACGACCTCGGACGAGCCCAAAAATAACCCGGGCAACAGCGCAGCCGTGTAAACAGGAAGCGGAGCAGGAGGTCAGGGGCCCCGGAGAGGACCTGAAGGAGAAGGGGGCCTATGACCGACACAAGCGGTAGCGCTGTGTACAGGAAACTGATGCTCTGCTAATCAGAAAGCAAAAAGAAAGAAAGAAAAAAAAGACAGGCAGGAATGTCTGTAAAACAATGGGTCTGAGGAATAAGAGTCGCAGCTTTTCCTTTTTTTCTTCTCATTCTTCTTTTCACAGGTATGCGAGGTATGGAACAAGATTAAAGGAAGCCCAAAAATATGGGGGGGGGGCACAAAGAATATATTCTGGTGAATAACAATTCCGGACCCACAGAGAAAAATGTGCCTACATGCAATGGCTTTAATTCATTTAGAGAAAAATGGAGGTTAAGGGCCTTTCTCGAGGGCCCACCAGTGGCAGCTTGGTGATGGTGGGATTTGAACCTGCGATCTTCTGGTCCAGATGCTTTAACCACCTGTAATGTTTACACAAACGTTAAAAAAAACACACTGATTGGTCGATTCGTTCGGAAGACATGATAATTGTCCTTAATGTAGGACATTTTTCATATAGTGCTTTTTTTGAAGCTTCTGATTGGTCGATAATATGCTCGTTGTAATATGCACTTGTGGCTTTTTCTACTGTTGTGTATTGTGAGAAGATATATATATATATATATATATATATATATATATATATATATATATATATATATAATTATTAAAATGTGCAGATTATAGGGTTCAAAAGTTTGTGGACACCTGACTGTCAGACTGGTAGGTGCTTTTTGAGGATCCCATCCCATTTGCTGTACTAATGAAGCCCACTCCTTCATTCATTCATTCATCTTCTACCGCTCTATCCGATCTTCCTCTCGGGTCACGGGGAGTCTGTGCCTATCTCAGGCGTCTATGGACATTAAGGCAGGATACACCCTGGATAGAATGCCAACCCATCGCAGGGCACACACACACACACACACACACTCACCACACACACACACTCACAATCACACACACACATTCACACACTAGGGACACTAGGTGCCAATCAACCTACAGTGCATGTTTTTGGACCGGGAGGAAACCGGAGAACCCGGAGAAAAACCCCCTGAGGCACGGAGAGAACATGCAAACTCCACACACACATGGCCGAGACGGGAATCGAACCCGGACCCTGGAGGTGTGAGGCGAACCCTCTTTCATTCAATTCACTCAGCCAAAAAGAGGGTTCTGAAAAACGTTTGATTAAGGTGATGTGGAGAGGACGAGACTCCAATCAGCATTTCAGTTCATCCCAAAAGCTGTTCGATAGGGTTAAGGACGGACCTTCGAGAAAAAGGATCCACATGAAAAGGGTGTTCATCTCAGGATAGCAGGCGTTACACATTACACAAGAAAAGGAGATACAGAAAGAAAATTTGTAATAAACTGGGTTTCTATGATTCTATGGTTTTCAGATTCGGATTTTCCTTTCATAAGAAATAAAACCCTGGCCAAGATTCCAGGTCACTTATTAAAATTAGAATTCGCAGCATTTTTGATTTCTGAAAAGTTCTGCAATGCTTTGCATTCATTCAGATAAGGGTTAAACTTTCCGTGAGCGGTTTCGTGGTTAGTCTGCAGCAAGACCGGAGACCGCGTTAAGCCGAGCCTGATGTAAATAGCAATACGGTACGAGGTCGGATCGTCTCTGACAGCTGTCGCTTGGGCATGAACATGTCCAGACATGTCAGTGTCTGTGCACTCCACACCTCAGCAGTGTCATGAATCAACATTACTCATGCAGAAGAGACCAAGAGACTGAGGATTAACTACACAATATACAGTGTGAACATTAAAAATGTTACCACCTGGCTTTTTACATTCATATGGGGCTCGAGGAGCGGGTCGATCAGCGGTTAATGCTCCAGGTTGCTGATCGAAAGGTTGATGATTTGACCCCCAGTATGGACCCTTGAGCAGGGTCCTTTATGTGGTCCAGGGGACGCTGTTCAATGGCACTCCTGGTAAGAATTTCACTGTGCTGTAATGAACGTGGTATAAGAATTAGGCAGAAGAAGGTCGCAGGTTCAAATCCCTTTTTCCACTAGTGGGACTAGTATTGCTTAGTTGTAAGTCGCCACATATATATATATATATATATATATATATATATATATATATATTTATATTAATTCATTCATCTTCTACCGCTATATCCGATCTTCCCTCGGGTCACGGGGAGCCTGTGCCTATCTCAGGCGTCTATGGGCATTAAGGCAGGATACACCCTGGATGGAATGCCAACCCATCACAGGGCACACACACACACACACACAACACACACACACACACACACTCACACACACATTCATACACTAGGGACAATTTTCCAAGGTGCCAATCAACCTATCGTGCATGTTTTTGGACCGGGAGGAAACTGGAGAACCCGGAGAAAAACCCCCTGAGGCCAGACCCTGTTGGTGTGAGGCGAACAGTGCTAACCACTAAGCCACCGTGCCCCATATATATGTATATATATATATATATATATATATATATATATATATATATATATATATATATATATATATGTAATACAAATTGTAACTATAGGACAGTATATAGTGTTTGATGAGCGACGTCGCCTCATAACACAAAAACACACAGCGCTTTTTCACCTTAATGCATCAAAAAGCATCAAAAAACGCCCTCGGTAAACGTGGACGCGGGATACGCTGCACTCTAGTGGCGGGATGCGGTCACTTCGCGTGTAACATCAACTATGTTACACGCGAAGTGACCGCATGCATTGTGGGAGACGTAGTTTAACGCCAAGCGTTATTTTAATACAATCGTACCCCTTTTAATTTCTTCGGGCCTTGACTTTGACACATGTGCCTTAGAGGCACACCGCTGTCTAGGTGCATTTTGGAACCACCTCCTTAAAGAGATACTGTACATATCATAGGTCGAGCTCCAGGCCTCCTATAGGCCTCCTCCTCATCTTATATGGGAATTCCTTTGGGGCTGAATGAGCGCAAATTTCCACATCTTATAATTAAATGTCGAAGGGGACATTTTAGAAGGGTCCTTTTCGTCCACTTGAAATTCTATCTGCCTTACTGGAAACAGTATTTACTCCCGATTTAGAGTGCATCGGTCATTTCGCCATATTTAGACGCACCAGGTTCTGTGTTATGTATACTGGAATGCCATTTCGTCACGTCTATCTATTTAGGACAGCGCATCCTGGTTTCATAACCAAAGACACCAACACAAAAATACAGGTCTAATATCATGCCTTGGCATGTGTGTATGTGTGTGTGTGTGTGGGTGTAGCCGGCATACTGCACATACTATTTTTGGGATCATCGGGCTTAGGCGGCGTCTAAGTCAAAGTGCAATTGTTTTAAAAAAAATGGTTTCGGACGTGGACCTGCTGCCAATCACACTTAAGTCCTCTTTTATGTTCTGTTTTAAGTATTAGTGGTGCAAATGCATTGCTATAACACCAAACAATGGGGTTCTCTGTAGGGTTTTCACGAGTCTAGTGGTAGCAACAAGCAGCTAGCTAAAACACCACATGACACATCTTAGCGTAGCGTAGCATAGCATAGCATAGCATAGCATAGCACGTGAACGCTCTAGGACATGAAATGGCAGTAAGTGGGATGGGTGTGGGATTTCATTCTTTGTTCTGTTTTGTTTAGTAATTATATAAATTATGTACATCAGGTATATCTAGTTACGGACTTCAGCCTGTAATGAAGCGTCATTACGTTAGCTCATTTGTTGTTTAGGAGGCAGTTGGTATGCGGTTCGGTATGCGGAGTTATGTCATAAGGGAACCACGGGATGGTTACATTAACTGTATGGCTGCCTGACTTTGTGCTTTATGAACATCACATGTCCGCATTTCCCAGTTCCTCATTGTGCAGACTTTATTTGAATTATAGGGACATATTATTCAAATAAGGGGCACGGTGGTTTAGCGGTTAGCACGTTCGCCTCACACCTTCCCGGATCCGGGTTCGATTCCCGTCTCGGCCATGTGTGTGTGGAGTTTGTGCATGTTCTCCCCGTGCTTCAGGGGGGTTTTTCTCCGGGTTCTACATGCACAGGTAGGTTGATTTGGCACCTTGGAAATTTGTCCCTAGTGTATGAATGTGTGTGTGTGTGTGTGTGTGTGTGTGTGTGTGTGTGTGTGTGTGTGTGCCCACCCTGCGATGGGTTGGCATTCCATCCAGGGTGTATCCTGCCTTAATGCCCATAGACGCCTGAGATAGACACAGACTCCCCGTGACCCGAGGGAAGATCGGATAAAGCGCTAGAAGATGAATGAATGAATGAATGAATGAATGAATAATTCAAATAAGGGTTTGCAATAAAGAGAAGGTGTTCGGTTTTAAACCATGAATAAAAGGATAAATGAAGATTTCACTCTGTGTCTTGACAGTTTTTTTCATCTGCCAAGGACAAGTTGAAGAATGATTGAATCGATCCTTGAATAGGTCTGTACAGTACATTAACGCTTAATAAACCACACAAAATCTGCAGCGTGGGAAAATTTCCGATGTCTCACGTGACGACAAAACACACAAGGGAAAGCGAAAAAAAGAAAGAAGAAGACGAAGACGAGACGCTCGGGAACTATTTATTGTCTCAACAAATCAATCTAACATGACACTCCCGGGTAACACGAGGCCGTCGTGCGTTCCAATATTTTAGAGCGCCACGAAATGAGGGTTTTTTTTTTGGATGCTGAAAATCATCCGCGCTTTAATCTCCAAACCTTAAAACATAGAACAAAGCATCGGCCTTGTCGTTCCGATACTTTTGAAGACTCGCAGAATACCGGAAAAAGCTGCCGTGCAAGAATTCACAACCCCCCCCCCCATCAATGTCACTTTTGGATTATGCATACCAGCATATTTTAGAGCCATTATTTACACCTATTTGCATATAGTGCAAGCGAAGCGAAGACTTTAAGAAACGAGCGCCTCGTTTAATAAGCACGAGCGCTTGGAAATTCCATAAGGGTGACGAAATCGAATAAACTGGCACAACAGAAATACGCGCAGGCGAGGTGCGCATGCGGGTGTATACGGCGTGGTTTATCCTTTCACTTGTCGTCAATCCCAAAAGCGAGGCCTGCTCCTGCAGGGATAGCAACGGCGAGGCGCTTATTTACGACGCGTTCTGGAATTAAACCCATGGGAAAACCCAGAGGGGTGCAGAGTTTTAATGCGGGTGCCGCTTTCATGGGGAGTTTCCGGGGGCAAATCGATCGGAGTCGCTCGGCTGAAATAAATAAATAAATAAATGGGGCACGGTGGTTTAGTGGTTAGCACGTTCGTCTCACACCGCCAGGGTCCGGGTTCGATTCCCGTCTCCGCCATGTGTGTGTGGAGTTTGTGCATGTTCTCCCGGTGCCTCAGGGGGTTTTTCTCCGTGTTCTCCGTTTCCTCCCCCGGTCCAAAAACATGCACGGTAGGTTGATTGGCACCTTGGAAAATTGTCCCTAGTGTATGAATGTGTGTGTGTGTGTGTGTGTGTGTGTGTGCCCTGTGATGGGTTGTCATTCCATCCAGCCTTAATGTCCTGCCTTAATGCCCATAGACGCCTGAGATAGGCGCAGACTCCCCGTGACCCGAGGGAAGATCGGATATAGCGGTAGAAGATGAATGAATGAATGAATGAATGAATGAATAAATAAATAAATAGCACCATAAAACAGGCAGCAAATAAAGGAGATTGAAACTGGAAAAGAGGACAGAAGCGAAGCGTTTTCTCCATTACACCCTTGTTTTTCCCACTACAGAAACACAAACGCACACACTTCTTGCACAAGCAGCCATTAGAAAGTTATTATGCTGCACTGCAAATAGTGGTGTTAGGCAAGGTGTCAGATTCGAGTGAATCACTGGAGACTGCTGGTCAGAGGGATAACATGCCTGGGCTGCTCAGCTCTAATAACACAAACTGCTGCAGAATTGAACAGCTGACACTGCCTGGTATATTGTTGTTGTTGTTGTTGTTATTGTTTTTTTTTGTTTTTTTTTAATGAAATGTGCATTGCAGTTTCAGGATTCGGATTCGGTTAGCACATATTTGTGGGATCAGCCTCTTGACCGCAAGTGTATCGTGAAATGCATTGTTTGTGCAGCAGTAAAAAAACAAAACAATTTATTTATTTATCTATAATAATCAATAGACGGCGCTATATTTTTTATCATTCATTCATTCATTCATTCATCTTCTACCTCTTTATCCGATCTTCCCTCGGGTCACGGGTAGTCTGTGTCTATCTCAGGCGTCTATGGGCATTAAGGGAGGATACACCCTGGATGGAATGCCAACCCATCACAGGACACACACACACACACACACACACACACACATTCATACACTAGGGACAATTTTCCAAGGTGCCAATCAACCTACCGTGCATGTTTTTGGACCCGGGGGAAGAAACCGGAGAACCCGGAGAAAAAACACAGAATATAGAGTAACGTGGCAGCGCTGCGTCTGGGTTTGTTTAATCTTCCTTTGGGGCACTTTAAGGGCCTGTTTGTGAAATAAATAAGAAGTCTGAAAGAAAGTAATTTGATGATCTGCTGTTTGTCCCGAGCGAAAAAATAAAAGCGTTTTTTTTTTTATTTTTATCTGCACTTTATCGTATTTGTTTTCTGTTGCATCTGATCACGTGGCCCTTAAACAAGGCCCTTAAAGGCATGAGAGCAACAGGTCATGCATGATTCAATCCCAATAAACCCAACCAAAAAAAAAAACATTTACTGCATTTGGCTCGGAGCGACTTGTAACTGTGCAGCTGTGGGTTAAGGGCCTTGCTCAAGGGCCCTCTACTGTCAGCTTTGGGATGGG
>JACRUU010000005.1:9770973-9793473 GCA_030449085.1 Kryptopterus vitreolus | reverse complement strand
ATGTAGAGTTCCTGAGCCTGAGTATTAGTATTTCACCTCGTTTCTATTTCAACACAGTCGATTTAGTAACATCCTATACACACTCGCAATATATATCAACGTACAAAGCTGGCAGGAAATCTCCGGCGCCACTTTCCTACTAGATTACAATGGAGCATCGATTTTATTCCCTCTTCGTTCTGGTGTTTAGATTAGAGCGAGGAAATTACCGTGTGCTGGTAGTCGGTTTCCGCACCGGATAACGGCGCAAGTGCTCTGCAGCCGTGACGGAAAATTCCGGGACAATTCCGGGCGAACAAGCAGTCGCCCGTAAGTGTTAACTGGCTGAGCGAAGCACTCGTTATAACGTCCTGACCTTTTCCTTGGATACTCCATAATTGCTCCGCACAATAAAGGCTGTAATTTCCGTAACATTTCTGCAGTAAACACGAATGCAAACCTTCACAAAAAAAAAAAGCAAAAATTCACAAAATCGTTTTTTTTTTTAGCTTTCACAAAATATTCTTCGACACTTAAATATAAATGTAAGCAAAAACCAGGGTTTTATCGAAGAGAAGAGCCTTTATATGTCACATATACATTACAGCAGAGTGAAATCGGAGCACAGAGAGTTAAGGGCCTTGCACAAGGACCCAAGAGTGGTGATTCCTGGGGCTCGAACCCACGGCTCGAACCCGCGGCCTTCCGATCAGCAGACCAGCACCTTAAACCACTGCGCTACCTCTTCCTTAGTAGAGCCTTGTTTAATAAAATAAATTAATTAATTCCTGGGGGCACGGTGGCTTAATGTTTAGCACATTCGCCTCACACCGCCAGGGTCCGGGTTCGAATCCCGTCTCCGTCATGTGTGTGTGGAGTTTGCATGTTCTCCCCGTGCCTCAGGGGGTTTTTTTTTTCTCCGGGTTCTCCGGTTTCCTCCCCCGGTCCAAAAACATGCACGGTAGGTTGATTGGCACCTTGGAAAATTGTCCCTAGTGTATGAATGTGTGTGTGAAGGTGTGTGTGTGTGCCATGCGATGGGTTGGCATTCCATCCAGGGTGTATCCTGCCTTAATGCCCATAGACGCCTGAGATAGACACAGACTGACCCGTGACCCGAGGGAAGATCGGATAAAGCGGTAGAAGATGAATGAATGAATGAAATTAATTCCATGATAGCGATCATTCATAGCATTTTGGAATTGAGCAATTGAGGGTTAAGGGCCTTGCTTAAGGGCCCACAAATGGCAGCCTGGTGGTGGATGGATTTGAACCTGCAGTCTTCCAGGCCAGAAGCCAACGAGTTTAACCACCCGGCATTCTGGTTACCAAAGGAGGCCAAATCCATCGGCAGCAGATATCTGGGCTACAAAGCGAGCTCCATGATCCGTGGTACACATGGGTCGGGCTGAAAGATGTTGATCAGGAATGGCCTGCCCCGACCTCGACCCTAAACTCACACGACAAAATGTAGTGGAACATTTTCCCAGACGAGAGGTTATTATAACAGATCGCAGGTTCAAACACCACCACCACCTACCTACCAAGGTGCTATTAGTGGGCCCTTGAGCAAGGCCCTTAACACGGAATTACTCAGTTGCTAGTCGCTCTGGATAAGGGCGTCTACCAAATGCTCTAAATGTAAATGTAATTGTAAATAACAGCAAATGGGACATACCCGCTTCATCCGATCTTCGCTCGGGTCACGGGGAACCTGTGCCTATCTCAGGCGTCTATGGGTATTAAGGCAGGATACACCCTGGATGGAATGCCAACCCATCGCATGACACACACACACACACACACACACACACACACACACACACACACACACACATTCATACACTAGGGACAATTTTTTCCAAGGTGCCAATCAACCTACCGTGCATGTTTTTGGACCGGGGGGGGGGAGGAAACCGGAGAACCCGGAGGAAAAACCCCCTGAGGCACGGGGAGAACATGCACAAACTCCACACACACATGGCCGAGACGGGAATCGAACCCGGACCCTGGCGGTGTGAAGCGAACGTGTTAACCACTAAACCACTGTGTCCCCCTAAATGGGACATAAATGAATTTTAACAGCACGATTCTCGATTAATGCAGCTCGTTAATGCATTTCTAGTTTTATTCTAGTTAGAAATTATTATATAAGAGAGGCGAAATTAAAAGCTTCGACGCAATAGACATTTATCCTTGACGTCCTTTTATTTACTCCAATAATAAAAAAAATACTTCGCCCCAAAAAAGTTGTTTTTATTGACTAAACAACTGATTTGTGAATATAATATAATCCCATTCATGTCATTGGTACCATAGTAATGAGATAATTAATGCTATTCATTTCATAATGTTAAAGCTGACTAATTACTATTAATATGTAATTAAGCAATTAAGTTATTTTAAAAATGGTCCTTATTTGTTTGTTATTTTGAACAAGCCAAGTCTCAAACAATAATTATTACATACACTCATTCCCATTCATCAGCAACCCCACTGAATCCATTAGAGCAGAAAAAAAAACGCGCCGTGCGTTTTTATATTCTTTCGGCGGAATGGAAAAAGAGAAGGACAAAAAAAAAAAGAAAAAGAAAGGTGCAATCACACCCCTTGTTCTCAGCACCAACACCTAACACCTCCTGCCCCCCCCACACACACACACACACACACACACCCGCCTGCTGTCGGCAAGAACTGGCCTTGGTTCAATAAGGTATTAATTAATAGTCACAAGAACGAGCAGATTTGCGGATGAAAGAATCATATGCGTAATTACTGACATGATTTGAGGAGGGTTACAAAAAAAAAATACATAAATACTATGCATTTTGATAATAATTACACAAGAAATGTTTAGCGGTGCACGGTGGTTTAGTGGTTAGCACGTTCGCCTCACACCGCCAGGGTCCGGGTTCGATTCCCGTCTCGGCTATGTGTGTGTGTGTAGTTTGCATGTTCTCCCCGTGCCTCAGGGGGTTTTCCTCCGGGTTCTCCGGTTTCCCCCCGGTCCAAAAACATGCACGGTTGGAATGATTGGCACCTTGGAAAATTGTCCCTAGTGTATGAATATGTGTGAATGTGTGTCCTGTGATGGGTTGGCATTCCATCCAGGGTGTATCCTGCCTTAATGCCCATAGACGCCTGAGATAGACACAGACTCCCCGTGACCCGAGGGAAGATCGGATAAAGCGGTAGAAGATGAATGAATGAATGAATGAAAGAAATGTTTAAATGCGTTACCTATATTTGAGACCCTGACGTTGATTGGAGGGTCGATCGCGAGCTGGGTATTGCACAGCTCGAGCGCAATCTTGCCGTATTGTTGGGACTGTAACGCGCCACGTGCCTTCACAGATGGTAAATTATTACTGCGACAGTTTATAGAGACGCGTACGTGAGGTCCGTCGCATCGTTCACGACTCGCACTCTCCTCGTTCACCACTCGTTATTCTGATCCAAATGAAAGCTTTCCAACGGTCAGCACAACCTTCATGCAATGGGCTTTTAAGTGCTCGCTGCGCTTGTGTGTGTGTGTGTGTGTGTGTGTGTGTATTTGCTTTATGGGCATCTCACTCCAGTTGACATTTTCTCTTATAGTAACCTACACTTTTCTATTTTTGGAGAGTTCCTGTGGAGATTCTGTGGTCGTTCCACCACACGGGCTTCAGTAAAGTCAGATACGATTCCAGATCATCCAATGGTGATCAAATAGTGAAACGTATTTTCATGGCATGGTCACGGAACAGATTTGGATCCCCTAGTTCAAGTGAAGGCCAAAGTTTGGCATTTGGTAGACGCCCTTATCCAGAGCGACATACAACTGAGCAATTGAGGGTTAAGGGCCTTTCTCAAGGGCCCACTTGTGGAGTTGTGGGGTTTGAACCTGCGATCTTCTGGTCCAGAGGCCAACACCTTAACCACTAAGCCACCACCTCCCATGCAAAGTACAATATTGTGTTTAATAAGTTGGGCATAGGGGGTTAGTGTTTAGCATGTTCGCCTCATACCTCCAGGGTCCGTTCGATTCCCGTCTCGGCCATGTGTGTGTGGAGTTTTTCCTCCGGGTTCTCCGGTTTCCTCCCGGGTCCAAAAACATGCACGGTAGGTTGATTGGCACCTTGGAAAATTGTCCCTAGAGACAGCCTGTGCCTATCTCAGGCGTCTATGGGCATTAAGGCAGGATACACCCTGGATGGAATGCCAACCCATCGCAGGACACACACACACACACACACACATTCATTCACACACTAGGGACAATTTTCCAAGGTGCCAATCAACCTACCGTGCATGTTTTTGGACTGGGAGGAAACCAGAGAACCAGGAGAAAAACCCCTAGAGGCACGGGAAGAACATGCAAAACTCCACACACACACACACATGGCCGAGACGGGAATCGAACCCAAAAGGGCACGAGTTCTAATCCGAAACCAAAGCCTCAATAAAGATACCACTCCTGGGCCCCTGAGAAAGGCCCTTTCACCCTATATTCTCAGTGCAAATAAGAAAGTTATATTGATTAGGATTTTCTCAATTCCTTTACAACCTCATTATCTGATTAAACGGTTTGGAGTTTCGTGGCAAACATGTAGCGACCCTACATCGGCCACATTGCTTTATGTGGATGTTTTGAACAGACCATATAACACGGTGTACCCTCGAGCAGGCTGTGAGGAATGGGAGCAGTGTCTCTCCTCTCTCTACCAATGCTGAAAAAGAAAAAGGCACGTATAAATATTTGAAGAGAACATGCTACTCTGTACCCCGCTCTGCCCCGAGAGGATTTCGGGAATGAATGGACGCTGGTGCATTAAGGCGCTCACCGAACAAATACACCCGGTTCTTCGAAAAGCACACGACAATCCTATTAACATCTTTCCGTACTATTTCTAACCTTCCTGGTGAACGTTATCATCCGGAAATCACTCGCTTCTAGGAATTAAACGGATTGGCGGAATGTTCTTGCACTCGTTCTTAATCCTCCAGGGGGCGCCGTATCATGGCTGACATTGCGCTCTGACCCCGCCTTGCAAACATGCTGAGATATGCGATTATTATATTATTATATATTATTATTCATTCATTCATCTTCTACCACTTTATCTGATCTTCCCTCGGGTCACGGGGAGTCTGTGTCTATCTCAGGCGTCTATGGGCATTAAGGCAGGATACACCCTGGATGGAATGCCAACCCATCGCATGACACACACACACACCCACACACACATTCATACACTAGGGAAAATTTTACAAGGTGCCAATCAACCTACCGTGCATGTTTTTGGACCGGGAGGAAACCGGAGAACCCGGAGAAAAACACGGGGAGAACATGCACAAACTCCACACACACAAGGCCGAGACGGGAATCGAACCCGGACCCTGGTGGTGTGAGGCGAACGTGCTAACCACTAAACCACCGTGCCCCTTGTTATTATTATTATTATTATTACTATTATTATTATTATATATTATTATAATATAATAATATAGCTACCGGTGCAATGGAATACGACTCGGCCATTATTATGACGCGATACGAACTTAACAAATATTGGTCATTTTAAAAAGCACCATAAAGGTGTCGCACATCAACAACTAATTACATAATGTACGTCCGTGTTCATGATGATCAAAATCCCATGAAAAATCCCATGAAAAATCCCATGATATTGCGCACGCTTTATTACCGACGCGTACGTGTTGAAAAAAGTGCGAAAAATGTCCATGTGTATATTTAATCGTGAATTTTTAACCTTTAATCTTAACCGCCCATATTATGCAAATGAGCGTCCAATTAAATACACAACAAAAAAAGAAGAAAAGAAATCCGACTTTTATGCTAACTCTGCCACAGGAAAGTATTGCATCATGAAATTGCGGCGCGCGAATTCAGGTCATGCGGCACTGGGTTTCGGCGCGGGGAAACGGATTGAGACATGACTTGCAAACCATTTCCCATTTGCATATTCATCCAGGCAAAGAATATGAATGCAAAGAATAACGTTGCCCTTTCCTTTGTGATTTTCTTGCCTGCCGTATAAATGACCACATTTCCCGGTACTAAATACTCAATAGCGCAGAAGCTGTTGGTTGCACGTTTGCAAAATAACAACAACAAACAAACAAAAAAAAACAAAAAAATAAATAAACACAGGTCTCTACATTAAAAAAAAAAGGTAAAACGAACAGATTTGTTTCATTTTAAAAACCATCCAAGGTTATTTTTTATCCAGTTATCTTGCAAAATCTTATTAAGAGAGCTGGTAATGGCGTTTTAGGGATCGCACCGTAAAACCGATATTGATTATAGTATAGTGTGTTTATTTTTGGCGTTGTTCGTTATGTTGTTTATGGAGACACGAGATAACCGATATTAATGACTGTTAAAATCCCAGATGTGGAAGTTTTCCTTCTTTTTTTTTCTTCCTTTAAAATATAGTAAATCTCGGACTTGAGATAAATTCGTAAATTTATTCGTACACCGTTAATTCGACACGTCCTCATACCGATACTGCGTACGCCAAGGCTTTTCAATCAGTGTATGCAAAGCATCCCAAATGATTACACAATAAAACATGTTTATATGTTGTATTTTGAAGCTACATAGCATCGTACAAGGGTTATTTTTATTACAAACATATACTAAATCAGTGCGTTGCTCAAGTGGGCGTTTCTACATCCGAACAAGTTCATTCAATTCATCTTCTACCGCTATATACGATCTTACCTCGGGTCACGGGGAGTCTGTGTCTATCTCAGGCGTCTATGGGCATTAAGGCAGGATACACCCTGGATGGAATGCCAACCCATCGCAGGACACACACACACACACATTCACACAGGGACTAGGGACAATTTTCCAAGGTGCCAATCAACCTACCGTGCATGTTTTTGGACCGGGGGAGGAAACCGGAGAACCCGGAGAAAAACCCCCTGAGGCACGGGGAGAACATGCACAAACTCCACACACACACATGGCCGAGGCGGGAATCGAACCCGGACCCTGGCGGTGTGAGGCGAACGTGCTCACCGCTAAACCACCGTGACCCCCGAACAAGTTCATAGTTGTAATTTGAAAGCTTTAAAGTTAAAAGAGACATTTAGTCTCACTAGGCTGTATTAGGGTTGATGTTTTTTACACTGTTACACAAAAAAAGGAGAAGAAAGAAATAAACAGAAGACAAGCGCTCATCTATCATCGTTCTGGCAGCCATCGCGTCTCACCAGAGAGGGCGCCACTCGCTCTGTTCAACAGACATGCAGTACGTCGCTTTATAACTGTTAGCAGCAATCTGAAATACTCATTTTGACTAAAATAAACGTTATTATAGACAAATGGGGGGGGGGGGGGGGGGGTCAATTGTGTAGTCCTGGCGTAACAACACTGTCCGTTGAGACAATTCGGAATTAGCATTAGTGCGGTTGAGAAGATGCAATGTTGTCAAAAAGAAGCGAGAATAGCGTACGTGTGGTTTGCAGTGTTACATGCCAGAACTAGCTGTGACCAAACAACACAAACCAGTAAGTGGGACAGAGAGGACAAAGGAAGTAGGGTGTATGCGACTACTTGTGAATACATCTTCTGAACCCATGAGCGCAGGGTCCCACCATGATACAGCGCCCCCTGGAGCACAGAGGGCTACGGTGCCATGAATAAAGGACCGGACAGTGGTAGCTTGGCGACACCGGGCGGGGCTATATCCTATATACCAGGGGTCACCAACGTGGTATTGCCCGTGGGCACCAGGTAGCCCCCAAGGAGTCACATGAGTAGCTCTCATGAGTACTTGCTAAGATAAAAAGTGCACAACGTCATCAGTGAGATGCGTCTATGTAATGTAGTTCAAATGAGCCCTTTAGTTAGAGGTATGTTACGATAGTTCACTGTCCAAGATGTATTTACATAGATAAGTTAGGGTATCCATTAGACTAATGCCAATAATAATAAGCCTATATAACTAAAGGTAAGGGATTTGTTATTTCGAGAGGGTAGTCTTTCCTGGATATGACGGTGTCCTTTGGATATACTACAAAAACTCGGTGTCCTAGTATTATTTCCGATTCCTATTGAGTGACTATATATATTTCCTATAGTTTATTATATATTCCTATATACTATATATTTATTCCTATATCCTATATATATTTCCTATATTTATTCCTATATACTATATATATTTCCTATATTTATTCATATATACTATTTATTCTATATTTATTCATATATACTATATATATTTCCTATATTTATTCATATATACTATACTATATATATTTCCTATATTATATTCTATATACTATATATATTCTATATTTATTCTATATACTATATATATTTCCTTTATTTATATATATATATATATTCATTCATTTCATTTTCTACCGCTTTATCCGATCTCTCGGGTCACGGGGAGCCTGTGCCTATCTCAGGCGTCTATGGGCATTAAGGCAGGATACACCCTGGATGGAATGCCAACCCATCGCAGGACACACACACACACACACACACACACAACACACACACACACACACACACACACACATTCATACACTAGGGACAATTTTCCAAGGTGCCAATCAACCTACCATGCATGTTTTTGGACCAGGAGGAGGAACACCGGAGAAAAAACCCCCTGAGGCAACGGGGAGAACATGCAAACTCCACACACACATGGACCGAGACGGGAATCGAACCCGGATCCTGGCGGTGTGAGGCGAAACGTGCTAACCACGTAACGCCACCGTGCCCCGTTATAGCATAGATACTATATATATTTCCTATATTTATTCCTATATACTATATATATTTCCTATATTTATTCATATATACTATATATATTTCCTATATTTATTCCTATATCCTATATATATTTCCTATATTTATTCCTATATACTATATATATTTCCTATATTTATTCATATATATATAGGGGATATTTCCTATATTTATTCCATATCCTATACTATATATATTTCCTATAGGGCTATATATATGGATATGGGACGATATATATTTCCTATATTTATTCATATATACTATATATATTTCCTATATTTCATAGATACTATATTTCCGAGAGGGATTCGAGATTGACCTATATAGGGCCGAGAGGGGGGCCGAGAGGACTATGAGGATATATATATCGAGAGGGTTCCTATATTTATTCATAGGGCCTATACTATATATATTTCCGAGAGAGCCGAGAGAGAGGGCAGAGAGGGAGGCGACGGAGAGAGCCGGAGGGAGGCGAGTGGAGGTATATATATGAGACGAGGAGGGCCGAGAGGGCCGAGAGATGAGGGAGGGGCGAGAGGAGCAGGAGAGACGACGAGAGAGGGCCGAGGAGGGAGAAGAGGGCCGAGGGATAGCCGCGAGAGTGGCCGAGAGAGCGAGATGAGAGGGAGCAGAGAGAGAGGGAGGGCCGATGAGAGGGAGGCACGATACTGGATATATATTTCCTATATTCCAGATATATTATATTGGGCCTATGAGGGATGGCCAGAGATACGATATATATTTCCTATATTTATTCATATATACTATATATAGGGTTCCTATATTTATTCATATATACTATATATATTTCCTATATTTATTCATATATACTATATATATTTCCTATATTTATTTCATATATACTATATATATTTCGAGAGAGGGCTATATTTATTAGGGCCATATATACTATATATATTTCCTATATTTATTCATATATATACTATATATATTTCCTATATTTATTCGATATATAGGAGCTATATATATATATATTCCTATATATAGATATTTCCTATATTATATCCATATTTCCTATATTTATTCCTATATACTATATATATTTCCTATATTTATTCATATATACTATATATATTTCCTATATTTATTCATATATACTATATATATTTCCTATATTTATTCATATATACTATATATATTTCCTATATTTATTCATATATATTATATATTCCTTATATATTTATTATATTCCTATATATCCATATATATATATATTATATCCTTATATTTATTCCTATATATATCCTATATATTCCTATATTTATTCCTATATACTATATATATATATATTTTCTCACTACAAACTATGTACAATTTTAAAGTTATTTTCAAATGTTTTGACTTCCTATTCTTGTACTCCTACCCTCTTTCTCATTAGTTTGACTTTACGTCTTTATTCTCCATTGTGAATTTTATTCTCAAATTTATCCCGACTTTAATCGATTTCATTTTTCTTTAATAACATGGCAGTGTTTGTAGGAGGAATGAAATTGAAAAAAGACGCATCGGATGCTTTCTCGCTTTCTCGCCTCCAAATCCTGAACATTCTCACAATGACGACGTGAGTGAGTTCAACGAGTTCATCTATATAAAATGCCATTGAGGATCTAAAAATGTATATATATATAGTATATATATATATATATATATATATATATATATATATATATATATATATATATTCTCTTTTCAGACAGGAAAGCCTAATAAAAAAAAACGTAGGACACGACTGCATTACACGAAGCCAGATGTACCCGTGTTGTGTGTTTATGCAGCAAATCGTAAATGTTCCAGTGCGGCAAATATCAAACTGTCAAATAACAAGGGCGCGAGTGGACACGAGTGCGGATGATTCATCTAATAAAGCGCAATTGTACCAGATAAAATACGAGATGGACAAAACAAAGAGCGCAACCCGAAGACACATGTGGAGAAAAAACGGCGGAATTTATTGAAGGTAATGTGCTTTACTGAACGTCACGTTCCACACCGAGTTCCCCACCGTTTTTCCCCTCCACTCGCCTGGGAAGATGTTCCAATTCAATACAAATACACAATAAAATAGTTAGAGTATTAGAAAGCATGAATAAATGAATGAATGGAATGAAGGAATATATATATATATATATATATATATATATATATATATATATATATATATATATATATATATATATATATATATATATATATATATATAGTATATATATAGGGGGCACGGTGGTTTTAGTGGTTAGCACGTTCGCCTCACACCGCCAGGGTCCGGGTTTGATTCCCGTCTCGGCCATGTGTGTGTGTGGAGTTTGCATGTTCTCCCCGTGCCTCAGGGGGGTTTTTCTCCGGGTTCTCTCCGGTTTCCTCCCTCGGTCCAAAAAAACATGCACGGTAGGTTGATTGGCACCTTGGAAAATTGTCCCTAGTGTATGAACGTGTGTGGGTGTGTGTGTGTGTGTGTGTGTGTGTGATGGGTTTTGCCATTCCATCCAGGGTGTATCCTGCCTTAATGCCCATAGACGCCTGAGATAGGCACAGACTCCCCGTGACCCAAGGGAAGATCGGATAAAGTACCGGTAGGATAAAGTGGATAGAAGATGAATGAATGATATGATCTATCTATATATCTATATATATATATATATATATATATATATAGATATAGATATATATATATATCTATATATATATATATATATATATATACACACACACGCACGCACACACACACGCGTTCTCCTAAACTCAACAATGCAACACTTATAACGTCCAGATGAACATCTGAACCTCTAATGATTACACAAAGCCTCTTAGCGTAATCCCTGAAAGAAAGAAAGGCTTTTTCATTACGTGGCTGAGTTTACGGCTAACTGAGCTGCAATGAATCGACTCAGTGTTCGTTCGCGTCCATCTGGACATAAACAGCGACGGGTTCGAAAAACACCTGTGGACTTGCCGAGTCGGTACGCCGGTCCTCGAGTTGTAATCTATCTTCAATTAATCCGCACCTCGGCTTCTGCGAGATCGGCGAACGAACGAACGGACGGACGGACGGATGCATGGCGTTGGGAATGGAACGAGAGGGGGAAAATAAATAAAATAAATAAATAAATAAATAAATAAATAAAAAACGCACGCCCTGAGCTGCTTTAATCACGTGATAGGCCGGGACGCATCGGGAAGACCAGTGTACAGTGACAAACCAAAAGTTTCGCTTTTATTTATTTGTTTGTTTATTTACGCATTTGGCTTGAAAAAGGCCATGCGATAGAAATGCAAGCTAACGGAGAGAAATCCAATAAGTGGTAATGCTAAGCAGCTTATCAGACCCGCTCTTCACCTTACATTTTTACACGTCTACCTTGAAATACATCGGGTTACAAAAGCCAGGCTTACAAAGCAGCCCTTTCAGACCACAAACCGACGGTGCCTGACTTTATTCGCTAATAAAAAGGAAACTTCGATGCCTTTTTTTCGACGTTTTCCTGCCACAAAAAAAAAGGCAATATTTTAAATGTCGCCGACAAGACGCGGTCAAGAAGACTGAACCGCGGTGAAAAGAATGGGGGGCGGGGGGTGTTCTGTGGACAAAATAAGTGGATCTAATATAGAGAACTTGTACAGAGCCCATTAGAGAAGATGATGTGAGCAGACTGCACTGTACCCACACATTCAAACATGGAGATGGAGGATGTTTTTGGTGCTTGAAGGCTTATTCCAGGTGAAAGGAACCAAGATGGCAACCATTCCATACCACCTGACTTAAATCTACAATACATTAAATATATTGGCTCTGTGGTTAAAAAAAAGTCTGTGGGTGAAAAAGTCTGAACTGGCACCCCATCAATGGTGAACGCTAATCAGCAATAACATATATATATATATATATATATATATATATATATATATATATATATATATATATATATATATATATATATATATATATATATATATATATATATATAGATATATATATACAGCCACTTCCAGGGTCCAGGTTCGATTCCCGCATCCGCCATGTGTGTGTGTGGAGTGTTTGCATGTTCTCCCCGTGCCTCAGGGGATTTTTCTCAGGGTTCTCCGGTTTCCACCCCGGTCCAAAAAACATGCACGCTAGGTTGATTCATTCATTCATTCATCTTCTAGCGCTTTATCCGATCTTCCCTCGGGTCACGGGGAGTCTGTGTCTATCTCAGGCGTCTATGGGCATTAAGGCAGGAGGATACACACCTGGATGGAATGCCAACCCATCGCAGGACACACACACACACACACACACACACATTTTATACACTAGGGACAATTTTCCAAGGTGCCAATCAACCTACCGTGCATGTTTTTGGACCGGGAGGAGGAAACCGGAAAACCTGGAGAACCTGGAGAAAAAAAAACCCCCTGAGGCACGGGGAGAACATGCACAAACTCCACACACACATGGCCGAGACGGGAATCGAACCCATGGACCCTGGCGGTGTCTTGTGAGGCCAACATTTGTCCATATTGTAAAACCATGTACAGTGTGGCTCAAAATGTCAGATGATCTGATATATAAAGCATGTTTGTATTATATATATATATATATATATATATATATATATATATATATATATACCTGAAAAAAAAGACAATTACGTTAAATACGCCAAACAATCATTTTTTTTCTCTCAACCCCCGAAGATAATTCTGACACGCAGCCAATGAGAATTCTCTACCGCTGCTGCTGAATGCGTGACATCAGAGGCGCTGATGACTTCTGCTGACATTTCATTGAAATGAAATGCCGAGGTTCGGCACATGTTCGGCTCGCGTGCGGCGTGCACCAAAATAGAGGCATGAGCCGAGGACAATGGATCTTCCGGGGCTCTAGTTTTTCCATGTTCGGAAAGAGTGATTTCTATTTGAGCGAGACTGGACAGAGAGAGAGAGGGAGTGAGAGAGAGAGAGAGAGAGAGAGAGGGAGAGAGACGTAGATTTTCAGAGCATTATAACATAATGTAACAAATAGAATTCTTTCATTTAAAAAATTCAACATCGATGCCTACAATCATCTTTAACGTGTACATTTTTTCATTTATATATCGAATATCTAACTAAAAAGGAAGTGCCTTCTTTAAAAAAAAAAAAAAAAAGAAAAAAAAAAAAAAGAAAGAAAAATGAAATGAACAAATCCAAAACAATATTATGGTCATTTTTGTTCTGTTTTCTTTATGTTTCCCCTCTTCAAACGCACTAAAAGCTTCCATTTTGCCTCGTCTTCTGCGGATTCAAGGTTATAGAAAAGCGGTAAACCCAGCAGGCACGTGCAGCGGGCCACACATTTCCTGATGGATGTCAGGTGGATTCAGGGACACGTGATGTCTGCAGTTCCCGGAGACACTATTCGTCATGTCAGAGGTCTTAGATCAAGGCTTCCTCTTCTGAGAACCGATTGAGCATTTGGCATTTGCTTTGTAAAAAAAACAAACATATTGTTCGAATGAGGACGAGGAGAAAAAAAAAGGCTCGTACCAATACTTATAGGGTTTGAGGATTATTTAATCTATTGCTGAAAGTTAATATATATTAATATATTAATCTATCTCTCTCTCTCTCTCTCTCTATATATATATATATATATTCATTCGTTCATTCATCTTCTACCGCTTATATCCGATCTTCCTTCGGGTCACGGGGAGTCTGTGCCTATCTCCAGCGTCTATGGGCATTAAGGCAGGATACACCCTGGCAGGATACACCCTGGATGGAAACACACAGCAGCACACACACACACACACACACACACACACACACACACACACACACACACACACACACACACACATTCATACACTAGGGACAATTTTCCAAGGGGCCAATCAACCTACCGTGCATGTTTTTGGACCGGGGAGGAAACCGGAGAACCCGGAGAAAAAAAAACCCCCTGAGGCACGGGGAGAACATGCACAAACTCCACACACACATGGTCGAGACGGGAATCGAACCCGGACCCAGGTGTGAGGTGAACGTCCTAACCACTAAGCTACCGTGCCCCTATCTCTCTCTCTCTCTCTCTCTCTCTCTCTCACATACAGATATATATATATATATATATATATATTATATATATATATATTATAATCTGTAAAGAAAGTGTGTATATATGTATATAGATGTATATATATATATATAATATATATATATAATATATAGTGTGTATATATATATATATAGATATATATATATATACATATATATATATATATATATATATTTTTTTTTTTTTCATTTCACAGCATTTGGCAGATGCCCTTATTTAGAGCAACTTACAACTGAGCAATTGAGAGCTAATTGAGGGCCAAAAATAAAATAAATAAATAAATTATATATATATATATATATATATATATATATATATATATATATATATATATATAAACATAACTGGACCTCAGTAATAGAGATTTGCATCCCTAATATGCATATAAATAAATAAATAAAACACATAGTTAATACATACATATATATATATATATATATATATATATATATATATATTTAAATAGGCTTACCTGCTTACCTGTATATATATTAACTGTATGACCCCATTTACCAGTGTTAATTGGAACTGCGCTTCATTTGTTTGTTTATTCAAAATCAGGAGCATCATTAAGAGGTAGGTTATTTTCTCACTCCAGGAAATGACATGCACATCATATTTTTGTCAAGAGAGAAAACAAAGCGTGATCTGATGATTAAGATTGGTTAGGAAACCACGATTTGAGAATCGTATTTGCTGTTTAGGGTTTAATAAAAGGATATTGCGATTGTCAATTTTCCAGGAATACACATACAGGGAAAAAATCATTGTTTTTTTTTTTGTTTTTTTTTTTGATGACGTCAAGCACAGATTTAAGTAAAAAAAAAAAAAAGCAATAAGCTGCCACACGACTCGAATCCCTGACTGAGTTTCACTGAGTTTGTTTAGGACCTTGGGATTAGGGTTTGGATTAAAGCTCCATCTTTTGGACCAACGAGTGTTTGTGCTAATTAAGTTGTGGCAGTTGTGAATGTAAGTGGCAGCGTTATGAAGATGTGGCAGTTTAGTAGAGATATAGTGGATCACTGGGGATGTGGCAGTCCGGGAGAGGCAGGGGAGTTCGGAATGAAGATGTGGCAGCTCATCAGGGAAATATAGGGGAATAATAGTTTAATGGGCAGGTGGAAGTTCAGTCTGGACATGGTGGGAAGTGGCAGCTCATTGGAGACATGGATGCTCAGCAGGAAGGTGGCAGCCCAAGGGGGAAGTGGCAGCTCAGTAGGAACATGCCAATGAGGTTATGGCAGTTTATTAGGGACAAGGAAGTCAAGTTGGGATGTGGTAGATGTGTAGATAGCTCAGTGGGAAGATGGCAGCTTAATTACAATGTGGCAGCTGAGTGGCATTTCAATGGAGAAGGCGCAGAGTGAAGTGGTATAGAATAGAATAGCTTTTATTTACATTTACATTTACGGCATTTGGCAGACGCCCTTTTCCAGAGCGACTTACAACTGAGCAACTGAAAGTTAAGGGCCTTGCTCAAGGGCCCACTAGTGGCAGCTTGGTGGTGGTGGGGTTTGAACCCATGATCTTCCGGTCCAGTGTCCATCACCTTAACCACTGGGTTACCACCTCCTATTTGTCACAGATACAAGTGAAATTCTTTCTGATTTGGAAGACGAGGTCAGAGCACAGGGTCAGCCAGGATACAGTGGCATAGAGACGGTTAAGGGCCTTGATCAAGGACCCAAGAGTGGCATCCAGGCAATACCGGGGCTCGAACCCCCAACCGTCTGATCAGTAGCCGAGTACCTTAAGAGCTGAGCTTCACCCCACCGCAACCTAACTGGTTTAGATATTGGACGTCTAATAAGGTCATGAGATCAAATCCAGACACATCAAGCTACCATTGTTGGGCCCTTAAGAAAGGTCCTCGACATTATTCTTGAGAAAGGCATCCTGCCGTAAAACAATGAAAACAGGGAATAACAATGGAAACATCATGGCAGCTTCATTTTATACCCACGAGCTACAATAAAGCCCCGCCGTAAAACACGCACAATGGACTCCAATTAATTCGATTCCAAAGTGAGATTTCATACCTTCCTGGAGATCGCTGCTGCGTTCGTGACGGCTGGAAGTGACACTCGCTGGGTTACATTTCATCAAGATGAGTCCGGGTGAGGAGACGGTTAGACGGATCGGCTCGGCAGGACGACATGTGCAACACAATGCCTGAGAAGAAAAGATTTGATTTTATCTGCCACTACTGCTTGGGGATTTGGGTCTTACTGAAGCTGGCACAGTTTTTTTTGTCCGTTGCCAGGCTGAGAGATGTTTTCCCAAAAACTAATTCAACCAACCAATCAATCTCTCCACGTATCTATCCATCCAACCGTATATCTATCCCTCCATCTATCTAGATAATATCATCATATATGGATGAATGGATGGATGGATTTATGGATGGATGGATAGATGGATATATAGATAGATAGATAGACAGACAGAGAGGTAGATAGACAGACAGACAGACAGACAGACAGACAGACAGACAGACAGATAGATAGATAGATAGATAGATAGATAGATAGATAGATAGATAGATAGATAAATGGATGGCTGGACGGATGGACGGATAGAAAGATAGATAAAGATAGATAGATGGGTAGATAGACAGACAGACGGACAGATACATAGATAGAAAGAAAGAAAGAAAGAAAGAAAGAAAGAAAGAAAGATATAACCATAGAAAGAAATAAACAGACAGACAGACAGATAAATAGATAGATAGATAGATAGATAGATAGATAGATAGATAGATAGATAGATAGATAGATAGGGTAGATAGACAGACAGACGGACAGACAGACACATAGATAGATAGAAAGAAAGAAAGAAATAGAACCATAGAAAGAAATAAACAGGCAGACAAATAGATAGATAGATAGATATATAGATAGATAGAGAGATAGATAGATAGATAGATAGATAGATAGATAGATAGATAGACAATAGATAGATAGATAGATAGATAGATAGATAGATAGATAGATAGGTGGACAAACAGACAGACAGACAGACAGACCGACACAGACGGACGGATAGAAAGATAGATAAAGATAGATAGATGGGTAAGATAGACAGACAGATGGACAGACAGACAGACAGATAGACACATATAGAAAGAAAGAAAGAAAGATACAACCACAGAAAGAAGGAAACAGAAAGACAGAAAGACAGATGGATAGATAGATAGATAGAAAGACAGATGGATAGATAGATAGATAGATAGATAGATAGATAGATAGATAGATAGATAGATAGATAGATAGACAGATGAATGAATCTCATTTGCTCTTTAGTCCATCAGGAAATTCTCTAAACTCAGTCCTAATGGATCTGGATCAATGGGATTGGACCACAGTGAGAATTTCCACCAACCAAAAAAAAATATCGTGGAAGATCTTCCCAGAAGAGGTGGAGGTTATTACATCACCAAATAGAGGGTGTAGATCAGTGTTTCAAAGAGGCGGGGCTACTGATCAGAAGGTTCGAGCCCCAGTATCGCCGCCAAGCTGCCACTCGTGGGTCATTGAGCAAGGCCCATGACCCTCCGTGCTCTAGGGGGCGCCGTATCATGGCTCTGAAAAAGTTGGGATATGCGAAGAAATAATGTAACGTATATGTGACAAATAAAGGCTATAAATGTCCACAAGCGTTCGTCGATCAGGCGTATTTCAATCATTCGAAATCCCAAAATCCCGTGTCTCGAACCCGGATTTGTAATGCCGGACAAGGATTATAATACTGTTCGGACTGTGCTATATTCCCTGATCTGGCTCGAAATGGGTTAGTAGGAGTGAGACGAGGCAAGGCTTATGGACGCTTGCCAAACTTGTGACCCAGTTCTCGGCGCCCAGAGCGGCGCAAGAGGCAAGCGCCGGCTCATTCAGAAGCCATAGCAACTACAACAGCAGATAAATATTCCATAACAAGGTTAATAGCACTTCACATCGAGCCTCGAGTCGCAGAGAATGGCAGAATAGCCCGGAGTGGATAATGTGCGGAAAAACATCTCTACAAACATGCGAATACAAACGAACACCGTAATTTATCCATTAGTGTCGTACATAAAAGCAGTTCTATTCGACCTTCGCCTGTGTGTCTCTCATGTGTCTCTCCCTGTGTGTCTCTCTCTTCATGTTGTATGTCAGAACTTCCCTTCACACTATTATAGCGTTGGGTATCATTTTCATTTTATCGATTTCAAACCCGGTCAAACAGATGCTTTGTCATGTCCGTCGTGACACCATGCATGCAAAATATTCCTGTATTACAATAATTATTTTACAGCTTTGTCTTCGGTTTTTACAAATTGCAACCACACTTTTGGTCCGGTTAAAAACGGGGTAAATAAAGGATATATATATATATCGTCTGTGTGTGTATGTGTGAGTGTGGGTGTGTGTATGTATATATATATATATATATATATATATATATATCATATATCTATATATATATATATATATATATATAAATATATATTGGGGGCATGGTGGCATGGTGGCTTAGTGTTTAGCACGTTCGCCTCACACTGCCAGTGTCCGGGTTCGAGTCCCCGTCTCAGCCATGTGTGTGTGTGGAGTTTCCACTTTCCTCCCCGGTCCAAAAACATGCACGGTAGGTTGATTGTCACCTTGGAAAATTGTCCCTAGTGTATGAATGTGTGTGTGAATGTTGGAGTGTGTGTGTGTGTGATGGGTTGGCATTCCATCCAGGGTGTATCATGCTTTAATGCCCATAGACGCCTGAGATAGACACAGACTCCCCGTGACCCGAGGGAAGATCGGATAAAGCGGTAGAAGATGAATGAATGATATATATATATATATATATATATATATATATATATATATATATGTATATATATATATATATATATATATATATATATATATATACTATATATATATATATATATATACAAACAAACATTTCTATACATTTTGAAGACCATGTTGAGGGAGTCACGTGACTCCGGTCTCTAGTTCGTCCCTCCAGACCGGAGGACCCTAACTGGACCATGTTGTAAGGTGATATTTAAATTAGCACATAAGGTCCTGGTAGGTTTCCAGGTGAACGAATAATGCACTCAGGAATCCAAATTGGAATTTTATAACAAGTTGTTTTATTTTATAGTTGTTTTATAACAATTTTATGGATTTTCGATTCCATACCAAAAGTGACATTGTTATTGATTTGAGCTCAAATAAGATCCAATATTTGGACAAATCTATTGGGAAAACATACAATCTAGTTTTTTCTTCATCTATACGACCCCCAACATCCCCAACACCCCCAACACCACCTCCCCACACCACACACACACACCCACCTCACACACACACACACACACACACACACACACACACACACACCCCCATAGGGTTTTTACTGTAGAGAATAATTACACCAAACAACCCAGAGGATATTACACAGTATGTAGTGCATTAGGAAACAACTCCAGACACTGCCTTCACTGGAATTCGCACTATGACTAAGGCTCGCGTTAGACAGGATGTACAGATCCGAGTGAGTGACAACCTGGGAGAAGCGAATCGGAGTACAGATGGTGCTCCCAGGCTGATTTCTGTCTCTCTTTCTTCCCTCGTTCACTATAAATATCAGCTTGTTCTTTCACATTCGCACTAAATGGCGAAAACGTACGACTCCACAAAGTCTGTACTGACGCTCGCTCTCCGGAATCTTTTAGCTTTTAAGGTCCTGTATTTGTTTATACAAATTCCATTTTCACTGAATTTATTACATTAGTTTTTTTTCTTCTTCTTTTTCCTTTTTTATTTTTTTTTAATTTTGAGCAACTAAACAATTTCCCTGCGGGATCATTCAGATTGTGGTGATTCATTCAGGAGACAACAAAATGTATAAAATCGAGGCGAATTATACAGAATACAGAATTATTCATTGCCTCGTAAAAGAAAAGGAAAAAACCTTCACAAGGCCTGACTGAAGACTCCCTACTGTTGAGGTACAGTATCTGTTTCAAAGTCAACCATCAAAAAAAAGACTCGAAGAAAGAAAAAAAAAAAAACAAACAAACAAACAAACAAACAACAGAGAAGAGAACAGATCGGTCAGTCAACATATTAAAAAAATTACAATAGGGCAGACGAATACAAAGATCAATTAGGACTTTGGGATAAATTGGGAGAATAAAGTATAAAGAAGGAAAGGAACTCATTATCAATAATAAGATATAACTATAGAATAACTATAAGAAACCATTTCAATAATTGAATAAAATGGCTTTATAGTCTACTCCAGATTGGTCGTCAAAAGTCATTGGTGGTGCTGTGGATTGCAGAAACAGTGAACCAAAGTGTACACTAAAAAAAAACAAAAAAAAACATTGAATTCACCAGAAGACCTGTAGCCTCACTCTCGCGTAAAGGTCAGAGAAGAAGGAGGCAAAGCTATAAAATTCCACTGTATTCATCATTCATTCATTCATTCATTCATCTTCGACCGCTTTATCCGATCTTCCCTCGGGTCACGCGGAGTCTGTGCCTATCTCGGGTGTCTATGGGCATTAAGGCAGGATACACCCTGGATGGAATGCCAACCCATCACACACACACACACATTCATACACTAGGGAAAATTTTTCCAAGGTGCCAATCAACCTACCCTGCATGTTTTTGGACCAGGGAAGAAAACCGGAGAACCCGTAGAAAAACCCCCTGAGCCACGGGGAGAACATGCACAAACTCCACACACACATGTCCGAGATGGGAATCGAACCCGGACCCTGGAGGTGTGAGGCGAACGTGCTAACCACTAAAGCACCACTGTGCACCCTCAGTATTCATCAATTAAAGCAAAATAAAATCAATCAAGAACTTCAAAATAAGATCAATGTTAGTGTTCCTGTGAATTTGGATTTAGAGGTTTTACAGTTTGCCATTTAATAGTGAATAATATATGAATAATGTTTCAAGTGAACCTAAATATCTTCCTGAACATTTTCTTTAGTTTATACATCCTTAAAATATGAAAAACAAAGCCATTTTAGTAAAAACTTGTGTGTGTTATATGTAAAGAAATGAAAAGTCTGCCATTTGCAATAAAATAAAAATAGTTAATTTGCATTTAATTTTAATGCCCAAGGAAAGTCAGGCTGAATGGTCCCAATATAGTTTCACCTCACCAAAATCTGGCCCTCTTTACACAAAGTTTGGACACCCGTGCTGTAGTTAGTCTGGTCAGGTTTAAAGACATCCGCTAGATATGAGAGTTTTAAATTCGGGAATGTGTCCCTAATGAGCGCGCTAGGAGCAACGATGAAGGAAGAAACCCGGAGAAGAGCCAGACTCCGAAAGGGACGCCGTCCTCGGGCGCTTCACCCAATTAAAGGTCTTCACTTCAAGACTCCAATTATACTGCGATAGACGTCTAAAAATAAACTCCATCAATGCACAGCTCCGGTTCAGTTGCGTGGTGACCGAGTGGTCAGATGGAATCGGAGAGCCTTTATTTGTCACATATACATTACGGCACAGTGTGGTCAGCCATGAAACCGCGGCCCTGGAGACAGAGAATCAAGGGTCTTGCTTGGGGACCCAAGGGTGGCTCGATACCGTGGCTCGAACCCCAACCTTCTGATCAGTAGCCCAGCCCGCTGAGC
>JACRUU010000005.1:9763473-9765973 GCA_030449085.1 Kryptopterus vitreolus | reverse complement strand
TGCTATATGTTGTTTGTAGCTCTATGTGTTGTGTATATGTTGTATTTTTGTAGCTCTATTGTTGTGTTGTGTTATATGTTGTTGTGCTATGTTTGTATATGTGTGTTTAGCTCTTGTTGTGCTATTGTTGTTTGTCGCTCTATGTTGTTTATATGTTTGTTTGTGTTTGTTTGTTATATGTGTTTGCTAAGTGTTTATAGCTCTATGTTTTTTGTTGTGTTATATGTTGTTGCTCTATTTTTGTATTTGTTTGCTCTATGTTTGTGCTCTATGTTATATGTTGTTTGTAGCTCTATGTTGTGTTATATGTTGTTTGTAGCATATGGGTCCTGGAGGAACGATGTCCCATTTCACTGTAGTACGTCAGCGATATATAGTTGTAATGACAATGAAACCTCTTGACTTGACATGCAAATAATGAACTGCACATTAAGGGGAGGTGATAGTTCAGTGGTTAATGCATTGGACTTTGGATCAAGTGCACTGGAGGTAAGGTAGTATCCCAAATGCTATAGCTATAACTACGCCCCGGTTCCAGTAAACAATGCAGCTGTACATCAGAGAGGAAGAACTCTGTAGTGCCCAGCACAGACCCTTGGCTTCCCTAACCCCAAATGAACAACATTGGGATGAAGTGGAACAATGTCTGGACCCCAGGCCTCATTCCCTTCTTAGCATTAGTACCTGAATTCACCAATTCCCTTGTATGATTACAAATTCATAAGAAATCACAAGTGGAAAGACGTGAGAAAGGCCAAAAACAACAGGATAAAGAACACACTTGTGATATTTCCAGTGAAAAAGAAAAGTCTTCCTGGTAAATACACTGGTGAAGAACATCCTGCTGCTATTGGTGTGGAATAAAATGTTCTTTTCGAAGCCTCGCTGTCATTTCTCTCCCCATTTAATCTCTCACTTGCTCTCATCTGTGAAGAAAACACGGGCGCCCATGGTGGACTTGTCAATTCTGGTGTTGGTCTGGGTTGTGTGAACAAGTCCCCGAAGAGGATGTGGCCCTCTCGTGTGGATAAGATGTCGGAGATAACAAAACCTTTTTTTGTGATGGCACAGGAAAGAAAATGGAATGAGAAATTTCCCTTTTTGGGGAGCACGGTGGTTTAGTGGTTAGCACGTTCGCCTCACACCGCCAGGGTCCGGGTTCGATTCCCGTCTCGGCCATGTGTGTGTGGAGTTTGCATGTTCTCCCCGTGCCTCAGGGGGTTTTTCTCCGGGTTCTCCGGTTTCTTTTTTCCCCCGGTCCAAAAACATGCACGGTAGGTTGATTGGCACCTTGGAAAATTCCCTAGTGTATGTGTGTGTGTGTGTGTGTGTGTGTGTGTGTGTGTGTGTCCTGCGATGGGTTGGCATTCCATCCAGGGTGTATCCTGCCTTAATGCCCATAGACGCCTAAGATAAGCATAGACCCGTGACCTGATGGAAGATAAAATATAGCGGTAGAATGAATGAATGAATTGTGAATAATAAAGATTTTTCATTCAATATTTATGTCAATTTATGCCCTTATCCAGAGCGAGCTCATAAAACTGAGTTGAGGGTTAAGGGCCTTGCTCAGGGGCCCAGCACGGGCAGCGTTTTGCTCTCATGACCTTCTGATCAGAAGTCTTTAATACAGAGATACCCTCGTCCCATTTGTCGTGTTGGGACAAAAACAAGTCACCATTGCTTTTCTCGATGGAGACAATATTATCCTGCGACGTCGCATGTTCCAACGCATGCACCCGCTACCATGCAGAAACCTGCGAATCGTCCTGCCTAACAAATAATACAAATAACTACTGTATATATAGCACATATAACACATAAACACTAATCTCCCACAAGGAATGCACAGTATGCCACGGAAAGCTTTGCCTTTTGTCCGAAAGGTTCCTTTTTAAAACGATCGACTCCTCCCCTAATGGAAAAGTTCAGAGTCTTATGCGCGATGACGTCAATTCCCGAGGATTGGGTGATCTATCCGACACCGCCGACCTTTACGAAGCGGAAACGGATACCTTCGGAAATATTATGGATATATGGATAAGCGGTGCTCATAAATGTTCACATGCTGCGAGGATCCCGAGGGCTTAATTCAGATGACACAAAACAAAGATGCTTGAAGGAGAGGCTGTAGGAGAAAAATCAACAACAACAAAAAGAAATGACGTCAAAGAAGTAAATAAATAAATTAATGAATAAATAAACACGTGCACAGTTTGGGGGAACCTCCAAGATATACTGTATGGGGATAACGTGTTACCACAATGCACCGGTGGAAAAGGCCTGGTGTTTAATCCGTGGTGTTTTTGACACACTTCTACACCAAAAACACTATTTTTATATATTTTTTAAAATATTTTTATATATTTATATACATTATATCTCTTTTTACTCTTTTACCTTTAATTTGATAATTTGTATTTTTTATTCATTTTCTTCCCTTATCCACATTATTTATATTTAAAATTATGCTTACATGCTGGACGGTCATCAAAACATT
>JACRUU010000005.1:9748473-9753473 GCA_030449085.1 Kryptopterus vitreolus | reverse complement strand
TAAAGTGTTTGTCCTTCAGTTCAGAGCGTCGGTGTTACTTTTATTTTCTTAAAACCAAGCAATTTTATTTCGAATCGTTTGTTCGCAAATGTTAATAATAATAACAATAATAATAATAGGGTTTAGTGGTTAGCACGTTCGCCTCACACCTCCAGGGTCCGGGTTCGATTCCCGTCTCGGCCATGTGTGTGTGGAGTTTGTGCATGTTTCTTCTCCCCGTGCCTCAGGGTCAGGGGACTTTTTTTTTCTCCGGGTTCTCCGGTTTCCCATCCCCCCGGTCCAAAAAACATGCACGGTAGGTTGATTGGCACCTTGGGAAATTGTCCCTAGTGTATGAATGAATGTGTGTGTGTGTGTGTGTGTGATGGGTTGGCATTCCATCCAGAGTGTATCCTGCCTTAATGCCCATAGACGCCTGAGATAGACACAGACTCCCCGTGACCCGAGGGAAGATCGGATAAAGCGGTAGAAGTAGATGGTAGAAGATGAATGAATGAATAATAATAATAATAAATATGTACATTTTGTTTCGTACGAACATTTCTTCCGCATACATTTAAAAAAACGCACCGTGACGTAAAAACCGTAGGTGTCAACTTTGCGCACCGTTAAACCTTCGTAATTGATTTTTCCACGCACATGGATGGATGAAAATTATTCCATGTCAGCAGATATTGGCATTTTGTTCGGGTCTTCTAGCGTTCCATAACCACAATTCGCTAAAAATCTTGAAGACCAAGTCTTTATCCAAAGCTTGCGGACGGATTAAAAACCTGGACTGGATTCTACAGACAGGACTTTCCCCGCACGCAATCTGTTCGATGCTCGTACAATTCTACCGTTCGCCCTCTCGTCTCCGCAAATGAATGTCAAATTACTTGAGCGTGAGATGTAGCGCTGAGCTGCTAGGCCATCAGCGTTCGCTCGGTGTTCAGCCAAGGCCACAAGAACAGAACAGAGTGTACCACACCCAAAGCCAAGGCATCTGATTCTCTCCACACTGTTCTCTGCACAAACAGCATGCCCACCCCTCGCTGCACTCGTCTTCAGAGAAATGCCAAGAGAAAGCAGCGAGGAGTGCACCGACGCTGTTAACGCCGTTAAAAACAAATAAATAAACAAACAAACAAACGACTGTGTGTTTTTGTTTTTCACTTCTTAAATCACATAATCCACAGTATTCGTTCACATGTATAATCCACATTATCTTCAGAATCAATTCAGAAAAAAAATCACTTAGTAATTAATTTAATATAATTAATATTGATATAATACAAATCAGAATGATATTGGCCAACAACATTTAAATCCATTATTCCAATAATCTTAATTAATAATTCGGCCAATCCCATTCGTAATTTTAAAAGATTAAATCCATGCCAAATCACATTCACAAACTTCAACGTCAATCCCATTTAGAATCTAGAATTTCCATCTAGCCAATCACATGTATAATCTCTGGTACTGGTCCCATCAAGCATGTCTTTAGCATTAATCCAGCCAATCACATTCAACATCCAGAGATTAAATCCAAACGATTACATTCATACCCATCAGCACTATCGGACCAATCGCATTCATAATACCCAACATTAATCCAGCCAATCACATTCATAACCATCCGCACTATCGGACCAATCACATTCATAATACCCAACATTAATCCAGCCAATCACATTCATAACCTTTGGTATTAATCCAGCCAATCACATTCATAACCTTTGGTATTAATCCAGCCAATCACATTCATAACCTTTGGTATTAATCCATCCAATCACATTCATAACCATCAGCACATCGGACCAATCACATTCATAATACCCAACATTAATCCAACCTTATCAGCATAATTCAATCATCATTCGTCCCCCCAATCTCCTTCCATCCATCAATCACATTCATAATACCCAACCATTAATCCAGCCAATCACATTCATAACCATCAGCACTATCGGACCAATCACATTCATAATACCCAACATTAATCCAGCCATTCATAATACATTCAACATTAATCCAGCCAACCATCATAACCATCAGCACTATCGCCCAACATTAATCCAGCCAATCACATTCATAACCATCAGCACTATCGGACCAATCGCATTCATAATACCCAACATTAATCCAGCCAATCACATTCATAACCTTTGGTATTAATCCAGCCAATCACATTCATAACCATCAGCACTATCAGACCAATCACATTCATAATACCCAACATTAATCCAGCCAATCACATTCATAACCTTTGGTACTAATCCATAATACATCAAACAGCCATTTAATCATCAATCACATCATCATACCCATCAGCCAATCACATTCATACCATCACTATCAGACCAATCACATTCATAATACCCAACATTAATCCAGTTAATCACATTCATAACCATCCGCACTATCGGCCCAATCACATTCATAATACCCAACATTAATCCAGCCAATGACATTCATAACCATCAGCACTATCGAACTAATCACATTCATAATACCCAACATTAATCCAGCCAATCACATTCAACAGCCAGAGATTAAATCCAAACAATCATATTCATACCAATCAGCACTATCAGACCAGACATTAATCCAGCCAATCACATTCATAATCTAATGTGCAATCACAACCCGTCTTCATTCAGAAAATCACTTTTATAATCTCGAGTATTTAATCCAATCACATTCAGAGTTTAAAACCAGCTATTTACCTCTACATAAACTCCAGCACTCTAATCCAGCCAATCGCACATGACGCCGAGTTTAAATCCAAGCCAATCACAGTCAAGATTTTTAGTATTAATCCAGTCTATCAGTTATAAAGTTTAGTATTAAATCAGATAATCCTCAGTATTAATTCAGACAATCACCGGCATCATTCCAATCCTATCCAAGCGCGTGTAGTACATTTAACTTTAAATTTAATATTTAATTTAATTAAAAAGTTATTTCTCGTCGCCGCACTCCTCAGTCCGAATTTTCCAAAACGATAACGTGATGGCGATTATCAAGCGTGCTTATTGGAGCAATAGCTTTTGTTTTCCATACATGTAATTATACACCGTTTGGGCAAAAGTATTTGGACACCTGATTTCCACACAAAATGTTCCGACACATCCCAACACTCCAAAATCTAGTGGCACATCTTCCCGGAGGTTTGTACTTTAAAAACGTTGAATGGGATTTTTTCGGTCTATAATTGGTGCCCGCCCCCATCCTGACTTATTCCACGGATCCGGAAATAGAACTTTTATTAAAAATTTCCAGCACTGATCCATCCGATGCACACCGAAAACACATCCGTACTTTCACGTATCCTGAATGGACAAACGTTTGGGGCCTAAAACATATTTGGACACAACAAAAGTGGTTGAAGGGGGGACACCCAGAGGCCTACACATTCAGCGCGCAAACAACCCCCCACACAAAATGTTCCGACACATCCCAACACTCCAAATTGGAAAAACACTAGTGGCACATCTTCCCAGAACATCAAGGTTTGAAATCCACCTACATTATTTTGGGTACAATTTTAAGTTGAACGGTTGGCCTGATTTCACCCCCCGTGGGCCCCCCACCCCCCCCCCCCCACCCCTTGAAGACCCCCCACCCCGTGGTGACCCCCCCCCCCCCCCCCCCCCACACACACACACATTAAGTTCAAAACAACCTGATTCCTTTAAGTCTTTCCTATTCCTTCTATCTCATGCTGGAATGTCATGGAACGAGTCCCGTTCCGTTTATTGTTCCCGTCTGGGAGAGGGAGAAAAAAAATGTTTCGGCTTTTCTCACATGCCCGCCGTTCGTGCGCTCGCTCTTCTTCACACGGCATGTCGCCGTAATGCACGAGAGGAATATAACAGGAATTTTTTTTTTTTCAATGGCACCCACTCAATTACACGAACTCACGTGACGCTGGTCTGTGCGCGCTCTACGGTCACCCCCCGTTGAAGCCCGCCCCCCCCCCCACAGTGAGGCCCCCCCCCTGGTCTGCGACGCATGTCTCGTCTGTGGCGCGCCGTTTATCCCCACAATGGGATCACGTCCAACGCGCTGGTCTGATCCGCTGCGCTTTGTTTAGATGCCGAATTAGTCCGCATCCGCACGATAAAACAGTAGAACAAAAGACGAGGAAAAAACGCTGTCAGTCCGTTTGCAAAAAAAAAAAAACAACCTCCGATTGGCAAATCCCCGTTCCGTAACCATGGAAACGGAATTGCAATTGTTGGAAATGTCTCTTTTACTGAAGATCGGTTAAAAGGGAGCATTTTACTTGTCATGTTTACATATATCGCGTTCGGCAGACTCCCTTATCTAGGGGTGTACAACAATATCTATACACACGTATCGCGATATTTAATTTGCCGATACTGACCCGAAAATGCAATATCGATATTAGGGAAAAAAATAAATAAATAAATAAAAACTTGTATACAAGATTCATGTATGTTTTGCGTTTATATCCATCCCGACCATTTCAACACCACTAATAATCACGCCATCATTCTTTGCGGGAAGCACGGGTGAAACGGCCATCAATCGTTCGCTAGTAATTTAATGTTTGTTTTTTAATAATATAAATAAGGGATGATTATTATATTACAAGTATTACAACAATTAGAAAAACAGGCTAATTTTTTTATTTATTTATTTATTTATTTTTAAAGAAAAAAGTATTATTGCTTCTATATTAGTTAACAGACCCCCTGCAGTTACCACTGTTGACCACCGGGTGAAGACCCACGAGCCCACAGTTTACAAGATTTTAGCCCACACATACTAATACACAAAAGGAATCTCTATGGCAAACTTTCCAAGTGCAAGAAAAGTGCGAAGTGACGACAGACTCCAGTTTCCACAGACCTTTTGTTTTATACTCATTAACATTGCATAAAGTCCTGCTATATCTGTTTACTTCAGCTATTTATATCCTTTAAAAAAAACAAACAAAAAAAAAACAGATCCCATTTCAATCAAGCTCCGTAGAGGTAAACAGTTAA
>JACRUU010000005.1:9683473-9743473 GCA_030449085.1 Kryptopterus vitreolus | reverse complement strand
CGCGGAGGGAAAAGTCCAATGTGAAAAGGGCGTCACGTTTATTTCGGCTGTTCACTTGCCCCAGTTTCCGGGGTGCGAAAGCTCGAACTCGCCGCCCCGCACGTCTGCACGTCTGCACTGCTTCATATTCTTTTCTGCCAGAAAGGGGTCATCTGGACTTTTCCAGGATAAGGGATGTGTAGTACACAACAGGTCAATGTGTGTGTGTGTGTGTGTGTGTGTGTGTGTGTGTGTGTGTGTGTGTGTGTGTGTAAGTAAGAGAAATACCTGTACACCGGCTGCATCTCTCGCACGATTCCGATCACAGCTTCAGGAGGAAATCGCTCAAACTGCTGGAACAGGTCTCGTATGTTCGTGCCGTACTTGAGGTCCAGGTCCAACTGCACGATGCGCTTCATTTCTGAGAGAAACATAAAGAGGACGTCATTAAATGATTTGTATTAAAGCATTAAAACATGAAGGATGTTTTCTCGTTAGACGTTCTCAGTAAATCACAGCGGGCAGGTTTGCTCTTTTTTTTTGGACTCGGGCACGGGGGGGGGGGGGGGGGAGGGAAGGAAGGAGGAAGGAAAGAGGGGAGGGAAGGAAGGAAGGAAGGAGGGGAGGGGATGAGGGAGGGAGGGAAGGAAAGACGGAAGGAGGGGAGGGAGCTAAGAAAGTAAGGAAGGAAAGAAGGAAAGAGGGGAGGGAGCTAAGGAAGGAAGGAAGGAGTGGAGAGAAGGAAGGAAGGAGTGGAGCAAGGAAGGAAGGAGGGGAGGGGCTAAAGATGGAAGGAAGGAAGGAAGGAAGGATGGAGGGGAGGGAAGGATGGGAGGAAGGGGAAGAAGAATGGGGAGGAAAGAGGAGGAAAGGAAGGAAGGAAGGAAGGAGGGGAGGAAGGATTTCCTTCTTTTCTTCCTTTCTTTCCTTCCTCCTTTCTTTCCCTTCCTTGAGGAAAGAAGGAGGGAGGGAGAAGGAAGGAAGGAAGAGCTAGGGAGAAAGAAGGAAGGAAGGAGGGGAGGGAGCTAAGGAAAGAAGGAGTGGAGAGAAGGAAGAAGAGAGGAAGGAAGGAAAGGAAGGAGGAAGAGTCCTAAAGGGAGGGAGCTAAGGAAGGAAAGAAGGGAGGAGGGAGAGGGGAGGAAGGAAGGAAGGAGTGGAGAGAAGGAAGGAAGGAGTGGAGAAGGAAGGAAGGAGGGGAGGGAGCTAAAGATGGAAGGAAGGAGTCGAGGGAAGGAAGGACGGAGGGGAGGGAACCGGATCCGGAGGAAGGGAGGGAAGGAAGAATGGGAGGAAAGGAAGGAGTGGAGGAAAGGAAGGAGGCCTTGACCTGAGGGGAAGGAAGACGGAGGGGGAAGGAAGGACAGGAGGTGAGGGAAGGGAAGGAAGGAAGGAAGGAGTAGGAAAGGAAGGAAGGAAGGGAATTCTGGTCCAAGGTCCTATCCTTCCTCCTTCCTTGGTCAAGGAAGGAAGGGGAGGAACTTGGAATGCCTTCTTTTCTGGAGGAAGCCCAGTTCACCCGGCTTACTACGGGAGTCCTCTTCGGCCAGTTCCGGAAAGAGGCCCTTCCTCAAGGTAGCCGGCCTCCCCCTAGTCCCATTTTGCGGCCCGGCCGGGAGGGTTCGGGCCTCCTACCCCTAGGAAGGAAGTCCGCCCAGAAAGGAAGGAAGGAAGGATGGATGATAAATGGCATGCACAACTACGCAATAGTTCGCAGCAGGTCCATGACCCATATAAACCCCTGTATACTCACTTTTACAATACAACAGCAAAATATATGCAAACTACACATCACGGGTGTCCACAAACTTTTGACCAAACGATGCAATTCGCTACTAAATCGCTACGCTTTAACGGGACTGAATGTGGGTTGATTAATAATGCATGATACGAGTCATACTTGCATAAAAAAATGATTTTTATTTTCAGTAGGATATTATATAGAAATACCATCATTGCACTCATATCTAACATTTACGACTGAAGCGAATACACGCCTTAATATATCCTCGTGTTTCCACAAATTGTGTCCCTAATAGGACAGGAACAGCTCCTCTGAAGTGCGGACAATCGCGACGCTTAACCGACGGCCCTGAAAGAGCAACGCAGACAATGCGAGAGATGCAGCGACGGTCAGAAGCATCCACTCAGGAGTTTAAAGCTCAAATCGAAACACACAAGTGCCGGAAACTGAGCGATGCGTAAAAAAAAAAAAACAGCGAGACAGAGAGAGAAAGAGATGGATGGAAGAAAAGGGGGGGGGGGAAGAGAGGGAGATTTTGAAATGAGATTTTACAGTGGTAAAGTTCATTCATTCATTCATCTTCTACCGCTTTATCCGAAAAAATCCGCTCTTCTTCGGGTCAACGGGGAGCCTGTGCCTATCTCAGGCGTCTATGGGCATTAAAGCAGGCAGGATACACCCTGGATGGAATGCCAACCCATCGCAGGGGGCAAACACACACACACACACACATTCCCGGCGAGCCCCCACACACATCACACACACACACACACTAGGGACAAATTTTCCAAGGTGCCAATCAACCTACCGTGCATGTTTTTGGACCGGGGGGGAAACCGGAGAACCCGGAGAAAAACCCCCTGAGGCACGGGGAGAACATGCAAACTCCACACACACATGGCCGAGACGGGAATCGAACCCGGACCCTGGCGGTGTGAGGCGAACGTGCTAACCAGTGGTAAAGTTTAAGGGGTAAAATGTTATGGAATACAGATAAAGGGATAAACATACACAGTATGGATGAACATATATAGGTAATATTATTGGGGTTAAACATGTGAGGTAAACATTTAGGAATAAATATACCTGGAGTTCAAGTCATAGGGAAACGTATTATTAGGGTAAACATATAGAAATAAACCTACTGGAGTAAAGTTAAATGGGTAAACATATGATGGATAAACATATACAGGTAAGCTTATTGGGGTAAACATGAGGTGAATATATAGGAATACATGTATTGGGGTCAAGTCATGGGGAACGCATTGTTGGGTTAAACATAGAAATAAATCTACTGGGGTAAACATACACAGTATGGATAAACATATACAGGTAATCTTATTGGGGTTAAACATGTGAGGTAAACATATAGGAATAAATATACTGGGGAACGTGTAAATGTAATGGGAAACACATTATTGGGGTAAACAAAGAAATAAACCTACTGGGGTAAAGTTAAAGGGGTAAACCTATCATGGATAAACATATATAGGTAATCTTACTGAGGTAAACATATAGGAATACATATATTGGGGTCAAGTAATGGGGAACGCATTATTGGGGTAAACATATAGAAATAAATCTACTGGGGTAACGTTATGGGATAAATGTTTACGGATAATGGTAAAGTTATAGGGGTCGACATATGGAGTAAATGTATAGGAATGAACATGTAGGGTAAAGTTATTAGGGGTAAACATGTATGGGATAAATGTATAGAGATAAACACAGTACAGGGATGATGATATCGGGGGAAAATGCAGAAGTAACATTAGAAGGGTAAAAAATAATGGGGTAAAATTGTTCAATTATTAAGTAATAGGAATAAAGTTTTAGGAAAACGTGCATAGGGTTAAACAAACCAAAAAAGGTATACAAATATCACATTTAAAATAGATATATACGTAAAAAAAAAAAAATGTACAAACATTTTCAGGCGAATTATTTCCAATTTTTAATTTTCAATAATATTAACAAAAACGTAAAAAGTAAAAAAAAAAAAAAAAAAAAACAGATGTTTACGGTAAAGCCGGGGCCTTTCATGTCGCAACTGCAGCATAGCGAGGCCGGCACCGAGGCGTGTTAATGGTGTGTTTACGATCCGGAAGACGGAATTCATTTATCTCTCTTGGCTTGTTCTGCCCGGGGCGAGCGAGGAAGACGGCAAGGTTCCCAGAAATGAGCGAAAAAAGGATGCCCACACTCGCCTGAACAAGAAGAGGCGCACAAACACACCATGTGGTAGCAAAACATGTTTACTTACTTCCTTCTCGGAGGAAGTATTTTGTATATTTGTTTTGTATCTTCATGTATCTTTTATTACTTTTCGGACCTCCCTGGTTACATCTTCATGGCCCACTTGGTATGTGCTGTTTGAACGTCGCAGCTCTTCTGGGAAGATGTTCGACCGGATTTTGGAGGGACGCTTGTAAAGAACATTAGGAAGGTCAGCTGTGAGAAGGCGACCCAAGACCCAAGAGTGGCAGCTTTGGAGGTCCCGGGGCTCGAACCCCCAACCTTCTGATCAATAGTCCCAGCACCTTAAACACCTGAGCTTCCCCCTACCCCTAAAATGGAACAGTATGGGGCGACTCTTGGATTTGGGCTATAATCAATGAACAGTTAGCGAACAGCTCACAGAGTAGTGAACAGCTAATAAGTGAAATAGTGATGGATTCATAACCAATGAATAGATGACGAGTCTGGTTCCTCTCAAGGTTCCTCTCTCTCGCATTCTAAGGAAGATCCTTAGCATTGGGTATTATCCAGAACCACTTTGTTCCTCCTACAAGTGAGTCACTATAGGGTTAAAAGCCCTGCTTAGTGGCCCGGGGTTAACTTGGTATGGGTTAGTGCTGTTGGGATTTGAACTCATGACCTTCAGGTCTAAATTGCTAGTGGTCATTCCTTTACCACTAAGCTACCGGCTCTCATTGGCTGGCTTACTGGCGACAAAACTAGCGATTAATTAGTGGCGCTGACTATTGCTTTTATAAGGAATCGCCCCGCGGAATTCCGAACCCGGGGCCAAAAAGCGGGAATTTCTTCCCATAGAAAATGAATGGGGTTGAAGTTTCGTGCCTCACAGCTCGGCCTGTGAGCATCCAACATGCACATATGGCAAAATCCACTCGTAGGGGGTCCGGAGTGGATCGCGATCATATACCTCCCGAACCCCACACACATTCGGAATTCCGGAAAATCCGCAACATTCCGGCCCCTTAGAAGAGAATGAATGGGGAAATTTGACGCACCGCTGTTTGGCAAGGGTTCGTGTTTGCACATTTGACATATCCACTATTGGGTGAGATGGAGTAGGTTGCGATCATATGACTCCCGAACCCCAGACCCACTCGGAATTCTGTGAACTCTGTGTCATTCCGGCCCATACAGATGAATGGAGGAACATTTTCACGTTCCGCATGACTCCACATATGGCATCACGGCGAAACTCGGACACAGGGTCATGTGACTTGTCTAAACGCTCGGCACATTGACGGGAGTCGGACGCCGGATAGTTTGATGATGTCACGTGCGTCACTGGCCCCGCCCCCTCCCGAATAACCGCCCAAAACGGGCATTTTTGGTGTCTAAATACTCGTCTTTCCGAATGAGCTAGCATTTCAAAGTCAACGCTGAATATTAAACGGACCAGGCTCTAATGGGTTGCACCCGTAGCCACGGTTGGTATCGGCGAGCATCACTCACATTTTCTCAGGAAACGTCCCATGTCTAGTTTATGAATTATATTTCGTGTTGAGCTACTTTGAGACAATGTGAAAAGTCAAACAAGTGGATATTCAGTTGTTGTGTTTGTAATTTGATTCAGTTGAAGCCAAGGTGTAGTTTGTGTTAAATAACAAAGCGTATCAGGCCAGCGGGTCAAGCGTATGAATAGGCAATAACAAGCCAAAAGGCTATCCACCCAGGTGGGCTGGACCGGCTGAGGACGACAAGCGCGGCTATGAAGAGGAGCGCAGCATGCAGCAGGTGGTAGTCCAGATGGAGTTGGTGGATTACGATTAAAACCTCGCCCAATGGAAACGACGGCAAAACGGCCGATCCGGGGGTGTTGCAAAATGGAACAAATGTCGGTCAGCCTAATTACGTGCTTAACCCTTTAATCTCTCGGGGTTCGGCTCGGCGCCGATCGACCTACTTTCTCCTGCGTTCGTTTTCCTCCGACTTCCATCGGCGTTAAACGTTCCATAGACAAATACGTACGAACACGCGAGACTTTAAATATATATATATATATATATATATATATATATAATATATATATATATATATATATATATATATATATATACTATATATATACACAATCTACAAACATTCATTCATTCATCATCTACCGCTTTATCCGATCTTCCCTCGGGTCACGGGGAGTCTGTGACTACCTCAGGCGTCTATGGGCATTAAGGCAGGATACACCCTGGATGGAATGCCAACCCATCACAGGACACACACACACTCACATTCATACACTAGGGACAATTTTCCAAGGTGCCAATCAACCTACCGTGCATGTTTTTGGACCGGGGAGGAAACCGGAGAACCCGGAGAAAAACCCCCTGAGGCACGGGGAGAACATGCAAACTCCACAGTCACATGGCTGAGCCAGGAATCGAACCCGGATCCTGGAGGTGTGAGGCGAACGTGCTAAACACTAAGCAACCGTGCCCCTTATTTTACAAACATTTACAGATAAAGGTAGGAGGTACACCTGGTCGACAGACTAATATCTTATGCTACAGTTGGTCTCCTTGGGATTTATGCCAATGGTGGTCATTGACTCTCTCGAGGACATTCAAGAACTTCCAGTCCATATCCTTAACACGCCGTGTCTTCGTAGAGCTTCTGGGTACAGACGTGTCGTCATGACGGTACCAGTTTGGGCCTCTTGATACCAACAAACGGAAAACGTATTGCAGACATTCGATATAATAATTGGGTGCTTTAAATTTTGCAAAAAAAAGAACCTCTTATGGGAAAAAGAAGCCGAGATGCTTCACTGGTCCAAAAACAAGAATATTTAAGGCATTCGGCAGACGCCCGTATCCAGAGCGACTTACAACTGCGCAGTCGAGGGTTAAGGGTTTTGCTCAAGGGCAAACAGCATGTTGGAACTGAGATATGAACCTGTGACCTTCTGGTCCAGAGTCCAACGTCTTAACTTTTTTGAAGATTTTCTTTTCAACGCCACACGTGTCTCAGGAAAGCAGAGTGAAGTCGTCCCTCCTGTGACTTGTCCTTATTTTCTATTACATTAACGTGCGTTATTCTGGGAAAATGTTCCATGAGATTTTGTGGAGGTTTATGCTCATTCACACACAAAGATGAGGTGAAGGACCTCTTTGGGGGGAAGGTATTTTTGATGCCAGAACAGATTTGGGTCTAATAGTGAAGGGAACATTTCATACTATGATATTCACTCCCGCCCCAAACTTTGGCAACGGAGATCTTTGTGGTAAAAGAATGAGAATGAATCATGCAGTTCGGCTCCACTCTGAACATTCTATATTCATTCATTCATCTTCTACCGCTTTATCCGATCTTCCCTCGGGTCACGGGGAGTCTGTGCCTATCTCAGGCGTCTATGGGCATTAAGGCAGGATACACCCTGGATGGAATGCCAGCCCATGGCAGGGCACACACACACACACACACATTCATACGCTATGTGTATGTGTAGATTTTTTTGTAAAATATGCCATGATTGAAAGTATTCAAAAAGTTGTCCTGAAAAATAAATAGTAAAAACTACTGGTACCAGGAAAATCCTGGTAAATACAAAGTATTGCAAAGTATTTTGTATTTCCCATCTCTGGCTGTGTGCATGGGAGTGATCAATGTGAAGGCTTTATTTATTTATTTTCATTTTATTATATTATTTTATTTTAACCGTGATTGCGCATGATTATTTTTTTTGAAAACTACATTTAATTTATAGGCTAACCTGAAATTTTGTACGTTCCCAGTTTATTCCCATATTGTGGGTTTTTACGTCCCACATGTCTCGACACATCCTGCACTAATAAAAGTGCAGTTTATTGATGTGGACCTGCTCTGTGTAATAACATTCCGTCCATCTATCCATGAATGGCTGGAAAAAGTTGTTACATGAAACAATAAATGTCATAAATGTATTCAAATAAAGCCACCCAACTTTCTTATCTGAAATCTTACTGAGATGGAAGTTGGGACTTGGGTGGGTTTTTTATGCCACTGGCTTTTATTTACAAGTACAAACTTTGTAGGTCACAAATACTGTATACACACACACACACACACACACAACATGAGTACAATAGTGCTTTACTGGCACATGGTCCCTGTAATGGCTTTCTATTGCAGTCTTTGCCTCCTTGAAAAGTTGAAAACTAGAGCATGGTATTATTCCCGTACATTACCACAATCTTTTTTTTTTTTTTTTTTTTTTTAGCCTTTCAGCCTTAAGATCCCTTTCCACGTGACCGGTCAGTCACATGGAACTTGGTCGTTTTAGGGCAAAGGTTTGTTTCTTGTTCAAGCGAAGAGCAAATTTCTTGCTAGTGCGAGACCTAAAAAAAGACAAACAGTTAATATTTAAGGGCTTTTTTTGTTTACACGTTCAAGGGCGCCAATGTGACCATATCAGTCCAGTCCACATACTGCCCAAGCCGGTATTGACTAGTCATTCAGAAAGGGGTTCGATTGATGGAACATAGAGACAGGAAGTGTAACATGGATAGACAGTCTGCCCCCTGGACATGCAGGGGAATGAAAAAAAAAACAAAAAAACAGGGAGAAAAATGGACTCATTCATGCGCAAAATGTAGAAAAGTCTAGAATTATACATTTACAATAAACAGGGACAAAAGAATCGAGGCACCTGATTTTCCTGGTCATGTTCTTTTACCACAATGGCAGAGGGACACAGATGTATAGTATATTATTTAGCAGACGTACTAGCGAGAAATTTGCCCTTCACTTGAACAAGGAAAAAAAAAGTGATATAATGCGTTAATTAAAAAAAAAATCAATCAATCAATAAATAAAAATAAATAAATAAATAAAAATACAATCTTGGAACAAGGCCAAACCTCAATTGTACTAGCTAAAGAACTTAATTACTTAATTAAAAATATAATTTAACCAATATACATTATATATATATATATAGTATATATATATATATATATATGAATATATTGAACTTAATCTGAAAAAATTATTCTGTCTTTTATATATATATATATATATATATATATATATATATATATATATATATATATATATATATATATATATATATATATAGATACACATACATACATATATAGACAGAATAATTTTTCAGATTAAAGTTTGTCCATTTAAAAAAATAATAATAATAAAAAAAAAAAATCGATAGAAAAATGTAGTCTGGATCCACAGTTTTTTCACTACTAACATTTTTTTCACTAGTTTTTACAATAAAGACGACACAATCAATTTGTACGTATTTAAAACTCATTTCTTTTTCCGAGGTGCATTTATCATCCCCTTTACCATGTGTTGTTTGTCTCTATTTTGATAAATGTCAATAAATAGCCCCTCCCCCACCGTACGTAATATTGGACATTATGAGCTTTCGTTTGGAAACGTATTCTTGAATTTGAAACGCGTGCAACATTATGAAATCGTCGTCAAACTTATCGCGATATTATCTCTATAGCATATCGGCCGGTCTTGTTTAACGCGTACAATGAGCGCGTGATTAAATGATTTGCGCGTGCCTAGAAATCGACACGAGCTTTCGGAAAATATTTCATCGGTGTCATTGTGGAAAAGACATCTGGCGTCTCGGTCATTACGAGATAAGGGAAAGATGTGTGACGATAAACAGTGCAATGTTTACTGACCTACTTCTTGATCATGTAAAACTAAAATGTGTGCCCATTCAGGAAAAGAAGAAAAAAATAAATAAAATAAACAGATGTCCAGATGCAACCTCGCTGTGTGCGGTGAATATGCAGCTTTTTTTGTACACACACACGCACACACACTTCTCCAGCTGTGACCTCAAGTAGTTATGAACTGGTCCTTTGCTAAAAAATACAAATGCTCATGCAACAAGAAGGATGACTAAAAAAAAAAAAAAAGGAAAAAAAAAAAAAAAAAAGAAAGTAGTAGTTTGTGTATAGAAGTGGGTCAAGGGAAAACCTCAAATACAAACAAAAAAAGGTTTAGCGAGCCGAGTTTTAGGATGATAATCGAACAAGTGAAATTCTGAGCAGCTGATAAATATTACACGGAAATGTACACGATAAACGATTTTCATAAAAAAAAAAAAAACAAAAAAAAAAACAATAAATTCCAAATGCAATAATCACCTGAGGAACAGCAAAACATGGTAGAAAAGCCCGTAAGATAAGAAGCAACGAAAGCTATATATATATATATATATATATTGTATATTATAATGCTTCCCTGCTATTATGTAAAATTTACGGTTTATTTCCCATTGGAATTGGATTTGTTAAATTTTGTATCCCTATAAATAACACTGTCCCGGTTTGGATCCGGGTGTAACATGATCTGTGCGCATCCCGAACCCCCGGCTCACCTGTAGGCATGATGCGATGCATGGCAACAGAAAGGAAGAAGATGGCGTCGCTGTAATAAGCCCCGGAGCCTGCACTGAAATGCTTCTGCATGGCCTTGACTATAGGGAAGAGCTTCTCCGTCAGGTCGTTAACGTCATGAAACACCACCTGCGAAAAAGCAAAAATCGAGCAGAAAAACGGAGAATGATAGAAAGGGGAGATATATATATATATATATATATCGATATATATATATATCTATACTATATATATATATATATATATACATACATATATACACACACCACACATATATATATATATATATATATATATATATATATATATACACACACACACACATACATATATATATATAGTATATATATATATATATATATATATACATACATATACACACACACCACACATATATATATATATATATTTAGGGAGGGGGTAGCTTCAGTGGTCTAAGGCGCTGGGCTGCTGATCGGAAGATCCGGGTTCTTGGGTCCTTGAGCAAGGCCCTTAAACCCTCTGTGCTCCAAGGGGCGCCGTATCATGGCTGACCCTGCGCTCTGACCCCAGCTACCAACATCAAGCTGAGATATGCGAAGAAAAGAATTTCACTGTGCTGCAATGTATATGTGAAACAATAAAGGTTATTTATATGATATTATATATATATATATATATATATATATATATATATATATATATATATATATATATATATATATATATATATATATATATATATATATATACACACACACACACACACACATGCACACACCCACTTTGTCATCTTTTTTACTTGCTGTTATTTCAGATCTATTCTCATTAGGTGACTTTTGTCAAAATGAACAGATAGAAGGGAGGGGGTGTGGCTCAGTGGTTTAAGGCACCGGACTACTGTTTGGAAGGTCGGTGGTTCGAGCCCCGGTATCACAAAGCTGCCACCCTTGGGTCCTTGAGCCAGACCCTTAACCCTCTGTGCGCCAGGAGCATCTGCGCTCCAAACAATTTGGGATGTGTGAAGAAAAGAATGTATGCTTAAAAAAAAAAACCTGAATAAATTCTAAAATCTAATAGAAAGCCGTCCCAGAATGGGAGAGCTAAATCTTAGCGACTTATAAAGCTATGGTTTAAAGTTCAATGGTCCAGCAATGGCAGCATGGTGGACCTGCGATTCGAACCAACGACTTTCCGAGAAAAAGTATAGCATTTTTTCCACTGAACCGCCAAAAACTCCCCAATGATAGCATCTGAGTCCTGACCACAAGTGGCACTATTAGAATCTCTCTCTCGATTCGCTCAAATTTTCGGCGCGTAACTCGTCCCGCAATTTTTGTCCGTTCCTCACGGATCATACCTCATATCGTGCGTCCGGATGGTGCGAGGTGTGCTGTTACTTTTATGAAGGAATCGCCCCGCGGAATTCCGAACCCGGGGCCAAAAAGCGGGAATTTTTTCCCATAGAAAATGAATGGGGGTGAGATTTTGTGAGCGTCCGACATGCACATGTGGCAAATCCACTCGTAAGGGGGTCCGGAGTGAATCACGATCATATACCTCCCGAATCCCACACCCGTTCGGAATTTCGGGAAATCCACGACATTCCGGCCCCATAGGGAACGAATGCGGAAATTTGACGATCGGCCCGTGTTCGCCCGACATGCACATTTGACATATCCACCATGTCCCGGCCCATACAGATGAATGGGGAACATTTTCACGCTCCGCTGTTCAGCCGTATCGACGTAACCGCTCGCCCGGGGCGGCAAGGACACTGCACTGATATGACACTCGGTCGGAAAAACCACATTGAATTATGGGTAATCAGGGGCAAATGTGGTTTGGTGTGGTGGAATGGGGATATGCTATTGCATTTGCAGGTCTGGCATGACAAACGTATATCGTATTTAAAATTCCGGGCGACTACGCGGCATTGCACGTGTCCTCTCATTCCGAAGGTCCTGCATCCCAATCAACCATGACTCATCGGGAAGGAATGCTACTACCACTTTGGACCTTCCGAAAACAAAAATGCGCCCACCTAAAAGCTCTCTGAACCCATATGGACAGCCTTTTTTTCGTTGATTTCTTTCTCTCTCTCTCTCTCTCTCTCTCTCTCTCTCTCTCTGTACTGTAAGTGCTAGCACGCTCGCGGCCCAGCCACCAGGCTGACGCCTACACAAGGGAAGTCTGTGTTATTCCCGACTTCCTTCAGCGCTCTTCCTGGAAACGCGGCCCATCTGCTGGGGGAATGTTTTCAACTTCGGGTTTCTTGTTGAAAGACGAGGTTGCAAAGGCTGATCCCGAGTCAGCCCGGGCGAACGGGAGAACCGCTGCTTCCTGAACAGCTGCTCCGGGCTACTGTTACTTCCCGTCAAAATAAATAAATAAATAAATAAATAAAATCACAACAATAGTTGGAGCCGCCTGGATCCTTTGAAACCATTTCTTTAAGTACATTGATTTTAACCATTTGCAAACGGGCGACGACGAAACTTTTGGGGTGAAGCGTTGCTTTTCGGGATCGATTGCAGAGGCTTGACGACTTCACGCCAAATCTACGCTGTATGGGTAAAACAGTATGCGTCATCATGTCCAGGGGTTGGTGCCAACAAGCTTGGTGAAGGACTGGAGTTATGGGCAAACAAATGTCCCGGATGTCCTCGGATACACTACAAAAACCCAGCGCAGCAGAACAATTCCCCTCGTTTGGGATCCTTACAACTTCCCAAAAGCCTTCGCTACAACTTCAATGGGGAAGGCTTCCCAGAAAAAGTAGATCGGGGCAGAGGACTACTCGATATTAACGCCCGAAATAGAACTCTCTATAGTCCCAAATCGTCCTGTCGGGAACTCTTTCATTATTTTAATGTAAAACTCGGCTATTTAAATACAACCGTTGCCTATTTTCACTATAATGTACCACACTCCAACATCTAAGACCACGATTCTTATAGGCGCCTGATTGTCCAGCGGGTTCCTCCACACACAAAGCTGGAGAAACATGTTTTACGGGGACCTTTGGATGTAGTCGAATTTGCTATTACCTGAACTGCGTAACCCAAACCTGTTGGCATGACAGAAGCCATGTAGACCAAGCCAGCTCCATGAAATAATGTTTCCATGGATGAGAAAATCGCCTGATCTAGAGATCGGACCTCAGTTTTACAGGGGACCTTTAGGCACGTTCGTGACTTTATTAAGGTTATTAAGGTGGAACAAACTATAAAGCATTGTAGACGGACCCGCGTTTACACCTTGTAATAAATAAACCTGTAATCACCGAGCCCTTTCATCACGTGCCGGTCATCCAGAGTGGATTATTATGAGATTTTTTTTTCGATACCTTGAGGGTGTGGGTTTGAGGAAAAACCGGATTAAAGGGGTTAGGGAAATATGGACTTGTGGATATGCGCCAACTAACCATCCCATGAGCCAAGATCTTAGCAGGGATTGTTGCTGGGCAAAAAAAAACCCAGAGCTGGCAAAAGTTAGGAAATCTTTTTTTACCACATATATTTACAAAAGAACCTTCAGGAGCTGGACACATTTAGCACTATAACGTGTGTGTAGCTGAAGACAGACACACACACACACACACACGCACACACACACAGCTATCAATACATAAGCAATCATTGTGTATTGTAGGGACACACACGGACAATTTTGGGAAAGCTCTAGAAACGGAGCAAGGTCGCCCCCTTGTGGAAGTAGACCAACAAGCAACCATAGGGGTTTTCCAGGAAGTACATTTAAAATCTGATCATAGAGTCAAAAGTATTTAGACACTAACCCATGTTAATAATAGACAACAGACGTTAATATAAAATACCGGGGCTCGAACCCCCGACCTTCCAAACAGTAGCCCAGCGTCTGAGACGACTGAGCTACCCATATAAGGAGTTCTAATGGGTTCTTGACGATGTTCCAGTTCACTTTAATAGGATCGTGGGATCTGGGCGAGGTGCCGAAATGCTTCTAGGCCAACCTGAACACTGTAGAATGTGTGTTTACGTGTTTTAAAGCGTTACAATTTCCCTTTTTTAACGGAACGAAAACGCCAGACTTCCTAAACATCAGGCCAAGAGCTGTTCCAACAAAACATGGTCTATACGTTTTCTGAAAACCCACATAGTGTTGTGTAGTGTCTTGAGTTTTGGGTGTACGTCAATCCCGGGTTCTCCTCGGGGAGCTTCTGGGAGATGAGAGATATAAAGCGTTTGGCTGTGCAGAGGAAATGTCTGCTGCGTGACCTTTTGCCCGCTGGCGCAGAGCAGGGGCGATTACACCGACTTACCAAGCGTGTCCTCCATATCCTCCGGCTCAAAATGAAGTTCTTGACACATTCCGGTTAAGAGCAAGTGTTTCGTGTCAGACTGTACGGACATCTCGGCCTGACACAGTAGGATCAGCCGTCATAATGTACGAGAACTGACTCCTCCATATAGAGATTAGAGATGGGAAATCCGTTTATCCGAATCTGAATCAACAGATTCGAGTCTCACGAGTCCCTGGAGTCAGGAGGACTTCTGCCTGCTGTTGCGCTGAATTTCCACTAGAGGGCGGAATTATTTGAATTCACCAAATACATAAATCGCTCTCTCACAAGGCCAACGGTTCCAAGGAGTCAAGTGAGCAGAGTGGATGATCAGAACGATTCACGAATCCCGAGTCATATAACGAATCGGGTGATTTAACTCGAATGAATCCCGATTCGCTCATCTCTCATCTACCAGCAAACAAAAACAAATAGCGTACATTTTGTTTACGACACATTGTGACGATAAATAACAAATAAAAAAACAAAACTAATCCTGACGCATATCAAAGGAGTGAATAAATGAAGACAGTTGTAAAAGTAATGCTGAGATAAATATTGCACATCTTTAGAAAATTAAATGTTAAATCTAAAGCACACAAACACATCAAGACCCAAATAAGGTTTTAACAAATGGAAAGCATTTTATTTATATTTTACATTTATTTAATTCGTTTATTTTGGGCCAATTTTTTTACGATTAGTCAATTGAAAAAAAATGTATGTATTTTGTACATTAATGTCATTTATTATGTTATTGTTTATTATGCAGGGCGTTTTATTTTAAATTGTAATAAAATATTATAAAAATTAAGATTTTTAATGATTATTTTTGCGTTAAATGAAAAATGATTTGGTCAAAAGCGCGAATCTTGTGTTTATTCCCTCATTAATTTCCACGACTTGAAAAATACCTGGAATTTTGCAGCCCTAATTCGAATAGTTTGAATGCTGGATTCTGATTGGAAGGTTATTTCACCAAACCTTTGGGCCCCTCAACAAGGCCCCTGGTCTGATCCTGTGGTGCCCAGTATTTCCGTACCTCATACTGGAAGGTGGCTTCGTGCAGAAGCTCAGGAAGCCTCCTGGTGCCCAGTTCCCTGCTCCCGGCGTCAGAAACGTAATGAAGGACCAGGACCTCGTCTTCTCGGAATCGCCCGTGCTTTGCCATGGAGCGCATGGCCACCTCGAACTTGCTCTGCATCGGCCGGCTCGTGTTGATCTTCGTGAACATCATGAGCGCGTGGTAGAGCCGAGGTCCTGCCCCTCGGTTCTCCCCGTGACGGACGGACGCGGCGTCCGGCGAGAACTCTGCGTCGTCGCGGTTGGAATTGCGACTCGCCTGCGTCTCCTTGATCCGCTTGGTGGTGCTGGAGAAGTTCTGCTTTTCCGAGCCCAAGTAGTAGAAAGCCATCACGGCCAGAGCTGCAGCGAGGAGCAGGGCGACTTGGTGAGGTCTGATGGTGCTCATCCTCGCCACGGTCAGAGAGACGGCGCGGAATATGCCCATGACTCCTGGATGGACAAGATGGAATCTGAGGAGGGACAGAAAGAGATTATGGAGATCATTAACGTCATGGAGATCATGGACACCATGAAGATCATAAACGTCATGGAGATCATAAACGTCATGAAGATCATAAACGTCATGGAGATCATGGACACCATAAAGATCATAAACATCATGGAGATCATGGATACCATGTAAACGTCATGGACACCATGAAGATCATAAACGTCATGGAGATCATAAACGTCATGAAGATCATAAACGTCATGGACACCATGAAGATCATAAACGTCATGGACACCATGAAGATCATAAACGTCATGGAGATCATAAACGTCATGGACACCATGGAGATCATAAACGTCATGGAGATCATAAACGTCATGGAGATCATAAACGTCATGGACACCATGGAGATCATAAACGTCATGGAGATCATGGACACCATGAAGATCATAAACGTCATGGAGATCATAAACATCATGGAGATCATAAACGTCATGAAGATCATAAACGTCATGGAGATCATGGACACCATAAAGATCATAAACATCATGGAGATCATGGATACCATGTAAACGTCATGGACACCATGAAGATCATAAACGTCATGGAGATCATAAACGTCATGAAGATCATAAACGTCATGGACACCATGAAGATCATAAACGTCATGGACACCATGAAGATCATAAACGTCATGGACACCATGAAGATCACAAACATCATGGAGATCATGAAGATAAAAAACGTCATGGAGCTCATGGACACCATGAAGATCATAAACGTCATGGACATCATGGACACCATGAAGATCATAAACGTCATGGACATCATGGACACCATGAAGATCATAAACGCCATGAAGATCATAAACGTCATGAAGATCATAAACGTCATGGAGATCATAAACGTCATGGACATCATGGACACCATGGACACCATGAAGATCATAAACGTCATGGACATCATGGACACCATGAAGATCATAAACGTCATGGACACCATGAAGATCATAAACGCCATGAAGATCATAAACGTCATGCAGATCATAAACGTCATGGAGATCCTAAACGTCATGGAGATCATGGACACCATGAAGATCGCATGGATAAACGTCACCAGGGAGACCACAGAAGACCAAGACCATGTTCTGATGGTGAGTATGGGCCATCACGTGGTGCTCGGAGATGCACCATTATCTCCAAACCCCTGATGGTCCATACTCGAGTGATATCGTCATGACCGTGGAACATCTTTGCACGTGCAGCACTTGTCACGTGACTAACATAAAACCCACAATAAGCTCGCACGCGTCATGCTAATGCGCTAACAGAGCTACACTGGACTTACCTGCGTGACCACACCTGCAGCTAAACTCACGGGGAGCCGGCCATTACGTCATAAACGCTATCTTCAGACGTTGCTCGGCGTATTTCACGAATCCATCCCAAATACCAGCCTGATCCCTTTAATCGCACCATTCGAAGTGCGAAGAATAACGGATTCTCGGCTCCTTCACTTACGCACTACGAAGTGCTAAAGATCCGTTTGAGACGCCACCCACGTCTTCGCTTACGGCACGGCAGCCTAGAAAGCCGGAAATTTAAAGCATAAAAGTCCTTCAAAGAAATCCATCTTTAAAAAAAAAAAATAGCCAAAACGAAAAAAAATATTTAAAAAAAATTATTTTTAGAAATGTAGGTATTGTTTTTAGTCTCTATTTTGTCAAGTGAATACAATAAAATATGTTGTCCGGGATACATTTATTACTACATACCTCCATGCATAAATATATACTAGAAGTATAAAATATTTACAGATAATCCACAATTAGGATTTTAAAAATAGGTCTAAAAAATGTTTATTACACAAAGAAAGTCGGCATTTAAATGATCAAAATGATCAGGTATTATCAGGTATTTCAAAAGTTTTCACTTTTACTTTGCCAAAAAATACGGCGCCATCCTTCATAGGGCAATTAAATTTAATAATAAATGATTATTAATTTTATAACAATTTTATTCTATAAAAGATTGTAGATAATCTACAGTATTAGTTTTATTTGCCCGCGTTCATTAGACTAATTTTGCTGGAGAAACAGTGACATCTTGCGGCAAGAAAATGAATGGCACCAATGAATATCACTTAAGATGTCATCAGCCTTTTGCTGTACATTTATAACATTTGGAACATGCCCTTAAATTTTGTCTTTTTATTCAACAGTGGAGGGTTAAGGGCCGTTCTCGAGGGCCCAAAAGGCCCCTCTATTATAAAAACTTCATTATAAATATATGTTTTTATTCATAACATATCTGTATTTCATAATAAAGCCTTTCAGTCTAAAACGTCCCTATTAGTTATAGTTATTAATAGAGGTAGAAATAGAGGTCCCTCCCAATAGAGTTTCCCTGTTACAGTACGCTGCCATTACAAGAGCGGCCTCTACAGGCGAACCACTGACATAGCATGTCACTTTCATGTGTGTCAGGATATATATATATATATATATATATATATATATATATATATATATATATATATATATATATATATATATATATATATATATTCTGTACATAACATTGAACTCCAAGATAAATATACAAATAAATAAAATAAATATACAGAATAATAATAATGGACACGCTGAAAATAAAAATGTCACATTTATTGTTCCGCAAAGCCACAATATAATTCAGATATTTTTATTTTTTTTTTAATTAAAGTTTATGTCCATTTGATAAATACAAATAAATCAACAATAAATTGAATCCTTACAAATGTAAAACTATCGGTTCACATCTTCAATAATTGAATGTTTTCTGATCCCAAAGGCCTTTGAACTTTTCGCTCATCCGTGTTTTTGCTTGTTTCGTAAAATGTTTATCCAATTAGTCCCAATTTTCGTTTCTAGCCTTTTAAAAAAAAAAATTGTACAATATTTACTTTATTTACATTTTATTTTGTTTGTTGTGGTCTTCTTGAATAACCCACACATATCAGCCATTGGAGATGGTGCGAGAAAGTTGGAGATGGTGGCGATTTTTATTAGGAGCAGGGTTGAGATGTTTCGGTCATGTGAAGAGGAGCGACATGGGGTATATCAGGAGAAGAATGCTGAGGATGGAGCCACCAGGCATGAGGAAAAGTTCTCTAACTCACAAAGACCACAGAGATCACGTCCAAGGCTCGCTTTTTTTTTGGACTAACAAGCATTATTACGGGATACTATGCGATCTTATTTATTGTTAGGAATCATTTTGGATTCACTGTGAAGGGAGAGTCAGTCTGGAGACATGGCGGCATACGTGAAGCAAAGGAAGTGCTTGTGATCAATATTAAGTGCCTTTTTTACGAATTTTAATATGCACTATATTGTTAGTGGTTAGCACGTTCGCCTCGCACCTCCAGGGTCGGGGTTTCGATTCCCAGGTCATTTTTGTGTGGAGTTTGTGCATGTTCTCCCCGTGTCTCAGGGGGTTTTTTTCTCCGGGTTTCCTCCCGGTCCAAAAACATGCACGGTAGGTTGATTGGCACCTTGGAAAATTGTCCCTAGTGTAAGAATGTGTGTGTGTGTGTTTCCTGCGATGGGTTGGCATTCCATCCAGGGTGCATCCTGCCTTAATGCCCATAGACGCCTGAGATAGGCACAGACTCCCCGTGACCCGAGGGAAGATCGGATAAAGCGGTAGATGATGAATGAATGAATGAATGAATGAATATATGCTATATGGGCAAAACTATTGGAACATACTTAGTTCTTCTCCAGAGTGTTACCACAGACTTGGAGGCAGATAATTTCACAATTTCTTCAGATGCCATGGCATTACATAACTCAAAGACCCAAACCCTTGGTGGTGTGGGAACAATAGCACGAAGGCCACCGATGTATATGCAAACCCGGAAAGTCATTCGGTCAGTCTTGTCGCCTTTGAGAAGCCAGAATGATCCCTGACTTATAAAGAACACGCGTTACTTTGTCACCCTGAAAATATCATTACTCAAGACATGTGCTAGACGACCCAGGAGTCTTAAAGCATTGTGATCAGTATGGGGTAGTATACTTTAATTGCTTACAGCGCATCATTTAGCAAAACAAGAGCTATTTACCGTACCGTAATGTATAAACCTTACAGTATATATGTTTGTGGAAGCGGGCGCCTGGACGAGTGCCTGGATACGCTAAAAACACAGGAATAAATAAGCGCTCTAAGCTAAACTCGGAAGCGAATAAACCAGTTCACAAAGCGTGTATTTACGTGAAAATGTAAATATTTCGACAATTTTGTCGTATAGCTATCATCGTATCATATTTTAAAAAATGACATGTACCTATACTTGCTATACCACAAGAAGTGACATAATGTCATATATAGCCTGTCTTTTACAGACCATCAAAGGGCCTATAAACCTCTTAATAACCTCTTATTAACACATGAACAATGTGCACTGGACACTCGACCATTTAACGCTGTGTAAGAATTATGATACCTCTCGAACAGACAAAGTTTTCCAAGGAAAAATACAAGACGTTCCAGGATTCCGCGTCAAAAACATCCGTTGCACACCGAATCTGCAGCAAAGCACGACACTCTATAGCACGTGTTAGCCGTCATTGCTAATTGCATGCGAATCTTTGAAGTACCGGCGAATCGTATTCACGTTTGGACCCGATGTTTTCGCCGTTGTTCAGGCGAGATCCTCCATGTTCCCAGTGGATGCTTTGGCTAGCCGTTTGCTAAAGTGGGGTCTTGGGAGCGGAGATATGTTTCTGTTCTTGGCCAGAATCTGAAAAAGAAAAAGCTACAAAATGAATTAAAAAAAAATAAATTATTACTGTGTTAAAGCGGGAAAAGACCTTACATTCGGACATGACGTTGTGAGTCCTCATTTGCTCGGTGAAGGTCATGTTTAAAAACTGATGCTTGAGCCAGGTGGCACGGTCTTCCTCAAAGATTTTCCTCTGGAAGCAACAACAACAACAGCAACAACAAAAACCTTTTATACTTAAGATACAATACGTACCCCAGTCATCAAGAGTATTTGAAAGGACATGTGGTTTCTTGTTGGCCTGGTTTTACCATGTTAAACTGACTTTTTAAACCCTAGACTGCATTTCTATCACATGATGCCGCCACCGCCGTGCTTCGCCATAGGGACTGTACTGGCATGGAAATACCTGCCGGATGTTCTGTAAACTCACGAAACCCACTGAGCCACTTCAGAACTTTAGCTCAAGTCCTTCTAGAAAGTTTGATGTCAAAGGTCTAAGAGTGTTTTTGGACTAACAAGCATTATGGGATATTATTGGATCTTCGATCTCAAATCGAACGGATTTACTTCAAGGAGAACCGCAGCCCAGATACATGGCAGTATATTTAAAGCAAAGGAGGCGCTTGAGATCAAGTTTTAGTTACGATTTTTAATATACACCATAAGGGCATAAGTATTGGAACATATTTGGTTCTTCTCAAAACTGCAGTCATAATGCTGATATGATCCGGCCGAATAAAAGAACCAAGGGGCCGGATGTGGCCCACGGTGGGCGTAGTTTGCCCACCCGGGATCTATACAATATAGATATTCCTAGTTGTTTTTTTAATGTTATTTTACACACAGCTACCTGAGTAATCTATAGTACTGTATATATTGACGACAAACCTCATGGCCCAATCGAATAGCTGCCTCGGTGAAACTCCTCCGTTCCATATCGAAGTTCTTCCTCTGCTCCTCGAACGTTCTCCATTCCTCCTTCAAGCGCTCCTTCTCCTCTAACATGTAGCAGTCGTTCAGGACCGCCGCGGTCTCCTCGTCGCAAGGAGTGTTCAGCTGCTGCTGTAGGTTGGATCGCGACGCAAAAAGTTACGTTTACTTTCCCGAATTGTCAACCCCAATCACCTCCCCCCCCTCTCCCTTTCCCTTCCCCCAGCATGGTGCAGCCACTAACCTGCAAGAGCTGCTGCTGAGTCTGGATAAAGTCCATGCATTGCTGGATCTCCATTTTGAGCTGCTCGGTTTCTTCCTGGTGGGCCTGCTTCGAGATCATGTCGTCGTCGAGCTCTTTGCCCAGCAGCGTGACGAATTCTGCAGCTTAGAAATGGGGTTTAATCAGTAACAGATACTTTATCCACTAGTGATTGACCTTCACCACTCTTGCCTTCCCACTTCACAAACCAAAAACCCAATGTTCAGTGGGAGGTGGTACCTCTGGGCCCCAGTAGCAAGGTTATCCACATAAATGTCACTCTGTATAAGGCTGTCAGTTAATTGGGCCTCCGCATCATCTACCAGAACAGGCAAGCGCTTCGAACTCACCCACCAGCAGGGCACAGAGGGACTGGCTTGTCTAACTGGTGCCTAGTTGGCTGGGGCAGACTGAGAAATTGGTGTAAAGTGCCCCCTAGTGGCAGCTTGCTGGTTCCGGGATTTGATTTTGCGACCTTTCGGCCCAAACTCCAATGCCTTAACCACTGGGCTCTACCACCTCCTTGTCATTGGATGTCGTAGCACCACATAAAAGCCCTTGAGAAAAGTCTTTCACCCAAATTGCTCAGTCTTCCTCAGCCACAAGCCAGTGCCTTCCAGGATAAATGGGGAGGGTGGCCTTTACAGTAGGAGCAAAAATGGAATCAGATTGAGATGTTCCACAATAGTGTGACGTGATTGTCAGGTTTAACCCATATCGTATATTAGTTTAATAGGGAAGAGGGTGTATGTGGTGGGAGGTTAGTGGTAAGGTGTTGGCCTCTGGACCAGAAGATCCAGGTTCAAACCCCACAACCACCAAGCTACCACTAGTGGGCCCTTGAACAAGGCACTTAACCTTCAATTGCTCATTTGTAAATCGCTCTGGATAAGGGCTTCTGCCAAATACTGTCAATATGTGCTAGGATTGGAAGGTTCAAGGCCCGGAATGGCCAAAGCTGCCCCCCTTTGGTCCTTGAGCAAGGCCCTTAACACGCTGTTCTCCAGGGGCGCTGTATATACTTTATTGGCCACATATACATTACAGCACAGTGAAATTCTTTTCTTCGCTTGTTGTTGGTAGTTGTGGTCAGAGTGCAGGGTATCAGCCATGATATGGCGCCACTGGAGCACAGAGGGTTAAGGGTCTTGCTCAAGGACCCAAGGGCGGCAGCTTGGCCATACCGGGGCTCGAACCCGGATCTTCCGATCAGCAGCCCAGCGCCTTAGACCACTGAGCCACACCCTCCCGGTATCATGGCCAACCCTGCACTATGATCCCAGGGTACGAACAATGGGACCAATGGGACCAATGGGAATGTTCAGGTGTCAGTAAAACCCACATAAGCACTGTATACCTTTGTCATCGTGGCTTTCCATGTGATCTTTCAGCCTCCTCCACTGCTGCCGAATGCTGTTGGTGAGCTTCTCGCGAGCGTGCTCACACGTCATCTCCAAAGTCCTCTTAAAAGACGTCTCCTCTTCCTCAGGCATTTGCTGGAAACGACGAACAGGAAGAACAAATATTATGAACTAACCTCACACGGAATCAGGTTTGGCGTCGTCACCATCGATTACAGCCTGACCTGATCCGCGTCTTTCTCTTGGATCTGGTCCCGTGGGCCTAAAATGTCCTCCATTTCCCGTTTCATTTCCTGGAGCGCTTTTCTCAACTCGAAGTTTTCCAGCAGCAGTTCCCGCTGGCGCTTGTCGAACTCGTTCAGAAGGGTCCTGCACACCTCCGTTTCGTGTCTGGTGAAGAACATCGTCAGAACTCTTATGAACGTAGGCGGCGAAACACAAATACATTTACATTTACATTTACATCTACATTTGCACATTTGGCAGACGCTCTTATCAGAGCGACTTACAATTGAGCAATTCAGGGTTAAGGGCCTTGCTCAAGGGACCCACTAGTGACAGCTTAGTGGTGGTGGGGTTTGAACCCATGATCTTTCGGTCCAGAGTCCAACACCTTAACCACTGGGCTATCACTTCCCAAATACACTGTATGGAATGTAAACGATTGAGGACCATAAGATAAAGATAAAATCCCAATAAACATTTAGTTCGGAGTGTTTTTGGAGGTTTGGACTCCACAAGGAAAATCATCCCAGTTCAAGGAATATATTCAGGCTAGCACATTCACTAAGCCTTCATATTTGGAAAAGAGAGGTACTTTTTTTAAATGTCAATATAGTGTGTATATTCTATATATTTATTAATCGATCGATTCAAATATTTAATCGTGATTAATCGCACATGAGTTAACTCGTTATTAATCGCACATATATGAATACTATGTTTCTAATACTGTAAATAACTGTAGTAGATGTTATAATTATATACATTTCTTTCATAATCTCTCCCTTTAATACAATTATTCATTATTTAATATTGATTTTACTCTGGAAATGATTCTCTTAATATAAATTTCTTCTTCATTACAATGTTATTTGTTTAGTGTTGGTTTGAAGTGTAAAATATGGGACGTGGCTCCTTTAAGAATTGTGTTCCGGTTGCTTTTCCATATAAACTGGTGATACGGTGTTTAGGTTATACGGAAGCGCTTTATTGCGTTTGTGTAAAAATGCGCTTTATTGCAGTAATACGGATTTGGGAATGCGATGCGCTTGCGTAAGGTTCCATACGCTAATATAGTGAGGAGATCGTACCTGTTGTGAATGCGCAGCTAGGGGGCGTAATTCAGGGGGAGTTTAGGAAGCGTGAGTGGATGCACTGAACGTTTATTTATTCGTTTGTTCTTTTTTGTTGTTCGGATTTGCGTTAATATCGTGCTAACTTTGGCAACCCTAATATTTATGTATATTTTTCATTAGCAAGAGCCGACGAGTGTGAGGAAATCAACCTTCTTGAAGTTACCTTGAATCCGTCCTTGGGGTTTTCCACTGATCCTCCGTGCATTCAGACTTTTCCACCTGATTCAACACCCAGGGTTGGGCTTCTCTGGTTAGATGCAACATGGCTGTTTTTAATACAACATGCAGGCGAAAGTATTATAGCGTTTAAAACAAACAAAATAAAACAAAATGCAAAGTGTAGATGAATACATTCCATTGATTAATCAAGACTTGTACATTCTCTCTCTCTCTCTCTCTCTCTCTCCTTTGTTCTCCCTCGTTCTTGCCTCCGATTACATTCTGTCATATTGTCTTTCTTTCGTCTTCTCTGTCATTCGGTCTCACTTCAGTCTTTCTTACTGACTCCCTCTCTCTGTCTTTTTTACTCCATCTCTTTTTCTCCTTCTGTCACTTATTCTCTTGATCGCTCCCTTCCTCTTTCTGCCTCTCCCAGTACCTCTCCCTCTCTCTTTCTCTCTCTCTCTCTCTCTCTCTCTCTCGCACTCTCACTTCCTCCTTCCCCCTGTCTCACTCCCTCACGATCTCCTTCATTCTCAATCCCACCATCCGCCTCTCTTATTCACCTCGCTCTTCTTCTCCCACCCACGCTATGTGCCTCTAATATTCCCTCACTCTCTCTGTCTCTCTCTCTCTCTCTCTCTGTCTATTTCACTTCCACTGCCTTTCTTTCTCTATTACTCCTTTACTCTCGTTTCTCTACCTCCCTCTTTCAGTCTCTGTCTTACATTCTCTCCCCCTCTCTCTCACTTTCTCCCTCCATCTCACATTCTCTGTCTCTCACTTTCTCCCTCCATCTCACAGTCTCTGTCTCTGTCTCTCTCCCCCCTCTCACAGTCCCTGTCTCTCCTCTCCCTCCATCTCACAGTCTCTGTCTCTCTCACTTTCTTCTTCTCCCTCCCTCCAGTCTCACTCTCTCTCTCTCTCTCTCTCTCTCTCTCTCTCTCTCACTTTCTCTCCCTCCATCTCACAGTCTCTCTCTCTCTCACTTTCTCCCTCCATCTCACAGTCTCTGTCTCTCTCTCTCTCTTCTCTCTCCGCTCACTTTCTCCCTCCATCTCACACAGTCTCCTGTCTCTCTCACTCTCCTCACTCTCCCTCCGCTCCACTCTCTTTTCCCTCCATCTCACAGTCCTCTGTCCTCTCTCTCTCTCTCTCTCTCTCTTCATCCACCTCTTCTCTCCCCATCTAGTCGTTTCAGTAATTCACCTTCCCTCAGTCTACTCTCTCTATCATCTTTCTTCTCTCTTTCTCTCTCTTCTCTCTCTATCTCGTCACGTTCTCGTCACTTTTTTCCCTCCATCTCACTCCAGCTCTTTCACTCTCTCTCCTCTCCTCTCTCTCTCGTTTCTCATTCTCTCTCCTCCTGACACTCTCTCTCACATCTCCACCTCTCCACTCCTCCCCAGTCTCTCTCTTCTCTTCTCTCCCCCATCTCAGTCTCTCTCTCTATCTCACATCTCTCCTCACTCTCTCTCTCTCACTTTCTCCCTCCATCTCACAGTCTCTCTCTCTCTCTCTCACTCTCTCTCTCTCCAGTCTATGTATCTCTCTCTCTCTCTCTCTTCTCCTCGTCTCTATCACTCTCTTCGTCTCACACAACTCTCTCTCTCACTACTCCTCTCTCACATACTTCTCTCTCAGTCTCTCTCTCTCACTTCTTCCTCTCCTACTTCTCCATCTTCTCTCTCTCTCTCTCCTCTCTCTCACTCTTTCTCCCTCCATCTCACAGTCTCTGTCTCTCTCTCTCTCTCTCTCTCTCTCTGGTCTCCTCTCTCGTCTCTCTCTCTCTCACTCACTTTCTACTCCTTCTCCTCTCTCTCACAGTCTCTTTCTCTCACACAACTCTCTCTCTCCAAACCAACTCTCACACCACACACACACACACACACCACACACACACCACACACACACCACACACACACAACCACTCTCTCTCACTACTCTCTCTCTCTCTCTCTCTCTCTCTCTCTCTCTCTCACTCTGTCCAAATAACATTTATTGTATAATACAAAATATTAGTCACGAAACCATCATACTTCTTTGAACGCTGGCTTTACATAAGGACACACACACACACATATACACACACACACACACACACACACACACACACACACACACCACACACACCACCCACACCAACACAGAAAGACAAGAAAGCACACCCGTACTCTGTTTCATGTCCTTCTTGTCTGTAAGTAGCTGACTGAGGTTCTCTCTAAGCCTGCTGAACTCTCTCTCTTTCTTCCTCATGCTGTGGTTGTACTGCGCTGCGCGGCTCGCAACGACGCACCGAAGCTTTCGGACCTGCGGAAAATGTCACGCTATAACACCCAAAGACACTGTACATAAATGTTCATACGTTCTTTACCTCATCTTTTTCATTTTTCAAGCATCTCTGTAACGTCTTTATGCTAGTCTCTAACTGTCTCTAACTGCTGCTCTCGTTTGCAAAACCTGCTGGTTTCCTTCTTGGAAAGTTCAAGCTGGTCCTAGAAAGAGGCCACACGCACACACACAAACACACACACACACACACACACACACATACACACACACCACACACTTTATTCACACGTTGCCATTTATATATCCAAACTATCTGGAGCTAAAAGCGGAACGTGCCGTGCTTTTATGCAGCAAAGATACTACCAGGGACTGACCTTAAGGTGGGCCACTTCCTGATCTTCTGCACGTCCCACAGAGAAGCGATGGAGCTGGAGAAGGTCGTACATGTTGTTAAGGGTCAAAACGATGTCGAGTTCTTGATTGTGATTCGAGTCGTAGAAAATCGAGGGCAAACCGAGAGATGACAGCTCCTGTGGAGTGAGATTAGTTAGGTACAACAATTATGAGCATATATATAGATAATATATCTATATATATATATATATATATATATATAATAATATATATAGATATATATATATATATATATATATATATATATATATATATATATATCTTATTATATATATATATATATATATATATATATATATAAAGTAAATAAATATATTCATAGGGGGCCCCTCTTATATCCCCTTATCTATTCATTCATTCATCTTTTACCGCTTTATCCGATCTTCCCTCGGGTCACGGGGAGCCTGTGCCTATCTCAGGCGTCTATGGGCATTAAGGCAGGATACACCCTGGATGGAATGCCAACCCATCGCAGGACACACACACACACACACACACACACATTCATACACTAGGGACAATTTTCCAAGGTGCCAATCAACCTAACCCGGAGAACCCAGAGAAAAAAACCCTGAGGCACGGGGAGAACATGCAAACTCCACACACACACACATGGCCGAGACGGGAATCGAACCCGGACCCTGGAGGTGTGAGGCGAACGTGCTAACCCACTAAACCACCGTGCCCCCTATATATATATATATATATATATATATATAATATATATATATATATATATATATATATATATATATATATATATATATATATATATATATATATCTATATATATATATTATAAGTTTATATATATATACTGTAATAAAATATCTTTGGGTGGTCATTAAATATTCCTTTCACTTGAACTACTATAAGTAGGAGACTCAGAGCTGTTCCAGCATGACCGATGTGCCCCTGTGCACAACACCAGCTCCATAAAGCCAATCATTACTCGAGATGGAAGATTTGACCTGCTATAGAGCTCTTACCTCAATGAAACACTGCCTACACCCCAGTCTTCCCCACATCAGCACTCCTCAGCCCCACCTTTACTCCCACCTTTGTAACTAAATGTGCATAAATCTCCAAAATCTAGTGGAGTGTCTTCCCCCTCCCTGAGAGTGGAGATTATTACAACCGTAAACGTGGACTAAATATACAATGAGACATTCAGGTGTCCACAAACTTTTGTTCCGTAGTGCGGATTGATTAATACTACAGTATACTTGCATTACTGATGTAGCGCATGCACTCTGTGACATTTTCCCCGGTACAGAAAACACTGGAAGCGCTGTAAGCCCGAGACTGCGGAGGAGGCCTTAAGGATTGGTTGTACACCCTTGATGGAGGCATCGTGGGACTCGGGTCTCCTGTATAAATATAAATACAAAGACAAGAAGATTTTGTTTATGGATCATTTGCGGACTATGAGACACGGATAAGGTCCTACTAAATGTGAAAGATAATATTAAATATATATATATATATATATATATATTATATATATATATATATATACAGACGTGGACAAAATTGTTGGTACCCTTTGGTCAATGAAAGAAAAAGTCACAATGGTCACAGAAATAACTTTAATCTGACAAAAGTAATAATAAATAAAAATTCTATAAATGTTAACCAATGAAAGTCAGACATTGTTTTTCAACCATGCTTCAACAGAATTATGTAAAAAAATAAACTCATGAAACAGGCATGGACAAAAATGATGGTACCCCTAACTTAATATTTTGTTGCGCAACCTTTTGAGGCAATCACTGCAATCAAACGCTTCCTGTAACTGTCAATGAGACATCTGCACCTCTCAGCAGGTATTTTGGCCCACTCCTCATGAGCAAACTGCTCCAGTTGTGTCCGGTTTGAAGGGTGCCTTTTCCAGACTGCATGTTTCAGCTCCTTCCAAAGATGCTCAATAGGATTGAGGTCAGGGCTCATAGACGGCCACTTTAGAATAGTCCAATTTTTTCCTCTTAGCCATTCTTGGGTGTTTTTAGCTGTGTGTTTTGGGTCATTGTCCTGTTGCAAGACCCATGACCTGCGACTGAGACCAAGCTTTCTGACACTGGCTAGTACATTTCTCTCTAGAATTCCTTGATAGTCTTGAGATTTCATTGTACCCTGCACAGATTCAAGACACCCTGTGCCAGACGCAGCAAAGCAGCCCCAGAACATAACAGAGCCTCCTCCATGTTTCACAGTAGGGACAGTGTTCTTTTCTTGATATGCTTCATTTTTTCGTCTGTGAACATACAGCTGATGTGCCTTGGCAAAAACTTCGATTTTTGTCTCATCTGTCCACAGGACATTCTCCCAGAAGCTTTGTGGCTTGTCAACATGTAGTTTGGCATATTCCAGTCTTGCTTTTTTATGATTCGTTTTCAACAATGGTGTCCTCCTTGGTCGTCTCCCATGTAGTCCACTTTGGCTCAAACAACGACGGATGGTGCGATCTGACACTGATGTTCCTTGAGCATGAAGTTCACCTTGAATCTCTTTAGAAGTCTTTCTAGGCTCTTTTGTTACCATTCGGATTATCCGTCTCTTAGATTTGTCATCAATTTTCCTCCTGCGGCCACGTCCAGGGAGGTTGGCTACAGTCCCATGGATCTTAAACTTCTGAATAATATGTGCAACTGTACTCACAGGAACATCTAGTTGCTTGGAGATGGTCTTATAGCCTTTACCTTTAACATGCTTGTCTATAATTTTCTTTCTGATCTCTTGAGACAGCTCTTTCCTTTGCTTCCTCTGGTCCATGTCGAGTGTGGTACACACCATATCACCAAACAACACAGTGATTACCTGGAGCCATATATATAGGCCCAATGGCTGATTACAAGGTTGTAGACACCTGTGATGCTAATTAGTGGACACACCTTCAATTAACATGTCCCTTTGGTCACATTATTTTCTGTGTTTTCTAGGGGTACCATCATTTTTGTCCATGCCTGTTTCATGAGTTTATTTTTTTACATAATTCTGTTGAAGCATGGTTGAAAAACAATGTCTGACTTTCATTGGTTAACATTTATAGAATTTTTATTTATTATTACTTTTGTCAGATTAAAGTTATTTCTGTGACCATTGTGACTTTTTCTTTCATTGACCAAAGGGTACCAACAATTTTGTCCACGTCTGTATATATATATATATTGGCTATATATTTCTATATACTTCTAGTAAATGCATCATTTCACTTATGAGCGCTTAATTATACTTATTTAAAAAGAAAATAAATAGCATGCGAGTGAAGGCCACACGTGTGGCACGTTTGTAGGCCAACGATACACAGCCATCATAATCCTCAACATAATGCCTTTAAAAAATGTGTCTTTTATTGGGTTTATTTTGCGATCCAGTTCATCCCAGAGCAGTTCAATAGGATTTAGATGCAGTGACTGGGAAGGCCATTCCACGATCAATAACACTCTAGACGACTACTGTTTGGATGTACACTATGTCTCATAAGGTGAATTGCATAGTTCTTGAAGTATGGAGTGGTTGCCATGTTGGTAGCTTTCACCCGGAATCATTCTCAAATGCTCGGAAGCTTTCATTTTTTTTCCACTATGAAAATACATAAATAAATATTCAATATCGGTTTCTACAGAATAAAGCTGCGTTATAGTCAGAACTCAGTAAATGCATCATTTTAAACCCTTATTTATACTTATTTAAAAAGGAAAAAAGAATAGCACGCGAGTGAAGGCAACACGCGTGGCACGCTTGATTGAGGTTAGCACGTACACCCATGTTCAAAATAGCACTCTGGCATTAATTTTAGGTTTGTCATCCTCATTTTCCTTCCTTTTCCACATGAGACTGTCTAAGCAGAGTGAAAAAAAATATATATATAATAAAATACTGACGGAATCAGCAAAAGTGTGTCATGCGGAAGTGCTCAGAGGTAAAGATCGCATGAAGATCGTGGGTTCGAGTCCATGAGTCCATGTGGTGTAAATGTGGTTTGGATGTTGTAGAAGATCTCGAGCGGGCTGCTAGAGAACTCCGAACTCAACCCTATTGAGATGAACTGGGACACTGATCTCACCCCAGGAGTCCTCACCCTACATCAGGATATGACTTTTCGGGATGAATGAGTGCAAACCCTGCTCCAGAAAGATATGGTCAGGTGGAATGTAGCATATTGTATATATATATATATATATATATATATATATATATATATATATATATATATATATAGCTATATATATATATATATATATATATATATATATATATATAAGGCATATATAATGGGGCACGGTGGCGTAGTGGTTAGCACGTTCGCCTCACACCGCCAGGATCCGGGTTCGATTCCCGTCTCGGTCATGTGTGTGTGGAGTTTTTGCATGTTCTCCCCCGTGCCTCAGGGGGTTTTTTTTCTCCTCGGGTGGTTCTCCGGTTTCCCCTCCCTCGGTCCAAAAAACATGCATGATAGGTTGATTGGCACCTTGGAAAATTGTCCCTAGTGTATGAATGTGTGTGTGTGTGAATGTGTGTGTGTGTGTCCCCTGCGATGGGTTTGGCATTCCATCCAGGGTGTATCCTGCCTTAATGCCCATAGACGCCTGAGATAGGCACAGGCTCCCTGGTGACCCGATGGAAGATCGGATAAAGCGGTTAGAAGATGAATGAATGAATATATATATATATATATATATATATATACCACAGATGCTTTTGTTTATAATGTTGGACCTCTGCTTTTTCTGCAAGAATCCATTGTTGGGCCCTTGAGCATGGCCCTTAAGCCCTAACCTTCAAATATCATGATTAATTAATATATCAGGATGTTTATATGAATATAGAGCATTATATTACCAAATGATGGATCTGTTCTCTTCAATATAATGGAGCTCAAAATCTAGATTTCTCCAGGACAAATGGTCGTGGGGTCTCTGCTGTGAACCTAAGAACCTAATATACACACACACACACACACACACACACACACACACACACACACACACGCACGCATGCACAGTAGAAAGTTAAAAGAATGCCATGATAAACACGACCACTAAACACAAGACGACGAGTGTGCGTTGGAAGATACCGACAAAACACATGATGCATGTGCAAGTTTGTGCAAAAATAAACGCACCCTCGGTGCCGAGTAATCTGAGTGTGTAGCCAAGAAAAAAAATGTAATCAGGTCAAGGAGAATATGGAAGCGACCGGTTTCTGCGACACAGCCTCCATCCTACCGTGTGAATGTTCTCCAGCCTGCTGATCCACTCATGCAAAAAAACAACAACAACAACAAGGTGCGCAAACAGACTAATGCGCAACACCGAGTTTTTAATGATCACGGATGCACTTACTGCTTGTTGCTGAAATGGAGCAGAGCCGCTGGGTAGAGTTGTGTGTGTGTGTGTGTGTGTGTGTGTGTGTGTGTGTGTGTGGCGTGTGTGTTTGGGGAGGAAAACTGTGTCATGCGGATGTGTGGGAAAGCTGGAGGATGGAGAGCGCCGAGGAGCCGCTGATGATTTGCGCTGTCTGACCGCCGAACCTTCAGAGTCGCCGCCCTTTAATTCTCATCCCTCTGTTTTCCACCAATGGCTGGGAGCGGAGAAGAGGCAGACAGAAATACACAGCACACATTCGACAAAAAAAATGGGGGGAAAAAAAGAAAAACAAGAAATATAAAAGAGAAAGATACGTTATTATTGATAATGATTATCATGCTCATCATCATCATTATCATAAACGTTTTATATTACATTATATTATATTACATTCCATATGTATTATTATTATTATTATTATTATTATTATATTTGTATTATTATTGATGTGCATATTGATGTGCTTTTGTTTTCTGTGCTTTTGTTTTCTGTGCTTTCTTTTATTATTATTTTTAAAGATATAAGAAGAAGAAGAAGAAGAAGAATACGAGAACAGAAACAACAACAAAAGAGAGAATATTATTCATTCATTCATTTTCTATCATTTTTCTTCTAGAACCGCTTTCTTATATCTTATGAAAAAATTTTTATCCGATCTTCCCTCGGGTCACGGGGAGTCTGTGTCTATCTCAGGCGTCTATGGGCATTAAGGCAGGATACACCCTGGATGGAATGCCAACCCATCACACACACACACTAACACACACACACACACTCACACACACATTCACACATATTCATACACTAGGGACAATTTTTCCAAGATGCCAATCAACCTACCGTGCATGTTTTTGGACCGGGAGGAAACCAGAGAACCCGGAGAAAAAACCCCCTGAGGCACGGGGAGAACATGCAAACTCCACACACACATGGCCGAGCCGGGAATCGAACCCGGACCCTGGAGGTGTGAGGCGAACGTGCTAACCACTAAGCCACCTATAGCCAAGCTATAATTATTAAAATTGTTTTATTTTCATTTTCATTTTGTATTTCTTTTGTATAAACTTGTGTTTATCACTATTATTATTATTATTATTATTACTACTACTACTATTAATTAATAATAATAATAATAATAATAAGTTATTTTTGTTATTAATTATATTTTTATATATATTTATTATTATTTTACTTTTTTACTTTACACACACACACATCATATATATATATATATATATATATATATATATATATATATATATGGGTGAAATCTGACTTGTGCAGGACACAGAGAATTAATAATTAAGAATCTATAATATCTATACATGATATTATATATATTATATACATTATATACAATAATCTATACAGAATAAGAATCTATAACGGGAGGTGATAGCCCAGTGGTTAAGGTGTTGGACTTATATCAGGGGTTCAAAACCCCACCCACAATAATCTATGAATTGCTCAGAATCAAAGTAAATCAGTGTAAAATGTATAATAATTTAAATAATACAAGTTGTGCATCATGTATTTTGATATGGAAATGCATTGCAGAAATGTACGGCTGAGCATCGTGTATCAGGATGGGTTGAGATTGAAACTGAAATGCTGAGTGCAGTACGGATGTGTAGAGGTTTCGACTTTTATTAACAGCCTAACATACAGATTATGAACAAGACCTGGGCAGACGCACTAACATGGCATCATCAGACGCTTCACAAAGACACAAACATTCACAAACATTAGAACTTAAACGGTAGTGGTGAAACAGGTGAGGCATGTTTGATGATGCTTGATGTACAGAGGATGTGATGTAAATAGTGGGGGAATCTAGTAGGGATTTGTCATTTTTAGTTGGATGGTTGTGAGTTCAAATCCCAGGACCGCCAAGCTATTATCAAGACAACGCCCTTAACCCAAGGACCTTAACCCAAAAAACTGCTTTGGGGAAGTGGTACTCGAGTGAGATGTTGAACGTCTGATCAGAAGGTTTTGAGTTCAAATCCCAAGCAGCCACTTGTCTTGATCAAACCTCTTAAACCTTACTCTTGTAAAAGACTTCTGATTACAAGGTTATGAGGTTAAATCCTAGCACAAGATTCAACTGCTGGGCCCTTGAACAAGGCCGTCAGTTGTATAAACGGGCGATATGAATGAGGGCATCTGCCAAATGCTGTAAGTGTTAATGTAAAAGACAGTGGCCTATCGGGAAGTGGTACAGTAGGAGGCTAAAACTTCTGATCAGAAGGTTGTGAGGTCAAATCCCACCACCACCGAGCTTCAATGGAAAGTGTATCTGTAAAAAGGCGTCGGAAAAGAAATGTCAGAAATGTAAATGATTCAGGAGTTCGAGAAACATTTCTACCATGATCCAAGAAAGTACTGAGTTACAATAACACAATGACATCATCTCACAGCTTGACAGTAACAGGTAAACCTACAAAAGCATAATCATCGAATCCAATACATGACGAATATCGCATGTGCTTTGCTTGGAGACTGATGTTAGTTGCTCACTGGGACCGGCCCTTTCTGTGGCTCATCGTCAGGCTGTTCATCCGCGGGGCTTCTTTTGGTTTCCAGCCACCATGTTGTCATCTCTCCTTTGCCCTGTAAAAACAAGCAGCAGTAAATATGCTACAGCATGTAACGTGACTTCTGGTACTTACTGAGGAATAAAAAAAACATAGACACCTTCATGCTTGCTTTTTTAAGTAGACATTTTTATCTAGTATATATTCTTTATAAATAACTGTAACTGTAACATTAGGAAAAATGTAACTGTAACATTAGGAAAAATGCCAAAAAACATATCTGTAAAATTTCACTTTAAATATATATATATATATATATATATATATATATATATATTTTTTTTTTACTAATATCATACCTGAATTTTATAATGTAGATTGGCTTTCAAAATTCCCATGTTTAATCAAAACCGATCCATACTGACCATACAGTCGTTACGAGAGCGACCTCTAGCGGCAACTTCAGACGCCACATGTTGTTTGTTTTTACACAATACATTTACATTTACATTTACGTTTACGGTATTTAGCAGACGCCCTTATCCAGGGCGACGTACAGGAAGTGCTTTAGGTCTCACTCTAAGGATAATAAAATTTAATCAAGAAAGGTTAAATATAAACTTAAGTACACGAGGATAGACAGTTTTTTTTGACAGCCTTTTTTTTTTATTTCTGTACAGAGGGAGATAAAAGAGAATAAAAGGAATGTTAGGATAGGATAGGATAGGATAGGATACAGAAACAGAATGAAGAATGTGCATGTAAAAAGAGCTATATTTATTTTTTATAATATTATATGATATATATATATATATATATATATATATATATATATATATATATATATATAGAGAGAGAGAGAGAGAGAGAGAGAGAGAGAGAGAGAGAGAGAGAGAGAGAGAGAGAGAGTTTTTTCATATATTATAATGCTAAATATTATAATGTAATAATTCTACCGCTATATCCGATCTTCCCTCGGGTCATGGGGAGCCTGTGCCTCAGGCATCTATGGGCATTAAGGCAGGATACACCCTGGATGGAATGCCAACCAATCGCAGGGCACACACACACACACACACACCACACACACCACACACTAGGGACAATTTTCCAAGGTGCCAATCAACCTACCGTGCATGTTGTTTTTGGACCGGGGAGGAAACCGGAAACCGGAGAAAAAACCCCTGAGGACCCTGGCGGTGTGAGGCAAAGGCTAACAACTAAGACACCATGGCCCTCATAGATATATATATATATATATATTATATATATATGATACAATATATATATATATATATATATATCTATATATCTATATTCAGTCAGTCCACACACACAGTGTGCAACAGAACGAAGGTTTTTAAACCTCATTGTATAAAATAAACAAGGTATTAAAGAATGAAATGATACGATACGTAAATATGCAAGTAAATATACTCAACCAAACATTTAATATAAAAATCACAAGCACGTTACCTTTACGTTCAGAGAGCCACGGCAGACCAGCACATATCCTCCTATCTTCTGAAGAAGATCAGCTGTAGTTTCACTACATTGAATCTTTAAAGCTGCAAGAAGGTTGAGACTCTAAATCATTTATCAATTCCAAATAAAAGAAATCAGTGACTGTCGTGTATGTAAAACACTGACCCCTGCTTCAGTTACCTTCACTGGTGGACTCCATGCGGGATGCCGTGTTCACGGTATCTCCAAATAAACAGTAGCGTGGCATTTTGGTGCCCACCACTCCTGCTACTACCGGCCCTGGAAAAAACCAGATACAAACTCTACAGCGCTGTAGGAACTACAGTAAGAAAATGATATGACAAACTACAGATAAATATGTAGAAGCTACAGATTCAATGTGATGCGATTCACCCCTATTACGGTGCCATGCCATTTTTTGAGTTCATACATTCATTCATTCATTCATTCATCTTCTAACCGCTTTATCCGATCTTCCCTCGGGTCATGGGGAGTCTGTGTCTATCTCAGGTGTCTATGGGTATTAAGGCAGGATACACCCTGGATGGAATGCCAAGCCATCGCAGGACACACACACACTCACACACACACACACACACACACTCACACACTAGGGACAATTTTCCAAGGTGCCAATCAACCTACCGTGCATGTTTTTGGACCGGGAGGAAACCGGAGAACCCGGAGAAAAACCCCCTGAGGCACGGGGAGAACATGCAAACTCCACATACACATGGCCGAGACAAGAATCGAACCCGGACCCTGGCAGTGTGAGGCGAACATGCTAACCATAAAGCCACCGTGGCCCCTGAGTTCATTCAACACAATGCAAGGAAAAATATGATCCTATGTGATTCAATATGGCACAGATCATTTGCTTTTATTTCTTTGGTTCAGACAACAAATCATCCATTTCATTTCACAGATTGGATTGTTCTGTGTCTAAAAGGCCACAGTTCTACCTCTGCTATGTTAATCTATATTGTATGTGATATATATATATATATATATATATATATCTATATATATATATATATATATATATATATATATATATATATATATATACTGACCTGAGTGAATGCCAGCTCGTATCTTCAGCTGGGTCGTAGGCTTGTGTGGGATTTTAAAAGCATGGCAAACGCTGATCAAATCCAACGCCATACTGGCAATTTCACCCGCGTGATTGATGCCATTCTCATTCGGGACCCCAGATACTACCATGTCTAGAAAGGTTTCGAATAAAATATGTTGGTGAGGAATATTACTTCAATATAATATGATACATCAATCATTTATTTGGGAGACACCATTCTGGAGATGAAAAAGCAGGAGAAAAAGGTCAAGGCTTTTGTTAATAGAGTAGCAGCTTGTTGGCTTGGGGAGAGATTTGAACTCATGACCTTCCTACAAACAGTCAAACCAGCAAGAGCCTTCTTGTCACAACACTCACAAGCGTCTCCGATCGTCTCCACTTTGTACACGTCATAGTTGTCGATGATGTCGTCAAACGTGGTGTAGAGCTTGTTGAGGAACTCCACGACCTGGTGAGGGGTGCTGGAGCCGGAGAGCTGCGTAAAGCCCACAATGTCGCTGCCCAAAACAAGTCATGTGAAATTAAGGATTCAGGTCCGCTTATGATGCATTATTTACAAGCTGATTGTTCATTATGAGGCCACTTGCCTGAAATATACAGTAGCGTTAGTGTAGCTTTGGGCCTCCGCGACGCGTCCTTGTCTGAGATCGTCGGCCACCGGTTTCGGCAGCATACCTGTCGCAACACACACACACACACACACACACACACACACACAAAATATAGATACATCTTGTCAGGCAAATGTTTAATCTGAAAAATATATGTAATGTTTAACCTCGCAATTGCATCAACGACCACTAGATGGCGACTCTAAAGCAACCCTTCGTAAACAATGTGAAGGCACTTTATGACGTACTATAAAGCAAGCGGTCCGTCTTCTGTTTCTCCTGGAGAAGATCTTGGGTTCTCTCAGCGACTATGGCCTCCAAATGCTTGCTGTATTTTTCCATCTAGAAAGATTTTTAACGTTTCAAATCAAGACAACTTTTAAAAAATTATTTAGTATATGGAATTATATAGGATTGTTCTTTTTTTTTCTTTAAAAGAAGTGATGGTGAGTTTACCAGGTTCATCATCATATCGACAGGGCTGACTTTGTGCGGGTTTATTTTATCCAGCATCTTTTTCACCTGCTCAAATGTTGGCCTGCAGGTGGCGTTGTGGCACCAGCACTTCTTAATCAGCTGTAAATTATAACGATAAGAAGATCACCAGAAATTAATTATTAAATATACATACATATACAAGTTATATATTAAGTAAAATCAAAAGGAATTCTGTAGCCGTGTTTACTGTAGTTTGTACACGGGAGGCATTACCAGGCTTTAGTGTCATAGTGTCAAGTTAAATGGATATACATCATAGGACAAATTTATAGAACCAAGCTTAAAGGGAAAGGAAACACGTAAAGGTACAACTTTAAAGGGATAATTAATCTTAATAGGAATAATCTTATAAAGGAGAAACTTAAAGCATTTGTCTCGTAGGGCCAAAGTATAGATCCAAATGTAAACGGACAAACATAGGAATAATTTGGCATAAACTTAGATTGACAAACTCATCGAACTAAACATCTAACGGCAAATTTACAGGGACACACATATAAAACCCAATTTAACGGGACAAACTCAATGGTACAGATTTATAGGATTAATCTTATAATAATAAGGACAAAGTTAAAACAAAGTGAAGGGACAAAGTAATAAAGACAATCTCGTAGGGACAAATGTATAGATCCAAATGTAAAGGGACAAACTTATACTAAATAAGAACTAAATATAAGGGGACACATTTACAGGGACAATCTGATCAGGGCTCTGATATCATTTTATTGTAACACTTTGAGGGAATAATCACATATGACTGGAAAAAAAAGTAAATAACCAGAAACAAACCTCACAATACTCGACTTGATTAGGACAATCGCTGTCTGATTTCCCATATTTGAGTTCGGGAAGAGGAGGACGCCACATGACATCGAGCTTCACGGGGTCGATTTGCGCCTTTGGTTAATTAAAGAGCGAAAGAAAGGGAGAGAAAGATATATATTTATATAAAAAAAAAAAAAAAAAAAAAAAGATAATTAAACGCCTCCAGTATTACACTTTTCTGATAGTGACTCCTGCGCTGGCCAGCACTTACTGAGAACAGGTCACTGCGGGTGGCGATCTCCACCAAGATCATGGAATAACTAAATGTGTGAGAAAAGGAAATATTTTCACATCAATTAACACCAGTTAACACAGTCAAACTTATAGAGACCAACCTACAGAACCATATAAAAGGAACAAACTTCTAAGGACAAATATATAGAAATACAATGCTTGCAGAGCCAAAAGTAAAGGGACAAAATTATAGGATCATTCACTCATTCATTCATCTTTTAACGCTATATCCGATCTTCCCTCGGGTCACGCGGAGTCTGTGCCTATCTCAGGCGTCTATGGGCATTAAGGCAGGATACACCCTGGATGGAATGCCAACCCATCACAGGACACACACACACACACATTCATACACTAGGGACAATTTTCCAAGGTGCCAATCAACCTACCGTGCATGTTTTTGGACCGGGGGAGGAAACCGGAGAACCCGGAGAAAAACCCCCTGAGGCACGGGGAGAACATGCACAAACTCCACACACACACATGGCCGAGACAGAAATCGAACCCCGACCCTGGAGGTGTGAGGCGAACGTGCTAACCACTAAACCACCGTGCCCCTCCTATTATAGGATTAATATCATATAATTAATTATTTCATATAATTAGGTTACAAATTTTTATTTTGGTACCTGTACACATCAGCTGCAGCAGTGTTGGCACTCACATGGCCCAGCAGGACTTCAGGTGCAGAGTAAATGCACATTTCTCCACAGTGGAAAGTGCCGCTTAGTACTTCGAAGTCCTCCTTTCTATAGGCCATCAAACCATAGTCTGAGTAATCATGGAGGAATTGTGGTATCTATTAGGACTTGTTTCATGTATAACCCCACATGAGTGTAAAAAAAAAATGTGTTTTTTTTGTTTTGTTTTTTTTAACCTGATATTTTGCAGACCCAGCGGTCATCAACAACGCAGTTTCGGGAATGAAGTCGTCCATGAAACATTTTGTGTTGGTGGAGATAAGCCATCCCACGGGCGATATCAGTGGCAAATGATAAGCTGAGGAAAAACAGAAACAGGGGAAAAGAAAAAAAGAAAAAGCACATTTTTTGGACAACTATTAGTTGGGAAATTTGACAGAGCAAATAACAACAAAAAACAAAAAAAAACAAATGACAATGAAAGGTTCACCGAAAGCCCCAGTTGATGGGGATGTCTTCGTTTAAAAGGACGTCGGCTAGGCTTCCTTTGGGACAATACTCTGTAATAATGCAGACGTATGGGACTTCGATGGAGCCTCCGATGAACTTGGCCAGATTTGGATGATCGAGTTCCCTATTGGAGAACAACCATTTAGTGACGTGTGGAAATCAAGAATAATACATAAAAACAAATATATACGTTTGTGCGTCTGTTTATACATGGACTTAAATATTATGGCGCATCTTACCGGAAGGATAACAGGAATTGAGGGCTCAATGCGGCGTTCAAAAAGGACGCAATGTGAACGTTGTCTATGGAGTGTGTGTATAAGTTCTGATTTGATTTGATTCGAGAACCACATACCTTACTTCTTTCACTTCTTTCCGGATTGTTTTGGAGAGCGTGAAATGCTTCTTCTGGATGTTTTTCACAGCCACCATCCTTCCGTCACTAACGAGAAGGGACAAGACAATGGGATTCGGGCCTTCCGGACACCACATGACACTCCAATAACGTTCTACCACTCACTAGATTCCCGGCTGGATGAATCCCGGCTTGAAGCTGGTGTTCACCACTGTGCACACCGTCACGTCCGTGGCCCGGCTGATGCTGGAGCTGCTTTTCACCGGCTGTAGACTGGTCATGCTGCAGAAGCCCATGTAGCACGCTTTGCCTGGGGGATTAATGCACGACTTTATTCCGCAAAACAAACATTTTCCCGCCGTCCGAGAGCTACAAGGCAGATCATAGAATGTCTCTTTCGGCTGGATTTGGGTCCTTACCAAACATTATGCTACTGTAACTGATAATCCAACTCTCGTCCCAAAACATCTTCTGCTTTTGATACTGCAGCCACTATGGAGAGGTTAAAAAGAGATTTTCAAACCCTTTTAACAAATATAAAAAAAAAAAAAAAAATATTATATATATATATATATATATATATATATATATATATATATATTCATTCATTCATCTTCTACCGCTTTATCCGATCTTCCCTCGGGTCACGGGGAGCCAGTGCCTATCTCAGGCGTCGATGGGCATTAAGGCAGGATACACCCTGGATGGAATGCCAACCCATCACAGGGCACACACACACACACACACACACACACATTCATACACTAGGGAGCCAATCAACCTACCGTGCATGTTTTTGAACCGGGAGGAAACCGGAGAACCCGGAGAAAAACCTCCTGAGGTATGGGGAGAACATGCAAACTCCACACACACATGGCTGAGAAGGGAATCGAACCCGGACCCTGGCGGATAATGCTAACCACTAAGCCACTAAGCCCCTATATATATATATATATATACTATAGTGGCATGATATGAACATTCTCACCACTACGGTTAGGATGAACCCGGTACAAATCAGCGCGACCGGTAGTCCGATGGCGACCTTGATGGACGTAGCCATGGGACAGACACCGCAGTCGGCAGGGCAGGTCAGACAGCTCTCGTCTAACTCGCAAATGTCATCTCCGCACACTGAGACAATCACAGCAGCAGAATTCCACAACATTAGTCAAGATAGCTGCACCAAAAACAGGCAACATGTTTTTGTAACTACCAACCTCGGGCACTAACCACAAGCACTTTGGATTCCAGGGCAGCGTGCATCTGTCCTATTTTGATATGCGCAATGACTGACGTGACTCCCAGGTGCACAAGGACCACCTGCGTGAAGAAGGCTTGGTTAGAAACAAAAGATACTCATATGTGGACTGGAGCAATGGCTAGTCATTGAGGAGGATTCTGGGTAAGGACAAGCGGGCCCAATCTACGGCCCTTTGATGATAAACACACACACACACACACACAAAATCCTTTAGTTATTAATAAAAGATGATTAAGCTATCAGCAAACATCCATACCTATAGTGTTTCCCGCTTCATGGATGCTATCATTACGAGAGCGGCCTCTAGTGGCGAATCGCTGACACTGTTTGTGCATACACGAGAAACCGCATGCTACACAAGGAGCGTTATGTTATAATTATATGTATTGATGTATAAATTCGTATTTGTTTCCTTTAGCAAATTTTCCTGATTTTTCGATGCTATTTTACATATGGAATGTTATGTTTTTTTTATCCAGTATCCATTTCTTTAATTAGTAAATAAGTTCCAAACTAGGTAAAATCGGTAAAACCGATTTCTAGCCGAACGAGCTCTAGTTATTGACACAATTCGATAGCAATGAATATAAAAAACAAATTATGATAGTAATAATGACCTTTTAATAGGATCAATTAAAAACGGAATGTTTTGTAAAATATTGCAAAATATTGTCAAATAAATGCATAAAAAATAAGGTAAATACATATAACAATAATACTGGACATGTCATTTTCTGGATCCCCGTTTTAATATCCTTGTTTGGGGAACAAACAATTTTTAACTTAAGCCACACCTCCACCAAGCTGCCACTGATGGGCCCCTCCCCCTGATGGGGGGGTCTCTATCATGGTCGCGTCTACCTTCTTTTACCAAACCCGGGATATGTGAGGTAAATACTTTGACTTTGTTGTAATGTATATACAATAAATACAGATTAGTGTTGTGATGACTTAAGTATTCATTTTGTAGCACAAACAATACGGTTCACCTTGGAGGTCCAGAGTAGCTGACTCATCTTGCCTGCTTTCGAAACAGTATGAGTCACAATCTCGCCATCGTCTGGGATCCAAGGACCACAAATCCCTCTGCCTCTCTGGTGGTAATAAACAACAATTAACGCTGGGTTTAATATCACAGTGCGTTTAATAGTCCAAATGTCTTCCTTCAAGACTTAAGCAAGAAAATAAGCAACAACGCAACAAATTTGCAACTTTCTTTATCACTATTTACTCATTTATTTCTGATATAGCGAACAATTTTCTGAAGAAAAATCTACAAGCAGGGAAAATTATATATGAAGTCTTTAAATTAAAATGACATATGAAGTCTTTAAATTAAAATCATGAGCATGTTTGGAAATAAAAAAGTTTGACGCTGATTTGGCCCAAAAATGGAAACACCATTCTATCCTACACTGCTTTATCTTTATTTTCATATACTGCTCAGTCCCTGACATGTCATATTTAAAATAGGGCTGCTGAATGAATAAAATATTTAATCTTCTACCGCTTTATCCGATCTTCCCTCGGGTCACGGGGAGTCTGTGTCTATCTCAGGCGTCTATGGGCATTAAGGCAGGATACACCCTGGATGGAATGCCAACCCATCACAGGACACACACACACACACACACACACACACACACTCACATTTATTCACTAGTGACAATTTTCCAAGGTGCCAATCAACCTACCGTGCATGTTTTTGGACCGGGGGAGGAAACCGGAGAACCCGGAGAAAAACCCCCTGAGGCACGGGGAGAACATGCACAAACTCCACACACACATGGCGGAGACGGGAATCGAACCCGGACCCTGGCGGTGTGAGGCGAACGTGCTAACCACTAAACCACCGTGCCCCATTATATTTAATCATCATTTAATCAATATGTATTTAAATGAATACTTGACAAATATTTCATTCTCTAATCCACCTGGTCATGGACAAACCTGCATGCTTTATGCAAATGTGTGATAATTATTATTACATGGAGCACGAAGACAAATGTATTCTTGTTAATGTTTTAAAATATCGACAGTGTTTTAACTTATGCAAATCGGGGGATTTTGGGGCTTGATTGGAGACTTGGCACATCAGTAACAGGGTTATTATTATCTATATTATATCTGATTAAAGAAAGGATGTTGTGAATAAATGTGTCGCGTTGAATTTGGACATTATTAATAATAGATTAATGGACGTAACGTGGACATTAACGAAAACTAACGAAAAAAGAAAATCACATTGGACACTGTTGCACATCTGCAGACATCTGTCCTCAGGGAATTCACTCTGTTTACAACTGTTCACAACTGTTTACTGTTTACCGTCGACATCTAATGCAGACAGGACATTGCACATACGTCCCTACCAAGCTGCCAATGTTTGACCTCGAGTAGACCTATCCTGGGCTCCGGGGGAACTGTATCATGGACGACCCTCTTTTATGTCCCTAACAAGCTGGATTTATCTATAAAAGGTTTTCTGTACTGTACAGTAAATAATATAGAACAGAACGTACTATTAAAACAACATCTTTTGGTCAAATAAGCAAGCAGTGACCAACAAGAACATTTATAAACACAAACCCACGCACATATTTAAGACTTGGCGATGCTTATCGGTTGCTTTCTCTGAAGATTTGACGTTGTGTACATACCATAAGAGCAAGCGGACACGAGTGGATGTTGGCGTGATACACGCAGCAGTTGTGTTCGTTGGCGTTGTTCCAGTTCGAGGGACATTCGTGCTCGTAGCAAAACCGCTTCGCCTCGGATGCGTTCCTGCACGAGAAAATTCAAGCTGAAGCAAATTGTCTGTCGAGGCACGAATGCAGGAGAGCATTCAAGTTCTCATTGGGGTGCCGCGGTCAAAAGAGCATGATTTGAGACCTTGTAGGAAATGTAAGGGTTCAAACTACAGTAATAAACACTATGATATGTCTTTACAATCAAGGAAGAAGAAATATAATATATATATATATATATATATATATATGCATTATATATATATATATATATATATATATATATAATATATAATATAATATATATAATAACGAATTTTTATTATGAGGTCACGAAGAAAGAAAGAAAGAAAGAAAGGACAAGAATGTATTTAAGAATAAAAAAGAAAGAAAGAAATATAATGGAGAATGCACAAGAATGTTTTAAGAAAGAAAGAAAGAAAGAAAGAAAGAAAGAAAGAAAGAAAGAAGAAAAGAAAGAAAGATGGAAAGAAAGAAAGAAATGACAAGAATGTATATAAGAATAAAAAAGAAAGAAAGAAATAGAATGGAGAATGGACAAGAATGTTTTAAGAATAAGAAAGAAAGAAAGAATAGACAAAGAAAGATAAAGAAAGATGAAAGAAAGATGGAAAGAAAGAAAGAAAGGAATGACAAGAATGTATATAAGAATAAAAACGAATGAAAGAAAGAAACAAATAGAATGGAGAATGGAAAAGAATGTTTTAAGAATAAGAAAGAAAGAAAGATAGAGAGATAGAAAGAAAGAAAGCACGAGAATGTTTTAAGAATAAGAAAGAAAGAAAGAAAGAAAGAAAAGACAAAGAAAGAAACATGAGTTTTATAATCTCTTGGCAAAAAAAAATGATCCAGGACCAGAATTCAATCCCGCAAGTGGTTAAAGCTCCGGATTACTAATCAGAAGGTGTCGCCCTTGGGCCCTTCACCGTTTGTGCTGCTTATATATATATATATATATATATATATATATATATATATATATCTATATATATATATAAAGCATGGTGGTGGAGGTGGTGGTACAATAGTTTGGGTTAAAGACAGTATGGATGGCACAAACAAAGGGCAATTCTAGAAGGAAAACCATTTCTGGATTCGAACCTTCAAGGTGGAGTTTTTGCCGTATGGTTTAGCTGTAATAAACTGACAATCTATACCACCACAGATGAAGATTGATTCCCTCATGCTTTCAAGGCTTCTTCCTTTTCCATCTAAGGAAGATTTTCCTCGCCACACTCACCTGCTGACTTGCTCATTAGGGACGAAGGTACACTCTAAAAAACAGCCGATTTCCTTCTTACTGCATTGATTTTGTAAAAGCGCTGTGAGACGACGTACGTTAGAAATCGCTAGAGTAATAAAAATGTGACTTTTACAGTCCGACGTGATCACAATGATATTTACGAAAACAAATACATACATTCTATGGCAGGGGTCGGCAACCGTTACCACTCAAAGAATAAATAAATAAATAAATAGTGGGAGCAACAAAACGGTTTTGACATTTAAAATGAAATAACTCTGCCTACAATGTTTTTTTGTTTTTTTTTTTACTTTATTCTGTGCACTAAAAAGAACGTATTTAAGAATAAAAAAAAGAAAGAATTTATGAAAGAAAGAAAGGGCAAGAATGTATATAAAAATAAAAAAGAAAGAAAGAATGAAAGGAATAGAATGGACAAGAATGTATGTTAGAATAAGGAAAATAAAGACAGGAAGAATAAAGAAAAAAGATAGACGGAATGAAAAAGAAACTAAACTATAATGTGTTGCAATTATGAAATCAATGAAAGACTGCAGAGATAAACGAGTGTTGGCGGTTGTGACGCATACAAATTTTAACACGTTCGGTTTAGATGTTACAAGATCACCACAATCTTCAAATTTAGAATTGCACTTTAAAATCGAACTGACTAAAATAAAGTACGTTTTAATGAAATGCTCATGAACTATTTTCGAAAGCGACAGAGGGATGAAAGAGGTGCGGAACGCCGTTTTTTTTTTTTTTTTTTTTTTTACGGCGTTCCTATCACAGTGGATGGAGTGTGTACGGTCACTGACTTGAAGTGTAGGATCCCGTTTCTGACTGCGTATTCATAGAAGGAATAGGAAGCCGTGACGGAATAAGTCACGTTAAACTCTTCGCCGTCGGTGACTTCTCCGGAGGACGCTGCACCCACGCCATCTCCAGCCCTGCCGAAGACAAAAGTTTGTGCACCCCTGACGCTAAGATTATATAATATATATGTTATAATGACCGACAAGCTCGTGAACGGAGAAAAACGGGAGGAGGCCTGGGTCTTTCTGTTTCATCCCAAAGCTGTTCAGGAGCCTGTGAGCCGGAAATTCAGGCCTCCTCGCGTTTTCCGACATCAGTTCTTTTGGAAAATCTCTCAATTCACGAGCTTGTCGGTTACAATAAGAGCAAATGTCGAATGGGGTTCTTCTCGTGCCTCAAGGAGGTTTTTCTCCGGGTTCTCTGGTTTCCTCCCGGTCCAAAAACATGCACAGTAGGTTGATTGGCACCTTGGAAAATTGTCCCTGTGTATGAATGTGTGTGTGTGACCTGCGATGGGTTGGCATTCCATCCAGGGTGTATCCTGCCTTAATGCCCATAGACGCCTGAGATCCCCGTAGAGAAAGCGGTAGGGAAGATAGAAATGAATGATTGAATTGAATGAATGAATGAATGAATGTCGAATGGGATGTTCAAGCATATTTTTAAGCAGATTGTTTTCTGTATATTCTCCTGAATGGAAATAGAATGTTTTTTCCCCCCCCACACCTAATTCCATGTTACAAGATTGACGGAGAACCACACGCAGCTGGACAAATCCGATCTCCTGCTCCTCTTAGAACACCTTTGAGATGAATTTAGGAGGTGGGAGCTCAGTATTGGACTCTGGACCAGAAGGTCACAGTTTCAAGTCCCAGAAAAAACAATAATGTCGCCCTTAAAAAATTCCCCGTAACCCTCAAATGCTCAGTTGTAAGTCATTCTGGGTGTCAAAGGCTGAAAAATCCTTACTAGAAGTTATTATAGGGACAAATAAGGATTAAATATGGAATTGGATGCCAGGTGTTCACACACATGGGTCCTTATAATACAGATCGTCCATTTCTCTGCATGGATAAAGTGGATTTGCATTAATTTATGCATTACATTCTGTTCTAGTAGAAATCGGTGTATTAATTAAAGGTCTAAATTATTTACTCATGTGTAAGGTCTTAATAACTATAATTCATTCATTCATTCATTCATCTTCTACCGCTTTATCCGATCTTCCCTCAGATCAGGGGGAGCCTGTGCCTATCTCAGGCGTCTATGGGCATTAAGGCAGGATACACCCTGGATGGAATGCCAACCCATCGCAAAGCACACATACACACACATTCACACACACATTCATACACTAGGGACAATTTTCCAAGGTGCCAATCAACCTACCGTGCATGTTCTTGGACCGGGGGAGGAAACCGGAGATCCCGGAGTAAAAACCCCCTGAGGCACGGGGAGAACATGCACAAACTCCACACATACACACATGGCCGAGACGGGAATCAAACCCGGACCCTAAGGTGTGAGGTGAACGTGCTAACCACTAAACCATCGTGCTCCCTATAATAATAATAATAATAATAATAATAATAATAATAATAATAATAATAATAATAATTGTACGTACCACCGCAGCTGATCATGTTGTAATCATTGGGATCAGTTATCGGCCAGCAGTCGTATTCCGTATTGTCCAAGTCGTGCCAACATTCGACCACCGTCCTAACCTGTAAAGACCCCTAATTGAAATCAGGACTCTTGTTTAATCCCATAACGTGTATATATATTTTTTTTATACTTTAATTACAAAACAGAATAATGGGGGTGGGGGGAATAATCGAGGAAATCGTATGCATCGAATGTTCTTAGTACTGCCAGGTTGCATGTAAAAAGCCTTATGGTTGTGTCAGAGGACACAAAGACACTATCTGTTTACCTCAGGACGAGTGTTCCTGACACGGGAACAAAAGCAAACACCATTTCATTATATATGCGCCACGGCTCTTCGCTCGCCATTTTACAGGATTTCGACAGTATCTTAAACGTGCACCGCGTCTTATCATCTATATTGTTATATTTTTAAAAATAACACTCCGATTCAGATATTTGAACCCGAAGTAACACTAGTCATTTTTCTTTGGTTTTAAAGATGCTTACCAGGAGAGCGAAGACAACCAAGATGTAGTGCAGAGCCATTGAGAAACTGCTCATCAGCGTAAGCTCTTGCTGAAGACTGACCTGCTAAACAGCTGCTGGACTGCCCTCTAATCCTTTTTTTCTTCTTTTTTTTTTTACCTCCCTGATCGTCCTGTAATTATTCAATCAGGCCAAGAGCCAAGGCTCCTCCACAATCACTCGACTGACTCCACTGACCTTCAGTCTTCACTAACATTGACGTTCAACCTGCACAAGGCCTCGTATCCAAAGAACAGCGATCTTTTTTAATGCGTATATATTTTTTTTTACAGTGTATAAATTAATGGTGCGTCCCATAATACCGAAACGTTTCGTTTTTTCGCTTGCGGAAACTGGTAGTGTCGATAATTCTGACCTCCCTGAGACGTTTCAGGTCAACATGCTAGCGAGTGGACCAACTTTCTAAATGGCGACTTTCTGTTGTGCAAGTTTCCGTTCAATGGACTGATGTTCGATCCAGAGTAAAAGTAAAGGTACAAAGTAAAGTCAATTTTAGTTCAGTGGTTAAGGTGATGCCATAGTGTCTGTCTTGTATCTCCAAGCATCTCCGAGTGCCCAATGCCGTGCGTAATGAAAAAGAAAACAACCCTATTACCTGCAACTCCACTGGATCCATGTACGGAATTGATATCATTTTTTTTCAAAGTTTACTCCAACAATCAAAGTGAGAATCAAGCGCAGTCTAAATCACAGTCATTAAAATGTCAGGTATGTGATGATATCAGGCGAAGACAACGAGGCTTGGGTTCTGTGCGCATGATTGTTGGCGAGACTTCACAAGGACTTTACAAAAGGCAGATAGTGAGGGCACTTCTCATTACTGAAATGTTGCCTCTTTTATTTTTCACTCGTTTCTATTCTTGGTTCGGAACGGATTTGTAAAGCGCGAGGAAACGAGGACATCCAGAGAGTCAAGCTAAACAGTTCGGCCAACAAATGAGACAAACACTCCTCAGCTCCTTACTTAAACCGAGAAGGGACACAATCAAGGAAGAAGTATATATATATTATATAATATATATATATATATATATATATATATATACAGAGAGAGAGAGAGAGAGAGAGAGAGAATTTGTTATTATAAGGTCACAAGAAAGAAAGAAAGAAAGAAAGAAAGAAAGAAAGACAGAATAGAAAGAAAGAAAGGACAAGAATGTATTTAAGAATAAGAAAGAAAGAAAGACAGGAAGAAAGTATAAGAATGTATTTAAGGATAAAAAAGAAAGAATGTAAGACAGAAAGAAAGGAAAAGAATGTATATAAAAATAAAAAAAGAAAGAAAGAAAGACAAAAAGAACAAGAATGTATTTAAGAATAAAAAAGAAAGAAAGCCAGAAAGAAAGGACAAGAATGTATTTAAGAATAAGAAAGAAAGAAAGAACAAGAATGTATTTAAGAATAAAAAAAGAAAGAATTTATGAAAGAAAGAAAGGACACGAATGTATATAAAAATAAAAAAGAAAGAAAGAATGAAATGAATAGAATGGACAAGAATGTATGTAAGAATAAGGAAAATAAAGAAAGGAAGAAAGAAAAAAGATAGACAGAAAGAAAAAGAAAAGGGTGAGATAAGGTGAAAGATTAAGAACAGATTTAAGGATGGGAAAGAAATAAAGAAGAAAGCAAAAGGCAACTCAGAGAAAGAAAAGAGAGAAAAAGAATATTTAGAATAGAATATGGAGAATGAAGGATAAGAAGAGATTGAAGGATAAGAAAGAAAGAAAGTGTGTACAGAGAGGTGTTATTAAGAGACAGAGTGACGGAGTTTGCGCTCTATAATCCTGCATGTTGTAATACCTGTTGTACACACAGCGCTGAGAGTTGCGTCACCTCGCTAATGCGTAATCCATCTGAAACCAGTGCACTAATAAAAAAAAGAGGGATAACAGGTTCACACTCACGCCTGCAGCTGTATTACCATTTCATCTCACCTTAAACGAAAGAATGAAATCTTATAATTACAGCCTTTTTTTTTTACACAACATTGTCTTTTGTAATGTGTCCATCATCTTCAGGACGACTGCCTGACATTATCTGACTGAAATACGGGAAAGACTTGCCCAGGCACAGAAGGACGAGTGTGTGATCATGTGTTCATTTGTGTTGCACAACTGGGTCTTGATGGTTTGACGGGGTAAAGTTATGACTGTAAATGTGACAGCGCGGTGCGAGGACTTGTCCAGGCACATACACATGACTGAATAGATTTTTTGCGTGTAAAAAAAAAAAAAAAAAAAAAAAAAAAAAAACAGCTTGCAATGAAATGTGTGTTAGTACAGAATTGTGTGTTTGCTTCCAGGACCGCAAGCATGAGCAGGACAGGACTTCATTACTACTTCATTACTGTTCATTAATGTTCATTACTGTTCGTTGCTGTTCGTTACTGATCGTTACTGTTCATTAGTGACTGTTTATTTGCCAATAGACAAAGAAAATCGAAAATTGGAAATGAATGTTTAAAAATCTAGTTAATTATGTAAAAATGGGATGAAATTCATGAAATTACAGTGTTTTTCATTAAAGAAAGCACTAATTAAGAAAATACAATAATGAGAGAGAGAGAGAGAGAGAGAAAGAACAGAAAGATTAATAATAAGAAAAAACAAGTCAAATACAAGAAATAGGAAAAAAAAAAGAAAGAAAGAAAAAACAAAGAAAGAAATAAACCTTAGAAAGAAAGAAAGAAAGAAAGAAGAAGGAAAGAAGGAAAGAAGGAAAGAAAGAAAGATTAAACAGAAATGATTATTCACAAAAAGAGGACAAGTCTCAGGATAAGAAAGAAAGAAAGAAAGAAAGAAAGAAGGGAATATAAGTAGAAAAAAGAGGAAAACATTATGAATAAGAAAAGACTTGTGACAACAAAGAATGAAAGAAAGAAAGAAAGAACAGAAAGATTAATAACAAGAATAAGAAAAAAACAAGTCTTAGGAGAAGAAAGAAAGAAAAAAGCAAAGAAATAAAGAAATAAACCTTATAAAGATAGAAAGAAGGAAAGAAAGAAAGACTAAACAGACATGATTAATCACAAAAAGAGGACAAGTCTTAGGATAAGAAAGAAAGCAAGGAAGAAGGGAATAGAAGTAGAAAAAAGAGGAAAAGATTGAATAAGAAAAATGACAACAAGAAAGAAAGATAAGAAAAGACTTATGAGAACAAAGAATGAAAGAAAGAAACAATGAAAAGATTGAAAGAAAGAAATATACATATATATATATATATATATATATATATATATATATATATATATATATATATATATATACACACACACACACACACACATATATATCCATTTTATATATTTATATATATATACACACGTATAAACACAGTGGATAGAGATTTGTGCATTTTTTTTACAGATATAAATACAAAGTGCTAATCTTACACTTAAAAACATCACATGACTCAAATCACTAAAACAATAAAAAAAAAAAAGGAATTAACTCAGGTTCAAGGTTTACACGTGTGTCGATCCTTACGCCGCTCTAAAACAGTACTTATATGATTGAGGTGAAACAGCAAAAGCGATGCCATGAGGCCCTCGCACATGCGAATGCTATCTGATGTCTCTTGCTAATAGAAATACACAGAAGTATACAGTGCATACACTATTTCGACAAAAGAATTAGGACAACCCGCTTCATGAAGTACACGGAGTGGAAGATCTTGACCTCCTCACCGCGCATGACATCAGTACCTGAGCCCGGAATGACCCCAAATCTCCACATCGATCTCAGGCAGAACATCTTCCCGGGTGGAAACGTGGAATTGCGTTCATAATGCACAGATGAATCGTACAGTCAGGTGTCCACAAGTCAGGTGTTTTGTTCATTACTTTGCCCTAGATGTGAGCAGCTGTCCCGAGCTCTTAGGTCTCATTAGGTTCGTGGTTTGCATTGTCTCCTATGATGCACGTAGACTGGCGTTCATTTCTGTGCTCGAGGTCGTGTCGGTACGCGTGTTGGCCTTAGACGACCGCTGGCGCCGGGTGCCTGTGCAGACGCATCGTAGCAAATTCTTGATGGTGGCCCACATCTCCTCGTCTTTGTAAGAGTATATGACTGGGTTCATGACCGAGTTCAGGATGGCCAGGAGAAGAAACCAACGCTTGAACTTGAGCAATTGACAGCTCTCGCATTTTAGGCCATCCAGGAGCAGCACGATAAGGCCTGGAGTCCAACAGATCACAAAAACCCCTGCGAAAAAAAAGAAAGAAAGGCAGATTATACAAGGGAAATTAAGTACACATATGTATACACAGTATTATATTCATTCATTCATTCATCTTCTACCGCTATATCCAATCTTCCCTCGGGTCACGGGGAGTCTGTGCCTATCTCAGGCGTCTATGGGCATTAAGGCAGGATACACCCTGGATGGAATGCCAACCCATCACGGGGCACACATACACACACACACACACACATTCATACACTAGGGACAATTTTACAAGGTGCCAATCAACCTGCCATGCATGTTTTTGGACTGGGGAGGAAACTAAAGAACCCGGAGAAAAACCCCCTGACGCACGGTGAGAACATGCAAACTCCACATACACATGGCCGAGACGGGAATTGAACCGGGACCCTGGCGGTGTGAGGCAAACGTGCTAACCCCTAAGCCACCGTGCCCCCCAGTATTATACGCTATATTTTATAATATACATATTATATGGCGGACCGGCGAGTTTGTTTTGTTTCCTTTTTATTACTATTAAAAGTGATAAAAAGAAACTAGCCGAAGACACTGCGCTCTTTGGCGGCCACTACTGGTTGATGACAGTCTTGCAATATGGATGCTCGGAAACCAAGCCATCACAATCTAGCCTCCCTCACCTTTTTCTTAACTGCAAGCCATAATCAAAAGCAATAAACACCTGAAATATATCAGCCGATGCGTAATGAATCAATATAATATACGAGTTTCAGATTTTGTTTTTGAAATGAATTAACAAAATAAATCTGTGATATTTTTCTTTACTGAGCCGTGTATGAGTATAAATAATTTTTGCTCCCAGAAGGAAATGTGATATTGCAATTACCTGACGAGTTTCATTATTACAGGTACATGCATTTGAAGGTCACAGTTAGGAATAGGAAGTCAATGGATGGCTGTGACCTTGACTGACCTCACACACTTGTAGCGAGGAGTAGCTAAATCAAGACCCTGTCAGACTAAAAAGTGTCAGACACATAATACAAGCAACTTAGACACAGTTATAGTCTAAGCTTCATGTCTGCCTACAAGGTCAAGCACCATTTTCAAATCCGTATCACTTCCTGCATATATATATATATATATATATATATATATATATATATATATATAATATATATATATATAATATATATATATATATATCTTTCTAATAATATATCATTCATTCATCTTCTACCGCTATATCCGATCTTCCCTCGGGTCACGGGGAGTCTGTGCCTATCTCAGGCGTCTATGGGCATTAAGGCAGGATGCACCCTGGATGGAATGCCAAACCCATTGCAGGGCACACACACTCACATTCACACACACATTCATACACTAGGGACAATTTTCCAAGGTGCCAAATCAACCTACCGTGCATGTTTTTGGACCGGGGGAGGAAACCGGAGAACCCGGAGAAAAACCCCCTGAGGCACGGGGAGAACATGCAAACTCCACACACACATGGCCGAGACGGGAATCGAACCCGGACCCTGGAGGTGTGAGGCGAACATGCTAACCACTAAGCCACCGTGCCCCCCTATATATATATATATATATATATATATATATATATATATATATATATATATATATATATATATATATATATATATATATATATATATATTTTTTTTTTTTTTATGGATACAATTCCTAAAAAATTGCTGGCTATCTTTTTGAAAATTACAAATCAAACAAAATCCTATATCCTGGACTGAATATGCTAAAATTAAAAAAAATATATTCTTTAATATTTTAGTCTTTTATTATATAAATGTGTGTTCATGAATGTGTTAAGGATGAGTGAAGATATTCCTGCCACACTAAAACTAGCACCTTATTCCTGCTTTGTTTTGGCTTTGTTTGTATATTACCCCACCCAAAATGTTTCTTGGTTTTTACCACAGTAAAATCCGGACCAGCTTGTAGACCAATCTCGGATAGCTTTAAGAACATCGTGAGATCCCCAATACAAAGCAGCCGGACAATTATATGTTGTGTTTTGTGTTTACAGATATAAAACTAGCATACAAAGCAGAACTCCTAGAAGAGCAATAATTGGCCTTTTTTAGCCCCAATTACCGCACTATACACAACCGCTCGCTAGCCTGGAACGGTTAGCCGTTAGCTTTAACAACGTACCCACATCAAGAGGGGAAATCCTCTGAGGTTAGCACTGCGCCACATGGAAGCTAGCATTCCCTGTAATTTAATAATTAAATATCTGGGGACCGCATACGCCTTTGCACATGTAGCCGTTCTGCTTTTTCGGCTTAAAAAAAAAAAATCCTGTTTTTTCCCATTGCTTCAATGTGATTTTTTTTCCCCCCGGACATATTTACACAAACTGATTTCAACTTAGCCACTAGCGATCGTCTGAGAAAGTGCTTCCGTTCCCTGAGGGTGTTCATGGTTTCATCTTCGGAGCATTTCAGGAATGCTCAGAGCTACGCGTGTGTGCTTAGCGAAACGCACCGTGTGAGAAAAGACTGTTGAAGGTTAATGATCAACTGCGGTGATGTATTCCAATGCTATGTAGCGCTTTGTCATTTTTCTATATGTACAGTATTCCAAAATATACTGGATATAAAAATACACACAAATCGGTGTCATCCTATTGTTATTTATTTTTGTTTCTTGTGAAGGCATGCCCTGACATGTTTTACTTTTCAAAATACACATTCCCTTAACCTTTGGTGCCATAAAGGAAGACATAATGCACTATGATACTCAAATGAGACGACTGATTCTATCAGCATTGCATAACTCATGTAAGTGACTAAATACCCGTAATAACTCCCTGATAAAAAACAAAAAAGAAAACGGTATGACCTCACGGCCGTTTGAGGACAGTTATTTCGGCACACAACATTTAGTCGAATTGTCAAGTCCAGACAGCATTCGAAGCAAGCACTGTCTTGACGCAAGATACCGATACAAACAGGAGTCATGGTCTAGGAATTTCTACCTTTGTATCGAGCGAAATCAAATATCAGAGGAGCATTTCTCGCTAACCCGAAAAAAGTCTACGATGGAGTGAAGCTTGAATAAGCCTGTATGAACAAACCCCATCCAGGAGAAACCGAACCAACCAATCATGTGCAAGCACCTGCAAGACAAAAAAAAAATTCTGAGACGAGAAATTTAACTTCCTATTGACGTGTACACGTGATCCGGGCTTGTGTCCCATGCCTTCAAGACAAACATGCTAATTATTATAGTGTGTGCTATGTAAATACATTGATAGCATATGGTAAACACAGAATAGCATGAATAATGGAGGAGTAGCGTTACGGAAAGCCATCCATCCATCCTGGCGTGAAGAACCTTTCAGAACCATTGCACCTTAAATGTCTTTGTTGTGATCGTATTCACTATATGGACATGGTTTTGTGGGCAGCCGAGGATAAGATTACACTTTCTAAACAAGGTATACAATAGGGTTGAGGTCAGAACTCTATCGCAGGCCATTTAAGACCTTCTAGATGTAAGGCATATCTTAATAGAGCTGGATTTGTATACAGGTTTATTTACTGCAGATGATAATTGAAATTAAGGTTAAAATACATGATGATAAAAAATATCATAATATTAATGTAATTATGTCTGCTAATGTATAAAATGTGGTTCTGCTGATTGGAAGGTTCTATATATGGCAACTCTCCACAGAAACCAGTTTTTTGAGGTTTTGCTTTTGGATTTGGCCCATGGAGCCTCTTCGTCATAATAAATTTAAAAAAAAAATTAAAGTAAAAAAAAAAAAAACATTTCCTCAATTCTTTGAGGGCTGATTTTGGATGGTATCTTTCCTATAAACCCATTTTTTTGGTAGTGTATGGTTCTGTGAAGTCCATGTAACATTAATAGAGTCTTTCCATCACAAAGAAGGCTTTTTTTAATGGCTTTAAATATAATTTAATTTTTGGAACCATTTACTAAACAATTCTTGAGGGAACCAAAAATGGTTCCTCACAGAAATCCTCTCGCTGGAGGTCTTTAAACTGTATGATTCTGTGAAGAACCTTTGCAACGTTTCTTTTCCACAGAAGGTGCTTAATGGTTTTAATACAAGTTTTTTAAACATGATGTATGTTGCAAAGCTTTATAAATCCTGATTATTTTTTAATTCCTTTTAATACAATGATCAATTACGATTCTCAAGATGGCAAATGTATGAGTGGTTTGAGTGGTTCCTCAAAGGACATTCAGAAAGGTGTTCTAAACCCCCCAAAAATGGTTCTTTTAGGTACCATATTCTTCTTTGAGGAAGCCAGAACAGTTCCTCTATAACCTCACTTCTGGGTGTATCGGTGTAGAGATCTTCCACTGATCTGGGCTCCACTAAGTAGCTAAACGAAAGGCTTTCAAATGCAAAATCCATGAAAGCCCGCTTGAATTTGGCCAACAGACTGACTGAAACACGATTCTCTTGTCTGATGAAACTGTTTAGCCTGTTTTGGAGTTTTATGTCTGGAGAAAACAAAGGCACCTGGCCAAAACTACCCCAAAAGTGAAGCATGGTGGATGGCAGTATAATGCTTTGGGGGTGTTTTGCTACAGCAGGGACTTGTCAACTGAGCAAGACTGTACAAAATATCCTCAATAAAAACCTGTTCCAAAGCGCTCAGGACATCAGTCTGGGTTGAAGGTTCACCTTCCTACAATGACAACAACACTAGGCAGGCAGCCAAGACAATAAGAACAACTTCACATCTAAGAGTGGCCCAGCAAGAGCCGGGACTTGAACCCTAATGACCGAGGCTGAGAGGATTTGAAGAATGGCAGTAAATTACCCCAAAACCAGGTGCCCAAAAGTTTGCGTCATACACAAAAAGACCCAAGGCTATAATTGCTTCCCAAGGTGCTTCAAATAAGTGCCGAATAAAGTCTCTGAATACCGACATACATGCAATATTTCATTTTTTTCACTCCTCAAATCCATATCCTCACTAAATATTTTGAGATTATCAGTCACATGTATCTGGCGGGCGTGGCTTGGTTCTGAGGTTTGGACAGGTCCTAAAACGTCTTCAAAAGGTGTTATTGTTATCGCGAGCACAAGCACAACGCCACGTTTTTGTTTTTTTTTTCAAATGTGGTCACGCAACGCGGGCGAAATGTGGCCCTGCATGTTTGTACGAACATGCCAGAACTTGGGGTTTATCACAGCTGCTCAGCAGATCGAGCAGACGATTTTGGATAAGACCTTGGCAAACAATTTGTATTCAGGTTTACGCTTAGGCTGTAGGACTACCTGATTATCTACGCACACAAAACAAGTATGTTTTCTTTTTTTGGGACTTTTAAGCCAAGAGATTTCCACCGAAATTCTGCAGAAGTTTCCCAATATTTGGTTTTCAAGCATTTTCTGCATATTTGATCCATTTCCAAAGTCCTAACCCTTTCCCTCAACCAATAAGAACATGGGTTCTACCTGATAAAGATCATGTGACCTAGGTAAAAAAAAAAAAAAAGCAAAGAAACGAGACCTACCCAAGACCGTCATCACTGTTTTGATGAGTTTGATCGGCGTCTTCTTGCGCTTCAAGGATCCAGCCGCGTGGCCGTTAAGAAGAGTGGTTTTCTTCTTCACGTACACGTATATCCTTAAATAAATGGCAACCATTATGAGGAAAACCACCAGAT
>JACRUU010000005.1:9628473-9678473 GCA_030449085.1 Kryptopterus vitreolus | reverse complement strand
TATGTAGAATTATTACTTTTGTATATATTGTATGTATACGTACATATATACGTAATTGAGAAATGTATTATTAATAATAATAATAATAATAATAATAATAATAACAAAAAATAATAATACATTTAGGGGGCACGGTGGTTTAGTGGATTAGCATGTTCGCCTCACACCACCAGGGTCCAAGTTCGAGTCCCGTCTCGGCCATGTGTGTGTGTGGAGTTTGCATGTTCTCCCCGTGCCTCAGGGTTTTTTTTCCGGGTTCTCCGGTTTCCTCCCCCGGTCCAAAAACATGCACGGTAGGTTGATTGTCCCTAGTGTATGAATGTGTGTGCGCGTGTGTGTGTGTGTGTGTGTCCTGCGATGGGTTGGCATTCTGCCTTAATGCCCATAGACGCCTGAGATAGGCACAGGCTCCCCGTGACCCGTGGGAAGCTCGGATATAGCAGTAGAAGATGAATGAATGAATGAATGAATGAATGAATAATACATTTCATTCATCTTCTACCACTTTATCCGATCTTCCCTCGGGTCATGGGGAGTCTGTGCCTATCTCAGGCATCTATGGGCATTAAGGCAGGATACACCATGGATGGAATGCCAACCCATCGCAGGGCACACACACACACATTCACACACACATTCATACACTAGGGACAATTTTCCAAGGTGCCAATTCAACCTACCGTGCATGTTTTTGGACCGGGGGGAAACCGGAGAACCCAGAGAAAAAACCCCCTGAGGCACGGGGAGAACATGCAAACTCCACACACACATGACCGAGATGGGAATCGAACCCGGATCCTGGCGGTGTGAGGCGAACGTGCTAACCACTAAACCACCGTGCCCGAATAATACATTTAATGCATTTAATACATTTAAATGAGCTATAACAAGAAACCAGTGTATAATAAGAGTTCACAAAAAATTCTTATGAACACAACTTTAATAGCGCAGTTGCTTGTAATACAATGTTATGAAGGCCAGAGAGCAGATAAAAGGAAGTAACAAGGGGCAAAAAAAACAGATAGAAGGATGCAAACAGATGCAACAGATAAAAGGGGAGAAGTCACGGTGAAAGGACGAGTGTATCGGCACGTTGTCAACATGCGTAAAATTATATTCAAAGCAGCATTATTCAAACGTAAGAAAAGGCATATCAAATATTGCCAAGTGAGAAGATAAGCAGGCACGAAAACTTGTCAGGTAATAAAAGATGGAGGAGAAAAGAGTTATTCAAGAGGTTTTAATAGAAGAAACAGGAAATAGAGTGCAAGAGCATTCTGTATACAAAGCATCATGTAGTACAGAGAACAAACACACGGGGAGAAATTCATCTTCTACCGCTTTATCCGATCTTCCCTCGGGTCACGGGGAGTCTGTGTCTATCTCAGGCGTCTATGGGCATTAAGGCAGGATACACCCTGGATGGAATGCCAACCCATCGCAGGACACACACACAAACACACACACACACACATTCACACACACACACACACACATTCATACACTAGGGACAATTTTCCAAGGTGCCAATCAACCTACCGAGCATGTTTTTGGACCGGGGAGGAAACCGGAGAACCCGGAGAAAAACCCCCTGAGGCACGGGGAGAACATGCAAAACTCCACACATACATGGCAGAGACGGGAATCGAACCCGGACCCTGGCGGTGTGAGGCGAACGTGTTAACAGACTAAGCCACCGTGCCCCTCTATACGGGGAGAAATTAAAGAAGAATAATTTGGGGTAATTTGAAGGATCAATATAAAGTGGACAAACCATAGAGTCGTAGAAAACAAGAAAGAAAACAATGGAAAAGATGATTTATAGATAGATAGACAGATAGATAGATAGATAGATAGATAGATAGATAGATAGATAGATAGATAGATAGATAGATAGATAGATAGATAGATAGATAGATAGATAGATAGACAGACAGACAGACAGACAGACAGACAGAGAGATGGATGGATGGATGGACAGATGGACGAACGAACAGACAGACAGACAGGTGGACAGATAGATAGATAGATAGATAGATAGACAGACAGCAGACAGACAGACAGACAGACAGAGAGATAGATAGATAGATAGATAGATAGATAGATAGATAGACAGACAGAAAGATAGATAGATAGATAGATAGATAGATAGATAGATAGATAGATAGATAGATAGATAGATAGATAGATAGACAGACAGACAGACAGACAGACAGACAGACAGATAGAATTTTCACCAACAATGATAGATAGATAGAATTTTCACCAAACATAGATAGATAGATAGATAGATAGATAGATAGATAGAATTTTCACCAAACAGATAGATAGATAGACTGATAGATGCTGTTTTACAGAAAGCGCGGGTCATTTTAGTACTTATGCAGACACTTTTACGTCGACGCTAAGGCTCCAGATCTATATTGTCCAGCTCACCATGTTGTTCTCATCCTTAATGGATTTCCGCTAACCGGCAATAATTAAGACGAATTGTCCATGTCCTTCATATTTCCCTGCTATCCCGGCCAGGAAATCTTTTCCATTATGAGCCTTCATGATATTGTATTCCTCTTCATGGATGTTACTTATCCTCTGCTTTCGTTCGGCTAATGCGAGTTTTGTTCTCATTCCTGATGCACATGGACATAATTGGGGCGGATCCGCAACGCACGCATTATAACAAATGCGTTTATAACATAATCCCTTGAATAAATTTGTTCCCGAGTTGATTTAGTTTATCTTTTGTACGAGTCAAACAAAAAGACACGCTTTACTAGAGCACAGAAAATCGTCTAGACCATAAAGGAAAAGCACCCTCGTTTTTTTTCCGTTGTACGTCGCTTTTAACGAACTTTTTCAAGTCCTTTTGGATCGAACAAAAGAAAAAAAACATGCTTATCAGACTCGCCGTTTTATTTCTTGCGTGACAGAGGGGAAAAAATCGGTCGACCAAAACAGTCGTTAAAAAAAACAGTCGTTTTTTTCCTTAAAATAATTAAGGAGCATTTATTTATTTATTTATTTATTTATTATGAATTATTAGCTGACATTGTCATTATTGTCGTGTGTACAATAATGTAAAAACATAGCGACGCACATGTAAGGGAGGTGGTGTAGCCCAGTGGTTAAGGTGTTGGCCTCTGGACCAGAAGATCACGGGTTCAAACCCCACCACCACCAAGCTGCCACTAGTGGGCCCTCGAGTAAGGCCCTTAACCCTCGATTGCTCTGTTGTAAGTCGCTCTGGATAAGGGCGTCTACCAAATACTATAAATGTAAATGTAGAGCTCGAACCCAGAACCAATCAACAATTCACGACAAGACACGCCCACTTGATGGTTGTTTTGATGGGCCTTATCTCAACCAATCACAGCAGCGCTGGTCGTGTCCTGACAGCGGGTTTCAAAATCTCCTAGTACTTGATTAACAAGTTGCATTACAGATCCTCCATTATGCTTCACATTGTATATCTGGTTTTGTCCTGTGTGTTTGTGTGTGTGTGTGTGTGTGTGTGTTTTTTAATGCCATTTTAAGTGCCAGAAAACACCTCTTCGGGCGACGCTGTTAGCAAACTGGGTGGCATGGTGGAACCGAAATTGTTGCTCTGTGCTGCTAAACACGACGTTTGAGAGCAAGGAACGACTGAATAAGACAAGGAAATGATAAATGTCACACATTTACACAGATACTGCACAGCTAATGCGCTAGATGTTTGCATTTCAATGCGACTTTCTACCTCCAGGAATCACACTACATCCCCCTTTCCCTTTTCAGATGGTAAATAGTGAACTAGAAAGAGTAGTAGCCTAGCCAGGGTGTGATCCTCCCATTCTCACATCTTGATTCCTCGAGGGGAACTCCGTCACTATCAGGGAAAAGCCCTGGAGATGCTACCGGACCTGTCAAATGTGTTCTGTTAATACGCCTCCCGGTGTATTCCACCAAAAGTTGACAGGCAGGGGCCTTGCTCGAGGGCCCAGTGGTGGACATTATGAAGTAAACGTCATTTTAATTCGACTGTATTTTTTTTTCACATATTTGTAATTTAAGAAAAAATAAAAAAGGAATTGTACGCAAAAAAAGTGCGAGAAATACATTTTGAATAGCAAGAAAAAAATTGAAATTGCAAAAGAAAATTGTTTTAAAAATATTATTGTGGGGGAAAAAAAGGCAGAATTGAGAAAGTCAATGTTATTTGTGACTGTATTTTTTTTTTTTTTTACGTATTTGTATTTTGTAATCAATTTCTCTTTGATTTATCACTAAAAGTCCATTTAAATGCCAAATATAGTACTTTCAACTAAGTTCATCAGCAAGCAGAAGATTTCGAAGAGGAACAAACGACAGAAGAACGTTTTGATAGTTTGAACGGATATCAATCCGTTTTTGAGTCATTATCATCATTGCGTTAATAAAGTGGTGCTTTTTACACAAACTGAGCCGTTTTGACACACAATAACAACACAAACATAATAAATCACTTTGGATACTCAAGTACATTTGAAAGTTTAGAGCTTTTACATTTTACTGGAATCATTTCCTACTGTAGAGTACGTAAATAGGGGGCACGGTGGTTTAGTGGTTAGCACGTTCGCCTCACACCGACAGGGTCCGGGTTCGATTCCCGTCTCGGCCATGTGTGTGTGGAGTTTGTGCATGTTCTCCCCGTGCCTCAGGGGTTTTTTCTCCGGGTTCTCCGGTTTCCTCCCCCGGTCCAAAAACATGCACGGTAGGTTGATTGGCACCTTGGAAAATTGTCCCTAGTGTGTGAATGTGTGTGTGTGTGTGTGTGTGTGTGTGTGTGTCCTGCGATGGGTTGGCATTCCATCCAGGGTGTATCCTGCCTTAATGCCCATAGACGCCTGAGATAGGCACAGACTCCCCGTGAAATAAAGTAAAATAAAGACACAGACTCCCCGTGACCCGAGGGAAGATCAGATATAGCGGTAGAAGATGAATGAATGAATGAATGAGTACGTACATATTCTGTGTGTACTTCATTCACCGTGATTGGAATCTATTTGAAGGCCTAAAAAAATATACACAGGTAACAAATAGTTTCGATCGACCGTGTAAACAAATGTCCCAAAATAAAAAAAATCACTTCATGAGACACTCAGTTCCATTCCTTCAACCTCAAAAGTTGTCGTTTGTACCACAGGTTCTGTTTTCGCTCGTCTGGGTACGTTACAGATTTGTGTAAGGTCAGATCTCGGGTGCTGAGGTTTGGCCCTCATGACCACACGACATACAAACATATCGTCTCCTGGAGCTCTTTGCACCGGAGCACTGGAGCTCTTCAGTTCATTGCTGAAGATAAAGGCTATTTTGTATTTGATATGATGGACGAAATGTAACGTTCCCTCCGAGATGTAAATGTTTAAAAACAGGAAGTGGAAGCTTCCCTCCCAAAAAGTACCTGTTGTCATAAAGTGTGAAGTGAAAATGTTTGCCCGTGTAGTTTTGTTTGTCCCTTCCAATCATATATGCATGCGATAAGATCGATGAAGTAAACTGTTAATGCTGTTTCGGAGACGTGCTCGCAAGTGCATTTCCATCAGCAGCGTCCGTATTTACATTTACGGCATTTGGCAGACGCCCTTATCCAGAGCCACTTACAACTGAGCAATTAAGGGTTAAGGGCCTTGCTCAAGGGCGCCCACTAGTGGCAGCTTGGTGGTGGTGGTGGTGGAGGGGTTTGAACTTGCGATCCTACGGTCCAACACCTTAACCACTGGGCTACACCACGTCCCATATTTGTTTGTAACACAAGCAACAAAGCTCCTGGATTCCATAGTTTATAGGTTTCATCCATCTGGGGGTTGTGTAATGGTGTGAAGATTTGCTTGTCCAGATCTTCCACACTCTCTCCACACATGGGCAGTTTGTTCTTCCAAACTGGAATACTATGCTGTGCCTCTTGTGATCCAGTTGATCTCAGAGCAGTGCAGTAGGATTTAGATGCAGTAACTGGGCAGGACACTTCATTTTATAATAGATCATGGTATTGCCGTCCAAATAATGCCTATGGTTCCTATGAGCCAGACAGGATTTCATGGTGTTGGATATATGATGAGGCAGATTGGGTCAGTATTGCTTTCACCATTTATCCTACAGGTATTTACAAGTTTTCCTGATAAAAGCTTGCAGTGGAACATTGCATAGCTATCATCTAGATCATTCATTCATTCATTCATCTTCTACCGCTTTATCCGATCTATCGAGATAGCCGGTGCCTATCTCAGGCATTAAGGCAGGATACACCCTGGATGGAATGCCAACCCATCGCAGGACACACACACTCACATTCATACACTAGGGACAATTTTCCAAGGTGCCAATCAACCTACCGTGCATGTTTTTGGACCGGGGAGGAAACCGGAGAACCCGGAGAAAAAGAGAAAAAAACCCTGAGGCACGGGGGGGAGAAATGCATGCAAACTCCACACACACATGGCCGAGACGGGAATCGAACCCGGACCCTGGCGGTGTGAGGCGAACGTGCTAACCACTAAACTTTCATGTATCTCAATACAAACCTAATGTGGTACATTGAAGTAAATGAAAACTGTTAAATGACATTTGTTGTGGGTAAACAAAAGAAACATGCATGGGTCAATATATTAGCCACCGAATTGGCGGGGAGAAAATTTAGGTCTTGTTATGAGAAGAATCGCATTGCGTTGAAACAAACCTGTGACCCCTGGAGGGTACTCAAGAAAAGAACACAGAATTGGCAGGAATAAGAATCAAAAACGATAAAAAAAAAGTTGTGAGAAAAATGAGAAAAAGGTCAGAATTACGAGGGGAAAAAAAATAGGAATAGGGGGAAAAAAGTCGAGAAATACATTTTTAAATTGCATGAATAAAGTCAAAATTGCAAGAAAAAAAAAAGTCAGAATTGAGAGGTCAAAAGTCAAAACTGCAAGAAATAAATTTGGAATAAAGTGGGAATAAAGTTGTTATTTGAGAATTATTATTATTATTATTAAGAAATCATTATTATTAAAAAATTATTTGAGAAATAACCTCGGAATTGCAAGAAATAATGTCGGAATTGAGAGGGTGAAAAAAGACGTAGGGGCACGGTGGTTTAGTGTTTAGCACGTTCGCCTCACACCGCCAGGGTCCGGGTTCGATTCCCGTCTCGGCCACGTGTGTGTGTGTGTGTGGAGTTTGCATGTTCTCCCCGTGCCTCAGGGGGTTTTTCTCCGGGTTCTCCGGTTTCCTCCCCCGGTCCAAAAACATGCACAGTAGGTTGATTGGCACCTTGGAAAATTGTCCCTAGTGTATGAATGTGTGTGAATGTGTGTGTGTGTGTGTGTGTGTCCTGCGATGGGTTGGCATTCCATCCAGGGTGTATCCTGCCTTAATGCCCATAGACGCCTGAGATAGACACAGACTCCCCGTGACCCGAGGGAAGATCGGATAAAGCGCTAGAAGATGATAGAAATGATAGAAGATGAATGAATGAATGAAAAAAGAAAAACGACATTTTAATGAATACTTGTGATGCATCCCAAATATTTCCTCTGTATAAACAGATGAATAAAAGAAAGCAGGTCACTCACAGAGTCTTGTTTTGTTTTTTCCCCCCAAAAAACATCACGTCTACAAGCGGTCATTAGACTCCTGCAGTAATCCATCTGAGCCTTTTCCTGCCAATGGATCTGTTCCAGCAAGTCTTAACGATCTTATATTCCTCCGCATGGGTCGTCTTCTTCCTTTGGTTATTGTGGGTTATGTTCTGATGTCTGATTCGTGTAAATAACAGGGTTGATGGTGTAGAATAATGGAAGCAATCTGAGACGGCAAGCAATGATTTTCTTTGTTCCTTACTGGAGAGCTCGTCTCACCCCTGATGGTGTTTATCAGCTGAGGAACGCGGCGCAATCGTCTCCGGACACTCTGTAAAGACAGAATCATGAGAAATAAATAGTCATAATTTGAAAAAAAAAAAAAAAAAAAAAACGCATTTTATTTGTTTATGTAGAAGAAAATTCTAAAGGGCTTAGTGGTGGCTTAGTGATTAGCATGTTCGCCTCACACCGCCAGGATCCTGGGTTCGATTCCCGTCTCGGCATTCCATCCGTATCCTGCCTTGGAATGCCATCCTCCCAGGTTGCACATTCCCCGTGTGTGTGCAATGTGTGTGTGTGGAGTTTGCATGTTCTCCCCGTGCCTCATGGGGTTTTTCTCCGGGTTCTCCAGTTTCTCCTCCCCGGTCCAAAAACATGCACGGTAGGTAGGTTGATTGGCACCTTGGAAAATTGTCCCTAGTGTGTATGTGTGTGTGTGTGTGTGTGTGTGAGTGTGTGTGTGTGAGTGTGTGTTTTGTGTGGTTTGTGTGTGTGTGTGTGTGTGTGTGTGTGTGTGTGTGTCCTGTGATGGGTTGGCATTCCATCCAGGGTGTATCCTGCTTAATGCCCAAAAAACACGTCAAACTTCCCTTAATGCCCATCACCAAAAACAGACGCCTGAGATAGACACAGATGGTTGCATTCCATCCAGACTCCCCGTGAAATAAAGTAAAATAAAGTCTATGCTGCTTTAAAGCGTGCATTGACAATAAACTACAGCTCCCACAATGCATGCGACCCAGGACAAATTTTACAACAAGCGGAATTGAGAAATTTCGATCCCAAAATGTCCAGGAAGAGAAACATTGCTGCAGATGGAAAGGCGCTTCCAAGAAAGACAGGAAAGTGAATACATGTTTGTGCTTCGAGGAGAAAAAGCGCTGTGTGTTTTGTGTTATGATGCGACGTCGCTCATCAAACACTATATACTTATAGTCTTATAGTTACACCTGGCCTTTTTCGAAGGAAATTATTGATTAATTATTTTGGGAACAAAGCAAAGAAATCAGCAAAATAATCTGGATAGGAATTTGGGTTGAACAGGTTTTAAAAAAGGTGCATATTTCTATATATCGGATATATTTTTAGCTACTAATAAAACAAATTCTAGTTCATTTTTGACTAGATTCTAAATGTTTTCACCAACAATACGACCGTCTTTCCTGTCGTCTACAGTATATTATATTTTGGGGCAAAAAAAGATGTCACTAATCGTAACTGACTACCAGGAAATGAACAGAATTTCTCAAATCAAGCTAAAAAAAAAAGAAAAGCATAATGACCGAATGGGGAATAATCTAATAACCAAGTGATAACTGTCTGTCGGCCCGCGAAAGGCTTTTTGTGGTTTCCTCTCGAATCTTCTCAGGATCGTGACGTCTGGTCTAATCGGATAAGTGGCTTTTAGCTGTGGTTTATATACAGCATTGAATTATGGTCAGGATTTTGGCGTCGCTTCCTACGGATAACCGCCGCCTACCGGAGCGAGAGACACTATGGATTTGTGTCTCCATTCCATTCCTGCGATTCGCATTTCCATGTAACACCAACGATACGATACATTACCTCCATTACAAAGCTGTGTGATCCGATTTACATTAGACTTTTTATTCCTATTCAATATATATCACCACCCACCACCTCCAAGCTGCCACTAGTGGGCCCTTGAGCAAGGCCCTTAACTTCTTCAGTTGTAAGTAGCTATGGCTCTAAAAAGGGTGTCTGCCAAATGCCGTGTATGTAAATGTGAATCATCAATTTACTTGAATGCCTTTTGACTTTTAAGTGTGTGTATATATATATGTATATATATATATATATATATACATATATATATATATATATATATATATATATATATATATATATATATATATATATATATACGGGGGGGCACGGTGGCTTAGTGGTTAGCACGTTCGCCTCACACCGCCAGGGTCCGGGTTCGATTCCCGTCTCGGCCATGTGTGTGTGGAGTTTGCATGTTCTCCCCGTGCCTCAGGGGGTTTTTCTCCGGGTTCTCCGGTTTCCACCCCGGTCCAAAAACATGCACGGTAAGTTGATTGGCACCTTGGAAAAATTGTCCCTAGTGTGTGTGAATGTGTGTGTGTGTCCTGCGATGGGTTGGCATTCCATCCAGGGTGTATCCTGCCTTAATGCCCATAGACGCCTGAGATAGACACAGACTCCCCGTGACCCGAGGGAAGATCGGATGAAAAGCGGAGGGATATTGGTTGAGGGTAAAGATCGGATGGTAGATGGTTTTAGATAGGGTAGAAGTTAGCGGTTAGAAGATGAATGAATGAATGAATATATATATATATACATACATACACATCTAAATCTGTACATTTCTGTTTGCAGTAATACTCAATATTTACTTTTCAAAAAAAAAAAACAATTGTAGTAAATCATAGTCCTATACATTTTGACACTTTTTAAATATTTTACCTTTACATATTCTCTACGTTTACTCAAGTACGTGATTGTGTACTTCGCAGAAATCCCTGCGCTCCGTCAAGCCACTAATTTCATTTCTACCCTTACATGGTGCAAAATTGACAGTAGGTACCTTCTGCTATGACACAGCTTCGTGAAGGAGGAGAAGTTCTTAGCAATGCCTTTCTCTTCGTCCTCGTCCTGCTCCTCCTCCCCTCGGGTGAACTCCTTCTTTTCAGACAGGAACAGTTGCAGCTCCGTCATCGGAAACCCGTTTTTCTGGTAGCGCTAATCGTGAGAGGGAAGGATTGTTAACGCACTGCTGACGTGAAGTAGGTGACAAGGTAAGCTTTAAAAAAAAAAGTGTGTATATATATATCTATATATCTATATATATATATATATATATATATAGATATAGATATATAGATATATATATATAGATATTCATTCATCTTCTACCACTTTATCCGATCTTCCCTCGGGTCACGGGGAGTCTGTGCCTATCTCAGGTGTCTATGGGCATTAAGGCAGGATACACCGTGGATGGAATGCCAACCCATTCGCAGGGCACACACACACACACACACACACATACACACTCACATTCATACACTAGGGACAATTTTCCAAGGTGCCCAATCAACCTACCGTGCATGTTTTTGGACCGGGGAGGAAACCGGAGGACCGGAACCGGAGAACCCGGAGAAAAAAAAAAACCCCTGAGGCATGGGGGAGAACATGCAAACTCACACACACACATGGGACGAGACGGGAATCGAACCCGGACCCTGCGTCGAATACTTCTGCGTGGAATATGAGGCGAACGTGCTAACCACTAAACCACCGTGCCTCCTATATATATATATATATATATATATATATATATATATATATATATATATATATATAGGGGGTAAGGGGTTAAAAGGGGGGTTAAAAGGTTTACTCAATTTGGGATTTGACCTCATGAACCTTCTGATCCGAAGACCACCGCGCCATTCATAACCTGTGTCGGCGTCGTCGTACTGTGAATCTACCTTGATGCTCTCGTAGGCGTCGGTGATGAGCGCGATGAACAGGCTGAGCACCATGTAGATGAAGAGCGAAATGAAAGAGTAGAGATAGACCCGGCTGAACAGCCACACCAGCGCGTTCTTCTGCTGGAACTCGGAGAACGTCGGGAACATGTCGTCGCCGTTCACCAGGGAAAAGAGGCATTCGGCGACGCGGCTCAGACCTTCGAACTGAGCGCCGGGAGCACAAAAAAGAACAATTTCAACGTAAGGCTGCATGATCCATGCTAAAATGTCAATCACGATTTTTCTCCATAGGAATGGATATCACGATTCATTCACACAATTCCCTTTTTTACAAAAAAGTACAAAAAAGTGCGGAAGTAACAAAAATTGTCTCCCAATAACTATTTTTAAAATACGAATAACGTAGCATGATCTGAATGCGAGGCAATATGGCTGATTTATACTTCTGCGTCGAATGCACGTTGTAGCCTACACACATAGCCGTAATGAGCGTTTATACTTCTGCGTCGCTCTGCAGTGACTATTCCCAAACAATCTTTGTAAAATGACGAGGTGTCTATATTTTCTCATTCTTCGATGATCCTTTCGTGCTTCGTTTATTCACCATGGACCTTAAAAATGGCCGTAGGGAGGAATGCGCCGGATTATGAACGATGCTACACCAGAAATATGCTGCCAAGCCGACCAATCACGGACCTCGGGCTAGCAACCATGCACCGAGTTACGCCGCATTGTAGGTGTCGAACTGTAGCCTCGACGCAGAAGTAAACACCAGCCTATGCTCAGAAGTGAATCGGCGGCATTTAGAAATAAGAACGCACATATTTATGGATCAAGATTGAGATTCCCGATTAAATGAGCAACCCAAGTTCATCGTACAAAAGCACCTAGTGGAACATTTCCACTACCGAATGCTATTATGCTGCCACCTAATGGTCACAAATCCTGAGGAACACAATACACCGAATATTTCCCAAAGAATATCTTCAAGGACAGTGCACGTCCTCTGCTTTTTATACTCAAGCTGTAGACTTTTTTACCTTTTCATGATAGGGCCCTAAAACGATCCAGCCGCAGAAAGTGTAGCCCAGATAGATCATCCCGGCACAGCAGCAGAAGCGGAGAACGTTGGGTAGAGCTGCCTGCATAGTTAGGATTAGAACCTGCGCCAGAGACCATCAACTTATTGGCCGGAAAAGTCAGGTGTCTTATGTACACTGATGTGCCATATAGTGTGTTTACTCACGTTATATTTCCGGAAGTACCCTAAATATCGGATGACGCCAACCCAGACCATGAGTGTCGACGTTCCCAAAAAGATGCTGCACACGTCATAGCTGGTCAGGCTCTGTGAGGAAACAGAGAGGAATGATATATGATATATAAATGAATATATCTGCTTATTCAGTTATTCGTTAAAATATTTAGTCAAAGATTTAGAGATGAGGAATGTACACAAGGAAAATAGGAACCTACGTTATACTGTATATGTAAATATCTAACCTATTATATTCTATTACATATATTATATATAAAATACTACTTTACACATTTTATATATACTATACAGTGTTATATAGTAGTATATATATATATATATATATATATATATATATATATATATATATATATGTATATATACACTGTTTATATGTGTATGCTACTACTCTATTCTACTAATTATATATGTATATACTATTCTGTTTTGTTCTATTGTATACATTATGTATGAATATATATTCTATCCTATACATATATATAATACATATATATACATAATATACATTCTATACATTGTATGTACATATTCTATAGCTGTCGATCAATTAAAATATTTCAAGTATGACGTATGACAATAATAAAACCAAAAACCATAACAATACTGTTTCTGAGCAATTAGAAGTCTCTGGACATATGTGTGTTTTTTTTTTTTATTTTATGGCAGAAATATTACTTATAAACCAGTATGTCTGTCGTTTTTTAATCTTCTACAATAACCCTAAAATAAGTCAATCTCATCCAGCATATTTATTCCTTATTAATGAAAGAATTCACTCGCATTTACCTTCGTCTGGATTTCCATCTTCAGTACTGAGCCTATGACTGCCAACACATCGCTGATGATAACCAGGATGTACCAGCCGTTTAAAAACTCCTGCCGGTCGCGGTCGCACACCTTCCGATTGTTCTTCCACACACAGAACTTGGAAAATCGCTGCAAAAATTAAGAAAGTGTCCAAAACGTTACACAAGTATACACAAGTCATACAACAGATAGAATTTATTAAGAAAAAAAAAGACAAATCTGTAATTAATAGAAGAAGAAAAAAAAAGAAGAGCATTTATTGGTCACATATACATTACAGCACAGTGAAATTCTTTCTTCGCATATCCCAGCTTGTTGTTGGTAGCTGGGGGTCTGAGCGCAGGGTGTCAGCCATGATACGGCGCCCCTTGGAGCACAGAGGGTTTAAGGGTCTTGATCAAGGACCCAAGGGCAGGGTAGAGCCATACCACGGCTCGAACCCGGATCTTCCGATCAGCAGCCCAGTGCCTTAGACCACTGAGATACTCAACCCCCCTCCCCATACATTCATAAAGATTTCTTTTTCATCAGGTGTTTACCTGGAGTAATCGAACTGCAAGGTAAATGGAGCGGGCACAAAGCACAGCAGAGGTCAGACACACGAGGATAACCGCTGCATCAAACAGGAGCAGATACCCCGTGTTCTTCTGAGCTGGGAAAGAAAAACCACAGAGTGAAGTTATTTCTTCAAACAGACAAAACGAAATAACTAACAAAAACCGTTTAAGGATCACGCACTGGCAATATTTACTTCCTGACCGTGGTATAAATGTGTATTTAGATTTATTCTAATTAGGAAGGAGGGGGGTTGGGTAGCTCGGTGGTCTAAAGCGCGCTGGGATGCTGATCGGAAGATTCGGGTTCGAGCCCCGGTATGGCCAAGCTGCCGCGCTTGGGTCCTTGAGCAAGACCCTTGATCCTCTGTGCTCCAGGGGGCGCCAAATCATCTGAGCTACCAACAACAAGCTGGGATATGCGAAGAAAGAATTTCACTGTGCTGTAATGTATATGTGACAAATAAAGGATATTCTCTATTTGCTGTTATAATAAACTTCACTCTTCTTGTTTTTCCACTAGAATGTCACTGTGAAACTTTTTTTTGCCGCGTACGTTACAAGAAATTTCTAATAATTGGGTAAATCCAGTAATCTGGGGACTCCAAATGATTATTATAATATATATTACAATATATTGCCGTACCAGTTCCGGAAATCTTCCACTTCTTGCATGCATCGCTAACAGCATCGTAATCAAGGGTGATCTTCACTTTTCCACTATGGCCTCGATTGTCAAACGTAATCTAGAAGGAAAAAAAATGTGATGATTAACGGCAATTAATGGCTCGTCAGTTTAAAAGTCGCGTCATGCGTCGTACCGCCACGGCAAACGTGTAACAATCAGGCGGTTCGTACGAAAGGACGCTTTGCAGGTTGATTCCGCTGAGCTGGAACGAGATTTCAATACCGACAAGCCTGTTGGATGAGAAATGCGGTAGGGATTACGGACTGTCGTGAAGGTGGGGACGATATTTAATCGTTTAATATTTAACCTGTAAAAGTCGATCTCGAAGAAAGAGGCATTGGTCGTTCTCCATGTCGAGGCGGATTTGGGATCCAAAGTAAGGCAAGCTGAAATCAACATTTAATAAATAAACATTTCTAAAATGTCTATTTTCATGTCTATTACATATTAAAATGTTCAAATCAATGCTCCGATTTCAAATCCTGAACACAGAAATACAGAAGTAGAACAATAAAGTATAAAAATAAGGTTAAGAATGATCTGTATATAATTGCTGTTATAGAAAATACATTATTGTTGTATTTATATTTAATTATTTATTTATTAGTATATTATAAGTATAAAGTATTACTATATAGTATAAAAATAAGGTTAAGAATGACCTGTATATAATTGATGTTATAGAAAATACATTATTGTTGTATTTATATTCAATTATTTATTTATTAGTATATTATAAGTATAAAGTATTACTATATAGTATAAAAATAAGGCTAGGAATTAGGAATCCCGATACTTTTGTCCTTCAATCTATGTGAAATCATTGTCAATTTAAAAACAATAGAAGCAAAATCATTAATTTTTTTATTAAAATTAATTATATTCAATTATTTATTTATTAGTATATTACAAGTATAAATTATTACTATAAAGTATAAAAATAAGATTAAGAATGATCTGTATATAATTGCTGTTATAGAAAATACATTAGTATTATATATATATATATATAATACATATATATATATATATATATATATATATATATATATGTATATATGTGTATATATATATATATATATATATACAGATATATTCAATTATTTATTTATTAGTATATTATAAGTATAAAGTATTACTATATAGTATAAAAAATAAGGTTAGGAATTAGGAATCCCGATACTTTTGTCCTTCAATCTATGTGAAATCATTGTCAATTTAAAAACAATAAAAAAAAAAAAACACTAATATTGTAAGAAAAAGCCTCATCCAAAGTGTCAGAATGAACCTGTCTCAGTTTTGGCATCTATATCGTAGGTTTCTTCTGAAGGCTCCTCGTTTCCGCGTCTGTAATATTCTTTACAGACGACCAAAGGAAGTGGCTTTCCATCCTCTTGGGCATAGCTGACGGAGCCCACGAAGAGCTGCTCTAACCGAGAGTACTGCAAGACACATGGGGTGTGTTTATTTGGTGCAAAAAAAGTGTCGTCCGCTGTCAAATTACTCCTCCTCAGCACCACCGTATCCATGTAGCTGAAATTGTCGAGATGTACACTCATAGAAAATGTATTACACCTATAATGGTATTAAATACATGCATATTCCATCTGTTTCTGTGCAGTAAAGGAGATAAAAGGCACACATGAAATGGACAGTGAACCTGTGTGTATACATTCATTCATTCATTCATCTTCTACCGCTTTATCCGATCTTCCCTCGGGTCACGGGGGAAGCCTCATGGGCATTAAGGCAGGATACACCCTGGATGGAATGCCAACCCATCACAGGGCACACACACACACGGGACAATTCCTGTGTGTATACAGGCCCAGTATAATAAAAGACAAAAGAAGGAACCTAGAGGGACAGTGGCGACATCTAGTGGACAAAACAGCGCAAGACATGACAGTGCAAAAACGAAGAAAAATGAAGTGGCAATGAACCAAATAAAATGGATCCAACAGTTGCAGGTTAAACGCAAATCACACCAATGAAACACTAAGTGAATATAAAGGGAGTGAGGAAAGAATACCGACCTGATCGATGACGTAATACAGATGGTCAGAGACGCTGTGCTGAGTGAAGACGGCGACAGTATAGTCGTCGTCCTCCGCTCCAGTGTAGCTCTTCAGGAACACATGTTTGAAGGCCATCAAGTTCTCCTCTTTGTAGGTCACTACCAGCTGGTTGTTCAGTCCGAAGAGAACCAGCTTCAAAACAGTGAAAGAGACACCATCTTTGTTTTCGAGATTTCCTCACACCTATACCCCCCCCCCCCCCCCCCCCCCCCCCCCCCCCCCCCCCCCGAAGAACAAGGAACCGAGAAAGACGTGGATCCGTGTACCTGAGTCGTTATCAGGACTATTTTCAAAATCTGCACCGTCAGCTTCCACGGCAGCTGCCGCCGCACTCTGTATTTCTCACAGGGGCTCATGAAGTAGTATCTCAGGTCATCTCGGAGGTTTTCTTCCAGTGTCTGGTCAAGGCTCAAAGACATGGGGTTACTGAAAGCCAGGAAATGTGAGGAATTGAATGCAAGTGGTGTCCGAGGGGGGAAAAAATTCCAAACTACCAGTTAAAATCATACTTATACATTGGGAATTTTATTGACTATATATGTTCGAGCCCCGGTATGGCCAAGCTGCCGCCCTTGGGTCCTTGAGCAAGACCCTTAACCCTCTGTGCTCCAGGAACGCCGTATCATGGCCAACATACCAACATCAAGCTGGGATATGCGAAGAAAATGAATTTCACCGTGCTGTAATGTATATGTGACAAATAAAGGCTATTATATATTTGACTTTTACATCCATGTGTGGCTCTTCCTCAGCACTCAGTGTTAGAGGTATGCAGTAGAACAGGATGTGGTAGATCTTCCCTTCGGAGCGGGATAATGTGCAAGCGTTTCCCATGGGTTGGAAAATGCAGAAGATCTTGTATGGCCTGCTATAGAGCTCGGACTTCAAACCGATCGACCCCCTGACTGCAACCCAGGCCTCCTTACCTCAACTACATCAGTACCTGACTTTATTAACAACACTGTTCCTGAATCAGCACAAATCTCCACAAAAACTAATGGAACTCCCTCACAGAAGACTGTTAACTGTTATATAGCTATTATTACAGCAAACAGGGACTAGATTTGGACTGGAATGTTATAATAACACAAAACAATAACTGTGTGACTTTATATATCCTGTATGGTGCAGGAAAAGATGACATTTAAGATGATTGTTTAAACTGCAAAAAAAGGGGGTTGGGATTCTTTTTGAGGGCAGTGTTTGGGTGGTGAAAGTCCAAGGCTACGGCTTGGAAAGAAAAAAAACAACTAAAAAAAAAGATATAGTATATCTATACACTATAGATTTAAGTTATATCTATTGTATATAGATATCTATGTATTTTTTTACATAGATCATAAATTCAACAATTCTGTTGCTAGCATTGCATTGTTCCATAGGACCAGTTAATACTCCGATAAATTGTATTATCTCTAATAGTGTTATGATTGATTGATTGATTTATTATAAAAGTCATTTATAATGACTTGCCTTATTGAGTCGGTATTCGACATAGCCTGCAGTTCCATACTCCATGCTCATCCAGATGACTAAACAGTATACAGACTGAACATCTGTCCCTTAACCAGTGCACTTTAACACAAAAAGCGGAATAATCAATAGGCGGCGTTTTCAGTAGGCGGAGTTTTCTCAGTAGTTTCTTAACCCCCTCATAAATCTACACAACACTTTTTTTTTTTTTTACTGTACTAGAATAAAGTAGAATTGCACATCCACTACAGTGGGTGGCAGTGGCACTCTCAGTATCGGAGTATGTGTAGGGAGTAACATGACCGAAAAATAAATAAATAAAAAAATAAATAAATAAATAAATAAATAATAAATAAATAATAAAATATTTATATTATATATATATATATAATTATTATTTTTATTTATTATTTATATTATATATTTTATTTTATTTTATATATAGATAGACATAAACACACACACACATATACATTATAATATAATGTATATATATAATAGATATATATATACATATATATATATATATATATATATATATATATATATATATATATATATATAGGAGAGAGAGAGAGATAAACACACACACACACCATCACATAACACATATATCTATATATATAGAGATATATATATATATATATATCCATATCCATATATATATATATATCCATATCCATATATATCCATATCCAGATCTAGATATATATATACATCCATATATATCCATTATGTATTTCACTTCCATTAAATTTAGTAATCTTGTAATCAAATTACTGCAGCCCTAAATTTTTGTCAAAAAAATCATCAACTTCTCACAAAAATTACTGCGCATAAAATATTTATTTTATTAAAAAAAAAATCTGATCTGATTAATGTATAAAAATTAAAATGAAGAATAAAAAAAAACTATAACAACAACAACAAAAAAAGTATTTTAAATGATAGAATCATTCCTGCATAGTTTCCTGAACTGGAGTGCCAATATTTTCAACACATTCTTCTTTCTTGCCGGTATTTCCTCCCGCGCTTCGTGAACCACGTACCTATAATAAACAAACAAATACATTAGGATTGAACAAAAAAAAAAAACATTTTAACAAAAGATCATCAAAAGCAACCAGCCAATAAAATAAAATAAAATAAAATAAAATAAAATAAATAAATACATTGGGGCACGGTGGCTTAGTGGTTAGCACGTTCGCCTCACACCGCCAGGGCCCGGGTTCGATTCCCGTCTCGGCCATGTGTGTGTGGAGTTTGCATGTTCTCCCCGTGCCTCAAGGAGGTTTTTCTCCGGGTTCTCCGGTTTCCTCCCCCTGGTCCAAAAACATGCACGGTAGGTTGATTGGCACCTTGGAAAATTGTCCCTAGTGTATGAATGTGTGTGTGTGTGAATGTGTGTGTGTGTGCCCTGCGATGGGTTGGCATTCCATCCAGGGTGTATCCTGCCTTAATGCCCATAGACACCTGAGATAGGCACAGGCTCCCCGTGACCCGAGGGAAGATCGGATAAAGCGGTAGAAGATGAATGAATGAATGAATGAATAAAATAAATAAATAAATAAATAAAAACACTCCACCTCAATTTGTTCAGTATTTCTGGACGTATTATTTTCTTTAGTGTTAGACGCTGCGTTGTGCTCCTTAGATTGAGTTTGAGGGATTTCTGTCTCGGGCGCCGCTGCCTCCATTACTGATTCATTCCTCAGAATCTGAGGTTCTTCCTCCACATCCTCAGACGGCTCCTCGACCGCTGCTTCCCGCCGAGTGTCCGTCTCGTCCCCGCTGTAAAGGTCGTCTGCGTTACGCAGGGTTTCCACACGCACTATCTTCTGCTCTCGGCTCCTGTGGGGTCTCCTCTGGCGAATTTCAGGCTGGTTGTCCTGCGGATGAACCCGGTTGCCCTCTTGTCCTACAAGGCGTCTGGGCTGTGCACCGCGGTGGCCATCACCTCCTGCTAACGGAGCCATTTCTTCTTCTCGGTGCTCGTCTGGCTCCTGTAACGCAGGAGGAGGAGGAGGCTGCGGGGCGATGCCGGGTGGAGGATCTCGTCGACCTCCTCTGAGAGGCCTGAGGACAGCATGGTGTACGGCTGCTTGGCCAGTGCTGTAAAAAAAGGCCTGTACAGTGGAAGAAAGTCAAGAAAGCTGATGATAAATAAAATCGTTTTTGTTAATGGCTGTCAATTAACGTGTTAACGCGAATTCATTTTAACGGCAATCATTTTTTATGAAATATTTTTTTAAAAATTGATTGACAGCCCTGGTATTTTTTTCTGCCAAAAAAAAAAAAACATTGAAAGTTACACACCACGATGCCGAGCCCGATTAAAAGAAGCACTGGTATCTGGAGGGTTAAGGGCAGGTCTTTCAGTAGGGCCCTGAGAAACTCGCTAATGCCTTGTCCCAAGTGCTTCAGAGGGTCTGTGATAAAGCTGCTGATGGTCAAAGTGATGGCCTGTAATGGAAAAACAGGAAACGACGTCGTGCAGGCTGGAAACACGGCTTATCATGAGATAGCAGTGAACCTCGTATAAACCTTGGTCGGAGGCACGAGCAGGATCGGATTGATAATCAAGGTCTCGTAGTATTGCTTACAGGGGTCGTCCTGAAGCGTCCACGTGGTCCGAAACCACTCTGAAACCACATAAAATGCAAAGCAGAAAATTGCTTGAGTGGTTTTTTTTTTTTTTAAATATAAAATAATATATATAATAATATAATAAAGCCATTTATCATTATTACTATAATTATTATTATCAACATTTGTGAAAATGAATAAATAAATAAATAAATAAAATGCCTGTGTGGTATAAATTAAAAAAAAAAATCAAATAGAATCAATTAAATATAAGAATAACATTATTATTAATTAAATAATCATAATTATTTAAGTAAACTGATTAAATTAAATTAATTAATTAATTAAATTGGCACAAACTAAATTGCTGAAATAAAATGTAAAAATGAAGATGATTCTTTGGTTTATTTATTTATTTAAAAACAGTCTCTTTTTTTTCCCCCTCTTTTTTTTTCTATTTCAGCATAGTTTAACAACTGCCTGCATTTAGGAAATACACAAGATTTATTATTTATACATGCATATTTATTTTTTAAATAATAAATGTAATCATTCCATCACTCGCCCGATGTGCGGAATTGTCAGGAATGTGTCCTTTCAAGAGGATTTCTAGGAATCTGGACATAAAATCCAAATATAAAAAAAAAAAAACGGGGTTTGCCCCATAGCGTCTCCACCCGAAGCCTGATACAGCGATACACAGAGCCTAATGGATCCCAGTGTCTCCATGCTAAAACATGAATGGAAATTTCCAGCCTGCTCACCTTTGATATTATCCATCCAGTCTATCTTCTTCAGTCCGGTGCATTTATCATTGACGATCTCCATCTTTACAATGTCGGCCTGGTGCGAAGCAAAGGCAATCTACAGAAGGTCAAATGTTCCAGTCAAAATTTGGATTCAATGTTTGACCATGGTTACGCAGGATTTTAAATATATACCAGCAGCACCAAGAACAGTTTAACACTTCGTTACCTTGTAGAGATAAAACCAGTTCCACACCAGACTGATGAAGAAGCATATGGCGAACATTCTCTTGAATTGGACAAACCAGGACACCACGGACCACATCTCAGTGCAGATTACCGCCACAATGACAAAGACAACGCCAGCGACCTGTAATGAACGAGGGAGAGGGAAAAAAAAAAAAAAAAAAAAAAAAAAACAATTGACAAAAGACACACGCAGCAAACTGGAGGCCCAATCGTGAACTGTGATGTATGTAACCGTGATCACAATTCAGCAAGACATTTTAAGAACTTTTCCACTATTATACTTCCTATTTATATATTAAATACTTTCAGGGTTTTAGGACAGGCTAAGACCCTTAACCCTTTATGCTCATCGCTGCCCCTGCACACTGATTTCAGCTTCCTAACATTACTCAGGGGGATTAGTGGTAAGCACGTTCGCCTCACGCCGCCAGGGTCCGGGTTCGATTCCCGCCTCGGCCATGTGTGTGTGGAGTTTGCATGTTCTCCCCGTACCTCAGGGGGTTTTTCTCCGGGTTCTCCGGTTTCCTCCTCCGGTCCAAAAACATGCACGGTAGGTTGATTGGCACCTTGGAAAATTGTCCCTAGTGTGTGAATATGTGTGTGTGTGTGTGTGTGTGTGTGTGTGTGTGTGTGTGTGTGTGTTTCCTGTGATGGGTTGGCATTCCATCCAGGGTGTATCCTGCCTTAATGCCCATAGACGCCTGAGATAGGCACAGACTCCCCGTGACCCGAGAGAAGATCGGATAAAGCGGTAAAGCGGTAGAAGATAAATTAATGAATGAATGAACATTACTCAGACATGGAAAGAAGAATTTTATGTAATAAACTTATTTATTAAGATCTTTGATGTCCTAATATTTTTTTTACCCAAACAGCAAAGAATTAAAAGTGACAAATGCTGTTTTTTGTTTGGTGGTTTAAACTAGGTCGAGTGAGTGGACCGTATTTGACAATTTGACCTAATAGTAGTTTAATCAGCTAAATGCATTGTAAATGGATATTGGATAAAAACGAAAACAAACAAAATTTGAAATATAAATATGAAATGTACTGAAGAAAATCAAAGATATTCACCCAAACTGAAACAAACAAAAATAACACTCACTGACTAAAAAGCTGAATTTCCATGCACTATAAAGAGCTGAGAAACAGTGCATTTGTAAGCAACAAATATGCTCAATAGTCCATGATATTTGAGCTATATATATATAGATATATATATATATATATATATATATATAGATATATATATATATATAGATAGATAGATGCATATATAGATATATAGATAGATAGATATATAGATATATAGATATATAGATATATAGATAGATAGATAGATAGATAGATAGATATAGATAGATAGATAGATAGATAGATAGATAGATAGATAGATAGATAGATAGATAGATATCGATATAGATATATAGATAGATAGATAGATAGATAGATAGATATTCACTGGCTTTATTCCCTGTCTGGGATAGACCTTTTCAAATTCCATGATATTCCACGACCCATTGAAACCCCCATATGCAGCCATATATATATATATATATATATATATATATATATATATATCTATATATAGATAGGAGAGAGAGAGAGAGGAGAGAGAGAGAGAGATCGAGAGAGAGAGAGAGCGAGAGAGAGAGAGAGAGAGAGAGAGAGAGAGAGAGAGAGAGAGATAGAGATATAGATAAGGTAAAAATTTCACCTTGAGAACGGTGTCAGGTTCAACCCCAAACGTGTCTTCGAAGCGCCACTTCCATGCCTCGTGGTCGTGGAGTTTAAAGTTGATTAGTACTTGACTCAGCGCATCATCCAGAGGTCCGATTTTCCAGCTGCTATCTTCATTCACAAGCTTCTGGATTTCCACCACCATTTGCTTGGAAAGTTTCACCTCGGCGTCGTAGTGCATTTCCGCAGTCTCCGTATTGGGCTGTAGGGTCACGGGAATAGCGTATGAGGAGCGTACGGGAACGTAAGCAGAAGGGAACGTTCTCATGCGGGGGGGTTTCTTACGTACCAAGGAAAGCTTCGAAAGCTCCTTTAGCAGTTTGGCGAGGAAGCGATTGAAGACAGGGTGGCAGGACGGCTGCTGCGAGGAAAACATCGCCTTCCGCCGGTGCTCGTCGAGCTGGTGAGGTATACACAATGAGGTATACGGATTCGTTCACAACACAGCAAATCAAGGTAACTGATGAAGATCTCATTCTGCTTCTACAATTCTTACCTTAAATAATTCATTTTTTCAGATATAATTATTTATCCAGATCTGATTCATATTGAAAGTGAATTATCCTATTAAAGCTTACGAGCAAATTTTGGTGCAAAACGCAAAACAATTTACGTGCATATTTCCAACAGTACTTTTAATATGTAAATTTATTTGACTTGTAAAGTCATTTAAATGTTATTTAAACCTAAAAGCGTTTACACTAGTGGCTCTCAAACTGAGGGCCACAAGAGGGCGCTAAGGAGGCCACACACAAGAATTCTACATTACAAAGTTTAAGTTTAATTTTTTTTTTTTTTTTTTTTTTAAACAAAGTATATGTAAATAAAATTTACACTATTGGTCATAAATTACACAAGGGAGCAAAATGCTACATGCATTTTGGTGAAATAACATTTAAATGACAATGTATTTTACACATATCAGATCAATCTGGGTAATAACATATAATTAGCATTCAATTTACTTAATAAACTACTGTTGGAAATAAATGTACATTACAATACATTTCCATTTTGTAGATATTTGAAGAGAGAATTTTGCTGCCTCAGAACTATGACTCATTTTTGCTGCCTTTAAGGCCGTAATTTACTCTCCTTTTGCGTTTCATTCCAGAGGCCCGAATTATTCAGTTCTTCTCAGGATCGGAGTCAAATCCTGATTCTTTTTTAGTCGTCTTTTTATTTGGAATTTGTTGGAATTTACCGATTTGACATTCTAAAAAAATGCAAATTCTCCACGTCTCGTCTTCCTTTCAGCTTCTAAGGCGACAACTTCTAATCTCCTTCTCACCGACTGCTCGAACCGGTTCTCCCACCTGCCGAGGAGCTGCGATTCCATGACAACTCTGCCAAACATGAACTCTAACACTAATCGTAAGCGTGATCTTATAAAAAAAAAAAAAAAAAAAAAGAAAAGAAAAAAAAACACCTTGTGTGTTCACAATGGGCCTAAAAATCCTCACCTCCCTTTGCAGCAGGTTGACACGCTCACTGCATTCCTTCACTTCTGAACACTGATCCTGACTGTATTCCCTTCGTTTTGTAGGTACATTACTGGAGCTGGGGGCCTGGGAGAAGACGAGATTTTTAATGTCATGTCAGTATACAGTATACAGTGCAGTACGCAGTGAAACGAAACAACGTTTTGGCGATGATGGGATTTGAACCAGCAACCTCCTGAGCCAGAACCATTAACAAAATTCATTCATCTTCTTTATCCGATCTTCCCTCGGGTCACGGGGAGTCTGTGCATATCTCAGGCGTCTATGGGCATTAAGGCAGGATACACCCTGGATGGAATGCCAACCCATCGCAGGACACACACACACACACACACACACACACACATTCATACACTAAGGACAATGTTCCAAAGTGCCAATCAACCTACCGTGCATGTTTTTTTGGACCGGGGGAGGAAACCGGAGAACCCGGAGAAAAATCCCCTGAGGCACAGGGAGAACATGCACAAACTTCAGACACACACATGGCCGAGACGGGAATCGAACCCGGACCCTGGCGGTGTGAGGCACGAAAAATCTTTTATTTGAAGGGTAATCGAGGTAAACATGTTGAACAAAGAGTGTGAAAACAACATTTTGTGCAGACACTTTTGCTTTTGTTTGATATCCGTTAATTGTATGTGTGTATGTGTGTGTGTGTGTGTGTGTGTGTGTGTGTGTGTGTGTGTGTGTGTGTGTGTGTGTGTGTGTGTGTGTGTGTGTTGCAGCCTTTCTAAACACAAGTTTAACGTTGTTGTGAGTGATTGATCTACTTGATTACTACCTCGGCTGGTTTCTTCATGCTTTTGGAAGTCGGATCGTAGTTGATCATGTCGTATATATCCACCCATTCATCATGAGCAGGCTGAAGATTCCCGCAAACAAGCGAAGTGCTGATGATCACAAGCGCTGCGAAGCTCCAGGACATCTTCATGATCGAGAGCAATCCTGCCGACATCATCATCATCATCATCATCATCACGTCATCATCTTATCTTCATCATCATCATCACCATCATCATCAACACACATTATACACATTATATTCACCGTACAGTCATTTACCTCAAAAACAAAGCACGCACAAGTCGAATAAACAACTATTATAACACGATAAAAGAGTCGCGTGTAAAAGTGTTTATTTGTTTACTATTTAAAGAGCTGTGTCGGACGGAAAACTTCATTCTTCTTCCACTTCCTTATTTATCTTTTGTTGACGTCCGCGGCAGCTCGTATTAACGTTATTAACGTTTGGAACTCACAAATGGTGCATTACCGCCATCTAGTGTTCGGGAGAGTGGATAAGATCTGGATTGAGATCTTCCCTCCTTCTTTTCCTTTCTTTCCCGCGGACTGTCACTTTTATCGTGTGTTATTTGGGAAGCTTCATATTTCCCTTAACCAGAAGTTCCTTTAATGTCTTTCCTGGAGTTCCAATTTTCCCTTGTGTGTTCTTTCCATCATTATACTTTCACTCTCATACTCTATTACAATCAAGGACCACGTGTTCTGCAGATTCAAAACACTATTCACATCTTCCTGATGTAAAAAAAAAAAAAAAAATATATATATATATATATATATATATATATATATATATATGTGTGTGTGTGTGTGTGTGTGTGTGTGTATGTATGTATATATATATATATACATACACACACACACACACACACACACACATATATATATATACACATACAATACATACGCATATATATACATATATATATATATATATATATATATATATATATATATATATATATATATATATATATATATATATAGTACACACATACACATACATACACACATATACAAGGGGCACAGTAGCTTAGTGGTTAGCACGTTCGCCTCACACCGCCAGGGTCCGGGTTCGTCTCGGCCATGTGTGTGTGTGTGGAGTTTGCATGTTCTCCCCGTGCCTCAGGGGTTTTTTTCTCCTGGTTCTCCGGTTTCATCCCGGTCCAAAAACATGCCACGGTAAGTTGATTGGCACCTTGGAAAATTGTCCCTCGTGTATGAATGTGAGTGTGTGTGTGCCCTGCGATGGATTGATATATAGACTGAGATAGGACACAGACTCCCCGTGACCCGAGGGAAGATCGGATATAGCGGTAGAAGATGAATGAATGAATACACATATACATACATACAGCACGAACTGTAACGATAACAGCGCCCCGTTCACACGCTGCCCTCTATTGGTAAACATTTGGAACTACATCTTGTCCAAAAGTACAAGAGGATTTGTAGGGATCTTGAGATGCAAATAATAAACAAACAGCTTTTGAAAAAATCTTTAGCTTTCGTTTTATTTTAGATATCAAATCAAACAAGGATCTTTTTGACTCACATTTTGTTCGAACACACATGCCGGAGTTCTGTGTTAAAGCTTTTCTGTAAGGAGAACAATTATTAATCAAAAGCTGCAGCATGACATTTATGCTCAATGTCCAATTTAATTCGGAAATATTCATGCGGATACCCAATGAGCCAATCGTACGAGGGAAAGGCAGGATATAAAATGCAGTCAAGAGTCAAGGGATTCTGTTCATTATGTTCATACTGAATATGAGACTGAAAAATAAGTTATTTTTTTAAAGCGGATTTTTTGCACAAAAAATGCAGAATGGTGTGGGTGTGTGTGTGTGTGTGGGGGGGGGGGGGGCATCATCAAACTTTGGGATACAATGAACAAGAGAATTCACAAATGATTCCATTCTTGTCACAAACAAAAAGAAATAAGTGAACCAACCTTTGTCTGAATTATTTATTTATTATTAAAAATGCGTTTCCATCCACTCACTCAAACAAGTCCAATGCTATCAACAATCATGATTTTGATACCCTTCGATGATTGACATGAAGATCTTGACCCCAAACATTTCATGCCTTGCATTGTAACGCTGCAACACGATTGGCCGATTGGATGACCGCATAAATATAGGCACTCCACATACAGTGGACGTGTAGGGAACAAGTGAAGTCATACGAAGGACATATTACACCACTGGCAAAGCCTTAATACATATTAAGAAACTCAAGGCACAAAATATCAACCTTTTATTTTCATTCTGCTTATTAAATAAACCTGCAAACGACCGTAGCTATGAATGAACCTCGCTCGACATGCTAACACCAGCTAACATGCACGACGTATTTCTATTACAGGAAAAGTCATTCGCTTTCTAATGACAAAAAAAGTCCTTTCCAAATCCAAGTTAATAAAGGGGTTTACGTCGAATCGGATGTCGGTTTGTGCTCTTTTCCCGTTTTCCTCGTTCAGAGAAAGGTTACGGGTGGTGTGCCCAGAGAGTGACGGTTTTGTCTGCAGAAGACGACAGGAAGGAAATGTCTCTCGTGTGCCACCGGCATTGGATCACTTTGTCCTTGTGTTCGCCAGCCACCATTACTGGCAGCGGCTTTGTTAGGTCTCCTGTAGCGAGAAAAAAAAACCGCACAGGGTTTTAAGTCGTGCTTTCCACATTTTAGAGGCTTGAAACACAAACATGGAATGAATCCTGTAGAGGACATTTTTACTAATATGAATATTGCATCATGGCTTGCAAATCCCTAAAGTAGAGCATTTTAAACTAAAAATAAATCAATCTGAATTCAAGTTTGGTTTCATCACCATGAAAGTGTGTCGGGGGAAAATAAACATGTGTTGCACAATGCTGCCCCCTCTTGACCAACACTCATAACAACACCTTTATTCAATCATAGTCACGGGGAGTCTGTGCGTCTCAGGCGTCTATGGGCATTAAGGCAGGATACACCCTGGATGGAATGCCAACCCATCGCAGGACACACACACGCACACATTCATACACTAGGGACAATTTTCCAAGGTGCCAATCAACATACCGGGCATGTTTTTGAACCTGGAGAAACCCCACCCTCCTCCTTGCATGTTCAGGGAACATTCACACACACATGGTCGAGACGGGGATCGAAGGTGTGAGGCGAACGTGCTAACTACTAAGCCACCGTGCCCCCTCCTGTATGCAAGTTTCAAGTTTGATCAAAATTGCAACACTGCCCCCTATGGATGAACAAACAGATCTACAGCCATCAGTGGTATTAATAAAAGGACAATTTGTACTGTATTTAAAAGCAAGGTATTGCGATACATTTCTCGTCGCGGTATATTGTGAAACACTGATAAAAAAAAAAAAGGGCCATGTTGTTTTTTTTATTATTATTTACAAAATGCCTTTAGTGACATCACCATGAGCATCTGAGAGGGAAAAACAAAGCAATTCAACATATAACAAATCCATGGAAGTATTTTTGTGTGGATATTTGAGGGTCGTCCTGCCTACCTTGTAGATCGGTAATCATGATTTTGTTGTCGTAAGAGCCCGTGAGCAGGTAATGAGCTCCAGGTGAGAACCGGACCGAGCGGATGTCGCTTGCGTGCGGATTGTACGCCTGAACCATCCGTCCACCTCTGACGTCGTACAGCAGGCATCGACTGTCCTCCAAACCTGCAGCCAGGAGCCGTCCGGTCGGGTCCACAGCCACCGAGGCCACTGCGCTTCCTGATTGGAGAAACAAAACACTTCAGCCACATTTTATACTTTCATGAAAGTACGAATGGAGGATTTCGAACCCACCAGGTCCATTCAGAGCGCTCCGGACCACTTTCACACAACTGGGCACGCGCAAGTCCCAGAAACGCACCGTCTGATCCTGAGAGCCGGACGCTACCATCCAACCGCCCCATGTGTAAAGGGAGAGGATGTGCCCTAATAATACACAACGTCATTCCTATTCATTAGGAAAACATAATAATAATATATAATATGTATTGTACATATAAATGTGTGTACCTGTATGTCCACTGAGAGCATGTAGACCTAATCCTCTTTGGCAGTCGGTGGTGTAGATGTTACAGTCTCCTGCTCCAGCACTTATAAGGACAGTTCCCCCACCATCCGGACCCTCCATGAATGCCAGGTCGCGTATGGTGCCGTCATGCATGCTGAGCTCCAGGTCCGGCCCTGTGGGAATACAAGGACACGCAGCATTGGGATGCATTCTCTTTTTACGTGCTTTCTAAAGGTAAAGCGGAATTTTTCCCCACCTGTAGCATTGCAGGTCTCGGCGCTGAAAGGCAGGACTTTGACATATTTGTCGTTGGAGCCGGTAGCAAGAAGCTGGCCGCATGGACTCCAGCCCGCACAGTAGATGGAGCCTTTGTGGTGCTTGTTGCGCTTGAAGCACACCTCAGGCTGCTGCGCCGGAGTTTCCGCACTAATTGTCAGAACAACACCAGTTCAGTCTCCCGATATACACGGATTGTTGGCTTTTAGAACACTGACTTATGAAGGTCGGTGCTCTTTGTGACTGTGCGTGCAGCCTTGTGCTGCCATCTGCTGGCATGTTATGAAACTTGTCTCGAAATGTATTTGATAGCACCTTTCATAGACACGCAAAAACTAAATATAATGTACATATAATGTACACTTTTGCCTTTTGTATTTTAAGTTTCATACACACATACAAAATTGATATACACATAAAATACACACACAAGTGTACAGTATATATATATATATATATATATATATATATATATATATATATATATATATATATATATATATATATATATATATATATATATATATATATATATATATATATATATATATATATATAGGGGCACGGTGGCGTAGTGGTTAGCACGTTCGCCTCACACCGCCAGGATCCGGGTTCGATTCCCGTCTCGGTCATGTGTGTGTGGAGTTTGCATGTACTCCCCGTGCCTCAGGGGGTTTTTCTCCGGGTTCTCCGGTTTCCCCCCAGGTCCAAAACCATGCATGGTAGGTTGATTGGCACCTTGGAAAATTGTCCCTAGTGTGTGAAGGGTGTATCCTGCCTTAATATATGCATACATACATACATACATACATATACACACACACACACAGATCCGTGAAATGCAAATCTTTTACCTGGCCGCGAGGTCCTGCGGATACATGCATACGCGCAAGGTTTTGGAGTTCGAGCCGATGGCGTACAGAGATCCGCAAGGATGGAAAGCGACGGCTCGCACGGCTTGTGTGTCTTCGAGTACGTGCACTGCTACGAAAGGGGACTTGGGCTTGTCATCCTGAAACATACTTTATTGTCCCGATAACAGTCAGACAATTTGAACGATCTGTGACTATCATTATGTATGATGATGATGATTATTATTACTACTATTAGAATTAGCGCTATCAATTCTCCCTCACCTCCGGCTGACTAGCACCGGGGACTCGTCCAGTGAAGGCATGCCCTGGATACCTCCTCTCTGAGGAGTGCTGCTGGTCACATCTGTTTTGTTTTTGCCCCTGCTGTCCGACTCGGGCGTCTGCGTTTGCTGCGATTCAGGCTGCGCGCTGTTACACTGTTGCGCCAAGGCTTGCACGTTCTCTCCCAGGTCCTCCATCCCGACATTCAGCTCCTCCAGCTTTTGAATGGACCTGCAGGAATGTAAACACGTGTTGGCTTGGAGCACGCGTTCATCTTCTAAAAAGGATGGAATAAGACTCGCAGTCTTTATTGTAGATGGCACAAAAGACCTTTTTTTACATTCAGTGTTTAAGCAGCTAATGGGACGCCCTACGAACACAACATCTGCTCGCTCGCTTTAATCACTTAGACGCCGTACGGTGGCTCTTTGTTCACCGCTCAGCTTCTGCTTTATCGATTGGAGCGTGCCGATACACGAAGAGAGCGCCAGCGTCGGTGTCCGACCTGCTGAGGAAGGTCTGCGTGAGGTTGTGCTGGCCGGAGCTGGAGGCTTGACCGTCGTGCTGGACTCCCCCCTCCAGCAACATCTGCTGGTAGAGATGCATGTGCTGCTGCTTCTGCTCCAAGTGATGCTGCACGCGAAGACGCTGACGCTGGAACTCCTGCTGCTGCTCCTGCAAGAATGATTCCATAATCTATTTATTGATCATTACGAAGCACGGATGCATTCGCTATGTGCCATTACAGATGTGGAAACCTGAACATCACTAGATTTATAATGATGGAGATTTTGCATGTGCACTGCGTGTAAGTTTGGGCCTCTTAAGACAAGAGAAATGAACATTTAAGACAATTTTGTTATTAAAACTGATTTTTAAGACCATATTTAACATCTGAAACAATGATTTTAAATTCCAACTATATTAGGTTACAATACGATTTCCTATGAAACACAAGTAATGCCAATATTATTTATTTGTCATTCGTTTAGTCCATTTAATTACACACGGAGCATTGCGTTTCTCCAAGGACCGCTATTACCAACGCACCACGCCCTCATCTAACACTTTAAATAAATAAATAAATAAATAAACAAGGCATATTTTTCTCACAAAAGTCCACACTGGGACGACATTTCCCGTCAATGTAGTTTGAGAATGGAAATGTGAACACGAGTGTTTTTATTGTCGATCTAATTTATTTAGCAAAGTAGGACAAGGCACATCTATTTCTATACACATGATATTAAATGGCCAAATTCATAGCAAAAATAAACACCTATGGCCATATTAACCTACTCGACCTGATTATATATATATATATATATATATATCCGATCTTCCCTCGGGCCACGGGGAGTCTGTGTCTATCTCAGGCGTCTATGGGCATTAAGGTAGGATACACCTTGGATGGAATGCCAACCCATCGCAGGGCACACACACTCACACACACACACACACACTCTAGGGACAATTTTCCAAGGTGCCAATCAACCTACCATGCATGTTTTTGGACCGGGGGGAAACCGGAGAACCCGGAGAAAAACCCGCTGAGGCACGGGGAGAACATGCAAACTCCACACACACACATGGCCGAGAAGGGAATCGAACCTGGACTCTGGAGGTGTGAGGCGAACGTGCTAAACCATATATATATATATATATATATATATATATATATATATATATATATATATATATATATATATATATATATATATATATATATACATAAATAAAATATACCACCTCCCACCTCTGTCATTTTAACCGAACTGGGAAGTTCTTCATGGTTTTCAGGCGGTTGAGCAGGACAGGGTGTGTCCGGTTCTGTGGAAGTGCTGTTCTTCTGCTCTTGCGTCTGAGACTGAGAGCTGACGGAGTAAAAAGAGATGAAACATTTCACTGAAGAATGCAGCGGACTTCACTGAGAATAAGACTACGAAACCAGTTACACTACAAATCCAAGGATGAACATGCACTTCTCATTACTATTGCCTGGCCAAATCTGCAGTATCATTTAAATACACTACGTGGACAAAAGCTGGTGCTTTCGGGAACATCTCAATCCACTTTTAGACCCGATTTCCCATTATAATAATAATCCCACTCTTCCGGGAAGACGTTCCACTAGATTCTGGTTTTGGAGAGTCAGGCGATACAGCGTCCCAAGAGTCTCCCTGTTCAAGGGCCCCAAGAGTGGCAGCTTGAGCGAATACTTGGGGCTTGAACCCCCAACCTTCTGATGCACTTTTTGTCCAAATAGTGTACGTGCATATTGGCCCAGCACATATAATGTAAAGGGGTGAATGTCATACCTGTCTGGTGTTTCTATAAAGATGGTATTGTCCGTGGCGTTGTGGCCGTTGGAGCCGAAATGAGCAAACGAGTGAGACATGGGAGCGCCATCTTTTCCGCCACCCTCTGCGTCTTTCCTCTCCCGCCCCGCTAGGCCGTAGGACAAACCGTCCAGCGCTGGGTTGAGGGAGCGCGAGACGTACGCTTCGGCTGTCTGAGGGCGTCTCAGGGGCGAAACGGGCGACGGCGTGAACTTGGCGAAGATGGGCGCCAGGAGGTCGGAGTTGACTGCCAGCGTGGGCTTTACCAGCTGATCGACGTGAACGTTGAGGGTCTTCTGCTCGAAGGCGCACGTAAAGGTCGGGGGCGCCAGGTTGCGCAGCCAAGAGATCAGGCTAAGGTCAGGTTCGTCGCAGCCGTTGCCGCAGAGCACGTCGACGCCCAGAAGAACCTCGGCCTCGCCGATGTCCTCTCCGGTCGCCTTGCTTTGGCAGAACGAGACGCAGCATTCGTACAGCACACCTTTAACCAGCAGCTGGAAGAGGCGGTCGGAGCCGGCCCGGAACCCGGCCTCGCTGAGCTTGCGGTCGGCCGGAATGAACTCCGCCGCTAAAGAGCACGCCTCCTCGAAGCAGCGCACGCGCGCCGTGCTCGGGTTCCAGTCCTTGAACTCGGCGTGGTGCGTGAGCTGGGGCAGAGTCAAAAGCAGGCACAGTTCGCTGTAGGCTTCTTTGGAAGGGCTCAACTCCTCCAGAGCGTTCAGACACTTCACCGCCTCCTGCATGCTCAGCTCCAGCTGAAGACGGGGCGAGGGGGGGGGGGGGGGGGGGGGGGGGGGGGGGGGGAGGAGGAAATGTTTCATTCATTCATTCATTCATCTTCTAACGCTTTATCCGATCTCCCCTCGGGTCACAGGGAGTCTGTGCCTATCCCAAGCGTCTATGGGCATTAAGGCAGGATACACCCTGGATGGAATGCCAACCCATCGCAGGACACACACACACACACACATTCATACACTAGGGACAATTTTCCAAGGTGCCAATCAACCTACCGTGCATGTTTTTGAACCGGGGGAGGAAACCGGAGAACCCGGAGAAAAAAAACCCTGAGGCCCGGGGAGAACATGCAAACCGCTAGGAAATGGGGGTAACGAGTAATTTTTGCTTAGGATCCAAGATGATATAAGATGATAAAAACTCACATTCCGGGGATCTTCGAATGCAGACATGGCGTTGTTCACACACAGGGCTTCCAGGAATTTTTGCTTCAGAACGATGTACCGAAACCTTGGACGCAAGAAAGACATAAATTAAAAAAAAAGAGACACATTCTATCTATCTATCTATCTTCTATCACACATATCTATCTATCTAGATATCCATCAATCCAGCTAGATAGGAACGCTATCTACCTAACCATCCATCCATCTATCCATCTAGACAGGAACACTTTATCCATCTATCTATCGAACTATCGATCCATCCATCCATCCAGCCTAAAAACCCAAAGCTAACAGACAGTCCACGATGTGTACGCAAAATGATTTTACCGCTTTTTGTCAAACTTCTCTCGGCTCTCCAGCGGTTGAATGAACTGAAGAACCTCCTCCCACTGTCCGTCTAATATCAGCTGCCTGTCAAACGAGTTAGAAAAGGGTGAGAGGATTAGAGGATATTCATTCATTCATTCATCTTCTACCACTTTATCCGATCTTCCCTCGGGTCACGGGGAGTCTGTGCCTATCTCAGGCACCCTACCGTGCATGTTTTTGGACCGGGGAGGAAACCGGTGAACCCGGAGAAAAACCCCCTGAGGCACAGGGAGAACATGCAAACTCCACACAAACACAGCTCCTAGACGGGAATCGAACCCAGACCCTGGAGGTGTGAGCCGAACGTGCTAACCGCTTTAAAGGGCATTAAGGCAGGATACACCCTGGATGGAATGCCAACCCATCGCAGGACACACACACACACACACACACACACATACACTAGGGACAATTTTCCAAGGTGCCAATCAACCTACCGTGCATGTTTTTGGACCGGGGGAGGAAACCGGAGAACCCGGAGAAAAAACCCCTGAGGCACGGGGAGAACATGCACAAACTCCACACACACACACATGGCCAAGGCGGGAATCGAACCCAGACCGTAGCAGTGTGAGGCGAACATGCTAACCAGTTATCGTGCCCCCAATTAGAGGATATTAATGCTGATGAATCCAGGCACCTGAGGAACATCATATCGTCTGAGTAGAGGCCGTTGATGACGCCACTCTCCTTCTCCAGCGCCAGCATGCTGATGTGAAGCTTGCGGCAGTGCAGGAAATCCAGGACGAGCTTGATGATCTCCGCTTCTTTGATGTTAATCGTCTCCTCTGCTGTCATGGTTACGGCGGGGGAACGTCTGCAAACAAGCAAAATACATTCGCATGAGGTTCAGGATACTATCTATCTATCTATCTATCTATCTATCCATCTAGACAGGAATACACCATCTGTCGATCTATCTATCTATATAGACAGGAATACACCATCTATCTATCTATCTATCTATCTATCTATCTAGACAGGAATACACCATCTGTCTATCTATCTACCTATATAGACAGGAATACACCATCTATCTATCTATCTATCTAGACAGGAATACACCATCTATCTATCTATATATCTATCTATCTAGACAGGAATACACCATCTATCTATCTATCTATCCATCCATCCATCCATCCATTCATCTCGGTAGGAAGACTACCTATCTATCCATCCATCCATCCATCTATCTATCTTTCCATCTAGACAGGAACACTTTATCCATCTATCTATCGAACTATCGATCCATCCATCCAGCCATCCAACCATCTAGACAGGAACACTCCATCCATCTATCTATCTATCTATCTATCTATCTATCTATCTATCTATCTATCTATCTATCTATCTATCCTCCATCCTATCTATCATCATCTATCTATCTATCTCTATCTATCAATAGATATCTATCTATCTATCTATATAGATAGGAACACTACATCCATCCGTCCATCTATCTATCCGTCCATCCATCTAGTCTAGACAGGAAGACTCCCTCTATCTATCTAGAGTACGAATTTTTGGTCAAAAGAAACAACATTGTTGTTGTTTTGTTTTTAATATGGTTAGTTATTTGTTTACGTCACGGGGGGGAGGGGTCTGGGGGTGGGTTTGCCTGTTATTGTTTAACTGATCAGTGTTGTTTATAGGATGTTTAGTGGAAAAGAACGCTTTAAATCCAAATGTATGTGGACACTCGACCTTCAAACTTACATGTGGCCCAGACCTGCTTCACTGATCCATCTCTACGAGGACACGGTGTCAGAACCCATTCAGAAGATTAATGATGGGGCATAGGGATAGCAGAGGGTGTCCACAAACTTTTGGGCATGCAGGCATTTCAAATATGATGCATTCTAGAGGGCAATCAGGCTCTGGTGCACCAACTTCAGGATCACTGCAGATCCGTTTTCGCGATTACAGAATGATGGCACCTGCATCCAAAACCGCTTCAGCATCAGAATGAAGCACACACACACACACACACACACACACACACGAGGCAGGTGGCCTGATCAGGCGTCGGCTCGAATGCGTGGACCCGGTGCATGGATACGTATCCGTGCCCGATCATCAGACCCTTACCGCAAAAAAGTCGAGGAGATGCCCGGGGAGGTGCAGCGGATCTGCTCGCTCGATGTTTCCAGTTTCTGGTTACACGCGTGTTTTGTTGTTTTGCCTCCCTTTGGAAGCTGTGATTGGATGGAAAGCCAAACGGATCAAAACGTCTGGAAAAATACATGCAGTGTGGGCGGATGCCTATCTCCCCGAGGGGCCCGCCCACCTCCTCCAGGGGCGTGGCTACCAGCCACCAATCACGGAGGCACGGAGAGAACATGCAAACTCCAACACACACACATGGCCGAGACGGGACTCGAACCCGGATCCTGGAAGGTGTGAGGCGAACGTGCTAACCACTAAGCCACTGTGCCTCCTTCTAGTTTTATTTTTACGTATTTTTGTGAAATTGTGATATAATATATATATATATATATATATATATATATATATATATATATTTTTATTTTTTTTTTTTTTTTTTTTTTTTCCTCGTTACAGGAGATGTGCTTCCTTCACACCGTGTAACTGTGTGATCACCAGTAGTCATTTCACTGGGCGTTGGGTGAGTATGGTGGTGTGCGGCTAGACGCAGGGGTGGGCAATTATTTTTTTGTGGGCCACACGGGAGACCTGAGGTGTGTCGGAGGGCCAATATATGCCAAATATAAATTGAACATCATTTTTTATATTGTGAATTGTTAAGTGGGGGGGGGTGGGGGGGGTGTTTGACCGGGGGGGGTCGGGGGGGTGTTTGCCCTGTCCCTCTCTCTCTCTCTCCGCATTCACTGCTCTGTGTTTTTTCTTTTCTGTCATTTTTCTTGTTGTGCGCTTAAACTTTATTCTGATAGGGCAGGCGGGCATTTTCAATTGCGATTCATTTCCTTTGCATCAATAAATAATGATATTTTTATATCAATATCTCTTGCTCATCTGTTACAACGGACCTGTGGCCTTTTTACAGTTTTAAAATAATTTCCTTTAATTTCCCTGCTTGTAATTCCCAGGGTGGCGTAGTCGGGTTTTTATTCAAATATATTGTTTTTTGTTATCTCCTCTCACCACTTCGTCATATAAACATTATAGCGCGCTTTCTACTACCCTTTTCGGGAAAGTTATTTTAGGCTTGCGTCGGCCTGCCCATATATATATATATATATATATATATATATATATATATATATATATATATATATATATATATTATATATATATATATATATATGGCTTTAGTGGTTACAGTGCAAGTTGGTCGGAAAAGCACAAGAAACAACAAGTGGGCTTTTTAAATTCAGGATTACAGCTTGGAAATATCTTTTATTACCCGATTAATTTCTCAATATAACAATATATATATATATATATCTGCCCTGGGCTTTTCCTCCGTAAGCAGGTGTCTGTCTGTCATTGACACGGTTGGAGATCTGCCACACCCTCACTGAAGCTCACGATTTAAGCACCAACTCGGAGGACGAGAAAGGAGGAGGATTGCAGAGGCCAGATGAAAATTCCCATCATTTAAATAATTTTAAATATGGTCACACTTTTCGCTGTGTAGAGAGTTCCGGTGACCACTGAGAACGTCGCTATATGTATTACTCATGCTCCTTCCGAAATTTGTCAAAATCAATCTTGATATATATATATATATATTATATATATATATATATATATATATATATATATATATATATATATATATATATATATCAGCAAGTGGAAGGAAGGAAGGATTGACAATATATGGGTAAGACAGAAAGAAGGAAGGAAAGAAAGAGAAAGAAAGAAAGAAGAGAAGGCAAGGAGACAAGGGTGGAATGAAGAAAGGAAGGAAGGAAGGAAGGACAAAAGCAGGAAAGAAATAAGTGAAGAAAGAAAGGAAGGAGAGAGGATAAAAGAAATAATGAAAGAAAGAGAAGGTTGAAAGGAAGAAAGGAAGGAAGGACAAAAGAAGTGAAGAAAGAAAGAAATAATGAAAGAACGAGAAGGGTGCAAGGAAGGAAGGAAGGAAGGACAAAAGAAGGATGAAAGAAAGAAAGGAAGGACAAAAGAAGTGAAAGAAAGAAAGAAGAAAGAAAGGAAGGAGAGAGGGCAAAAGAAAATAATGAAAAAAAGAAGGGTGGAAGGAAGAAAGGAAGGAAGGAAGTACAAAAGAAGTGAAAAAAGAAAGAAGTAAAGAAAGGAAGGAGAGAGGGCAAAAGAAATAATGAAAGAAAGAAAGAAAGGAAGTCAAAGACGTATTTGTACGGCACAACGGCAGCTCGATACTTTCCTGGAGAATGATTCCAGTCAGGCATTGTATATCAGGCGTCTCGGTGCTTGGTGGTAGTGCTGGTGGTGGTGATGGTGGTGCTGGTGGTGCTTTCTGGTGGTGGTGGTTTGAACCCTGTGAATCTTCCTGATCCATGAGGCCAACACCTTAACCACTGTGCTAGTAGATGACCAGTAGACCCCATTGCTTTCAGTTTCCTTTCCCATTACAATTCCCATTTTAATCATTACAACTAAATAATAAATGTTTCATAAACATGTGACACAAAATTGTGTCATTTCATCGGGGAGTAAACACAATCGACATACACTTATCGATTACTTTCAGGGTTCAACCAATGTAATAAGCTTCATATTCAGGTTCTTAAAGAAGGAAAAGAAATCACACAAACATGGACTTTGAGGTCACGCGCAACTTTATTCAATGCATTATGACTCGGATGTGTGCGACTATTTCATTGACAGCAGTGTCTTAAAAAAAAAAAAAAAAAAAAAAAAAAAGGCAGATGAAATTCAAACACACTGTACAAGATGTGAAATGAACTTATTTTACAAAATACGTAGCCTTTTGTTTGTTTGTTTGTTCTTTTATTTTTTTATATATATATATATGGCTTAGAACGACCAAATGATTTCTGTCAAAAATGTTCAAACTCCAAAACCTCGCCAATACAGTACATCAAGCCTGTAGACATGTCAAGCCACACCCCCCCAGAACTCCTCGTCCCCCCCCCCCAACCAGTCCTACCCCTCAAACCCAATTTACATTTCAATAATTGATTATTATTAGTGTAAAAAGCAAATTCACCATGTCATAATGAAGCGAAGAAAAGAAAAAAAACAAAACAATACAAAATACAATCAACGTGTTCATATCAAATTGAGCAACCCGTAAAATTTCCCGTCCAAATATTTCCATCCAAATACTCGATTCCACACTACGACGTTTGCCCCACCCCCCCCCCCCCCCCCCCCCCCCCCCCCCCCCCCCCTCCCCCCCCCCCCCCCCCCCCCCCCCCCAATTGGAATAAATAATTCGCAAAAGCACCAGTCCCGCGTCGAAATCGTCCCGTTTGGCACGTTGCATTTGGAAAGACGTTATACAGACGACACCTTGTCCTCGAGTACAATAGATCATCTATCATCACAAATGAGAAAGCTAGAAAGAATCTACCGATACCGCGCAAGTATATATATATATTATATCTTAATCCTGACACAAAAAAAGATCACCAAAACAGGTTTCTGGTAGTGGATATTCTCAGAGCTTCATTCAACGAGTGAGAAAGACCGAGAAAGCCTTACCAATGTATCGCACAAACACACAAACACAAATAAAAAGTGGTACTGTATTTCAGACACTTCCTCAGATATAATGCGGAATGATACCCAAAGCGTAAAACACAAAGAATTCACAATCCGGCTGTGAACCAAAAAAAAATGTGTATATTATATATATATATATATATATATATATATATATATATATATATATATATATATACTACACACACACACACACACAAACGAATATATGCCTCACTGTGTCGATTTGTTGAACACTCTCAAATGGCACAGTGCTGCCCCCCGAAGGCCAGCTCTTATATTATCTAATGAAAATCTAATAAAAATGAATAACGCTAATCATTATTCAAACGAACACTTGAATTCTAATTACAGTGAATGTGAAATGTGTGGAAACGTTTTTTTAGCGTTATATTGTTATGTTCCTGCAGCAAAGTAGGAATGACTGGAGACTTGTGTAAGACCGGGACGGTTTCATCCCCTCCAGAGTAAAAACACAATGTTTTTTGGGGTCTGTTTTGGGCCCAGGGAAGGTCCTAGGTGAAAGAAGAACCACCACAAGACCAACATTTTGATTTATGTAGATTATAACAGGATATAACGGGATATGGAGATTAAATACCACGATACCAAATAGCACAAAAAAAAAAAAAAAAATTAATAATTTAATAACGTTGTTATTATTTGTTAATAAACACCCAATGTTTGCTGTCTGCTGTTCTACAACGTAGAATTATTGAACTAAAAATGAAATAAAAACAAATTGTAAATTTTAAATACAGTTTCATGCCTTGGGTTTAGAATAAAAGACGGAGTGCGTTTAGAAAAAAAAAAAATAATAATAATAATAATACAATAATAATACACACACTCTGCCCCCTATAGTCCAATACTATGAACTGAACTCATTTTTCAAGTAATAAAATGAAGAACTGTATCGTTTTTAAAAGCAGGGTATCGCGATACCTTTCTACTACCGGTATATCGTGCAACACTAGTCTGGACCATGTGTATGTCCAAGCTTATTTAAAGAGCAAAACGTCTTCTATCGATGGACCTATTGAACTGCTGAGGAAGGAATCTCTTAGTAACTAGTGAAGAAGACCGGATGCACGTTTTTGCGGATGCTGAGAGTGTGTAAACCCGGGATTCGTGCTCAAATACGACTCAGACATTAGATCATTCTTGGAATCACATCACGACATACTATAAAACATCCAAAGAAACCGCGTCGGCGTAACAAACGTACACAAATAACACCATTTCTCTTTTTACACACATAATTGACATTCAGTGCTTCAGGGGACCAAATATCACTCATATTTTCATCATTCCCTTTTTTACCACATAGAAAAGTACACACACTCATCCCCATCAGGCCCCACACACACACACACACACACACACACACACACACACTGTGCAGCAGTTCAAAATCCAGGAGTGACTTCCATGTTGCAATCCAGTTGTGCATATTTTCTTTAGTGTGGGTCGTGTCGTTTCCGTGACGGAGCGATGCGGAAGATGCCGAGGTCCTACGTGTAAGTCGAGCGTGGAAAAAACAAACAAACAAAAAAAGAAGCGCAAAGAGACATCGATTCTTAGGATTTGTTGGCCGGAGCGACTTTCTTGGGCGTCCCCGGCTTCTTGGTCTGCCACAAGTGGCTGTGGATGGTGATGGCGTCCACGCTGGCAGACATGGTCTTCGCCGGGATTTGGCTAAACTGCTTGCGGTCCGAATTGTACTTGTACAGGCCGTCGATCATCTTCCGCGAGATGCCCTTGGGCCCGATCCCGGCCAGCTTGTTCATCTGCTCGGTCTCGGGGCAGTACGTGTACACGGCGCGGAACTGGCAACCGGCGTCGCGGAACAGGATCAGGAAGTTGTTGGCCTGCGATTTCTCCATCTCCTGCAGAGAAACGGTGGGTTATGACGCAGGACGCGACACGTTTTGTTTACAAAAGGACTCCGGACGTGAGCTCGGGAACGTCAAAATGACATTTTGTAAAAAAAAAAAAAAAAAAAAAAACGCATTTATTTTGTCAACAGTTTGACCTCGCAGATGTGTGAAATGTTCTTACCTCCAGGATCTTGTTCTTCTGACCTTCGTTGACCTTCCCAGCCAGACAACAGTGAGCCAAAGCGTTCTGAATAATATGCTTATTTGATTTGGCACTGGGCTCTTTGTACAATTTAGGACCTGTAAAAAAACACAACCACACACACACACACACACACACACACACACACACACACACACACACACACACACACACATAACCTATATGGACAAACATGTGACCATATGTGCTTCACCCCCACCCCCTGCATCTGGAAGAAATGCTTTACATGGGTTGGAAGATCTCGAGTGACCTGCTTATTGCCACTCAACCCTATTGAACACCTTTGGGATACATTAGGACACACCCGAGTCCTGTCCACCTCAATCCTCAGACGTTAAAAAGCACTAGAGGACATACGTTTTGCCAATTCTCCTGCACCAATAGTCTAAAAAAAAATCCAGTCTAAACTAGAAAAAAACCCATACTGATTTTTCCATTATCCATTATACAGTACAATAGCGGCCTCTAGTGGCGAATTTATTGTAATTTATTGTTTTTTTTATGTTTCACTTTGAATACATTCATTCATTCATTCATTCATCTTCTACCGCTTTATCCGATCTTCCCTCGGGTCACGCGGAGTCTGTGCCTATCTCAGGCGTCTATGGGCATTAAGGCAGGATACACCCTGGATGCAATGCCAACCCATTGCAGGGCACACACACACACACACACACACACACACACATTCATACACTCGGGACAATTTTCCAAGGTGCCAAACAACCTACCGTGCATGTTTTTGGACCGGGAGGAAACCGGAGAACCCGGAGAAAAAACCCCTGAGGCACGGGGAGAACATGCAAACTCCACACACACATCTGCCCTGAGGCGAACTTGCTTAACCACGTCTAAATCGAACCCCCCGAATACATGTCTTATTTTCTTTCATATTTCTCGTAGTAGTTTTTGGTAATAAAGTCCAATATGATTTCGCATACCTTTGTATATATTGCGTATATCACATTTTCTATATAACAAATTTGCAAGAAACAACATACAGAACAACAAATGCGTCTACAAAGCAAAGGAAGGTTTGAACCTGTGTATTCAGTGAATGACGTGACGGAGGAGGTGGTGGAGGCGTTTTCCCAGTCTTTCTCGCCATTATGGCTCCCGGAGCATGAAGGAGACAGGAAGCTGTCGGCCGAGTCGGGCCTGCTGGGGCACACATTGTAAAAAAAAATGAATCACGCTGAGTGTACGGAGAGTTCTGCGTCGGTTTGTTTCTTCTCATGCAGCTTCAGCCAGTGATATGAAGGTATTTTATCTTCTAAATCTGCCCATTATGACAAATAAGCAGATTACATGATGGAGGGAGGAAGAAAAAAAATAAATAAACAGAAATAAGCAGGTGCAGTGGTATATATGCACGGACGATCCTTTTGGCCAGGAATGGAATGGTCGAGGTGGAGGATCCAGCTAAGACTGACCTTCTCCTTCGTACACGAGGAGAGCTCAAGAAGCCGTATAGGCTGCCCGATGCTAAGCTATTGCTTCTGAATGTGAAAGGACACAGCAAGTCACAGAAGAAGTATTGTTAGTACAGACGACACAGAAATATATTTAGTTACCGCGGTGTTTTAAATGACGTCGGGACACTAAACGGAATGTTTTAATTCCGTCCATTAAATATCACGATGCCAAATGGCAAAAAAAAAACAATAAATTTAATTAATTGTTAATAAACATCTAATGTTTTCTGTCTGCTAAAACAATGTAGAACTGTTTAAATAAATGTATTTGTAAATAAACTATTTAAATAATTATAATAAAATAAATCATTTGTAAATACAGTTTCATGCATCGGGTTTTATTAGCATAAAAGTGCACTTGAATTTTTTTTACTAAAATAATAATAAGAATAATAATAATAATAATAATAATACACACACTGCCCCCTATAGTCCAATTCTATGAACTGAACTCATTTTTCAAGTAATTTTTCAAGAATTGTATCGTTTGTAAAAGCATGGTATCGCGATATATATATATTTATATATCGCGGTATATCGTGCAACACTAGTCTGGACGATGTGTATATCACGCTAAGCTATTGTTTATGAATGTGAAAGAACAGAGCAAGCCACAGAAGAAGTATTGTTAGTATAGACGATACAGAAATATTCATTCATTCATTCATTTTCTACCGCTTTATCCGATCTTCCCTCGGGTCACGGGGAGCCTGTGCCTATCTCAGGCGTCTATGGGCATTAAGGCAGGATACACCCTGGATAGAATGCCAACCCATCGCAGGGCACACACACATTCACACACACATTCACACACTAGGGACAATTTTCCAAGGTGCCAATCAACCTACCGTGCATGTTTTTGGACCGGGGGGAAACCAGAGAACCCGGAGAAAAACCCCCTGAGACACGGGGAGAACATGCAAACTCCACACACACATGGCCGAGACGGGAATCGAACCCGGATCCTGGCGGTGTGAGGCGAACGTGCTAACCACTACGCCACCGTGCCCCCTGATATTTAGTTATATTTAGCGGTGTTTTAAATGATGTAAATCCTCAGGACACTAAAGGATGTGTGCATTATGGGGGATTTAGGTGCTCGATTTGAGACTAAACAATTATTTAGCCATTAAAAATGATTCGTGTGTGTTTCCGTATCTGTGTTGGGTTAAAAATTGGTTTTAATTTTGCCGATGTAACATTTATTTCTTTACATTTTGAATAAAACAAGTCTGACAGAATTCACCGACAAAAATATTAACAGCAATCGTAATAAATTTAGCGCCGTTAATATAAAAAAAAAACCCAAATAACAGGTTAAAAGCGCAGCCCTAATTTTAAATGTTCTTAATTTTATATTTTAGAAAAAAATAGAGCCGTAGCAGGAATCACAATAATCCAGAAATCATACTCCATCCTTTTTCCAACTTTAAACTCGTGATCCTTACCTGGGGCTTCGTTTCTCCGAGTTGACACTGTCGTTGTCTCCCAGACTGAGGGAGGCCAGAGAGAGACTGGACACTGAAAAGACACGAGGTCGTGAACCTGGATGCAAAACACCGGGAAATACGGTTAGACAATTCGTAGACAAGGCCACGGGCTGTACTTTGAACTCCGCCCCCTTTTGTCAAGCTCACCGCCCACACCGATGTTGAATCCAATCTCAACAAAACCAGCTTAACGAGAGGTTAGTAAAGTGTGTCTCTGAATGTTTTGCAGACGAAAGCAATTAGTCGCCTAAACAATTATCATCAAGGCAAAGCGACAGGAATGGGTTAGAAGGTCTACAGGAAGCCAGTGAGCAGGAAAGCAAAAGGCCGAGGGTGGCACAAAGTACATTGCCCAGGAAAAAGGCGTGTGCCCGTTCACCTGCCGCCGCCCTGACGGGGGTCTTGGGAGACTCGATAACGTCGCGGTGAATGGATTTGGGCCGCGGCTTCTTTTGCTTAGCCGCGGCCGGCCGGGTTTTCACCAGCATATCCATGTCCTCCATGAGCTTCAGCTGCTTTCTCCTCAGGTACTCCTGCTTAATGAACTCCCGCCGGGCTTTCTCCTCTTCCTTCTTCTTCTGTTCTTCCTCGCTCTTCAATCTGGCAATGAAAGAATATGTTTACATGTGTTTGTTTGCGCCAAACATACCGACGCTAACAGACTGCACTGCGTAAGGCGCTCACCTGGCTTCTTCCTTCTTTTGCTCCAGTTCAGCCTCGAGCTGCTGCTTCCTCTGCTGGTTCTCCCGCTCCCTCTTCTGTCTCTTCTCCAGCAGGGCAGCTCGCTTCAGTGCCATGCTGTCCTCCCCTTTCATGTCGTCCTGTTAATTAGCGGCGTCAACACAAAGGCCGAGGGAGTCAGCCGAGTTTTGCTCCAAACAACGGCTTTTCATTAGCGTTAATAAAGGCACAAATTTGCTCGCTACTGCCGCTGTAAACAATCGTAGCTCTTTACGGACAAGCACCCTGTAATTAAGTCGCACTGGCGTTCGTACACGCTTAATTCTGGTTCGAGATACTGATTTTAAACATGTTGTGGTAAAACAGAGGCAGAAAGCATGGTCCGAGCTCAGCTTACACCAGTATGTCGTGATGAATTATCCCCATTTTACAGGCAAAGAACGCCACTCTGGTTTATCCAATCAATAACAGAAACCCATAAATGGATGACGAAAGTTCTGATAGCTTGTGCCTGTTAGAACATTAGCATCTTCAAACAACGCCATAGAAAAGGCAGGGCACCGACTGCTAATAGCGGACTACCACTGGAAATAGAAGTTACAGGGGAGCAATAGGTTACATAAACCTGCCTGGAGGGGAACCAGGTGGGAGACATCCTGGATGTACCATTTCAATGTCGACCCAATCAACCGCACCTGAGACTTCTGTCTATCTGCTAAAATTCATACTGGTAGTTTTTCCAGGTTGCATCTGCACTGAGAAGATTGCCTGTAATTACACAGTACGGCCACTAGAGGCACTGACACCACGTTCTGTTTGTTTGGACACGACAGACTGCACGCTGTACCTCATACATGTCCGTTCACAGTGCATTAACTAAGGTTACAATTAAAATGTACGTCATTAAAAGATGCAATGGTAAATGTGGATATAAACAAACAAACAATAAAAAAGAACATCGGCTGACCTGACTATACTTATTCCAACTCGCGCCAAATGGCCTAAAACACAAGTTGGGAGAAACTGTGGGAGAAAACCCGGAGGGCCCCAAGGAAACGCTTGAAGCAGCAGGAGAATGAGCAAACTCATAAAGGACCAAGGATAAATATGGGTACGGTTGGAAACTGCATATCTCCACTAGAGGGCGTCTGAGACACTTTGGTTTCAAGATGGAAAAGTTATTGGGAATACTATCCAAAAACAGCTAAAAACTTGATATATGCCTACCTTAAAGAAGAACCCACAGCACATCTTCTGGTCATCATCCAGGGTCTCTCCGGCAACCGCTGTCTCTCCAACCTCTTCCAACTCCTGTCCTTCAAGAGGCTTTAAAATGGACAGTGGCACTTCGATCAAGTTTTTGTTATTTTGACCAGCAATATCTGTTGGCTTCTCGGTGGGGGTTACCGTGAAGGTTTCTTTCACAGCCTGGGACAACACCTCAGAAACACTGCTTTCCACTGTGGGCTTGATTTCTACTTCGCATTCTTTCTTCTTCATTTCTGTATTTTCCTCCGCACTGGTCTCTAAATCCTCGGAATCCGCATTGTCATTTTCAGGCGGCTGTAAGTCTTTAGCGGGCGAAGTTTGATCAGAAGTGGTACCTTCTGGACGTATGGGTTCACCCTGCTTATTGTTTTTTCTTGGCTTTAAGTCATTCCCTAAGTACGCAAATGCGGACACGGACTGGGACGGTGAGAATCGGCGCAGACGAGGTATGCTGTCCACAGACTGGGGTACAGTGAGGACTCGGTTGAACGGGGTGATCTTGAGCTCCGTAGGCCTGGGTGTCCGAGGGGTTTTGGAGTGAAAGGAAGCCGACTTCCGCTTGATATTTGTAGGAGAGCGATGGGTGACATGTGGGGAGTCGGCCGGTGAGGGGGACCCTGTGGAGCGAGTCCCCGTTCCTCTAAGCTCGCGTACCTGTTTCTGGGGCGAGGGCTGTGGTGGACACACAACCCACGCCTGTTGTTCCCGCATCTGCATGATGATCTCCTGCTGCTGGGCCAGCCTCTGCATCTCTGCTTGCAAAAAGCTCAGGGAATTGTTCAGCTTATCAATAGAGCGCGTGTACTCCAGCAAGTCTGCCTCGGACGTGGTGTCCTCGCTAAGAGACTTGACCGGAGACTTTTCTGGAGACTTGGCAGCCTCCGATGGTGTCTTGGCACCCTCTGGAACGCTCGGGGCGCCCTCTTGGATTGGCGAGGCCCCGTCGTTCTTTCTCTTGACCACCGTGAGAAAGGCACTGCGCCCCATCTTTTGCCTGTGACGTGCAAAGGCGGCTTCGACCTTTTTCTTCTGAGTTTCTATGGCTCGCCGCTTCTCTTCCAGACGCATACGCAGCTGCACCATTTCGGCAGCCATGGCTTGCGCCGGATCCTTCTGTGGCTGGTGGGCAGGACTTGCCTCGGGTGAGGGGGCCCAGGATACCGAGTGGGAAAGGTTGAGGTCTGAACTGTCCGGCGTGGTCCCCTGAGAGTTGCCCCCTGCGTTTGGATTGAGTTTTTTTAACTTTTGCTCAGCAAAGCAAGTCATCTTAACTCCTACAGGGGTATCAGCGATGGTAGATTTGGTGCTGGGATATGAACTAATGGAATCCTGGCTGTGACTTGCTCTAGCCTCAAAACACTGGTCTGTGTCTAGCTCCATGCTTGTTGTGCAGTCTCTCAGCGATGAGTCGTCATCCAGAGTCTCTTGGATGTCTTCTGTCTTTACGTGGATTCCGGTGTCCACCTCGGTAGTGGAAGCACTTGAAATCCCTATGGCTTCTGACAAAGAGTCTCCCTCTTCAGTTTGGGTTTTGGGGGTCGCTTCTCCTTTGGTCTGCAAGTGAAGGAAGAAGCCTTCATTCTCCACCTCATCCCTGGTGTCCTCCTGTGGCTTCTCCGTATTATGAATGATTTCCAGGGCTTCTTCAATGCTACTTTGTGCGATACCGTTCAGACCACCAGGCTGGGGTTCCACAAGGGAATCTCCACAGCCTTCTTCCTCGATACCAAGGTTTTGGCCATTGACAGGTTGAAAGGACAGGTTACGCTTCATTCCCTTGGCTAATTTGTGCCCGAACCCTTCGGTACTTACGGACCTGGTCATGCCTCGCCTGGGTTGTGGAATAGTTTGGCTGGTGTTGTCCTTATCCAAAGGGATGTCAAAGGATACCCCCTGAGCCCCTGCCCTATACCAAAAAACAAAAGATTTACACAACACATCTAAACTACTTGTAATAAATAAATAAATAAATGCAATAGAGTTGAATAAAGTGTCTTCAGACCTCCTCTCCTTGGGCCAAGTCCCCAAAAAGCTATCGACAAACGACATGGAAGTTGATCGCCTGATCTCGCCTGGACCACATGGAAAGACTGGTTAATATTTCCACAAGACACACTTTGCTCAGCAAGTCACGC
>JACRUU010000005.1:9615973-9623473 GCA_030449085.1 Kryptopterus vitreolus | reverse complement strand
TACGATTAAATCAATAGCTCGTTACTTTAAGAGAAAACACTAATGGAGGAAAAAAAACAAATAAACGGAGTCTTAGTTTAAAGAGACAGGAATCGCTGTGGTTACTTTAGTGTAGGGACAGTAATGTAGCTCTGAGGGTTCAGGGGTGACGACGCAGTTTTCGTTTTTACCTCAGGAAGAAGTGTCCTAGTGTCCTAATACTGCGCTTTGCTGTATACATTTGCTTATTAAACGTTCATGACTGGTGGCTTTATAGCCATCACGCTGCCTCAAACACACACACACACACACACACACACACCAACCCTGAGATAACTGTGTATTTAGTTCTTCATTTCCTTTACTACCAGCGTTCCTACACATTTTTTATTTATCCCAGACACAAATGCGCACACTTCCCCAAAGATTTTTAACACCATATTTAACATCTAAATTAAATCAATTATTGTACATTTCAACGAGCCCCAAAAAAGGCCTATAAATGCCTATTCTTATAGTTTAAACCCTAAATATGCCCCCAAAAACCCATACATTTCATTTAATGTAATACATAATACATTACTCAAACGTAATACATTCATTCATTCATTCATCTTCTACCGCTTTATCCGATCTTCCTCTCGGGTCACGGGGCAGTCTGTGTCTATCTCAGGCGTCTATGGGCATTAAGGCAGGATACACCCTGGATGGAATGCAAACCCATCGCAGGACACACACACACACTCACACACATTCACACACACACATTCATACACTAGGGACAATTTTCCAAGGTGCCAATCAACCTACCGTGCATGTTTTTGGACCGGGGGAGGAAACCGGAGAACCCGGAGAAAAACCCCCTGAGGCACGGGAAGAACATGCACAAACTCCACACACACATGGCCGAGACGGGAATCGAACCCGGACCCTGGCGGTGTGAGGCGAACGTGCTAACCACTAATCCACCGTGCCCCATCGTAATACATTCCTCTTTTAAAAAAAAGAATGTAAAGGTGTATTATGATATCAAGTCAAAATATATTTTTTATTATTTATTTATTTTATTAGTTGACGTGAGGAAGACATTCCGATTTTTGTCCCCTCAAAAGGTTCGACGGGACTGAGGTCAGAACTCTAATCACAGGACACACAACTCATGTACGCTATATCTTTAATCCACCCTTTTTTTTTAAAAATAGATACTGGTTTAAAAATAAATAAATATATAACACTCAAAAAAACATGTAGTATTAACTAGAGCAGACGGTAGCTCAGCGGTTAAGACATCGGGATCTGAACCGGAAGGTCGCAGGTTCAAATCCCGATCCCTAACGAGAGCATACGGGAGAGGAAGAAGAATAAATTCTATATTCTAAAATATAAATATAACACTTTCTCACATGTTTTTTTTTTTTTTTTAAGCTTGTCATGTCAGTGATTCACCTCTAGAGGCCGCTCTTGTAATAACAGCAGACCGGATAGCTGAATTTCCAGCAATTAACTATGGGTGCTGATAAATGGACAAAAGCGATGAATCAGTCGAGTTCTAGTGAAGGGAAAACTTCATGATCACTCCTCCAAAGACATTCTATCGTTTGTTGTAGCACTTTGGGGAAAATATGAGATGTAATAATAAATGTGACTCTCAAATCTTTTTATTTTTATTTGGCCTTTATTTGTCACATATACATTACAGCACAGTGAAATTCTTTCTTCGCATATCACAGCTTGTTGTTGGTAGCTGGGGTCAGAGCGCAGCCATGATACGGCGCCCCCTGGTGCATAGGGGGTTAAGGGTCTTGCTCAAGGACCCAAGGGCAGCATCTTGGCCATACCAGGGCTCGAGCGCTTTTTTAGACCAGTGAGCCCCCCCCCCCCCCCCCCCCCCCCCCCCCCCCCCCCACCATGACTGTTTATACATCTTGACTGTTTATATATTTTCTTATTTCTATAGTGACTGGATGCACTCGGTCTCCAAGCGTAAGGCTTGAGTGATTAAACATGCAGGACGTACATCAGAAAAATGTCCGAATCATAACATCAAACTGAGAGATTCCACACAGCAGCTCGGTACCTTTTTTTCTTTTTTTTTTACGACGACAAGTCTATGACTCAGCGAAGACAAAAAAAGAACCTGATACAGCAAACCTGGCATGGGTCATCACAGGCAGGGGAACTGGGACGGGTTACCTTAGCAACACTTTATATAGAAGTAGAAAGTATGTCTCTGCGCCAGGAGTGAAGTATTTTTCCATGACCCCCCCCCCCCCCCCCCCCCCCCCCCCCCCCCCAACCCTGGACTACACCATCCCCCTCCCCCGACCACTGGCATTCCAAAGCCTTTCCAAACATTATGGTTTGTTCTTCACAAATGTCCCTGGTCTTGGTTTATTGATTTCCAGTGTACCTTCTACTGTATTCATTATTCTCTCGTCCATTATTTGCTCACAACTTACCTTAGGGATCTCAAGGGGTTCAGCCTTCTGTGCCTCCCTCCTGCTTTGCTCCTGAATGATGATCTCTTTCAAGTATTCGTTCACCTGTCGGAACAAAACCCATAATATGGATGGTGAGAGGTAAACATACACATCGAGCTTTTCGTTCAGGGTGAAATGTGTCATGAGCTTGTGTCATGGGGTATCATACAGTGAGTCCGATCACTTGATTTGTTCAGTGTGGTCTGATGAGTTCTTCCTGTACACGGAACCTTGTTCCGAGGCTTGTACTGAATGTGTGTGTATATATATATATATATATATACACATGTTACAGATCACATGGGCAGATATACAGGAAAACACCGTCGAATAGCTTTTACATGTTGAGACTTGGATTTATCATATGTGTGTGTGTGTGTAGTCAGCCGGCACTGATGGAATGTAAACATTCTAAGCCTTGTCTCACATGGGATTGCCTGTATGGTAAGCTACAGACATGCTGAACTTGATGTCCGTCCAGACGAGCGTTTTGATACGTCACGTTCAATATTCAGCTATTCGAATTTGGTGACTTTTTGTGGGTCTGGAACATTACATGAAAACCACTGTTCACACTGTGGTTAGCGTTTTTGATATGTCACATGCCTGTGTGACGTATAGCTCGCATGTGATGTCACGTGACATCATGTGACGCATATACCGCCGAAGGAAACCTACTTTCCCCGATGTGGTGAGCGTTTTGATATGTCACATGCCTGTGTGACGTGTAGCTCGAATATGATGTCATGTGACATCACATGACGCATATACCGCCATAGTAAACCTACTTTCCCCGCTGTGGTGAGCATTTTGATATGTCACATGCCTGTGTGACGTGTAGCTCGAATATGATGTCATGTGACATCACATGACGCATATACCGCCGAAGGAAACCTACTTTCCCCGCTGTGGTGAGCATTTTGATATGTCACATGCCTGTGTGACGTGTAGCTCGAATATGATGTCATGTGACATCACATGACGCATATACCGCCGAAGGAAACCTACTTTCCCCGCTGTGCTGAGCATTTTGATATGTCACATGCCTGTGTGACGTGAAGCTCGAATATGATGTCATGTGACATCACATGACGCATATATACCGCCATAGTAAACCTACTTTCCCCGCTGTGCTGAGCATTTTGATATGTCACATGCCTGTGTGACGTGTAGCTCGAATATGATGTCACGTGACGTCACGACACATATACCGCCGTAGTAAACCTACTTTCCATGCTGTGCTGAGCATTTTGATATGTCACATGCCTGTGTGACGTGTAGCTTGAATATGATGTCACGTGACGTCACATGACACATATACCGCCGTAGTAAACCTACTTTCCATGCTCTGCTGAGCATTTTGATATGTCACATGCCTGTGTGACGTGTAGCTCGAATATGATGTCACGTGATCAGTGACGCATATACCGCCGAAGGACACATACTTGTACCGAATATATGCCGACCATATACCGCCGTAGTAAACCTACTTTCCATGCTGTGCTGAGCATTTTGATATGTCACATGCCTGTGTGACGTGTAGCTTGAATATGATGTCACGTGACGTCACGTGACGCATATACTGCCATAGTAAACCTACTTTCCACGCTGTGGTGAGCATTTTGATATGTCACATGCCTACGTGACAAGATCGCTACCTCGCGTGCGACGGCACGTGGCATGTCCGATTACGCGACTGGTTAACGTGCAAAGTGAAACGAACAATCGCAAACATTGGCGTCTACCTTATTCATCCAGCTGATGACGCCGTCCTCCGTGTCGTACGGGACGTCTCCGTCGCCGCAGTCGGTGGAATACTGCTGCATGCACGTCGCCACCTTGTCCACGCTCACCGTCTCCGCCGTGTAGGCCATCATCAGCGTGTCAACCAGCGCCAGGTGGGCACTCTGCACACAGGAAATCACGGAGTGTGAGGTGAGGAGGCCTGGGGTGCGTACGGGTGTTATAATTCATTATAATAGGACTGATGTTGGAGCTCTATAACAGGCCGCTTAAGATCTTCCATAAGGTGTTTTCATGAAGTTGGCTTTGTACACATATTTAATATTTATTTCCCAGGCAGGAAAAAACAAGCAAAATAACAGATATTTTACTGCTTTCGGAGCATTACATGTTTTCTTGTTTGTTATCCTTTTTATGCCAAATAAACACTGAAGCCTGAAAGTGTTTTAAAAGAAAAAAAGACACCCACCTACCGCTGCACAATGTCCAATTTCACAGTTTAGGATTAATAGCGATTTGTTAATCCTCCGTAATCCCGGATTGATGAATTAGTTGTATGTGGGATGGAATTTGGCATTCAAGGATTCAAGGATTTTGTAAAATACATTTCTAAAATATTTATAAAAAGAATCATTCTGAAGCGAATCCTACCAAACGGTGATATAATCATTCACAACATGGAATAAATAAACAAATAAACAAACACGACTGACGTCCAAATAACCAAAACCTGGATATTTATTCTGATCTGTAAACATACAATATATCTATATACAATTCCAATGTCTTTCCACTGGATTATGAGGTGTAGATGGACGGATGGATGGATGGACAGATGGATGGGTGGACAGACAGACAGGTAGACATACAGCTAGATGGATAGATGGATAGATGGATAGATAGATAGATAGATAGATAGATAGATAGATAGATATATAGATAGATAGATAGATAAATGGATGGCTGGACAGACAGACAGACAGACAGACATACAGCTAGATAGATAGATAGATAGATAGATAGATAGATAGATAGATAGATAGATAGATAGATAGATGATAGATAGATGATAGACTCATATAGATAGAGATAGATAGACAGATAGATATATACAGATAGATAGATATAGAGACTAGATAGAGATAGCTATAGATAGCATATGATACAGATCGATAGATAGATAGATCAGATAGATAGATAGATAGATAGATAGATAGATAGATAGATAGATAGATAGATAGATAGATAGATAGACAGATAGATAGATATACCAGATAGACAGAAAATATAGATAGATAGATAGATAGATAGATAGATAGATAGATAGATAGATAGAGATAGATAGATAGATATAGATATGGCTAGATGGATAGCCAGATAGACAGACAGACGATGATAGATAGATAGATAGATAGATAGATAGATAGATAGATAGATAGATAGATATAGATAGATAGATAGATAGATACGATAATAGATAGATAGATAGATAGATAGATAGATAGACTGTATAATAGATAGATAGATAGATATATAGATATGATAGTATAGACATAGATAGACCTAGATGGATAGATAGATAGATAGATAGATAGATAGATAGATAGATAGATAGATAGATAGATAGATAGATAGATAGATAGATAGACAGATAGATAGATAGATAGATAGATAGAGAGGGACCAGACAGACAGACATAGATAGATAGATAGATAGATAGATAGATAGATAGATAGATAGATAGATAGATAGATAGATAGATAGATAGATAGATAGATAGATAGATAGATAGATAGATAGATAGATAGATAGATAGATAGATAGAGAGATAGATAGATAGATAGATAGATAGATAGATAGATAGATAGATAGATAGATAGATAGATAGATAGATAGATAGATAGATAGATAGATAGATAGATAGATAGATAGATAGATAGATAGATCTAGATAGATAGATAGATAGACAGATAGACGATAGATAGATAGATAGATAGATAGATAGATAGATAGATAGATAGATAGATAGATAGATAGATAGACAGATAGATAGATAGATAGATAGATAGATAGATATGGATACAGAGATAGTAGAATAGATAGATAAGATAGGATAGATAGATAGATAGATAGATAGATAGATAGATAGATAGATAGATAGTAGATAGATAGATAGATATACAGATAGATAGATAGATAGATAGATAGATAGATAGATAGATAGACAGATAGATAGATACAGATAGAAGATAGATAGATAGATATAGATAGATAGATAGATAGATAGATAGATAGATAGATAGATAGATAGATAGATAGATAGATAGATAGATGAGTGGACAGACAGACAGACAGATAGATAGATAGATAGATAGATAGATAGATAGATAGATAGATAGATAGATAGATAGATAGATAGATAGATAGATAGATAGATAGACAGATAGATAGATAGATAGATAGATAGATAGATAGATAGATAGATAGATAGATAGATAGATAGATAGATAGACGAGTGATAGATAGTAGATAGATAGATAGATAGTAGATAGATAGATAAATAGATAGAAAAAAAGAAAGATAGATAGATAGATAGATAGATAGATAGATAGATAGATAGATAGATAGATATAGATAGATAGATAGATAGATAGACAAGATAGATAGATAGATAGATAGATAGATAGATAGATAGATAGATAGATAGATAGATAGATGAGTGGACAGACAGACAGACAGACAGACAGACAGACAGACAGATAGATAGATAGAAAGATAGATAGATAGATGGACAGAAGGATGGATGGAAGGATGGATGGAAAGATAGAAAGATAGCTCACGGTTCTTTGTTGACTGTCACTATAAATGAAAAGCCGGTGTGTTTTGTCAGCACCGCAGCGTGTAAAGACAAACCCAGAAGGCGAGACGAGTGGAATGAGACGAGTGTTGCTCCGTGCTCAGTGGAGGAGTCATTTATAGGAAAGGCGGCGCTGACAGAAGTGAGCATGTGGAGAACCACACTGAGAACGACATGCTGATCTGCTGGTAAATAAACTCAGCTGCTTCTCGCCTCGTTTTTTTTCCCCCGCAAACAAGAACTAATACATCAGAAATAATTAGCAGTGACAATAACGACAGCCTTTATAACCACACTGCCACGCGCAGACGCGCTATAGAGCGGGATCTAATCAGTTATAACATATCGCTGTCAACATTTTCCCCTTCCATAATAACATACGTCTACATTACACTACGCTTAGAGTGCATGATGGATGGATCATTTTGGATAGATAGATAG
>JACRUU010000005.1:9578473-9608473 GCA_030449085.1 Kryptopterus vitreolus | reverse complement strand
GACGGGGAACGGAAGGAAAAGAGACTCACAAATTCATCTAATAATAGAATAATTCTATGATTCGTTTATACGTTCACACACACACACACACACACACACACACACACACACACACACACACACACGTGTGTCTGTGAGTGTGAGCATGGCCTGTTTTGGCCTTCCAAACAAAAATGGATTGATCTCTCTCTCTCTCTCGCTCTTTCAACAGATCAATATATCCGTTTCGTCAAAATACAGTCTCTCTTTCTCTCCCTCTCTTTCTCTCCCTCTCTTTCTCTCCCTCTCTTGCACACACACGTTAATGTATAAAATATGCATATGAATGTTTACAGATATACTGTTGTTTACATGTACATTATACTGTTCTTGTTTCTATTTATCTGTCTATCTACACACACACACACACACACACACACACACACACATATATATATATATGTATTACCCTGTATAATATGTATTTAGTATATAGATAAACACTCCCTGTGTATGTGTGTGTGTGTGTGTTGATATTGATCTTCACCATTAAAACAATGATTTCTTGAGTAAAGATACTAAAATAAACAAACAACAAAAAAACAGAGATAGAGAGAGAGAGAAATGGGGGTGAATTATTAAGAAAGAGACAGTCGAAGAGAGACGGGGGGACATAAAGAAAGACGCTTAAATAGAACGGCAGAGAGAAATAATAAAGAGTCATAGACAGGGAGATCAAGAGAAAGAGAGAAATAAAGACAAGAAAGGCAACAGGATGCCAGAGGGGTGGAGAGACAGAAAGACAAAAGGACACCCCCTATCTAAACCAAAGAAAGACAGGCAGTGAGAGAGACACACAGAGAGAGAGAGAGACACGAAAGGACGCCCTGTACCTGTACCAAAGAGAGAGACACAGAGAGAAGGATAGAAAGACAAGAGACAGAAAGACAAAAGGACGCCCCTATCTATACCAAAGAGAGACAGGGAGTGAGAGAGAGAAAGGACAGATAGATAGTGACGGAAAGATGAAAGAATGCCACCTACATGTGCCAAAAGAGAGACACAGAGAGAGAGAACACAGAACAAAAAAGAAACTGAAATAAGGGAGAGATAGAGAGAGAGAGAGAGAGAGAGAGAGAGAGAGAGAGAGAGAGAGAGAGAGAGACGAAAGGACGCCCCGTACCTGGACCAAAGAGAGAGACACAGAGAGAAGGAAAGAAAGAGACAGAAAGACAAAAGGACGCCCCCTATCTATACCAAAGAGAGACAGGGAGTGAGAGAGAGAGAGAGAGGACAGATAGATAGATAGATAGATAGATAGATAGATAGATAGATAGATACATGTGCCAAAAGAGAGACCGAGAGAGAGAGAACAACTGAAAGATGGGAAGACAGAGAGACAACAGAAAGAAGAGAGAGAGAGAGAGAGAGAGAGAGAGACACGAAAGGACGCCCTCTACCCGTCCCAAAGAGAGAGACACAGAGAGAAGGATAGAAAGACAAGAGACAGAAAGATAAAAGGACGCCACCTACCTGGACCAAAGAGAGACAGTGGGAGAAATATAATATATATATATATATATATATATATATATATATATATATATATATATATATATATATATATATAGAGATAGAGAGAGAGAGAGAGAGAGAGAGAGAAGAGAGAGAGAGAGAGAGAGAGAGAGAGAGAGAGAGAGACGGGAGATCGGGCGAAAGAGACAGAGGCAGAAAGACGAAAGGACGCCACCTACCTGTACCGAAAGCTTTGGCCACCAGCCATGTGAGACTCGCTCGGATTTTCGCTCGGTTGAAGTCATAATGGTCGAAAGATCTGATCGTCGGGACAATGAAGGTGCTCTTGCAGTGTCTGGCCTGGCTCAGGTCCCCCATGTCCACACGCCGGGAGTGTCCTCACTGCTCCGGCAAAAGCGATGACATCCTCCCGCAGGAATTCACTGCAGCTTTACGCTTCTTCTTCTTCTTCTTTTTTGAAAACGTCCTGGACTGATTTTATAAACACCCCCTCCTCCTCCTCTCCCTCCTCCTCCTCCTCTCCTCTCTGTCTCGATCCTGGTTTAGACTCCTTCAAGATCTAACGGAGAGCCTGAACCTTCCAATCCATCCTGATCCCGGGCTGTGTCCCGGCTAGCGGATTCCTCTTAAAGCCACACCGCAATGTCTGATCCACAACACACACACACACACACACACACACACACACTTGGAAAAAAAAAACCCGTAGTATATATGTATTTATATATAAAGTAGATTATTCCTCCTTCTCTTTATCTCCCAATTCATCCACGCTCTAGAGCTGGTTTCTAGGTTTTTGGATGAAGCGCCTGACTGCGCATGCGCGCTCCGCCCTACATTCCCACATAGCGCATTTATTAAGAGAGAGAGAGAGAGAGAGAGAGAGAGAGAGAGAGAGAGGTTGGACGCTGGGAGAACAAAAGCAGGATAATAATAATAATAATAATAATAATAATAATAATAATAATAATAATAATAAACCGTATTTTTTAACATTAAACATCAAGTCTGGAAACGCCCTTCGTCTTTTATGTATTTTTTTCTTATCTTTCAAACAATTCTGTGACACGTGTTAATCATTCATTCATTGATTCATTCATTCATTCATCTTCTGCCGCTATATCCGATCTTCCCTCGGGTCACGGGGAGTCTGTGCCTATCTCAGGCGTCTATGGGCATTAAGGCAGGATACACCCTGGATGGAATGCCAACCCATGGCAGGACACACACAATCACAATCTCACACACACATTCATACACAAGGGACAAATTTTCCAAGGTGCGAATCAACCTACCGTGCATGTTTTTGGACCTGGGGAGGAAACCGGAGACTCCGGTGAAAAACCCCCTGAGGCACGGGGAGAACATGCAAACTTCCACACAACCATGGCCGAGACGGGAATCGAACCCGGACCGTGGCGGTGTGAGGCGAACGTGCTAACCACTAAACCACCGTTCCCCCAATCCTGCATATATTTGACATTATTAATTCTTGAACGTACTAACCTAAGGATGGGTTCAGTTCCTTATTTTGACAAAGTTCCCAGAGGTGGTGAGTGCTTGTTAACTGCCCCCCCAAATCATTTCGATTGTGTTATGGTCATCTCATGAGCGGCAGAACTCTCCTTATGGGATAAATAGCAGAACCTAGAGGCCATGTCAGGTGGTCTTGCTGGAAAACAATTTGGGATGCTGGTTAAATGCGCTCATGATTTCGAATGTAAATCGCCTGCAGTGTCAAAAGCAAAGGCCTCCAGACCGTTACACATTTGGTCAGACTCCCCTTATCCAGAGTGAGTCACAACTGAGCAATTGACGGGTAAGGGCTTTGCTCGAGGGCCCACTAGTAGCAGTTTGGTGGTGGGATTTGAACCTGCGATTTTCTGGTCCAGAAGCCAATGCCTTTACTACTAAGCTACCATCTCCCCATTACACATCCTCCCTCATGCTTCACAGAGGGAACCACATATACACATATATATCTATAAATCTATATATACTTATCTTCTGCAGCAGAGGTAGCTTTTGGACTTCCTTTCCTGGGACGGTCCTTAGGAAATTGTTTTAATTGTAGATGGTTTTGGAACCACCACCCCCCCCTTCCCCCCCAGATTTCTTGAATTAATGATTGATGGTCCTTTTTTCTTTACTTTAAATAGCGATGTTGATTATGTACGCAGCCATAAAGATGGTTTAAAGCACATTAAGAAGGCAAGAAATGTCACAAATAAACTCCTGTGCACTGAAAAACATTCTTGTGAATCTTGTGAGTTTGCCAAGCTGTCGTTAAGGCTAAAATTAGGAGAATAAAAACTTATTCATGCACTTTTTATGTCTTACTCATATTTTTTATGCCTGTAGTATTGATGTACGATAGTTTGTATATTTTAATATATAGTTTGTAGTGTCTGAGCAAATCCTCCATAGACATAAGCATATAGAAAAGGGTCAAGGGTGTAATTAACAGGCTGCAGAGGAATAATAAAGCCCTTAATAACTCCCAAAGTGACAGAAACGTATGAGGAGATGGGAAACGGATATTCTTGCACTATCAGGGATGTAACCAGGGAGCGGGACGTGTTTTATAACTCTTTCACATTTCGTATATCCAAAACAAACCGATTATAACGAGACAAATACGAATAAACTACAACACCCAGGACTCCGAATTACACAATGGCGTCATATTTATGCGACCTCATCAGTGTTACTATCAAGAGGACCCGATACGTGTTTTTATTGCCTTTGAGATATTTCAAGATAAAGATAAATAAAAAATCTGGTTCCATATTTCATATTTTCATATTTTTGTTCATATTTTCTGTATTTAAACAAACATTTATTAACTTCACTACAATGCTCAGGACACATAGCGGGCATTGTTGTCGTATGTGTGTGCGACCGCATTAGCGTGAACTTGTTTAAATTATACTTTATAATAGTTTATGAAACAGATTTATTAAAACTAATAAATGCAAAACATAAATAATACGTCCATTCAAGTCGTGGCTTAACTGCACTACAACACCCAGCATGTAAACACGGGGGATGTCGTCATATTTGCGCGACCGTATCAGCGCAAACAAACCTCGGATCTCTCCAACGTAAAGAATGGCTTTATTTTGTCATTTTTACCGAAAAAAATACATATTTTAATATTATTGAGTAAAAAGTATTAGTATATTGGTTATGAAAGTGAAAGGAAGATGTTTATGCCTCGGTCGTTACAGGTCAAGAGACCTTCTAGGAGTCAGGGAAGTTCTGATGTGAAGAAAAGCAAAGGGGAGGAAAGTGTCACTGATGCTGCAGATGTTGCAGATGCTGCAGATGTTGCAGATGCTGCAGGTGTGGCAGATGCTGAAGATGTCGCAGATGCTGCTGATGTTGCAGATGCTGCTGATGGTGCAGATGCTGCAGGTGTTGCAGATGCTGCAGATGTTGCAGATGCTGCTGATGGTGCAGATGTTGCAGGTGTTGCAGATGCTGCTGATGGTGCAGATGCTGCAGGTGTTGCAGATGCTGCAGATGCAGATCTCGGATCAGTCATGGAGGTGTCTGAAGAAGCACAGGATGAGGAGGAACCTGTCAAGTCGTTCAAAAAAAGCCAGAGATGGCCGAACCCTGGGGAACCAGTGTGCGTCATGTGCGGCCGCTACGGAGAGTACATATGCGACAAGACGGACAATGACGTGTGCAGTCTGGAATGCAAGGCGAGCCACTTGGCCACGATGTGCATGGGACTCCGAGAAAAAGTCTTCTCCGGAACGAATCCGGAAAGCAAAGGCATCTCTCTCTCATCATCATCAACTCATACAGACTCCCTTTCGGTCAGTCCCGGAGGAGTGGGTTACTCCTACAGGGAGGACGCCTTCATCCGAGACCTGAGCGAAGACCAGGTGGAAAGGGTGAGGAAAGAGCTGGCGGTCGTTACAGAAGGTCAGGCCGTCCCCAGGCCCATCATTGAATTCGAGCACTGCGACTTTCCCGAGGCCCTCAGGACGAACCTCAAGAAGGCCGGCTACGAGGCCCCGACTCCGATCCAGATGCAGATGGTTCCTGTGGGGTTGGTCGGGAGAGACGTGATTGCGACGGCCGACACGGGATCGGGAAAAACCGTCGCCTTCCTGCTTCCAGTGGTGGCCCGGTGCTTGGAGGTAAAATCTGAATGATCTTTGATGTATCCCTGGAAAAAAAAACCTCTTGGATATGTGGGTTTTCCATCCATATGTGGTTCTACTCCCAAACAGGAGAGTAGAACCTGTTCCAGCATCGCAGGGGTCTCTGTGCCCAAAGCCAGTGCTCCATGAAGATGTTCCTTACATGGGTTGGATGATTTTGAATGGCCCGCTTTCATCCCATATGTTCTTGAGCGCAGGGACTTTGGGACATAACCGTAAGTCAGGTGTGCCAATACTTTTGTCCATATAGTGTATGGAGGGCAGACGGGTCTCAAACTTGTCCACATGTTTCTTTGCTTTAAAAGATAAAGATACCCACATGCTAGGATATATTATAGAGCTATAATGCAAAATGGCAAAAAAAAATCCCAGGTATTTTTCAAAACCGAAAACTTTCCTTGGAAATTTTTGGGAATAATGTGTTAATAAATGGGGAAAATGGAAGGTTTGGTTATAACACACATCACATTACATCATCAATGCATACAGAAAACATACCTCATGGCCACTGAGGCCACACCCCCCCCCCGACATGCACCGTTCATGTGGCTTCGTTTCCATTGCATGAGAATCCTCAGCACCGCATTTATTTATTCACGGCTCTTCGCAGGAGGAAGCCGGCGCTCCAGCAGGCCCCGTGACCTTGGTTTTGACTCCGACCCGGGAGCTGGCAATCCAAATCGAGACCCAGGTGAAGGAGCTGATCGCCGGCCTGCCCAACATGAGGACTGCGCTGCTGGTCGGGGGGATGCCTCTCCCCCCTCAACTGCATCGACTCAAACATAAGATCAAGGTAGTGCTCCGACGTTATCACTGATCTTTCCTTGGTGGCTCTGTTGCAGACTGTGTGGCCAAAATTATGCAGACATCCGACCTCACACGCATATAGGGTTCTGTATATCACACGCATATAGTCTGTGCCTATCTCAGGCGTCTATGGGTATTAAGGCAGGATACACCCTGGATGGAATGCCAACCCATCACAGGACACACACACACACACACGTTCATACACTAGGGACAATTTTCCAAGGTGCCAATCAACCTACCGTGCATGTTTTTGGACCGGGAGGAAACCGGAGAACCCGGAGAAAAAAAAACCCTGAGGCACGGGGAGAACATGCAAACTCCACACACACATGACCGAGACGGGAATCGAACCCGGACCCTGAAGGTGTGAAGCGAACGTGCTAACCGCTAAACCAGTTTGTTAATTATATTATGTTAAGACAATTAGAAATATGTTGTTGTTGTGCATGCAGTATTTACATGTCTATTTTCAAAATCTTTGCGAAATAATTTATGCATCATTTAATTGCAAACATACTTTGCAGTTAAATTCCCAATTTATTAAGTTGTGATTTGCAGTTTCACATTTCCTTTTACTATCAATTTTACATTTAGCTGATCCTCAGCTTTAGGTTTAATCAATCTTTAATTTAATTATTACTTAGAATATTTTTAACATGAAATCTTGAATCATTAATAAGTAAATAAGTCAATATTCATTTCCGGACTCCCTGCAGTACCGCTGCGCGCCCCCTAGGGGTCGCGAATTCACGGTTGACATGCATAATTGCATAACACGCATAAGTTGACATGCTTGCAAAATACAAAATCTTTTTTCATGTTTATTGAATTGTTTTTGTTTCTGGTCAAATGTTTGTGTGGTTATGTTTTTTTTTTTCTTATGTTTTGTTTTTGTACCTGTTTGTTTGTGAGCAGATCGTGATCGCCACTCCAGGCCGTCTCCTGGAGATTCTGAAACAGAAGGCCGTTCATCTCGGCGGCGTAAAGATCGTCGTCGTGGATGAGGTGCGGTCTCTGTCCATCTTCGTCATGTCCTTTCTCCTTTATTATCTTTTCCGGGGGAGAAAAAAATCCCTTTCTTTCTTCCGTCTCAGGCCGACACAATGCTGAAAATGGGATTCCAGCACCAAGTGCTAGAGATTTTGGAGCACGTTCCTGGCGAGCGTCAGACCTTGCTCACGTCCGCCACGCTACCCGAAGGAACGGAGCTGCTAACGTCGCGCCTGACCAGCGATCCCGTGTGCATTACGGTCGGCCGCAAGAACCAACCGTGCGCCAACGTCCGGCAAATCGTCGTCTGGGTGGAGGAGCCTTCGAAGAAAAAAAAACTCTTCGAGATCTTGAATGTAAGACATTTAGGGTGGTCAGATTTGATAGTTGATCATTTGATGGTTGGGGTAGGAAACCCGTTAACACCCTATATACCCCCCCCCCCCATTAATTACAGGACAGCAAGCTCTACCAGCCCCCTGTGGTGGTCTTCGTGGACTGTAAACTTGGAGCCGACCTTTTATGCGAAGCCGTCCACAAAGTGCTGGGTTTAAAAACCGTAGCCATTCACTCCGACAAGACGCAGTGGGAGCGGAACCGTATCCTCAAGGTCATTGTTTTTATTTTATGTAAATGTTGATTTATTCATCCATTCATTCATTCATCTTCTACCGCTATATCCGATCTTCCCTCGGATCACGGGGAGCCTGTGCCTATCTCAGGCGTCTATGGGCATTAAGGCAGGATACACCCTGGATGGAATGTCAACCCATCGCAGGACACACACACACACACACACACATTCATACACTAGGGACATTTTTTCCAAGATGCCAATCAACCTACCGTGCATGTTTTTGGACCGGGAGGAAACCGGAGAACCCGGAGAAAAACCCCCTGAGGCACGGGGAGAACATGCAAACTCCACACACACATGGTCGAGACGGGAATCAAACCCGGACCCTGGCGGTGTGAGGCGAACGTGCTAACCACTAAGCCTCCTGTAGGATATTATAATAAAACTTAAATCTTATAGTCATGTGACACAAACGTTTTTTTCCATATGTGCATATTGAAGAGGATTATTTGACAGTAATATTGTGTATTCAGTTCTGTTTCACTGTGTGTATGAATTTTTTAGGGTCTACTCGAGGGCCAGTTCGAAGTGGTGGTCAGTACAGGCGTATTGGGACGAGGACTCGACCTGGTCAATGTCAAGCTGGTGGTGAATTTCGACATGCCTGCTAACATGGACGAGTACGTTCATCAGGTATGACGTGGCTTTTATTATTTAAAATGCACACCTGGAAGTATTTTTGTGCATTTTCTAACCTTGGCACTGAACCTTCAGGACATATTGTATTTGCATTGTACAGATAGGTCGAGCGGGAAGACTGGGGCACAGAGGCACGGCGATCACCTTCATGAACAATAACAACAAGCGCTTGTTCCTGGACGTGGTGGAAAGAGTGAAGCCGACCGGCTCGCAGCTCCCACCGCAACTCCTCAACTCGCCACATCTTCTGGAACAGCAGAGGAGAGCCGGGAAAAGTCGCAAACGAGGCGGCGAGGATGTCGTGACCAAGAGCAATCTTATAGACATTATTAAAAGGCACGACAGAAGCCGTTATAAGAAGTGACTTTGGGTTTTTGGACAAGTTGTTTATCACGTGGAGTTATATTTTGAATAAATATTGCATATTTCATTTGCCAGTGTCTCAATGTGTCATTTGGTATACGATCCTGGGATCTTTTTTTGCTGTTACCCTAGAAAGAACAGTGTCAGCGTATGTGTTGAAATCCATGTTCCAGCAGCATCATGCAACCCCAGACCATGGTGCTACCACCACCATGTTTGAAAGTAAGAAAGGCACAATTTTCATGCATTCTGGAACCGTCAAAGCAGTGCTCGAGGACTCATGCATCTGTTTTTTAAGCACATTGCACATCGACAACTCTAAAATATATACCCATGTTTCATTTCTATAGTTTTGTCCCTTTAGAATTTGGTGCTTTGTATAATATGGGAACAATTTTGAGGAATAAGGAGCAGCTTTACGTCTCTGATTAGAGGTCAGTGATGTTACAAACATACAGCCTATTTTAATTATAGTTTGAATAGCTATGTTAGTCATTGAACTCTTTGTAATGTACTATAATAAGACTGCTCCTGTGCATGGCGGCTTAGGGGTTAGCACGTTCGCCTCACATTGCCAGGGTCCATGTTCGATTCCCGTCTCGGCCATGTGTGTGTGTGTGTGTGTGTGTGTGTGTGTGTGTGTGTGGAGTTTGCATGTTCTCCCCGTGCCTTAGGGGTTTTTCTCCGAGTTTTCCCCCGGTCCAAAAAGCACGGTAGGTTGATTGGCACCTTGGAAAATTGTCCCTAGTGTATGAATGTGTGTGTCCGGCACATTCCATCCAGGGTGTATCCTGCCTTAATGCCTATAGACGCCTGAGATAGACACAGACTCCCCTTGACCCGAGGGAAGAACGGATAAAGCGGTAGAAGATGGATGAATGAATGAATGAATGAAGATTGCTCCTGTGTTTCCCAGTCTCCTATATGTTGCATTTAACTTTGGAAATAAAACTTCAGTCTGGTGATTTTCCTTTTCTAATTATTAGGAAATTATGAATGAGAGAAATCCATTAAAAACCTAATTTTAGTGTAATGCGACGTTTAAGCTGTATTTCTGGCCCTTATAAGGAAAAAAAAAGAAAATTGGGCGTCTCGGATATAAAGGAAATGCCAACGAAACACTGCCCCTGCTGGTCAACAGGTAGTACTACAGCGTCTTGGTCCTCTAAGCCCGTTTGATGACGTCACCAAGCCCGTTCATCCAATGACGTTCCTCTTTCCCAGTTTTGAATTGAAGCGGCAAGATGGCGGCGTAAGCAGGAGAAACTTCAAGCGAATAAAAACAAGGTTGCAAAAAAGGTACATACATGTTTTTTGTTTATTGTTTTCCATTAGAAAGTGTACATTAAGCTTTATTAAGGGGTTTAAAGGTTTATTTTATTGCCATATACATATATATGCGTGTGTGCGTTAGAAAATAGTTTAATAAACAACTAGTGACAGTTAGTCACAATCAGTGTCACGTGATCAGCATGGCACCGAGAAAAACAGGTTATAAATAAGTATTCATTCATTCATTTATCTTCTACCGCTTTATACAATCTTCCCTCGGGTCACGGGGAGTCTGTGCCTATCTCAGGCGTCTATGGGCATTAAAGCAGGATACACCCTGGATGGAATGCCAACCCATCACACACACACACACATTCATACACTAGGGACAATTTTCCAAGGTGCCAATCAACCTACCGTGCATGTTTTTGGACCGGGGAGGAAACCGGAGAACCCGGAGAAAAAAACCCTGAGGCACGGGGAGAACATGCACAAACTCCACACATACATGGCAGAGATGGAAATCGAACCCGGATCCTGGCGGTGTGAGGCGAACGTGCTAACCACTAAACCACCGTGCCCTAAATAAGTATTCTTTTTTTATTATTATATTATTTAGTGTTGGAAAGCAGTGGTGTAAACAATGGAGGACAAGGAAGCAGGACCTTTGAGTCACTCAACTCAAGAGATCAACAAGACCTATATAATCTCCAGCTTGACCAGCAGATCTGATGAGGTGTCCAGCGCTGGTCGTCTGACCCTTCAGAGACGAAACACAAACACCAAACCCACGCCGGCTGGTGTTCAGGAGGCGTCCGAAAACGTCGAGAACCAACTTCAGGAGAAACGGTTAACTCTGCAAAGGAGAACCAGACCAGGAGGAGGAGGCCCCGAGAAGAGCTCTCATCCTCAACCGTCCAGTGTCCCCGAGAAACGAGGATGGACGTCGTCGAAAGTCCTGTCCGAGCCGAACCACAGAGCAGGATCGGCGTTCCCTGTGAGGTCCTTCAGCCTGAAAGAAAGAGGCGTGAAATCCAGCATAAAGGATCTCACTAGGCCACCGTTAAGCACTCCCGGGAAGATTACGGAGAAAGCCCGGAGCATTGGGAGAGATCAGAAAGCATCTTCAACCCCGACCGGGAAGACCCAGTTTGAGAGGATAACTCTGAAGAAAGAAGTGTTCGAGAAGCTCTCTGCAAAAGATCCCGCCTCAAAGCAGGTCGGCTCTGAAAGGCAGAAGCAGCCGGGCTCGGATTCCACCGCTGGCCCGATTCCAGGTGCGGGAAATAAAAAGGTTGCGGTTCTCTCTCAGAACCGGAGCACGATATCCAGTACGGTGAAGAAGACAGCCAATCAGCATCCAGCAGCGGCCAAGCCTCCCGTGCCTGAGACGCGGGTTTCAGGGAATCAGGCCTCACCTTTATCGCCCGAAGAGCTGCAGACGGAGAACAGTGCGGTGACGGTCGCAGTTCGAGTACGACCCCTGAGTCACAGGTAAGGCAGGAAGGAAAGAAAGAAAACGTAGTCGCGGTCGATTTATTTATTTATTTATTTATTTATCTCGCCTGTCATCTTTTTCGATTCTTCCTTTATTCCAGGGAAAACAATGTAAACGGACGGCAGGTGATTTTCATGCAGGGCCACGAGACCATAGTGCAGCATCCGGACACGAAACAGACCTACGCATTCTCTTTCGACTTCTGCTTCTACTCGGCCGATGAAAACGACGTGGCTTTCGCAGGACAGCGGACGGTTTACGAAAAGCTGGCCAGACCTTTACTTGAAAGGGCGTTCGAAGGATTTAACACTTGCCTTTTTGCGTACGGGCAAACAGGCTCCGGGAAATCCTACACGTGAGTCGTGGTGCTTAATGTGTCTGTATATGTATATGTATATGTATATGTGTGTGTGTGTGTGTGTGTATATATATATGTATGTATATGTGTATGTATTTATATATATATATATATTATATGTGAATGTGTGTGTATATGTCGTATATTATGTATATATGTATGTATGTATTATGTATATATATATATGGACATTCTCCATTCTCAGAATGTGTGTGTGTGTGTGTGTGTGTGTGTGTGTGTGTGTGTGTGTAGTGTATGTCTATGTTTATATGTATGTATATATATATATATATATAGTATCTATATGCTTGTGTATTATGTGTTTGTAGATATGTATGTATTTATATATATATATATATATATATATATATATATATATATATATAATGTATTTTTTGATTATTTTCCATGGGCATGCATGATGGGTTGTGATGTGTGTATATTGTGGGTGTGTGGTGTGGGGTGTCTTTGTATTATTTTTGTATATATATATATATATATATATATATATATATATATATATATATATCTATATGTAATGTATGATATATATGTATATGTATATGTATATATATATATATATATATATATATATATATATATATATATATATATATATATATGATATATATATATATATGTATTTTAATTTATTTTTGTTTATTTTCCAGCATGATGGGTTTGATGTGTGTATATTTGTGTGGTGTGTGTGTGTGTGGTGTATATAATATATATCTATATATATATATATATATATATATATATATATATATATATATATATATATATATATATATATATATATAGATATATATATATATATATATATATATATATATATATATATATATAAATGTATTTTTGTTTATTTTCCAGCATGATGGGTTTTGGCGAGGACGCCGGGGTCATACCGCGATTCTGCGAGGAGATTTTTGCAAGAGCGTCGAGCGCCGACAAAAACGACGTGAGTTTTTTACAGAATTGATTTTCACGTGGTTCACACAGGCTCCGCCCACCGAGCACGACATCATTTTTGTCACAAACTATCTTTCTGTAATTTTTGTGTATTGTTTGTTTTTCCTGTCTGTTTCCATCCATTTCTTTCTTTCTGTCATTTGCTTGTGTGTTCTCTCTTTCTGATGTTTTCCTATTTCTTTTTTTTATTTTATTTAAGGTTATTCCAAGGTCCACTGGTCTACTTGGCCTTTCTTTCTTTCTTTCTTTGTTCAGTCTTTCTTTCAGTCTTTCTGTCAATCAATCTTTCTTTTGTTTGTTCCTTCCTTTGAATGTTTTTTTTTTCTAGTTCAGGTTTCCTTTCTATTAAAGTCCCTTTATTTCAAGCTCCATCTTGTCTTTTTATTCGTTAATTCTGCTCTATATTTATTTCATTCATGCAAGCTTTACCATTTCGTCCTTTACATGTTCTGTTTATTCCGGTGTTACTTTCGTTCTTTTACGTTCTTCCTTTTTGTATTATTTTGACTTCTTTCTTTCTTTCTTTCTCTAAAGCTACACTGTCACTGCATTTTTTCCCTATATACAGGTTTGAGTGTCCTCGTTCATATTGAATGCTTGTGTGTCTAACCAGCAGGATTTAATGCTTCCATATGTTCATATCTAGGTGACTTGTCATCTGGAGATGAGCTACTTCGAGGTTTATAACGAGAAGATCCACGATTTGCTCGTAGTAACGGACGAGCAAAACCAGAAGAAGATGCCTGTAAGGAAAATGCTGGGGGGGGGTTTAAAAATACTTGAAAACACTGCGTTATTAATAAAACATACACTTATTTATTACACCGTCTTTATACAAAGCATGTTCGATTCAGTTCCACTTGATCACTACTTTTCCATGTTGACCGTAGTTGCGGGTGAGAGAACACCCGACTGAAGGGCCGTACGTGGCGGATCTTTCTACGTAAGAAATCCTGCCGTTTTATAACTTTATACATTTGCCTTTTTTTGATTTGCTGTTGGATGTAATTAATAGTTTGTGTTGGTGTGAATAGGAACGTGGTCACTTCATATACTGACGTGCAGGTATAGTGCTGCTGTTCTGGTCATTTATTTCTTTACACGCTTTTTTCTTTCTTTCTTATTTATTTATTTATTTATTTGTTTATTTTAGTTTGTGATGATAATCTTTCCTTCATTCATTTTTGTTTGTATTCTTTCTTCCTGTTGTTTACTATTTTTTTCATTCTTTTAAGATTTAAGACTTAACAAGCTCCACTGTCCTTTCATTCTATCTTCCGTGCCACGTTTTCTTTTTTTATTTACTGTTCTTTCTTTAAAATGTCCTCTTTTTATTTCATGTTTTTTTTTACTTGTAAAGTTGTTAGTTTGCTTTTTTCTGTGCTCTTTCATTTTTGCCTATATATATAATATATATTATATATATATATATATAGATATATATATATATAGATATATATATATATATATATAGATATATATATATATATATATATATATACTATATATATATATATATATCCATACATACATACATACACATACATACAATACATACACACACACATACACACACACACACACACACACACACACACACACACACACACACACACACACACACACACACACACACACACACACACACACACACATATATGTCCCATGTTTCTTTCTTTGCCCCCCACTGTTTCCTCACTGCCCCCATGTGCACTTTCAGACATGGCTTGAGCTCGGAAACAAACAGCGAGCGACTGCTGCTACGGGCATGAACGACAAAAGCTCCCGATCTCACTCCGTCTTCACGTTGGTCATGACACAGACTAAGGTCAGCCTTCCATCATAAATCCTCCAAACACGTTCCTCAGCGTATTCATTCAGCACAGGGACAAAACCAACACAAAATGTAATTTAATTATCCCCATTTCCGTTTGCATCCAGACGGAATTAGTGGAAGGAGAAGAACACGATCACAGGATAATCAGCCGAATCAACCTGGTGGATTTGGCAGGCAGCGAGCGCTGCACCACCGCCCAGACCAGCGGAGACCGGCTGAGGGTACGCACACCATCCGGAAGTCCTGCGCTGCTGTTTATTTAATGCTTTTCTGTTTTGAACGTTGGTACATTTTACTTCCTTTGCCTGATTAGGAGGGAGCAAGTATCAACAAGTCTTTGCTCACTCTGGGGAAGGTGATTTCGGCACTCTCTGAGCAAGCTCAGGGCCGAAAGAAAGTCTTCATCCCGTACAGAGAGTCGGTCCTGACATGGTGAGAACTATTATTTAAAATTTCAGCGTGCACAAGCTATTTAATTTGTATAGCAAATGGCTACTTCTTGTAAAATAGTACTGAACTATATATTGGGGGGGGGTGGAAGCAGTACTGATAAATGATGTAAGTGATATACTGTACTGTACTGTACTGATGTACTGTAAGTGATATAAATATGAATATATTTATTTACAAATAAAGGGCACGGTGGTTTAGTGGTTAGCACGTTCGCCTCACATCGCCAGGGTCCGGGTTCGATTCCCGTCTCGGCATGTGTGTGTGGAGTTTGCATGTTCTCCCCGTGCCTCAGGGGTTTTTCTCCGAGTTCTCCGGCTTTCTCCTGGTTAAAAAACATGCACGGTAGGTTGATTGGCACCTTGGAAAATTGTCCCTAGTGTATGAATGTGTGTGTGTGTGTGTGTGTGTGTGTGTGTCCTGTGATGGGTTGGTATTCCATCCAGGGTGTATTCTGCCTTAATGCCCATAGACATAGCCCATAGCCCTGAGATTGACACAGACTCCCCGTGACCCGAGGGAAGATCGGATAAAGCGGTAGAAGATGAATGAATTTACAAATATAGTTATATAAGTAATAAATGATGAATAATACCTATATATCGCACAGTCAAATGTGCAAATGCAAACGGCTATCGCCTCTAGAGGCCACTCTTGTAATAACACCGGACCTTCTCGGCTTCTTTAGCAACAGACGCAAACCGGAAAAACTATCACATTCAACCCGGAGAAAAACCCCCTGAGGCACGGGGAGAACATGCAAACTCCACACACACATGGCCGAGACGGGAATCGAACCCGGACCCTGGCGGTGTGAGGCGAACGTGCTAACCACTAAACCACCGTGCCCCTTATCTGTAAATTAATATATTCATATTTATATGAATTTTTCATCACCCTCTAGTCTTTGTGAATATATTTAAAGATGGCCTTGTCAAGCAATTAATAAAAAAAATGTGAATTATTGTTTGTTAATTTGCTAATTATTAAAATTGAGTTCATGTCACACAGTACAAGTCATCGCTGATTCGACCTCTAGAGGGCGCTGTTGTACTGTATAAGGACAGATGGTTTTCTCCAGCACATACGTGACCTGGAAAAACTATCGGTATAAAACTTTATGCTCTTGGAACCCTAGGAATGATCGTCGTTAGTGGGATTTGACCACATGATCATCTAACGAGTAACCTAGACCAAATTTTCTCATAAACTTTGGGCTTTTTTTTCTCGTTTAATTCATTGTGTGTTCTAAATCTTTCCAAACCAATGTAATTGCCTGACCAGGTTCTCTATCCCTCTCTGACCTGCAGGCTGTTGAAGGAAAGCCTGGGCGGAAACTCCAAAACGGCCATGATCGCGACCCTGAGTCCGTCCACGAGCAACATCGAAGAGAGCCTGAGCACTCTGCGCTACGCCCAGCAGGCTCGTCTGATCATCAACGTCGCCAAGGTCAACGAGGACAACAACGCCAAGCTGATCCGAGGTCAGTGCGTCCACGCGCACACTGGCCGGTTCTGGCCAGAAATGCCCTTGTTTTCCGTTCAGTATTGGGCAGTAGATTAATGCGCCCCGGGTTTGCACGTGTGCATCGACAGAGCTGAAAGCCGAGGTGGAGAAGCTCCGGGCGGCCCAGATGAGCTCCCAGGGCATCGATCCCCAGAAGATGAGACAATTCCAGCAGGAAATCTTCACCCTGAAGTCTCAGCTCTGTCAGCAGGAACGCGAAATGGCCGAGGTGCACAGGTAAGCACTAGATTTCATTCGCCTGGGATCAGACGTCTTGAACGATACACGAATGTGATCCCGTCTCGCATTAGGACGTGGAAGGAGAAGCTGGAGCACGCCGAGAGAAGAAAGCGCGAAGAGACGAAAGAACTCCAGGCAGGTGTTTTTCCTTCTCTTTATCGCTCTTACAATGCAGCATGCTCACATATTCACCGCCCCCCCCCCTCCCCTCCCCTCTTTCCTTCCTTTCTCCATATATCAGCGTGTAGGCATCACATTTAAAGTGGATAACCGGCTCCCTAACCTTGTGAACCTGAACGAGGATCCTCAGCTGTCAGAGATGCTCTTATACATGATTAAGGAGGGGCAGACCAAGGTCGGCAAGCTCAAGTCGGAGTCGGCCCACGACATCCAGCTCTCCGGGGCTCTTATTGCTGATGAACATTGGTAAGATGCCATAATAAAACAGCATAACACCCCATTTTGGGATCCGGGCGCCTTGAATTCCACAAGGACGTCTGGATATTGAGGACTTTTACTGTTGGTAAAAAAATAATAATAAAAATAAATAAATAAAAGGCAGGCGTCTGATTGGCTCTCTGGTTTTTGCCTGACCACCTTTATTATAAATCTCTCAGGTGGTTAGTATTTTAAATACACACATGCGTAGGAACGTTTAATGCTGCTGAGGAGTGGAGAAATCAATCTTCATATCAACACTAGTCACTTATTGTTCATTTCTTTCTGTTGTTGATTATCTTCCTAATTCGTCAAAGTATGCAGAATAAAATCGTTCTTTACCGATGCGAATGTGTTTCAAACGACGCATCACATGACAACTTGTATTCAATGTCTATATAATGTGGATATATAAACTAGTGTTGCATGATATACCGATACAAGAAACGTATCGCGATACCCTGCTTTTAAAAATGATACGATTATTTTTTTTATAACCAATACTTAAAAATAAGTGATTTTGTAGTTATGAGTGTTGGACTATAGGGGGCACACTGTGCATGCAAAATGTATTTATTTATTTATTTCTCGGATGCACTCGGGCTTTCATGCTGATGAAACTTAATGCATGAAGCTTTGTAAATAATTAACATTTACAGTTTATTTATGATTTTAGTTTAAATCATTCTTTGTTTCAGCAGACAACAAACATTGGGTTCTTATCAATAAATAAAAAAGTTCATTATTCAATTTCAGCAATTTTTCTTTTGCCATAGTATTGATTGGATATTGGTATCATGATATTTAATCGAGGTATCGTATCGAAGTCAGAACTGTGTTTTGTTTAAATGTTTTTTTTTTTTTTTAGCAGACAACAAACATTGGGTATTTATTAATAAATAAAAACAGTTTGAATTTCTGCAAATTCTTTGCCATAGTATCGATTAAGTATTGGTATCATGATAATAATTATTGTAGGTATCGTATCAAAGTCGAAGAATTGTGGAACGCTTTGTAGGATTAAACCGAATGTGTGACATTTTAGAAATAGCTTCTTGAATACATCTTATCTATTAATATGTAAATTTCTTCTGATCTCTCGTTTTATTGATTATATTCTAAATTAATTGCGTTTATTTTTTGTGTGGCTTTTCTGATTTGTCCCATTTCTCTTTCAGCGTTATCTCTAACGTTAACGGTACGGTCAGCATCACCCCCATGGAAAACGCCAAGACCTTCGTGAACGGAAACCTCGTCTCCGAAGCCACTGTCCTGCACCACGTGAGCGAAACGCGACACTGTGAACTCGCAGGTTTGCCGTTTAGCGTTTTAACTCCGCCGTTATTTCCACGTTTTTATTCAGGGGGACCGAGTGATTCTCGGAGGAGACCACTATTTCCGATTCAACCACCCGGCCGAGGTGCAGTGTGGAAAGCGAGCGTCCTGTTGGAGCAACGGAGATGGCCAGAAGGACTTTGAGTTCGCCAAGAACGAGCTACTTTCTGCTCAAAGAGCTCAGTGAGTTCACAGATGAGTTTCAAACGTCCATTTTATTTTTCAATCCATTATAATATAGAGGCCAGACACCTTTTTAAAAAAAAAAAATCTTTTTCATGCTTCCCATTTCTTTTTCTACTCGTTTTGCTTGTTTGGAACTCTACATCTGGTAAAAAAACATCTCATCTGGTAAAAAAAAAAAAAGTTTTGGAACTGCAGTGTCAGTGTTTCGCCTCTAGAGGCCGCTCTTGTAATAACAGAGGTCTAGAAGGCAGAAAACCAACAGTATGTGTTTAAATCTAATCTAAACTCAAGAATTTCTCTTAAAACGAGAAAATTCCACATTTCGAGCTCGTAAATATGAATGAAGGATTGAGGGAATGACGATATTTGTTAAAGTGGAGAATATTAAAGTAGTTAAGATCATATCTAAAATATAAAATAAAATTTTAGATATCTAAAATATCTAAAATCATATATAAAATGAAATATTAACTGTAAGATACACTTGTATACATATATGTATAAACTAAATGTGAGTAATGTAATGAAAAAAAAACGATTTAATTTTTACATTCTTTTAATTCTATTTAATCGGTGTAATTTGTTTCAATTTACTCAGTATAATAAGTGTAATGTGATTATAAGCAGGCATTTTAATTAAAGTTGTTCCAAAAATGTTGCAAAATGTTAATAGTAATAAATGCAATAAATAATACGTTTATAATAAAAGTAATATTTTTTTAAATTTTATTTCATTTGTGTTTCGCATTTCTACTTCCTATCGTATTCATGGTCATATTTGAAGTTTGTATTCGTATTTATTTATTTATTTATTTATTTATTTATTTATTTATTTATTTATTTATTTATTATTTATTTTTTAATCCACTCCATATGTTTTTGTCTCCAGACTTGAGGCAGAGATTGAAGACGCCCGACTGAAAGCCAAAGAAGAAATGATGCAGGGGATCCAAGTGGCCCGTGACATGGCCCAGAAAGAGTTGTCTGACCAAAAGTTCCACTACGAGAACCGGATCAAAACCCTGGAGAAAGAACTTGTACGTTAAAGTCATTGTTTATTACCACCACGAATGCGATGTACACACTTCTGTTTACAAGAAAGATGTTTTTTATTATTTATTTTTTTAAGGAGGATGAGAATGAAAGGAAAAGATCTGAGGAGCTCGAGAGGCAGAAGGTCGCCAGCAAGATGGAGGAACTGCGCAGCGCAAAGTCTTTCCTAGAACAAGAAATGAGCCTGCATAAGAAACGCTTACAAATGGAGACCCAGGCTGCCAGACAGGCCATGGTCGATAACGATATCCGTCACGCTAAAATCCTCGAAGCGCTGGAAGCGGAGAAGAAGAAAATCGCCGAAGATCTCTGCAACATTCAGAAGAAACGCGCCCTGAAGGTCAACCAGACCCCAAAGTCCGGTAGGTGAAATATCCATCCCTTTTCTAGCATTCTAACATTGAATCAGTGCTTAAATAGGAACTCTGGGTGTGTTATTTGCTGTTATTTATCAGGATTGGTGTTATAAATTAAAAACTCCTAGAAATATGACCAGACTATGAAGGTCATTGCGTTGTTTATGACCTAGCTGTGTTTGTCTGTCAGCGCCATAAGGTCCAAAATATTATCTTATCTAATACAACAACAAATATATACATAAATCGTAAACGTCTGATTTGACTTGACATTTTAGGTTAAAAACAATCTGTTTTTCACACAGAGTCCCTATTTACTGTTATGGTTACCTTCCGGGAAGATTTTCTGTGTGTGTGTGTGTACATGTATGTGTATATATGTGTGTGTATATATATATATATATATATATATAGATATATATATATATATATATACTATATATATATATATATATATATATATATATATATATATATATATATATATAATCGGGGGCACGGTGGCTTAGTGGTTAGCACGTTCGCCTCACACCGCCAGGGCCCGGGTTCGATTCCCGTCTCGGCCATGTGTGTGTGGAGTTTGCATGTTCTCCCCATGCCTCAAGGAGGTTTTTCTCCTGGTTCTCCGATTTCCTCCCGGTCCAAAAACATGCACGGTAGGTTGATTGGCACCTTGGAAAATTGTCCCTAGTGTATGAATGTGTGTGCGCGCCCTGCGATGGGTTGGCATTCCATCCAGGATGTATCCTGCCTTAATGCCCATAGACACCTGAGATAGGCACAGACTCCCCGTGACCCGAGTGAAGATCGGATAAAGTGGTAGAAGATGAATGAATGAAATATATATGTGTGTGTGTGTGTGTGTGTGTGTGTGTGTATATATAGATATATATATATAATGTATGCCATGTAATTTGATCATATAATGACCATGTTTATCTGACTGACTGTATTTCCTCTCATTACGTAGCTCCTCCACAGTGGGGCGCCATGAAATTGTCTCTCATGATCGAAGAAGCGAACAAAATAAGCACCAAATTTAAGAAACACACTGTGTTCGGCAGGTTCGTATCTTTCTTTCTTTTTTCTCCTTTTTGTAGTCTATACTTTGGTGTTTTTCAGATTCAGTGATAAATCACGCATCTTGAAATTTCCCTCCTCTTCAGGCATGAAGTATCCGAGACTGAGAACGTCGGAGGAAACCCCGAGATACAAATACAAGTACAGAACACAAAATTGGGCATCTCTACTTTTTGGAGCATGGAGAAATTCCAGAGTAACTTGGCTGTCATGCGGGAGCTCGATCGAGTATGTAGAAATAAACATTATTTATTTGTTTATTTGTTTGTTTGTTTATTTTCCCGGCCGCGCACAAGCATTTCACTGAATTTTGGCTGTTTAAAGAGGTAAAGATAAAAATGTGATGAATGAATATACTGAAATAATAAAAAGGACACACTGGATAAATAAATGTATTGGGTCATCTGACTTTTCCAGCCCTGTGTGATTCTGTTCTTACAAAATGTTATTAAAAAAAGAAATATTGTGGAAAAAGGAAAAGAAAAAAAAAAGTTAAAAAAAACAAATATATATATATTTGGTATAAAAGTGCAAGTTTTTTATGGCATATAAAATAAGATGTATTTTCTGTTTTTTATTAAATGTTATTATTGTTATTTATAATTTACTTTCAGAAATTAACTTTAAAAGATGGTGATTTAATATATTTATTTCTTTTTGGTCACGCCATACAAACAAATCCCAGCTGTTGTACCGATAACATGCACGTTACGTGGATATGAGCATGGATTTGATTCCTGAACGATGCATCTCGCTTATTCACGTCTCCTGTTCGTGTCACTCGTAGGGAGTTTGCTCCTCCAAAGATGACGACGAGGTGTTTTACGACCCCAACGACCGCTGGGAGCCGGATATCTCTACAGCGTCCGCGGAGTCGTCTTTTTCTCGACGAAGGTACTTTCTTTAAAAAATAAAGTAAATAAAAAAATCTTGCATAATAGGGTCAAAAGTATCGGAATATAAAGTATGTGGTTCTTCACCAAAACCAAATCTTACATTTTCCCTTCACATGTATTTGCATGTATTCCCCCCGCCCACCCCCCCCCACCCCCCCCCCCCCCCCCCCCCCCCCCTTTCTTTTCTTTCTCTCGGCTACTCATGGCTCACAGGCTGTTTTTCCGTTTAATTATAGAATATCGTAGAAATTCAGCTTTTTAGTCGGTGAAAGTCATTTGATATTTGGCTTAATCCCTGATCAGCACTTTGTGGATGAAATGAGTCCAAAATCAACAGAGCAAATAACGATTTTAATGCAAAATCCGATGTTAAAAAGAGAAAATCGTTTTTTTTTTTTATATGGTTTTGGCGTCGACAAACTTTTGTCCCTGTAGTGTACTTTTATTTTTTATTTTTAATCTCATTTTTTTTGCTTGATTCCTGACCGGCGAATAATATTAACATTACAACACTACATAAATGTCCCAAATAACAGCTCACGATGTTCATCCATTGATCTATCTATCTATCTATATCTATCTATCTATCTATCTGTCTATCTGTCTATCTATCTATCTATCTATCTATCTCACACATATCTATCTATCTATCTATCTCACACATATCTGTCTATCTATCTATTCTCACACACATCTGACTATCTATCTATTCTCACACATATCTGACTATCTATCTATTCTCACACGTCTGCTATCTATCTATCTATCTATCTCACACACATCTATCTATCTATCTATCTCACACATATCTGAATATCTATCTATCTATCTATCTCACACATATATGACTCCTATTATCTATCTCTCTATCTATCTATCTATCTATCATATCTATCTATCTATCTTCTCACACATATCTGTCTATCTATCTATTCTCACACATATCTGACTATCTATCTATTCTCACACATATCTGACTATCTATCTATTCTCACACATATCTGACTATCTATCTATTCTCACACGTCTGTCTCTATCTATCTATCTATCTATCTATCTATCTCACACTTATCTATCTATCTCACACATATCTATCTATCTATCTATCTCACACATATCTATCTATCTATCTATCTCACACATATCTATCTATCTATCCCTATCTATCGTTCTATCTTACACGTGTATGTCTATCTATCTATCTCACATGTCTGTCTGTCTGTCTGTCTATCTATCTTAAACATGCATATCTATCTCACACATCTGTCTGTCTATCTATCTATCTATCTATTCTCACACGTCTATCTATCTATCTATTATCACATGTCTATCTATCTATCTATCTATCTATCTCACACATATCTATCTATCTATCTATCTCTCACATATCTATCTATCTATCTATCCCTATCTATCTTTCTATCTTACACGTGTATGTCTATCTATCTATCTCACATATCTGTCTGTCTATCTATCTTAAACATGCATATCTATCTCACACATCTGTCTGTCTATCTATCTATCTATTCTCACACATATCTGACTATTCTCACACGTCTATCTATCTATCTATTATCACCTATCTATCTATCTATCTATCTATCTATCTATCTATCTATCTATCTATCTGTCTCACATATCTATCTATCTATCTATCTCACACATATCTATCTATATATCAATCTGTCTATCCCTATCTATCTTTCTATCTTACACGTGTATGTCTATCTATCTATCTCACATATCTGTCTGTCTGTCTATCTATCTTAAACATGCATATCTATCTATCTCACACATCTGTCTGTCTGTCTATCTATCTATTCTCACACATGTATGTCTATCTACCTATCTATCTATCTATCTATCTATCTCTATCTATCTATCTATCTATCTATCTATCTATCTATCTATCTATCTATCTATCTATCTATCTATCTCACACATGTCTATCTATCTAGCTATCTAACACATGTCTATCTATCTTTCTATCTCTCTATCTCTCACACATATTTATCTGTCTGTCTGTCTATAGGAGCAGGAGTTTGCTGAAGAGCAGACGCATCTCTGGGCGTCTTTATGAGATCCGAGTTCACCCCATTCAGAGTTTAAACTGCACTGCTGCAGAACCCACAGGTACGAGATAATCGTGTGGGGTTGTTTTTTTTTTTTTTTTTTGCGCTTCAGCCTGAACTGGAAATACGCTTATTTTAAAATCCCACAAATAAAGTGGGATGTATTTCTATCCATCATTGCTTCAAAGGTGTTTCTTTTTTTCTTCCCCAGGCCTGATTAACATGAGCAAACCCCCGTCTCACACCTCCAGCAGCTCGGACTCGGCCCTTCCCGGCATCTGCAAGGATCTGATAGCAGCCGCCGTTTCTCGTCTGCGCTCGAGTTCGTCTGCAGACGACGGCGAGAGCCTGGCGGACAAACTCGCGCTGGACCTCCTGTCCGTTTTCGACGCCGCGAACGCCATCGCGGGCCTGTACTCGCGGCTGGATGACAACAGCCAGGAGAACTGTAAGCTTTTCATCACTTTATTACCCATCATGTGCGTCCCAATACTTTTGCCCCTACAGTGTAACGGACTTACTTAATGTGCTCGTTTTTTTTTTTTTTTTTTTTTTGTGTCCGCAGTGTTTGCGTGCAGCACCGAAGCGCTGAGTCATCTTGTGAAGGCTACGTCAGCTCTCGAAAGGGCCGCGTTCGTTACCAGGCACTGGATCTCGGCGCTCACGTGCAGCCCTCGCTCCGCCTCCCAAACTATGGAAGAGCTCAAGAGTGAAGTAAAGAACACGGGAGGATATTTTCAGCTCCTCGTTCAGGTACTTACGGCGAGGGCGACACTTCGCACACATGCCTGGTCTAAACAGTGCGGACATTTATGATTCTTTATGGGGCTGGAACAACATTGAGCCTGTTAGAATGTAATACTTGGGTTTGTTTTTGTTTTTTTTTTCCTGACCGGATACAGAGTGTAAAATTGTTCTTATTTCAAAGCCAGTTGGAAAATTCAACAAATTATCCATTCATTCATTCATTCATTCATCTTCTACCGCTTTATCCGATCTTCTCTCGGGTCACGTGGAGTCTGTGTCTATCTCAGGCGTCTATGGGCATTAAGGCAGGATACACCCTGGATGGAATGCCAACCCATCACACACACACACACACTCACACACATTCATACACTAGGGACAATTTTCCAAGGTGCCAATCAACCTACCGTGCATGTTTTTGGACCGGGGAGGAGGAGGAAACCGGAGAGGAGAACCCGGAGAAAAACCCCCTGAGGCACGGGGAGAACATGCAAACTCCACACACACATGGCCGAGACGGGAATCGAACCCTGGCGGTGTGAGGCGAACGTGCTAACCGCTAAGCCACCGTGCCCCATCACAGACTATCCAGTGGGAGTCTTTTAGCCAGTGAATTTGTTGTTGTTGTTGTTGTTATTATTATTATTAAGGCTCAGAGGACATTTGAATTCAGCATGTCTATACAAGTCCCTACTGAGGAAGTCGGATGAGTGTGCCCGAGAGGAACCGGAGCAAAAAGGGAAGCATGTGATTCTGGGTGATGTAAGATAGTAGAGTTATAAATCATTCAGGTGTATATAAATAAAAACTAAAAAGGAGCCAATAGGAGTCGATCGGATGAATGAGTTCATACTTCATTATTCTATTAGTAAAGGTGCCAACAATTATGCACAGCCCTTTGATCTGGGAGATTGGTTTTGAGAGGGAGGAGGCCTGGGGTACAGAGAGCGTTGTCTCTCTCTCTCTCTCTTTTTCCTTCTTGCTTTCTCCTTTCTTTACCTGAATCTCTTCTTACATTCTTAATCTTTTTTTCCCCCTTTTATTTCCTTTTCTCTCTGTCTCCTTTCTTTCTTTTTTTTTTTTTTTTTTTTTCTTTCTTTCTTTCTTTCTTTTCCTAAATCTTTTTTTTTCTTATGCTTAAACTTTCCCTCTTTGTTCCCCTCTTTATTCTCTTCTATTGCTTTTCTTTCTTTCTCTCTCTCTTTCCTTTGTTCTATCCCTAAATATTTTCTTATTCTTAATCTTTCCCCTTCTATTTCTTTCTTTCTTTCTTTTCTTCCTTTCCTTCCTTTATTTCTTCCTTCCATTCTTTCCCTAAATCTTTTTTCCTTAATCTTATTCAATATTTGCCTTTTCCTTTCTTTCTTTCTTTCTTTCTTTCTTTCTTTCTTTCTCTTTTTTCCTTCCTTTCTTTCCCTAAATCTTTTCTTAAATCTCTTTCTTTCTTTCTTTCTTTCTTTCTTTTCTTCCTTCATTTCCTTCCTTTTCTTTCTTCCTTCCTTTCTTTCCCTAAATATTTTTTCCTTAATCTTATTCAGTATTCGCCTTTTCCTTTCTTTCTTTCTTTCTTTTTCTTTTTCTTCCTTCCTTTCTTTCCTTTTCTTTATTTTCTTTCTTTCTTCCTTCCTTTCTTTCCCTAAATCTTTTTTCCTTAATCTTATTCAATATTCGCCTTTTCCTTTCTTTCTTTCCCAATTTTTTTTCATATTACTAATTTTTCCCCTTCTATTCGCATTTTCCTTTCTTTATTTCTTTTTCTTTCTTTCTTTCTTTCTTCCTTCCTTCCTTTCTTTCCCTAAATCTTTTTTCCTTAATCTTATTAAATACGTTTTTTTTTTTTCCCAAGAACGTGTTTAAATGTATTGCTGATATTCTGCTGAATCTTCAGGGCTGTGAATCTGAAATCTCCTCGATGGTGACGGAGGCTCAGAGGAAGATCAGTAAGAGTACGGATGCAGCTCTGAGCGTCACTGCTCACCTGGCGGCAGTAACCGGCACGCAACTTCATCTGCCTCGACTCGGATCCAACGCTGTAGGCAAAGTGAGGTTCGCTTTATAGCGCTGTGGAACGTTTCCGTATTTTCCTGCTCTGTATTTTGAAGCCTCTTTTTTCCCGCGTCTTCGCTCAGAGGACCGCGGGGACTTGCGTACGGGCGGGAACATGCCGAGGTGTGAGAGCGCTTCAGGACGAGGCTCTGTTCATCAGCCGAGAGATGCTCAGACATGCTCAGTTAGCGCAACCTAGAGCTCAGGTTCCTGTCTTTTTTTTTTCCCGATACTATAAAACCTTTACGTAAAACTTTTTATCGGTAACTCTCTCTCTCTCTCTCTCTCTCTCTCTCTCTGTCTCTTTTTCTCTCTTTTTCTCTCTTTCTCATGTTCCAGATTTTACAAAACCTGAAGGTGAAAATGCAGGAAGTGGCCAAGAAATTGCAAAACTACATCCAGTGCACCATGCGGGTATGTATTATTAATATACAGGATGGAGACGGGACATTTTGGCTCCGGCTTTTGGAACCACTGTGACCTCATATAGGACTCCTCACTATTAGTTATTTTCGAGCCATTTCTTCAGAATCACATGTAATCACATGAAAAGATGTATGTTGAACGATATATCGGTACTAGAACGGTATCGCGATACCCTGATATTAAAATGATACAATTCTTCATTTTATTAGTATCGGTACTTACATTTACAGCATTTGGCAGATGCCCTTATCCAGAGCGACTTACAAGTGAGCAACGGAGGGTTAAGGGCCTTGCTCAAGGGCCCACTAGTGGCGACTTGGTGGGGGTGGTGGTGTTTGAACACCTTAACCACTGGGCTAGCACCTCCCTCCCTCCCTATTTAACGATTGTAGTTGCGAGTTTTGGACTATAGGGGGCAGTGTGTGCACATTGTGTGCATGCCAAATTCCCCCCCCCCTCCCTGATGGAAATTGAGGAAAGAAACTTTGCCCCATAGTATCGATTTTGCGACTGTTATCATGATGTTTTATCAAGGTGTCGCATCGAAGCCAAAGTTTCGCTATTGTGGCAACACTAGAGCAGACCGAACATGATCATGACGTCATGACAACTGATAATAATACTGAAATCCACCATATTTATCAAAGCCCTTGTGACGACCACTCTCCTCCTGCGTTAGAACTAAAGCAAGGGTTTCTAAACACGTCCCGTTCCCCTGCAGCACCACGTCCTAGCAGCGAGAAACCCAACACCGGACTGTACAGCCCATAACGGGTCACGGTGCTCAGTCAGGCTTATCGGGGACGTCTCGGGGCCACGCTGTCGTTAAGATAAACCCACGTGCCGAGCCAAACATCATCCGTCACCCTTTATTTCAAATTCAGCAGAACGCCATTGTTCTGTTCTTTATCCCTCCGTACACTGGGACACAAAGATTAGACCTTACAAATCCAGTCCGCATCCTTTTCCTTTTGATCGGACCCAAGGATTTATAGGGCGAATGATATTCTTGATACGACCTGCTTTAGATCTCCGACCTCAACCCTATTGGGATGAGTTATACCCCAGACCTCCCCGTCTGCATTAGTACCTAAAGCTCAACCAATAGTGGGTTTTACCGCTCGTGTTTGCTAATAATAATTGATATAAATGTCAATATATTTCCCAAGAAACATAATTATCTAATTAATCAATTATAAATATCTCCCTGCAGTAGTACTATTGTGATACCCCTGTTTTAACAAAATGATTCTTCATTTTTTTTAATACCAGAACTTAAAAATTAAGGATACGGTTCCAAGTGTTGGACTATAGGGGGAGTGGGGGGGACGTATGTGCACATTGCGCTCGTGCCGAATTTATTTATTTATTTATTTATTTTCCTCTCTGATTCACTTGGACTTTAATGCTGACGAAACTTTGTAAATTAAAAATGAGCATTTATTATCTATTTTATTAAGAAATAAAAGCAAACTTCCATTATTCGTTCATTGAAAATAGTATCGATTTGGTATTGGTATCATGATATTTAATCTAGGTATCGTATCGAAGTCAAAACAAATAGCGTGTCGTGTCAGTGATTGGCCTGTAGAGGCCGCTCTTGTGACGGAATTGGATTTTGATTTCAGTGCTCTACGTTAAAGCCTTTTTGTGACAAATCGCAGTGGGGCATCTTCCCAGGAGATTTCCCACGTTTTATAAATGGTAAACAAGTTTGAAATGGGATGATCAAAAAAGTTAAAGCACGGTGGTTTAGTGGTTAGCACGTTCGCTTCACACCTCCAGGATCCGGGTTCGATTCCCGTCTCGGCCATGTGTGTGTGGAGTTTGTGCATGTTCTCCCCGTGCCTCAGGGGGTTTTTCTCCGGGTTCTCCAGTTTTCTTCCCTGGTCCAAAAAACATGCAGGGTAGGTTGATTGGCACCTTGGAAAATTGTCCCTAGTGTATGAATGTGTGTGTGTGTGTGATGGGTTGGCATTCCATCCAGGGTGTATCCTGCTTTAATGCCCATAGACGCCTGAGATAGGCACAGACTCCCCGTGACCCGAGGGAAGATCGGATAAAGCGGTAGAAGATGAATGAATGAATGATCAAATG
>JACRUU010000005.1:9550973-9573473 GCA_030449085.1 Kryptopterus vitreolus | reverse complement strand
TATATATATATATATATATATATATATATATATATATATATATATATATATATATATATATATATATATATATATATATATATATATATATATATATATCTATAATCGGACTATTTTGTTAGTTCTAGTCTTAAGCCTTAAGCTATAATAAATCTTACCAGCAAATATCTCCTGCCTCATCTTTCACAGGTACCTTAATCCTGAAATTCCTGGGCCGAAACGAGCTCCAGTCGGCCCGTCTGCTGCACAACTTCTCCACCATGAACGCCTCGACCATCTGCGCTCGCCTCCAGTTTAATCCCGATTGTCACGGGCTTTCCACCGTGTTTTCTTATTCCATACGCTCCTTCATTAATGAGTTCCAGCTCCGAGCCCGGGTCATGCCAAACCGACCGGTCGAGCTCGCTCTGATGGTGCACGGAAACCACGGCCCTTTCCTTTCGGCCTTCGCCAACGACGCCTCCTGGCACTCCGTGTGTATGAGCTGGATGGGAGATGGGGGTGAGTGGACCATGTCGGCGGACGGTAAGGAAATTCAAAGTGGTGTTTCCCTGTACCCGTCGGGCTCCATCGGGGCCGGCGGCATTTTCATCATAGGCCAAGAACAAGACGCGTTCGGGAGCGCTCTTCAAAGCGACGAAGCCTTCTGTGGCAGCGTTACTCAGCTGCACATGTGGGATCGGGTCCTGGATGCCAGCAAGATCCAAGCTATGGAGAAAAACTGCTCATATGTTCCGTCTGGGTTGCTTTTCAAATGGGGCAGTTCTGGGATGGAAATGACACCTTCTCTTCAGACTCACTGGGGCTACATCGATTGTGAAGGTACAACGATGTTGTACACTTGCTGCATTGCATCATGGCTTATTGAAATTTGACCCATTTGTAAGTCTACGCTGGTTCTCTGCATAACGAATTCATAAAACGGAGCCAGTGTTCGTAACTGGGAAACGCAACCCTAAAGGGTCGTAAATATATCACGCCTGTTGTAATTCAGAAAACCACCCCTTCTAAACAAACACTGTCTCTAAAACATTCCCATCCCATGATGTACAGGCTCTTACGTCTCAGGCTCTTACTTATGACCTGCCTATGTTTATAGAACAGAATTAAACCCACACCAATCTTTTTATCAATTTAAAAACGCATTTTTTTTTTCCTCCTTTAGAACATTCCCAGGTGCCCAAGAATGAGACGTGTGTAAGTTTCCACCCCGGAAATGAAGACTGGACCTGGGATGACTGTGAAACTAAAAGAGGAGGTGTCTGTCAATTTAATAAAGGTAATAACCCTACGCATGGCTTACACAGAGTTCAGAGACTTTTCATGTAAATGATCAGGTACGAGTACAACGGATTAGAGTTTCATTATACTGTAGTCCAGTTTCAGCTGTAAAGCCTCAAGGCAAGTGAATTCCATTAATACATGTTTCTGATTAATATAAAGAAAAATTAAGGGGCATGGTAGTTTAGGGTTCGCACACCTCCAGTCCAGGGTTTCCCGATTCCCCCGTCTCACGCGTGTGTGCGGAGTTTGTGCATGTTCTCCCCGTGCCTCGGGGGGTTTTTCTCCGGGTTCTCCGGTTTCCTTTCCGGTCCAAAAACATGCACGGTAGGTTGATTGGCACCTTAGAAAATTGTCCCTAGTGTATGTGTGTGTGATTGTGATTGTGTATGTGTGTGTGATGTGGTGTAGTGAGGTTGGTGTGAGTGTGAGTGTGTGAGTGTGAGTGTGAGTGTGAGTGAGTGTGTGAGTGTGAGTGTGTGTGTGAGTGTGTGTGTGTGAGTGAGTGTGAGTGTGTGAGTGTGTGTGAGTGTGTGTGTGAGTGTGAGTGTGTGTGTGTGTGTGTGGTCGTGTGATGGGTTGGCATTCCATCCAGGGTGTATCCTGCCTTAATGCCCATAGACGCCTGAGATAGGCACAGACTCCCCGTGACTCGAGGGAAGATCGGATAAAGCGGTTAGCGGTAGAAGATGAATGAATGAATAAAGAGAAATTTAAACCAAGCATTTTACATGAATATATAATAATAATAATAATAATAATAATAGGAATGCATTTATAAACTATATAGAATATTAATAACCTTGATTATCTTAATATATGTTTATTTTGCAAATGTCCATCAACCCTGGCAATTGTTTTATATATTAATTAATTATAAAAAAGTAAATGCAAGCTTTTGGGCAACAAACTGGTTTTTGTTAAACGTCAAAACCCGTATGTTAATTTATTTTAGTCATTAGGGCATGAGGGCTTTTAGATATACGTAATCACCCATATCTGCCCAGTCAGGCAAAACAATCACAGCTGGATATAAGAATGTGTTCCAGTAAATATCAGCAAACTCTGAATGAATCAAATTTAACCCTCCAGTCGAGAACCAGAAGCTTAAATTGATTTATCTTCTACAATAAGACAACGGTCCAGAGCAGACCTTTATGGATGGGGGAGATCTAACTACACTTTGAGAAATATTTCCCTTAATATATATATATATATATATATGCATAAATGGGATTCAAACTCACGGTCTATATATATAGTGTGTGTGTGTGTGTGTGTGTGTGTGTGTGTGTGTGTGTGTGTTGTGTGTGTGTGTGTGTGTGTGTGTGTGTGTGTGTGTGTGTGTGTGTGTGTGTGTGTGTGTGTGGTGTGTGTGTGTGTGTGTGTGTGTGTGTGTATGGTGTGTGTATATATATATATATATATAGACCGTGAGTTTGAATCCCATTTATGCATTAATTATCTTTGACCAGGAATCATACAACAAAATAGGCTAATATATATATATATTTTTCTTTTCTCCCAGTATAATTTCCCCTTCAGTTACAGCAACACAAATGAATTGTGCGTGTCTGTGGAACTATGAAGAGGTTGAAGAGCGTTTGTGTGTGTGTGTGTGACCCCACCCTTTGACGCACCATGAACAAGAGTTGGCTGGCTTTACGTGTCTCTGAGGAGCCATGTGTTCGCCTTTCACTTTATAGCAGATTCCTCCCTCTAAAAAGAGGAAAACACAGATCTGGAGTTTACAGATCAATAGCAAGAAAATACATCTACTGTATGTCTTGTGAAGTAATAATAATAATAATATAATATCCTTTATTTGTCACATATACATTACAGCACAGTGAAATTCTTTTCTTCGCATATCCCAGCTTGTTGTTGGTAGTTGGGGTCAGAGCGCAGGGTCAGCCATGATACGGCGCCCCTGGAGCACAGTTGGTTAAGGGTCTTGCTCAAGGACCCAAAAGCGGCAGCTTGGCCATACCGGGGCTCGAACCCGGATCTTCCGATCAGCAGCCCAGCTTCTTAGACCACTGAGCTGATTGAAGTTCTTGTTTGCTTACATAGAAAAGAAGCCTATTAAAGTTATATTTTCTATATTGATTATGCATAAATTCTTTAGTTTTGCGATACTGATTTCAGGTCTGGTTTTGAGCACAGAGCTTGTGGATGACATTGGCATTTCCAATTTTCCCAAATCGCCGTTTTTTACGAGGATCAGCGACGATCTACAGGCCATCCCTGTGAGTACGAGATCTCGCGCATCTGCTTTACAACGTCTCTGTTTATACATTTTTCCAAGCTTTATCTTATCAGAGTTTAGCTTATCGTGTTTACTCTGAAGATGGCTAAATGTTTTTTTTTTTTCCCTCTCCCCATAGGAGTTCCATAATTCATCTTCATCGGCAGAACACCAGCTGAACTGGCTGAAATCGCTCGCTCAGTCTGTCGTGAACGCTATCGAGTCTGACCCTGACATCATCACGCCGTCGGACATGCTGCAGCTCACTCGAACCATCGAGCACGCGGCAGCTGCTCAAGTTAATAAGACATCTGTCCCTTCTGGAATTCTTAGGTCCATGGTTTCCAGCTACTTGATCCTAGCCAGTGGGCTTATCGATCCTGCCTTGGCCAAGCAGTGGCTGAATATGAAGCCATTAGGTGTACGTTGTAAAATTCAATAGCGCGAGATAAATGTCCTAATTCCTGTATGGACATAATCACTTGTATTTTATACTTTATAATGCGTTTTTTTTTTTGTGCTTTCTACAGATTAACCTGAGACCATTCACAGTCGTCGAGAGTATCGAAAAAATACTGTGGGCTCTGGCTGATTCGATTTTCCCAGACAAGAAAAGCTTTGTACTTACAACAAAAAACATCGGTAAAGCCGCCTTCACGAAAGGGTGTAAATTCAGTACTTAGAATGATATAATTACTATGTAAAGAATAATTATGGACATTTTAATAATTGAATATTTGGGTGACTCTTTGGGATGCTCAAAGCAAGCAAATTACATATGGGCCAAAAGCAATGCAGGCTAATTATTGGCTTGTATGGGTGCGTTTGATCTCGTAGACGTTCACATGGAACCACAGACATTATCTCCTGCAAACAGTGGAAGCCTGTACAAACCCTCACCACAGCAGAATCACTCCAGCAGCGCAGAGGAAATCCTCATATCGGAGACGGAAATTCATAGGATCCACTCTCTAGGTGAGAGAAACCTTCTACACATTTCATACATATATACAGTATTTCACCAGAATGATCCATGGTTCAGGGTCGGAATTCTAGCACAATATCTTCCCAGAAGAATGGAGGTTATTATAAGAGCCTAGCGGGGACTAGAAGTGGAATGGGATGTTCAAATTTTATTCTTACTTAACAAGCGTATCATTTGCAGGTCACAAGAATGTGATGTTCATCTATGCTTACTTCAGCAACATGAGAGAGGTGCTGTCCCAAACGGAGTTCAAAGCCTTTACAGACAAGCAAACAGAAAGCGGACAGTAGGACCCTTTTAGTATTGCTTCATTTTTTATTTTTTTTTAGACTTGATGTATCCTGCAGGAAAAGCTTTCCGATATCTATTTATTTATTTTGATCAGATCTGTGTTTGGTCACCTGGCTACAGCAGTGATTTCCGCCACAGTGCGAGATGTGCCGAGGGAAGAGAACATCCCGGTGTCTGTGGAGTATACTTTGTCTACTGAAAAGTTGGTACGGAATATGTTTGTACATGCGCTAATTCTTTTGAGTTTTTAGCGCCGATGTAAAGTAAAATGTAATTAAAAATACAACACAACAAAGCGAAATAAAATAAATAAAAAATAAATAAAATACATGGGGGCACGGTGGCGTAGTGGTTAGCACGTTCGCCTCACACCGCCAGGATCCGGGTTCGATTCCCGTCTCGGTCATGTGTGTGTGGAGTTTGCATGTTCTCCCCGTGCCTCAGGGGGTTTTTCTCCGGGTTCTCCGGTTTCCCCCCGGTCCAAAAACATGCATGATAGGTTGATTGGCACCTGGGAAAATTGTCCCTAGTGTATGAATGTGTGTGTGTGTGTGTGTGTGTGTCCTGTGATGGGTCGGCATTCCATCCAGGGTGTATCCTGCCTTAATGCCCATAGACGCCTGAGATAGGCACAGACTCCCCGTGACCCGAGGGAAAGAGGGAAGAGATCGGATTTTTAGATAAAGCGGAATATTGGTTAGGTAGAAGAAGTTTAAGAGAGGTAGAAGATGAATGAATGAAAAAAAAAAAATACATGACAACACAATGAAATAAATTAACAAAATTAAATTAAAAGTAGTAAAATAAAATAAAATAAAAATATAAAAAGGAGAGTTGAATACAATACAGTACAATGAAATGCAATAAAATAAAATGTACACTTTAAAACAAAAATAAATGAAATAAAATACAGTATAAAACAATAAAATAAAATAAAAAGGAAAGGAAAAAACACAATAACATGATATAAAATCAAACAAAAATAAATGAAATAAAATACAGTATAAAACAATAAAATTAAATAAAAAAAACACAATAACATCATATAAAATAAAACATAATCAAATAAATACAAACACAAACAAAACAAGACAAAATGAAATAAAATAGAAACACATTTCATTCAAAAGGATTTTGGTAAATCTACATTTAAATACTTTACAATACAACATTATGAAACCGTTTATAACTGGAAAAGCTGTTTTAATACTTGATCCAAACAAGTGTTCTTATCCAGCACTATGTTAGAAACACAGAGATGCCTGACATCACACATCTGTTTCCATTGTAGGTGGAGTCTTCCAAACGGGCCACACCTTTGTGTATTTTCTGGAATGTCACTGCAGAGTAAGTAAATGACAAATGCATAAAAAATGTGCGAGAAAAAAAATCATCCATGTCTAACTTTTATTTTCTTAGCGCTCCAGATGTGAGTGACTGGTCAGACAAAGGCTGTAGAGTGTTGCAGTCCGGACCGAATAGCACATCCTGCTTTTGTAACCACACCACCAACTTTGCCATTCTTATGAATTACCTGGAAACAAGGGTATGTTAATGTCCTGAAAGAAATGTCCCTATTGGGTCTGGTTCCTCTCAAGGTTTCTTCATCATATCTTCCTCCACATATCTTTTACAGATATAAATATACATTAATCATTTATATAAAATTTTAATTAATTCCTATAAATTGGGGCACGGTGGTGTAGTGGTTCGCACATTCGCCTCACACCGCCAGGGTCCGGGTTCGATTCCCGTCTCGGCCATATGTGTGTGGAGTTTGCATGTTCTCCCCCTGCCTCAGGGGTTTTTTTCTCAGGGTTCTCCGGTTTCCTCCCCCGGTCCAAAAACATGCACGGTAGGTTGATTGGCACCTTGGAAAATTGTCCCTAGTATATCAGTGCGTGCGTGTGTGTGTGATGGGTTGGCATTCCATCCAGGGTGTATCCTGCCTTAATGCCCATAGACGCCTGAGATAGACACAGACTCCCCGTGACCCGAGGGAAGATCGGATAAAGCGCTAGAAGATGAATGAAAGAATGAATTCCTATAAATTCATGTTAAATTCCCATTATTTTCCTTGGAATAAATTCCCCAGATGACGTTTCCAAAGAAAACTTCCCTTTGCAACTCTACTTGCTATTACTATTATGTATTTATTAACTCCAATGAAAATAACGTGGAGCGATTGGAGATACTGTCATAACTGTGCAGGAGTCTGAGGGGTTAATGCAAATAAAGTCTTATTTAAGTAGTGCATAAAACATATAACGTATAAACACCATGACATTGTTTTCTATTTACACAAAATCTCTGCATCTATTTGAATACCTTGTTTGTCCAGCAGAGGTCTCTGTCAGCTTACAGAAGATGGAATTTGACAAACCTTTCACATACAGTACAAATGTCAATGGTAATAATTGTCAAATGCGTGTAGGAATAGCAATTATACATCAGTAAGTATACATCATCGATCGTAATCACTTACTTTAGAACAGGTAGAAAATATCTGGTTTTATCATTACTCTGGATGGATAGAGTAAGTGAGAGACGCAGAGAGGAATAATGAGAGATAAAAAAAAAAAGAGAGAGAGAGAGAGACTCTGATTTTATTTGTCTTTTATCTCTCTCGGCAGTGGAGTGAAGAGGAGGAGATGGTCCTGACCAAGCTGACGTTTATAGGATCAGGAGCATCACTCTGTGCTCTTGTAGTGACCTTGATGCTGCTTACCATGCTTGAGTAAGTGGCTTCCAAAGATGCAGTGCACAAGCAGATGTGTGTGTGTGTGGGGGGGGGGGGGGGGGGGGGGGGGGGGGGGGGAAGTGGATAAAAAGGAGACAGAATATAAAGATTAATTCAAGTTTAAGTAGTTGAATTCCATTGCATTTTGTACGTCTACAAAGCGCACATAAATACACTTTGTCCAGCTTTCGTAAGTGATCCAAGGCGTATTTGGTGGTCAATATTCCTCGCAAGAAGTATTGAACCTCGCTAATCTGGTAATTAGTGTTCAGCAGCTAATCACATACACAGGACTCCGGCTTGAGGTTTCATGGTATCGTTACAATGGAGTTAATCAAGCACAATGGTCACACAGGGAAATGCTAATCAGTACAGTATCGGGCAAGCCGATTTCAGGGAAAAGATTTACGGCCCGCTCGTGCCTCATCGCTCCGTAAAACCTGGAAAAGAAAACGATTCGCTAAAAACGAAGTCATTTCTCCTGCGTCTGTGCAGTATTCCGAAATCCGAGAGGACGTCCGTTCACAAGAATCTCGCCATCTCGCTGACCTTCGCCCAAATAGCCCTTCTGTGCAGTGGCTCTGCCATTCATAATAAGGTATGTACGATGGTACGAAGGACCCAGAGAAAATGCTGTATAAAGTATATATAATGCAAATCTAAATAATGTTATTATGCCGTCACCAACCCCCGAGGCCCCCGGTGCCATAATTGGCGGCGAAATCTATCCTGGCATGTGACCTGTGTGTGTTTGTTTTACATTTTTGACCTCGCGTGACCCCCGTGCCCTCAGGTGGCCTGCACGATGGTGGCAGCTCTGCTCCATCTGTTCTTCATGGCAGCGTTTAGCTGGATGCTAGTGGAGGGACTGCTGCTCTGGAGCAAAGTGGTGACCGTTAACCTGAGCGAGGATCGCCACATGAAATACTACTACCTGATTGGCTGGGGTAATAACATGTTGATGTTAATAAATAATGTTATGGGTCTGATTATAAAAGGGCTTAGATATTATACATTTGTCAATGAACAGGCTTATTGAAAGGAATACCGTATGTATATATGTATATGCACTAACCATAGGAAATGGTTTTATTCTACCAGGGCTGCCTGTCCTGATAGTCGCCATTACTTTGGCTTCAGCCTCTGGAAGCTACACAGCAGACGAGTACTGCTGGCTCAGTGTACACAATGGCGTCATATGGGGTTTTGTCGGCCCGGTCATCTTCATCATTATGGTGCGTTTGGGTCTTTCTTGAGTTACTCCTATCAGGTATAACATTGTGACGGGAATAACACTGATTATCATGACTACCTGTTAGTGGTTGGGATATTAATAGGCAGCAAGTAAACAATGTGTCCTAAGCAGGAAAACGGGGCAAGTGTGATGTATAGACGACTGGGTCATGTCTAGTGGGGTGTTCCTGGTTTGCAGCGGTCAGTGTCTATGGAAAGTTAGGGTTATGTGCAGCCAAGGCTCATTGATGCACGTGTGGAGTGAAATATCAACACGATATTAGGCGGGTGGTCATAATGTTATTGCCTGATCGGCGATATGAAATGGTGTTATATAAAGACGATATAATAAAACATGCGACAAAGATTCACTTAATTGATCAAAAGACATTTGCTTTATTTTGTTCTAAAATTTAAACCGCTAATATAATTTGTATAAATATGATCACATTTGCATTGTAATTGATTGCAGTCCTCAAACGCTTCGTCGCGGCTTTTGATTCGTATTTGATTTTCTTCCATCCCGCAGGTAAACATCATGGTGCTGACACGTGTGGTTATGATTACCATCTCCACAGCCAAGAGAAGATCTCTGATGATGGCAGACAGCACTAGTTCCATCGAACAGGTGTCTGAACAGATAAGGTGAATTTATTTGTATTTATTTATTTATTCCCCATCTGTTCCACGTGCATTTTATTTATTTATTTATTTCAAATTCTCTCTACTCACCACATGGTGGCGCAGTTTCTCAACCGGACAACCTCCTCCTCTAACAATTACGGTTATGATCTTATTGATTTTCTTTATAAAGCTGCCATGGTGTGATTTAACTGCTATAAGTTTTGATAGCAATTAAAAAATAATAATAATAAAAAAAGCTGGCTGTTAAACATTTTAAGCGTAACTTGGAGTGAAACATTGCTCTTTTTTTTTTTTTTTTTTTTTTTTCTCCCGTGCTGCGATTTATTGGCTCATAAATGTTGATTAATAAACATCCGTAAGAATTAAGCTGCCACACTCCAGCGGGATCTTTCTGGCACGGTGAAAGAGAAAGCGCAAAGTTGCATGCGACATATTAAGGCCTCCCTGTATAAGCAGTTTAACTCCCGAATCTCTGTGGGTCTGTGTGAGCGAATATCAATGCAGGCGTTGAAAGTCGGGGGGGGAAAAAAAAATCTCACACCGGCTCCCTTCATCCGCCGACTACCCTCACAGCTGGATCATTTTAGCAGTCATTCGGACGGGATGGTAATTTTACACTAAACAGAATTAAAAGTGATTTCGTGTGGAAATTGTCACAATGTGAGACTAAGCAGTAGCTCTGGTCAGGTTTTGGATTGACCACGAAAGTTGTCGAGCTGTTCAGTAAGGGTGGAGATTGGCAGGACCAGGCAGAGGGATTAAGGAAAAAATATTTGTAAGAAAAGTTTTATTTTGCGCTTGTGTGTGTGTGTGTGTGTGTGTGTGTGTGTGTGTGTGTGTGTGTGTACATGTGTGTGATATGTGTACTGATGTTTTTCGCAGGGCGGCGGTAAAAGCAGTGCTGGTGTTGCTGCCAATTTTAGGCTTGACCTGGCTGTGTGGACTTCTTGTGCCTTTCTCCATCATCATAGCCTACGTTTTCATCCTCCTCAACTCACTGCAGGTACATTTCATCCACCCCTCTGTCTGTCACTCACTCTCTCACTCACTCAAATGCAGTAAATGGAATCATATGAATATGACGTGACGGTGATGATATTTAATTAAATTATTATCCGTTACTCTGCATAACTTCACACTCATCACAATACACAATGGAAGAGGGACTTTTTATTTTTGTATAATTTGTAATGAATCTTTGGGATAAAACTCAAGAGGTAAAACTCAACAATGCTGTTTTATAATTTTATATTATTAATAGAATTTGAAATATCTATATCTATCTATCTCTCTCCTCTCTCTCTCTCTCTCTCTCTCTCTCTCTATATATATATATATATATATATATATAGATATATAGTTGTATATCTACAAATGTAAATATATCTATTTATATAGCTATCTCTCTCTCTCTATCTCTCTCTCTCTCTCTCTCTATCTATATCTAGATATAATATATATATATATAGATATATAGATGTAGATATATATATCTACATATATATATATACTATATATATAGATATATATATACATATATATATATAGATATATATATATATATATATATATATATATATATATATATATATATATATATATATATATATATATATATATATATATATATAGCTATCCCTCTCTCTATCTATCTATATATCTATATATCTATCTATCTATATATCTATCTATATATCTATATATCTATCTATAGATCTAGATATTCTATATATATATATTATATATATATATATATATATATCTATATATATATATATATATATATATATATATATAATATATATATATATATATTCCCTCTCTACATACAAGTTCCAGCATATCGACTGTGAAATGAATTTCCTTCACATTTGTACCCATTAGGTTTTCACTCAGAAGCCCATAACATGCAAAAAAAAAAGTTCCACTCATTTCTTGTTCGATCTGTTTGCACTGGTCGTTTGTGTCGCTTAATCAGTTGTGCCTACAATAGAGCTGTAGATCGAACAGGGGAATCAATCGAGATGCATCCTGAGTCAGATCATTAAACAGCACGCTGTAAATAGTACTAATCTAATTACCAAAATATATATATCTTTTTTTTTTTTTTTTTACCTCAGCAGTAAAGTAGACTGTCACCAGAAAGTAAAGCGTATTCTTTAAATACGAAAAGAGCAAAAAAAGTAGGTTATTCATTTATTCCAGTAACTAAAGAGATGCATCTTGGGTCTGATTTATACCCCTTTGTGTTCATAGAAACCTTTGAATTGTAAAAAAATGAATGGTGTGTGTGTGTGTGTGTGTGTGTGTGTCACCTTTATGAAATATTTCATTTCTCCACCTGAGAACCGAGTGAGTTCCGAGGTGAACTACAATCCGCGTGTTTTTTTTTTTTTTTTTTTTTTTTTTTTTTTTTTTTTGTACATGTGCAATAAATCGATTATTACCAGACTACAATACCCCGGTGCATGACAATCGCCATTGTTTCTATCGCAGTTAACTTTGCTTTCATCTCGCAGCCGTTCATTTTTCAGAGCAGCCTTGAATGCTCAGTTGTAACATCTGGATCTGTCGCATCCCAGCATCCGTGTCATCTTAAAGCATGGATCATACAGAGAACTGTTTAGTCATCATTCAAATGCAAATGACAGACATTCGAAAAGTCTAAGCATGACAGACGGAGCTCTCTTTGTATTTCTTCCTGATGCAGCTGAAATAAAATTATATATATATATATATATATAGTACTTAATATATTAATATATATATATATATATATATATATATATATATATATATATATATATATATATATATGATATATATGTGTGTGTGTGTGTGTGTGTGTGTGTGTGTGTGTGTGTGTGTGTGTTACACAGACAAATCAATTGACGCAATAAGGTTTTCAGTCGCGTTTTAATGAAATTGTAAAGAATACAAAGTCAATAAAATTCCTAACAGCGCATTAAGGGCAAGGACAATAAACGCAGGATGAAAATATGAAAATAATACTTGTATGGTTGGAAGTTAATTTCTCAGCTTTTTTTTTTTTTTTTTTTGGAAATTCTTTTCTTGATGAGATTTCAGTCATTCTGACTGTTTATTGGTATCATGATAGGAAAGTGAGTATAAATGATATTTTCATTCATAAAAAAAACCCCCACCAGATTCTGCATATATTTTGACAGACGGAATATTGTGGATATTTGTGCTCCTTTAGACCACAAGAGTGTTCGTAAAAATTGGTACTGATGAGGGCTATAGCAGGCCACCCAAGAACTTCCGACCCATGGAATCCAAAGAGCTGGCTTTGTGCATTGTCAGGCATGAACAGGTTTAGGTCGCAAGTTCAGGACTTCCATAACAATTATGTGTCGTCATATTCGTGGTTGGAAAAGTCAGTTGTCCCAGTAGTCCAGATAGTAAGTGTCTGTCTCTCTAATGATCACGGTCTGGAGGTGGTTGAAAATGAACCTCAACTCGATCATGCGAGAAAGACATGCAGTTGTGTGTGTGTGTGTGGTGTGTGTGTAAAATATATATGTATATATGTATGTGTATATGTATATGTGTACAGATGTATGTAGTGTGTGGAATTATGAAGGGAGACAAACAGTAGTCATCTTAAAGTTAGATGCAAAACCTAGTATATATATGTGTGTGTGTGTGTGTGTGTGTGTGTGTGTGTGTGTGTGTGGTGTATTGTGTTGGTGTGTGTTTATGAAACGCCTTCCTCCATGTTTCATTGTATTTTCAATAGGCAGCGAAAACAACATAAAACTTAAGCTTGAGAGTTTTACTGTGAAATCAATAAAGCAGATAATGTTGACAAGCCCTTTTCATTGCTCACTCTTACTCTTACTGTTCCGGCCATCGTTTTCTTCCATGTACAAAATCGTTATTTGTTATATAAAAAAATATTAATTGCTTAGAATAAGTTTGTTTTTTTTTTTCCTTCGATTTAAAATAAAAAAATTATCCTACAGAATATTCAGGTCAAATACTAAGCGTTTTTAAATTTTTTTTAACTGGCCATCGTTTTGTCATTTTTTTGTTATTTAATTTTGTTCTAATAATGATTTATTATTATTTATATATATATTTTTTATTAAATTTTTTTATTTTATTATTATTATTATTATTATTATTATTATTATTATTATTATTATTATCGGAATATTCAAATTGACTGACTGACTCTTACTTTTTAACTGGCCATCGTTTTCTCCTGCTTACACAATTCTTAAAAAATATTAATTTCTAAGATCTATTAATTTCTAAGAAGTATTTATAGATACATTATATATATTTCTTATATATTATGAATATATTATGTATTATAATTCTGCAGAATATTCACTTTTCTGCCCATCAAAATCTTTTTTTATTTTTTGTATAAGTTATTTATTTCTATCTGTTGTTATTTGTATTTTTATTCCAATATTAAAAAAAAAAACATCTTTCATTGATTATTATCCCATAGAATTTGTCAATTGCACTATTTTAAGGAATTTGTTAGTGTGAAGTGCTTTTGGTGAGTTTCTGTGTGGAATATTTAATATATTAATATAGACCGTATATATTCTCTATATTATTAGACTCAAGGCCGAGGAAGTGCATGGTTCTGATATTCTGTTGGATATTTGGAGAGGGAAAAAAGGCGGGTTAAATGATTTTGGTTCTATTTATGGACCCGCGGCGCCGTGCCTCGTGCTCTCCTTTATCACTCGGCAAGTGGAAGGTTGAGCGAGGAGGAAGCGCTTGATTTGTCCATAAATCACCCGAGTCTCCGTCATCCAATCTCGGTGCAATGTCATTCAAAAGCTCACCACTATCTATTACCGGCGTATAATAGGCCCCCGCCATGCATTGTCTGTTGCATTATTAGCCCATAACTCCACCCTATCAATAACTTTAAGGATAAAGGGAGCAGAGGAGAAGGCCCGGGGTCACAAACTTTTTTAGGCCATGTGAAGCGTAGCGCATGATGTTGTTTGCTGCTGATTTATTGATGCTTGTTAATAGGTGGGTAGCGTGAATTTTCTGTTTTATTTATTTATTTATTTATTTTTATTTTGCATGTTTGTTTCTTACAGTATATTGGGTGAGGGAAAACAAGTATTTATTACCTTTCATTCTGTGTTATGTAGACATTTCTTTTGTATAAATGGAATATATATATATTTATTTATATATATATATATATATATATATATATATATATATATATATAATTTTTTTTTATTCTATTTTGTTTTATATTCTATTTTTTAAGTCTTCAAATATAGTCTTCTACAAGTCTTCAAAATAGACTAAGCAACAAAACAGACTAATATTAATAAATCTAAAATTATTACAAATGTAAAACATGCCTTTAGAAACATTCATAATATTATATTCATATATATATATATATATATATATATATATATATATATATATATATATATATATATATATATATATATATATACACACACATATACATGCATAATAGTATGAATGTTTCTACATACATGCTTTTATATTTATTAATATTAATTAGCCTTTTTTTTGCTTAATCTATTTTTGAAGACCTAAGATATATATATATAACATTTACCTAATGAATGATCTGTCTATAGTAAATTAGTTACTAGTAATAATCTTATAGACTGCATTTGTTATTTTTTTTAGAGACGTCAAAATTAGGAATAAATAATTTCTTTATATTTATAAAATACTGAGAGTAAATAACATACGAAATCCAGTTATAAAACATTAAGAAAATGATTTCTCCTGCTTTTCAGTTTTCCTTTTTTTATTTTGTATCTGCTTTTTCTGCATTGTCTTCTAACTTTTTCCTCTTTCCTCGCATCAAACGTGTAAAAACACACACACACACACACACACACACACACACACACACACACACACACACACCACACACCCACACACACACACACACACAAAACGCAACTCGTAAGAATTCTTCACGCAAGGAATTTGAAAGGAGGCGATCTTTTTGCGAGCAGCACTCTTCTCTGTCATGGACGAGGGGAATTTCGGCTCAGCGGCTCACACCCCTAAAAAGCTTGTCGGACTTGGCACCCACCCACATTTATTTGCTTTGGAATTACCTGCCAGCTCCATTTAGTAATAACGTATGTGTCATATGAAAGCAAACCATGCTGCTAGCCTGGCAGGAGCCCGGGGATCTCATGACCCACTGGGCTTGACCTCATGACCTCCATAAGAGAGCTCCAACCCCCCACCTCCTCCTCCTCAAACACACAGTGCAACACACACACACAATTATCACCCCCCCCTTCTTTTAACTAGTTTCAGACACCCCTTTGACACCCAAATTGTCCGTGTCAAAACATTACCTGTTTTATATAGCAGGCGAACATTTTCAGACTGTCACCAGGTTATGAGACGGAGGGGCTGTAAAGTGGTGTGGGTTCAACACGTCCATCTTTAAACTCCATTTCAATCAAACCGCTTTTGACTATTCGCAGTGTCAATTAACACGAAACGGGTCGCAGCAATAGTGCACCAAAAAAAAATAAAAATAAGAAGAATCTACCGCTGAATTATTATTATTTTTTCCTCCTCATTTGTTCTTTACTCGCCTGTAAAATCTTTCCAGGCAAAAGTTAGCTAGATTTGTCAGACAAGAGATTTGCTTACAACAAATCAATCTCCTGTTTGAACTTTTTTTTTTAATTCCCAAAAGAGAACCTTTTTTTAATAAAAAAAAAAAAAAAAAAAAAAAAAGAACCGATCTGAGCCAAAAGAGAAAAAGAGTTCTCAGCGGTGCGCCGTCTCATTGGCCTCTTGCCCTTCCTGGGGCTGTCAGAGCGAACCGCACCCCTCCCATGTCATTTCCTCCAGGAATAGCCGTTCTGCTCGCCCCCCCCCCCCCCCCCCCCTCCCTAACGAATGTTTACCAGGACACGCTGATTCCTATTAATCTGGTTCTCGTCGAAGCGCGCGGTGCTCGGAGTCCGAGAAAAACCGGCGACGGAGGCCCATGGCTTGTGTTAAGTGTTTGGCACTCTAGGTGGAGAGGAGGAGGAGGAGAAAAAAAAGGAGGCAGAAAGCCTGTCAAATTCTGTGTGACCAGACTCGAGCCACGAATCTTTACACTGTGCAGACGCACTCGTCCGCTTTGTTTTTCTTAGTAATTATCCTCATTAAGCGAAAGCATGTGCCAATCACGGGGCTTTGAATCGTGCCCAGTAACTCGCCCTAACGCCATTCGGTTGCACGTCAAACCTCTACCGCACCCCCATCCTTAACACCCCCCCCCCTTCATGTTGAGTGAGCTCATTAGCAGATGAAGAAAAGCCAAGACAAGCATGAAATGATCGTAATGAGTAGCAGCAGTGACACTAACTGACACTAACTAGCTTTTAAGTGAGCGTAATTGATTAGTGCGATTATCAAATGTTCATCCCCCACCCCCCCATCCCCCACCCCCGCCCCCACCTCCCCCCCACTCCCCCCTCCCCCTTCCATAGTTTTTCTTTCTCTCTCTCTTTTTTTCCTCTCCATTCCACAGTTTAATCAATGGCCTGTAGCTTTATCAGTAGCTTTACCCAGACACAAGATTTCCATAATTGTCAGGATTCAGGAGGCGAGAGTCTCCCACACCGAGGGAATAAAACTACCGGGCCGGGACCGCGAGAAACAAAGAGACTGGAAAAAACGAAGATGTATGAAGTCTTCATGGCGATGAGCTACCATTCGTTTTCACTTTGATCTCCCGCCATCCATAGTCGGCCGTGATTGCATGTGACGCTCACACGGGGCTCGGCCTGATAAGGATTGATGTGCTCCGGGGAGAAAAAGTTAACCCGCGCCCCGCTCGCTTACGCCGAGACAAATGTTCACACTCGTCACTTGTTTCGCCGACGCTTTTTATGTCCTGCATTCTTTTTACAGGCAAAAAAAAAATCCTTCTTTCTTTCTTTCGCAAAATACTTGACCCACATTCGCGGGTTCTAGTTCACACCCCAAAACATCAACACGGCTCACGGGGCATTACCCAGCCTGCATTCCTGCTCTTTGTCACGCCGCACGAGCCCGGTCCAAATCTGACGCCAGGCCTTTCTCGCCGTCTTAAACACCCCGAGCGTCCCTTTTTTTCCTTTTTTTTTTTTATAACCCCCCCCTCCTTCGTCCTTCCATCAGTGGAAACTCTGCAATTATTACGTGATTGACATTGCTTGTATAATTTCACGAGTTTTGACAAGCGGGGCGGCGCAGAAACGTCTCCCGGACACCTAAGTACCTTTAATTAAACAGCTGCTTGGCACACAGGCGCCGTCAAAACCCCCCCCTCCCCTCCCTTCCCCATCGCCGCTGTTCAAAGAGTGCGGTTTGACCCACGTACCGAAAGTCTGTATCGGTTTTCGGCCGCTGATGTTTGACTTGGCCCTCCGATATGAAATTGTCTTGTTTAAAAACTGCTTTGTTTACCATTCTTTCTCTTCTTACAACTCCCCCCCCCCCCACACCCCCTTCCTCCTCCTACTCCTCCTCCCTCGCTCTCTCTTCAACATATGTTCACCAGGAGCTGTCGGGATGTTCAGCCATTATGCGGATCCCGATTTATACTTGTATCAAACTTTTATAGTGTATTTTTATTTTTTTATTTTTTTATTTTTTCTACATTATTGCATGTAGCAAATAATTAGTTGAATAATACAGGGCATGAATATATCAATAGTAGAACTATTAGTATTTACATAACTAGGGATATCAAGGTCAACAAACGTGCAATTTCTGTGCTAATTCTATTTTATAGTATTTATTATATATATTTTATAACCTTTTTTCAGTCTAGAGAGACGTACAATTTTATACGAAATGTAATTTAATAAGCATTCGGGATTCAATTGAATTGAAATGAGGGTATGAAGTTTAAATGTATAAATTTCGTGCCTATATCAGTATCGTGTATTAACGTTCCTAACCGATTAATCAACCGATCGGTACATGAAAATAAAACGTAAGAAAATACCGTTCCGTGTAATATGTTATTGAACTTTAAAAAAAAATACATTAAAAAAGCAGTAGTGAATCATGAAAATGTGCTAATGGATATATTTATATATGGATATATTTATTAATACATTTATTAATAATTCACCAATCGGATATGATAAATATTAGATGGCGCTCGCTCGTAAAAACAATTAGCATGTGGCGTCAGTGATTGCCCCTAGAGGGCGCTAAACCCAAGCCGGAAAAACTAGCGTAATGTTTTTTTTGCTTATAGCTGATCATCATTAAAGTGCTAAAGTGTTTTAAAGTTATTAATATTATTATATTGTCATTAAAGTGTTTCCCGACCTCTATTAATAATAGGGGGGGACATTTTAGTTCGATAGCCAACCTTTATTATCAAACGCAGATATGATATGAGTAAAACATACATGTATTCAATTCAGTTTTATTTGTATAGCGCTTTTAAAAAATTCATTGTTTTTTTTAAATTGTTAACAATTTTAATAACAATTATTATTGTTATTCATTCTTATTGTTATTCATTATTGTTCATCTTCCCTCGGGTCACGGGGAGTCTGTGCCTATCTCAGGCGTCTATGGGCATTAAGGCAGGATACACCCTGGATGGAATGCCAACCCATCGCAGGACACACACACATTCACACACACATACATTCATACACTAGGGACAATTTTCCAAGGTGCCAATCAACCAACCGTGCTTTTGGACCGGGGAGGAAACCGGAGAACCCGGAGAAAAACCCCCTGAGGCACGGGGAAAACATGCACAAACTCCACACACACATGGCCGAGACGGGAATCGAACCCCGGACCCTGGCGGGTTGAGGCGAACGTGCTAACCACTAAGCCACCGTGCCCCTATTATAATAATAATAATAATAATAATTATTATTATTATCATCAGTCCTACCACTGAGGGCCTTCCTCAAGGACCCAACAGCGGTGGTGGGATTTGAACCGACGACCCATCCGATCAGAGGTTCAACGTTCCAACTGCTGAATTAACGCTTCCCCCGTGATGCATGCGGAGCTTGGAAGCAGAACCGTTCATGCACACCGTGAGCTTATTGTAGCCGAGTGTTTACACTAATTACAGTCCAAATCCATCCTCATAATTCTCCAGTTTCTCAGAAACCTCATGGATCTTTTTTTTTCCCCCTCCTGTTCGTGTGGAATCGTCCTCAGCTGCGGCACTTGAAGGGAACCTGATGTGCAGCAGAGCACTCTGGTTTCCCGGCGCTCGCAGAAGCAGCGGCAAAGGCGGGTGTTCACACAGTTCACACGCCATTGCTGCGTATCGTATGTACATCCAGGCCATTTAAAAGCAGCGTTTTTCCTGGATGATGCGTCTCAGAGCCGAAACATCTGACGGTCAGCTTTCGAAAGTCGGGCAGAAAGACGTTAACTATTAAAAGCGGTTTGCGGTCGTCGCGATTGTTGCGTCTCGTACATCAGAAATGTGCATAAAATATCTTTAACACTCGTACAACATTGTTTCATTGAGAAGAAATACACTACATGTTACATCTCATATCTTCCTATGGTTCTGATACGAAGCCCATTAAGATGTGCTTTACATTGGTCGGAAAACATGGAAGATTCCGAGTGTCCCGATAGAGCGAGAGCTTTTTAATCTGTAACCCTATTGAACACCTTTGACTGCACCCCAGACCTCCTCATTTCCCCTACAGCGATATCTGTCTCCATCGTTTCCTTATAGGAATTCTGATCCCTATTACAGGAATTCATGACTAGTTTACACTGAACATCTATTGGAAAATCTATTGGACCGACGGTGTAAACTCTTCCCAGTTATTCCAATTTTCTCCATTTGAGAGATTACATCACCGCCAGCACGATCCAAACACTGATATAACCACCGTAACCCCCCCCCCCCCCCCCCCCCCCCCCCCCCCCCCCCGTGTTTCCGTCCTTGCATTCTGTTTATTTGAACAAACAACGTAGGAGCGATTATTGTTGCAGAATATTTAGGAGGTTGAATAATAAGTGTCGAAATGAAATCATAATCAAGGAAATTGGTTCAATATTGGATGTTTATAAAAATGCACGATTATTTTTTTTTAAATACGATTTTATTTAACAATAATTGAAATAATGTATTGGGAGCACGGTGGTTTAGTGGTTAGCACGTTCGCCTCACACCGCCAGGGTGCGGGTTCGATTCCCGTCTCGACCATGTGTGTGTTTGGAGTTTGCATGTTCTCCCCGTGCCTCAGGGGGTTTTTCTCCGGGTTCTCCGGTTTCCTCCCGGTCCAAAAACATGCACGGTAGGTTGATTTGGCACCTTGGAAAATTGTCCCTAGTTTGTGAGTGTGTGTGTGTGTGTGTGTGTGTCCTGCGATGGGTTGGCATTCCATCCAGGGTGTCCATGCCTTAATGCCCATAGACGCCTGAGATAGACACAGACTCCCCGTGACCCGAGGGAAGATCGGATAAAGCGGTAGAAGATCAATGAAATAATGTAAAAGGGCACGGTGGTTTAGTGGTTAGAACGTTCGCCTCACACCGCCAGGGTCCGGGTTTGATTCCCATCTCGACCATGTGTGTGTGGAGTTTGCATGTTCTCCCTGTGGCTCAGGGGTTTGAATGTGTATGAATGTGATTGTGAGTGTGTGTGTGTGTGTGTGTGTGTGTGTGTGTCCTGCAATGGGTTGGCATTCCATCCAGGGTGTATCCTGCCTTAATGCCCATAGACGCCTGAGATAGGCCACAGACTCCCCGTGACCCGAGGGAAGACCGGATAAAGCAGTAGAAGATGAATGAATGAATGAATGAATGAATGAATGTAAATGGTAACAATAAAAATAAAAAATAGTAAGAAACAGAATTTATGAAGGAAAAAAAAAGACAAGCAATTTGAAGTTTTGCATTTCTTCCCGCCTAAACTGTTCAGAAAATGATCCGATCCGTGACTTAAAAAGCGAGATTTTGTGTGTGTTACTCCCCTTATTCGAGTGTGACGTGTCCTGTAAACAAACGTCTCTCCGAGTCGACTTTATAGTACGTACAGCCGGATCGATCGGAATGGAATACCTATGATACGCACTACCGTGGGAAGAACCCCCCCCCCCCCCCCCCCCCCCAATTTCACTTTTCAAAATTCCTCCTTAACGCACCCCGTTTTCCTCCCGACATGCGTTACACACGTTTTACAGCCCAGGCAGCAAATCCCTCCACGCTGTACTCCTCTGACGGAGCGTTTGGCGCTGCAGAGATTTGGCTTTGGATCTGAGCGATAGTGAGCGACTATGCGGCGATAAGCAGCGCTGCCATCACTCCGTGCTTTAATAAAAAGAGGAAGCGCATTTTTCTTTTTTTTTTTTTTTTCTCCTTTTGCGAAAAAGAGCACAAATGTGGGTATTATTATCAAGCGCGATTGTTATCATTGTGTCAGATTGGAGAGGACGGCGAGGTATTTCTGCTGTATACACGGTTGCACGCAGCGCTAGTGGGAACATCTGTTTTGCGCTTGTTGTTCCTCTTGGCTGCTTTTCAATTGGATTTCCTCAAGCAGGTCCAAGAGCTGTCACCTCACCTCTGCCAGGCTCTGTTAGCATCATCACTGCTGGCCCCTATATTAAGGAGGTGTTTCAGGGCTAAGTTTAATAACCCTCTCCTCCTCCTCCTCCTCCTCCTCCTCCTCCTCCTCCTCCTCCTCCTCCTCCTCCTCTCCTCCTCCCCCGAAATGCCTCTGCGACGGTGCTCCTCAACTCACTTGACTCCTCATGGGGTGGCCCGTGGATCTCCTCCATTCTTCTCTCTCTCTCTCTCTCTCTCTCTCTCTCTCAAACACACACCCACCCCCTACACACCCTACCCCTACCCCTACCTTTCATTTCCACAGGCATTGGGTTGTGAGCACTTTCTCTCTCTCTCTCTCTCTCTCTCTCTCTCTCTCTCCCTCTGTGTCTCTCTCTCTCTCTCTTGATTTCTCTCTTGCCAATTTTTGCCTTAACAAATAACTGAGCAAAAGTATTGGGACACCTAACCCCCCCCCCCCCCACAAGATTCAAGTGGCTTTATTTATTGTTTATTAAG
>JACRUU010000005.1:9540973-9545973 GCA_030449085.1 Kryptopterus vitreolus | reverse complement strand
TAGCCTTCAACTCCTGTGCGAAATCTTTACCATAACACACACACACACACACACACACACACACACACACACACACGCTGGGTGTTATTTGCAAAATGAAGAAATTGCTTTCATACTGAGAACAGAGGCAGCTCGACCACACTGTTTGTTATTTGCTTGTCATTTTGGTTGTAAAAATACAGTAATATAGGTTTTATGAAAACATATTTATTAATAATTAACTGGTGAATGAAGAACTACATGTGGTTAGCACGTTCACCTCACACCGCCAGGATCCGGGTTCGATTCCCGTCTCGGTCATGTGTGTGTGGAGTTTGTGCATGTTCTCCCCGTGCCTCAGGGGGTTTTTCTCCGGGTTCTCCGGTTTCCTCCCGGTCCAAAAACATGCACGGTAGGTTGATTGGCACCTTGGAAAATTGTCCCTAGTGTATGAATGTGTGTGTGTGTGTCCTGCGATGGGTTGGCATTCCATCCAGGGTGTATCCTGCCTTAATGCCCATAGACGCCTGAGATAGGCACAGACTCCCCGTGACCCGAGAGAAGATCGGATAAAAAGCGGTTTTTTAGAGAAAATGAATGAATGAATGAATGAATGAAGAACTACATGCCACGAACAAAAATTACACCCGAGAATGACATTCGTATGCAATTTTTGGACATTTAGTCCCCGTTTGCCGTTATATCTGCATTTTTTACATTCATCCACTTTAGAAAGCGTTTTCAAATCGCTCCCTTCAAGTATTTATTTGAATAGCTGTTATCTTCAAAGGTGCTCTTTCATCTCAGTTCATCTTATTTCGGTCCATCCTTTCACTCCGATCGCTTTACCACGAAACCGCCTGAGCCACAGCTAGTAGACGACGATGTCGAATTCTTCAACCAGCATTGCATTATAACATCCATTACTGGCACATCCGTACTGTTAATCCACCTAACATCTCTGAGACGTGACCCGTATCAGTGTTACACCACTTTTCATGAAAGACGTTTTGTGGATAAAACTCTCCGTGCCCTTTACTCTCAAACAGGAGAATCCTATCGATAAAGCCATTTTTACAAAGTCTCACTTGATTCTTGGCCGGGTGTCATAAACGTGAAGCAGACTTTTTGGGTTGTAAGCAAAATATTGCTACATTCTGTGTGTGTGTGTGTGTGATATATATATATATATATATATATATATATATATATATATATATATATATATATATATATATATATATATATATATATCTCAAGCGAGGGGCACGGTGGCTTAGTCGTCAGCACATTCATCTCACACCTCCAGGGTCCGGGTTCGATTCCTATGTGTGTGTGGAGTTTGTATGTTCTCCCCGTGCCTCAGGGGGTTTTTCTCCGGGTTCTCCGGTTTCCTCCCCGGTCCAAAAACATGCACAGTAGGTTGATTGGCCCCTTGGAAAATTGTCCCTAGTGTGTATGATGTGTGTGTGTGTGTGTGTGTGTGTGTGTGTGAGTCCTGTGATGGGTTGGCATTCCATCCAGGGTGTATCCTGCCTTAATGCCCATGGACACCTGAGATAGACACAGACTCCCCGTGACCCGAGGGAAGATCGGATAAAGCGGTGGTTGGATTTCTTAGAAGATGAACGAATGAATGAGACTCAAGTGATATTAGAACTACGCTTGTTTCACACGGCCTCTGCCACAGGGACGTTAGTGAAGTCAAGCCCCTTTTAGTACCATAAAGAACCTTTTCTAGTACTTTAAGTACCAATTGTATTTTAATGACAAGTGAATGCCACTCAAGGTCATACAACCATATCCTTCATGACACTGGCTTTGTGCTCAGAGGCATTGTCATGCTGGAACAGGATGGTTTCTGTTTTCTTTCCATAGAAAGTCACCACTAGGGTATGAGGAAGATGGTAGATAGCACATTCTTCCTCGTATGTTATATTTCGCTCTGACTCACCTGAGGAGACTATGGGTTTTGGGATGGAACTGTCCGGTTGGTCTACCATTTTTGCATGTATGCAATCATCGCATTAACATCGCTATAAATAATAATAAAAACGAGCAGGTCCCCATTATGCTGCGGTACATATTTTACATTGCGTTGTCACAAGGCATCCCGTCCACTGATATGACCGAAAGCTGTCTCACTCCGTCCCTCCCTCCTTCCCCCCCTCCTCCTCCACCCTCCTCTACCCATCGCCTAGACGCCGCGTCTCTTTAATCACGGTTTTCATCTCGCTACATTGAAATTTCGGGTTACCAAGGACAGCGTCATAAATAAAAATGGCTTTGTGTGGATTTTTTTCTTTCTTTTTTTTTTTTTTTTTCTTTTTCTTTTTCCAGGACACAACTTTTATTCCCCCCCCCCCCTCGTGCATTAGAGGAGAGTGTAGGCGGGTGTGGTGTGAAAAAAAAAATAAATAAAACACAAATAAATAAATAAAAGACGAGGTGGTCATCTGTGAAAAATTTATTATCATTTATAACACTCGGGGCAGGAGCGGGAAAATAAGCAAAAGCTCACATCCATAAAGGAAGGAACGAGAGACGCTTAAGTGAAAAGCAAGGTGAATTTCGGGATTTTGGCGTCCCGTAATGAGGAGCGAGAGCCTTTATTTGCGGGAGCATGCACTCCATGTGCATGCTGTTTAGTCATCGCTGATTGGGCGATTTTTTTTCCAAAAAGAAACATTTTTTACATGTATTTTTATTGGTTTGAAATAAAACTATACAGTTAAATGCATAAAATGTAAAAGTTATCAGGAAGAATAGTACAAAACGAGATGTGTGTGTGTGTGTGTGTGTGTGTGTGTGTGTGTATGTGTGTGTGTGTGTGTGTGTGTGTGTGTGTTGTGTGTGTTGTGTGGGTACCATAATGTACCATGTTTAGTACCGTTTCTAGTACTTTTAAGCATCTTTTTGTTTTTTGATAACCATGTTTGTTTCCAAATGGAGGCACGGTGGTTTAGTGGTTAGCACGTTCGCCGTCACACCGCCAGGGTCCGGGTTCGATTCCCGTCTCGGCCATGTGTGTGTGGAGTTTTGCATGTTCTCCCCGTACCTCAGGGGGTTTTTCTCCGGTTTCCTCCCCGGTCCAAAAACATGCAGGGTAGGTTGATTGGCACCTTGGAAAATTGTCCCTAGTGTATGAATGTGGTGTGTGTGTGTGTGTGTGTGTGTGTGTGTGATGTGTGTGTGTGTGTGTGTGTGTGTGTGCGCAAAGCGATGGGTTGGCATTCCATCCAGGGTGTATCCTGCCTTAATGCCCATAGACGCCTGAGATAGGAACACAGATAAACGGTAGGGTAGAGCGGTAGAAGTAAGCGGTAGAAGATGAATGAATGAATGTTTCCCAATGAAAGTGGAAAACCGTCATACGTTCATCACAGGAAAAATTAGCAAGTGTTTTTCTTTTCTTTGTTAAATAAACGCACAATAAGTCTTAAAAGTGAGTATACAAAATACTCAAGTACTTGTGGGTCACGTTGTCAAGCTGAAGCAGGTTTGGGTCTTGTAGTTCAATTAATGTCAAAAGGACATTGTACAACATTTAACACCCTATTCAGTTGTTTTCCATATATATATATATATATATATATATATATATATATATATATATATATATATATATATATATATATATATATATATATATATATATATATATATATCAGGTGTCCCAATACTATTTTTACCCTCTACTGAAAATCTTCTGCGTAATAGAAGGATTTGACGTTGATGTTCGAGGTTCGTCTCAGACCCAAACAAGCACACATGATTTTGAGGAATGTTTTCACGGGTGCGTGTTTACAGAGAACAATGTTTACCAAAATTCACCTCTTCCTTCTTTCTTATATTTACATGCAATTGTCTCCTAATTAATTTGCCGTGTAATTTATGTAATTAATGCACACGCACACTTTGTTTTGATCTGGAGACGATACTTTGAAAGCGGCAGCGCGAGTCGCCCGCGTCCGCTTCGAAACGCACACAACCGAGTTCAAAAGGAAACAAAAACAAAACGCATTTACATTCGCTCTATTTTTATACTTGTTTTGTACTCGAATTAACATTTTGTAAGCAATTCAGCAATTCATCTTTCTTTTTTTTTTTTTCTTTTTTTTTTTTATTCCATTATATTCTAATTGCTTCGTGGGTTGTTTTTTGTAGCGTGTAAGGAACGCCGTTTCTCACTTTGTTAGGACACAACAAAAATTAATTGGATATAAGAGGCGTGATCAAAACACGCTAATTCATTTGGAGCATGAAACGGCAAAGTCGAAGTGTGTTAGACTCGGGAAGTTTCCTCCGCTGGGTTTCTGTAACTGTTTCTGTAAATTATTGATCAAATACACAAAAAAGAAAAAGCTAGAATTAAAATATCTTGATATCTATAATAATAATAATAATAATAATAATAATAATAGTAACATAACATTTACAATAATAAATAGATAAATAAATATGATAAAATTAATGGTTATAATGATGGTAGTGATGAGTTTTTGTTGATGATGCAGATAATAATAATAATAATAATAATAATAAGCAGAATAAGAATAAGAATAAGGAAGAATAAATAACAGTAGTAATAAAAATTATAAATAATAATATTAATAATAATAAAATACAATTAATATTGGTAATCAAAATGATTTGTTTTTAAAAAATATTAAAATGAACAATAATAATAATCATCATCATAGATAACAGTGATTAAAAACAGCAAAACCATCATTAATAATAATTAACCTTAAAATCACTTTCAACTCTTTAGAAACGCAAACCCTTTTGTTTATTTATTTGTTTATTTATTTATTTTTGATACACTTTAATCCAGGACTTGTACACTTGTCCTGGCACTACTTGAAACGAGCAGTGCGGGTCGACCCCTGACCCATGACATGACAAAAGAAAAAAGCGAAGCGAGGGTTGGCATCCGAATCACACGGATCAGGCCTCCATCAAATTGTCAATGCGTGATACACCGAGCTGTAGCGGGTAAAGGTGGTAGGGGTGCCGGG
>JACRUU010000005.1:9508473-9533473 GCA_030449085.1 Kryptopterus vitreolus | reverse complement strand
GACCCTTTAACCCTCTCCGGGCAATTTAACAATTTCCTAAGTCCACAGGATTGGAGCTGTACGCTGTTTTGCTTCATAAATCTGCCCTTGGGGGGGGTTCTGTACATTCTGTATCTAGCACACCACTGTAGCGTGTACCGGAGAAGAAGAAGGTTCAGGTTATGAAGATAACGATTTCGACAAGTTCGGCGAATACGACTCCAACATATTCCGCGTACCGACAAATCGCCCAGCGCCAAGTGACCAACGCGCTTCATTTCCACGCGTCCCCCTGACCCGAATGACCTCCCACGTGTACACACTGTGGCAGATTGCTCCGAGGTATAAAGCTGTCAGTTGTACCGGCCAAATAAAAAACGAGCCCTCTTTCAATACTTTGCCGGGGCCTGGGTGGTGGTGGTTGGGGGGGGGGGTCGGTCCGTGACAGGCCTGAAATATAGATATAAATTGGAAGCAGATTAGTTTTTTGATCCTAATTCAAGTTTTGACACGAGACAGGATGGAAACGAGGCCGATTATCCGCCGCATATGTACGTGGGGGGAAAAAAGAACGACGGATATTCCCGACAGACCCGGAAGACGTCGCCTAGGCTCGAAACATTGTGCCCGGGGTGCGGAAGTAGAATGTAGCAAATGGACACAAAACAGAAATTTTTTATATATATTTATTTATTTTTCCGTCGCGCGCACACACACACACACACACACACACACTCGGACAACATTCCGAATGCTATATACGATCTCTGGTTTCTTCCCAGAACTGTGGCAGCTCCAGACCGTCCAGCTCCATAACAAACTCTCAGCCCGGAAGCTCCCCAGTGCCGTCCGATTTGGGTCTGAGCGATTTCGGTGCCGATCATCCGAGAAGCTTCTCCACATCCAGCGAATGCTGCAGTCTGAGCTACAGCGCCGAGAGTAAGTGACCCGAGTTCGGGTTTATTTACCGTGCCAACGTTTGGAATGCTTTTTCTGTCTCTGTGTGTGTGTGTGTGTGTCTCTGTGTGTGGTTGGGAAAGTGGATATGTAAAAAAGGCAGAGAAATCTGTGGCGCATTATAAGTCGAGGAGAGAACAGTGAGCCGGTGGGGAGCTTGAACTTGGGAATGACAGCTCCGCTCTGGGCCGTAACATTCTCCAGACCCGGCAGACTGCAGAGCTCCGTTTGCCTTTTCTGACCTCAACATTATTGGGTTGCATCACAGTAATTGGCAAGGGGCTGCATGCCAGCGCGATTCCTCTGGAAAGAAGAGGACGAGAGGTTTTTTTTTTTTTTTCCCTTTCTTTTTACAGCTGCGAAGAACAGCATCTTTATTATAATGTACAAACTGGATTTGACCAAAATTATAATTGTTGTAATTGCGTTATTATTTCCTAACACACAGTGGACAGACTGCGTTGTGTACCTTAGAATGTCCATCCGTACGTATTCATATTATACCCAGAAATAGGGATTTCTCTTTTATTTAAATAGGGTAAAAATCCCACATACCGTCCTTATTAAATCCCCCCCCCACCCCGACCCCCAAAAATAGGGTTTAATTTCCCTTAAAAAAATAAAATACCAATATGGTCCCAACGCCAAAAAACACCCCTTTTCTCTTTCGCCCCCCCCCTATCCCCCCCCCCCACCCCCCCCCCCCCCCCCCCCCCCCCCCCTCAAAATGCCCCCCTAATCCCATGCTGAGTTCGTGGTACACACATAGAGGTCCCGCACATGTGTAAGACGTGTCTCATCCGTGTAGCATCCTTATGTCGTTTTCACTTCTGCTCACAAGGTCAAGTATCGCTTTGCGCGAGCCAGCGTAAGAAAGGCGAGGCATTTAAGAAAGAACCCCCCCCCTCCCCCCCCTCCTCCTCCTCCTCCTCCTCCTCCACCTCTTCTACTACCCTCCTCCTCCTCCTCCTCGCTTCATACCTTCAAAAAGATCTCCGCTGGCTGAGCACCAACCCTCTGTACGGGATATTATTGTGTGCCGGAGAGATCACATGGTACGATGGAAAGGACAAGTGCCTGTTGAGTTGTGAAAAGTAATGAGTTTGGGTTCAACACTGGAAAAACCTGAAAACGAACGATTATTTATTTATTTATTTCCTCCCGGCATTAATTGTAGCGTATGTGCTTTATTTTGTCTGTTGAAGGTCAAAGGTAATCATTCTAATTCTAACGTAGCAGGCTTATGCACCGGGCTTGGCAGTACAGTACTTCCTTTCTTTTGTCGATGTGAATCGATGTGTGGCCCTCTTTATATTTTAAATTACTTTCAATTCCCTTTTAAGAGGGATGGATTGTTCGGCTTTTATACACGCACACAACACGCACACACACACACACACACACACACACACACACACACACACACACACACACACACACACACACACACACACACACACACACACACACACACACACACACACATATATACACATATATACACATATATACACATATATACACACATATATACACATATATACACATATATACACATATATATATATATATATATATATATATATATATATATGTATATATATATATATATATATATACATACACACACACACACACACACACCATAAACATATATATATATATATATATATCATGTTTTGGAGTTATTGCTGGAGACAGACGTCATGTTTTTAATGGATACGTGCCATGTTAAAGGTGGAGGGTCACAATCAAACTGAAAAAACAGCTGTGACGCAGACTTACGAGACGGATTTTTCATATGACAATAACGAGGCTAAAAATAATCTACTACACAAACACGACTTTAAAAAAAACATTTAACCAACCGCGCAAATAAGTCTCTAAATGCAAATCATCAGTACTGGAAAAATCACTGGAAAAAAAAAAAAAAAAAAAAAAAAAAAAAAAAAAAAAAATATATATATATATATATATATATATATATATATATAAATATTCTATAATGATATGATCAATAATTAATAATTATTACCACTAAAATTATGTTTGTTTATTGATTCATTCATTACTACTGTTACTAATTACATAATAAATTAAACTAAATAATAATAATAATAATAATAATGATGTAATAACATGTATATGAAATTATTGCTTTTGTAATCAGTTTATTATATCTATCTTTCATTAAACCAATCAATAATGTTAACATCAATCAATAATCAATAATTATATCTTCTACAGGACTATTTACTGATAATATAAACATTTATTTTTTACATATTACTAGTTAGTACCAAAACTAGTGGTTATTTATTCTACTTTAAGTATCTTAATGATGATGATGATAATAATAGCAATAACACAACAACAATGATAATAATATAAAAGCACTTGTTATTATATAAAATTATTATTTTATATAAAGTATTCTTATTAATTTATTGTAGTGTAAATATGATATTATTATTATTATTATTGTCAGATTATTTTACTGTTATTAATACTACTACTAATAATAATAATTATAAAATAAGTAAAGTTATTGTTGATTAATTTTTTTACTTTTAATTAAAAATATTATGTAATTATCAACAATAATAAATAAAATCAGTTATTATTATTATTATTATTATTATTATTATATTAAGCGCCGATAGCTTCATTGAATCTTTGTGCTACAATTCAAAAATAAAACAAAAAAAAAAACATACAGAACTTTTGTTAAATAATTTTAATAATAAAATTGACAGTAAGTTAATTAAGTCAATAAATACTATTCTTAAAATTAAATATATAAAATAATATAATATTATTGAATAAGTCATTATTAACTCATTTAACTGCTTTAGCGTTTCTGACTTAATTGACTTGAACTATAAGTTACTTGAACTCCTATTAATAGTGTAATAATTTAACAATTTAATAGTGTAACTTAATTAAAATTAATTTGTATTGGTACAAGTTTATTATTTTTAATATTATCGTTAAAATCGGGTAATATCATCTTCAAATTTAAATAGGAATAATATCTTGAATATTACAGCTGGAATTCGGAACAGCAGCAGTAAATAATATTAAATTATTTATTTTTAAAAACAGAGGGTATTTTTTTTTTTTTATTACCATAATAATAATAACAATAATAATATTATTATTGTAATAAAATGTTATTAATAAATACATTTTTATATTTAACCTAAAAATAATTATTGAAACACAATTATACAGTGCAACAATGAATGTATAGGATTGGGAAACGGTATTATTTTGCCCTTTACTGCATTGTAATGGTATCGAATAAAAGGAAATACTGATAAAGCGAAATACTGAACAAAGTCAGGAAAACAAGAGACGGTTTCTCGGGTGCATGCAAATTCTGCATGATTTGCACTGAATAAAGTGTCCCATAAATGGAAGCAATGTATGTTTATCCTTAACTGTTTCTAAGTGTAAGGTCTGACCTTGGCAGTCGTCCGTAGAAAAGCTTTAAAACAGCTGAATGTTTAGTAAAAAGAAAAAAGAGAAAGAGTGCGTCTCCAAATAAAGTGGTGTATCTGGCGAGCGCAGTATCGGAGTATTTGATTGGAGCTTATTCTTGTAAATACCAAAATAAACAGCAAGCACAGAACGCGCTGTCACCCGAGCCGCTGTTTACATTCCTGTCCTGTAACTCGCTCGCCCCGCCGATGTTCTCTCGGCATTTCACAAATTTCTCCCCGAGAAATCAAACACGACTACGTTCCCAATTTCATATTTCTCCTTTATAATGTGGGAATGTTTTTTTTTTTTTTTTATACGTGATAACAGGATGAGGGATCGGGAACGGCTCTGTGTAGTCGCCCGGGCGTTGTTTATTGATGAAGCACTTTGTTTATTCACTATGATTGCCAGTAGCAAGTTTTCTCCAAACCAACGGGGTACAGCAGTGCCACCTGGCATCTCCAGCGTTACAGCTGCTTGGTCTGGTGGATGTCACAGCAAGCTGGTATGTCCTGTCCCACCCTGCGAATAGACAAATGGCGGGTTCGAGCAACATCTGAGTCGCCTCTTGTTTTGTGGAGGGCCGCGGCGCTCCTCACCAGCTCCCTTCATAATCATTGACAGATGTCGGCCTGAGAGGACTGTTCTCCTCGCTTCTCATGTGTATTTCTGAAATGTTCACGGGCCTGTAGTGAAATCAGCTCAAGGAGAGTGGCCAACATCTAGAGGCTTTGGGGGTTAACAATCCGAGGCATCTGATTAGTACATTTGGATGCAAACGATTTGCATGTGTACTGTTCTACGGCTCCCAAGTGGATTATCAAGAGACGACTTGAGGTCCCCCGATATGCCTTTTTACGGCAGTCAAAGGCCGATATACGATTCCAGTTAATAAATTAGATTAGATTATTATATATAAATTAGGTTAAACATTTATTAATCACAAATCTCTCCAATGAATGCATTTACTACCTGATTTTAGCACTTTTGTCTACATGTAGCATAAACCAGATGTAGGGTTCCAATGAAATTAGACGCTCTTTGATCTAAGTTTCGCCATTGTTTTTTTTTTTTTTTGCCCACGACCGCCACCCTCAAAACTTGGATCACCTGTTTCATCCTGCCAGACCCCCACCACCATCAACCATTCCTAAATCGGGGGGGACAGGAAGACATTTGTCATTTTTGTTCTTGTCTTTTGCAACTTGATTAAAAAAACTAAACTCCAGAGGGGCACGGTGGTTTAGTGGTTAGCATGTTCGCCTCACACCGCCAGGGTCTGGGTTTGATTCCCGTCTCGGCCATATGTGTGTGTGAAGTTTGTGCATGTTCTCTCCGTGCCTCAGGGGGTTTTTCTCCGGGTTCTCCGGTTTCCTCCCCCGGTCCAAAAACATGCACTGTAGGTTGATTGGCACCTTGGAAAATTGTCCACTAGTGTGAGTGTGTGAGTGTGTGTGTGTGATGGGTTGGCATTCCATCCAGGGTGTATCCTGCCTTAATGCCCATAGACGCCTGACATAGACACAGACTCCCCGTGACCCGAGGGAAGATCGGATAAAGCGCTAGAAGATGAATGAATGAATGAATGAATGAACTGCAGAAAGTGTAAACACAGCTCGCTTTATGTATTCACAGTTCGAGCTCTTCCGGTTTGCCCGTTCGAATGCGGATTAAAGACTACCGCCCCCTGCTGGTACGGGTTCTTCTACGCAAGCGAAATACACACACGTGTGAGATGCACGTGGCTATTAGTCGAACAATAAAAAAAAACCTTCTCGGCAGCATACTGAGCATTTAATGCTACTGTTTGACGACCACCATGACATTTCGGGTGTGAACATGGGAGGCAGCAATTACAATGCTTATGTACTGGGTATGCCTGAAGGTATCAGGCATACCCAGCATCAGTGATTCGAGGGCTGTACATGAGCAGAAATCCCACGAGAACAAAATTCTCCCTCCTGTCACTCAGGAAAAGCCGGATAGGGATATCCGATAAATATATGTTGCATTGTCATGTGATAGAGTAGTTGGAAAAACAGGTTGCGTTCAGAAAAAGCAGCATTTATGTACTTGAGATCGCACACAAGCAGCTTTACACAAAACCAGCTGAGATGATCCAGACCTCCGTCGCAATCTGGTGATTCCCTCGTAGAACCTACGGAGTGCTCATTGAGTCCTTTATCCAATCATATTAAAGTTACGAACGCTCACAGCGACGTAGATACAAACATACAATCCACAGCTCTCGTACGGCATCAAAACAAATTCCAGCAATAAGGCCTCGGCGCTGCGATTTAGGGACGGTCGATATGGGGAAGGGGGTTCTGGCAGGTTGAAGAAGGTGGTCCAGGTTTCGAGGGTGGGGGTTTGTGGGCAAACAAAAAAAAAACAAAAACACCAATGGCACATCGAGACACTTGTCACCCAACATGGCGGCCATAGATCAGCGCAGGTGCCGGCGCAGGGAGCGGCTGAGGGGTGACAGGGGAATAACATCCCTTTCTCTTCAATCGACAGGGCCCATAACTCCTGCATCCCAGGGGACAGATTGAGAAAGGCAATAGCCAGAGGCTGTGAAGCAGGGATGCTTAGGAGAATTGAAAGTTAAAAAAAAGCAGTGGTGTGTTGTTTTTATTTATTTATTTATTTATTTATTTATTTCATCGTTTTATAAGGAAAAATCCAACGTTTTTTTTTTTGTTTTTTTTTTTCGTGTGTGTGGAAAAAAAATTGTTTGTGGGAAGGGCCGAGAGCTGCCGGAATGCCGTATCCGGGGTGGGGTGGGGTGGGGGGTTTGTGTGTGTGTGTGTGTGGGTGTGTGTGTGTGTGTGTGTGTGTGTGTGGGGGGGGGTAAAAAACAAACCTAGACCGTCGCTCAGCCTCCGTACTCATCTCCCATCCCTGAGAGGACAGCTTTTATAGCCTGATCAATTTCCCAGCGTCTTATTGAATGTCTTTTAAATGGCTTTTTTATTTTCAATTATAACCCGCCGTCTCTTAGCTGCGGCGCCGCGCCAACGTTTACACCGCGGGATAATTTAAAACCCTACTTTAGAAAATTATGCATTTGCAGCGTCCGAATTTACAACCCCCCCGCCCGGCACTATTGTAACCACCATAAAAAAAAAAAAGCCGCCGCAAAAGCGCGTTAAACTCGGAAGCGCGCATCAATTAAACGGTGGGAAAGACTACACCAGTTAGTACGTGTTTGTTATGGGGTATTGAATAATCGCCGGCCCACACACACAAAGCGAGCTTTGTGATTGGTGGCCATCATCGGCAGGAACGGAAGTAAAATTTCATTGCGCACGGAGATTTATTGGTTATTAAATCCAACTTGGGGCGTCGTGGCGCCGATGAAGGCGTACGACGTCTCCTAAAAAGTTTGTCCGGGGCATTTCGGAGGTTCCTACTCGCCAGTTCTCCCTGGCGCCGGACTGCCAAAGCAACCTGAAGGTGAAAGAAGTGCTCACTGGAGCTCATTGGAAAGTAGATGTGACAGTAAATTTTTCAAGCACCAACAACCCCCCCCCCACCACCCCACACACACACCCACAACCCCAATCCCAGCCTCCGCCCCTGCCATCCACTCTTCTTTCTCTCTTTCTCGTTCGCTCTCTTTCCTCTCCCCCCTCCCCCCCCCCCCCCCCCCCAACTCCACTGTCTCGCTCTCCTGCCCGAGATCTTGTTATAGCAGTCAGGATGAGACGGAGGTCAGGGCAGCATGCCGCCATGCCTGTTGATGATTGAGGAAAAGAGAAGTAAATTCATTCTGCTCGCGGCACTTTGTCAAGTGCCAGTAGCTTACCGTTGAGAGCCAGTCACCCATCACTGTGTTACGGCCTCAGAGGTCAGCCGTCGCCCATAAATCAGCGAGGGCATCGCAGCGAAGCTCGGCAACGAGCCAAATAATGAAAAAAAAAAAAAAAAAAAAACGCTCCGGCACGAAAATCAGGCCAGCAAATTGTTTTTTTTTTTTTATTATTATTTATTTATTTTTTTAGGCAGTCGTGGCCTCATAAAGTATCAATATTTCCTGGAGGGGGAAAACCAAAAAAAAAAACGTCCCCTTCGCATTGATCGCTTACATCATTCGTCGGAACAAGGAGCGTCCTTTGTAGCGAACATCCCCCATCGCAGGATCGAGTTTTTTTTTTTTTTTTTTTTTTAACGAAGCGACAATGCTTTTGATTAGTCGCAACGATCCTCCTTCGAGTATTAATTAAAACAGCAGCAGATGTGCAGGTGCGGCGAAATCATTAGATAGATGTCGGCACGTGGACGGCGTTTCTCCCCTTCCCCCCCCTCTTCCCCCCTTTCTTGCAGCATCCAACATCTAGGCATGGCAAATAGGACACCTGAGAGGGAACAACCTTACAACTTCATACTATAAAACAAACAAACAAAAAGCAAAAAAAAACAAAAACAAACCCAACAAGAGCACCAAAGCATTGCAATAAAGCCACCAGGTGTGTTTCCATGTGTGCCAGCTTCTGAAAACGAGGCTTTTCTTATGGCTGGGTTTTTATCTTTACATTTATGTTGTGCCTGCCAGTGAAGGTGTGCATTGAGCGAAGGGAGTGAAGGGGTGGTGAACATTTTCTTTTGAGCGAACAAACCCCTTTTTTTTTAATTTTCCCCCCCCGCCCCCCCCCCCCCCCACCCCCCCCCACCCCCCCCCCCCCCCCTTCCAAAACAAAACCCCCACCAGTGATTCTCTAGGCAACATGTTTCTTGTTTTTTATTTATTTAAATATTTTTTATAATGGTTGATTATCAAAAGCATGTCATAAAATTATCGGAATCTCGTGCGGCCATGTGTTAACATTTTGGAAGAGAAGAAGGGAGCGAGGGATAGGAAAGCAGATCCAGTTGTTGAGCTGCTGCTTTCAATATTCTCTCCTATTAGAGCGTGATTATCCTGCAGCGTCTGGCTTGTCTCAGTGTGAGAATGAGCGAGGGCAAGCCAAGAAACTTTTTTTTATGTGTGTGTGTGTGTGTTGTTTGTTTTTTTTTTTTTTTTTTTTTTTTTTTAACAAAAAGTAAAAACTTCCTGACCCAAGATTGTTTTTTTTTTTTTTTTTGTTTTTTTTTCCAGGAAAAAAAGAACACGGTACAGTTCCTTGGGTTTGAGTAGGCATTTATTTATTTTTTATTTTTATTTTTTTAAAGACACTACTTTAATGGGAACACAGTGGATTAGTGGATTCGTTTTGGTTCGCCTCATACCGCCAGGGGTCCGGGTTCGATTCCCGTCTCGGCCATGTGTGTGTGGAGTTTGCATGTTCTCCCCTGTGCCTCAGGGTTTTTTTTCTCCGGTTTCCTCCCCCGGTCCAAAAACATGCACGGTAGGTTGATTGGCACCTTGGAAAATTGTCCCTAGTGTATGAATGTGTGTGTATCCTGCCTTAATGCCCATAGACGCCTGAGATAGACACAGACTCCCCGTGACCCGAGGGAAGATCGGATAAAGCGGTAGAAGATGAATGAATGAATGAATGAATAATTTAATGCTTTGTTGATTGGACAAGCTGGATTTTTCATAGTGCCATAGTATCTTAGTATCTAACTCTAAAGTCTTTCCTGGACTTTCCTAACCCGGACCTAATCTTTTTTAGACATCAACCTTTTTGATGGGTACTTTATGGATACTGAGTCATACAAAGGGCTAAAAGTTGGACAAAAATAACAAATGTGCACACTTTGCCTTTAGTTATATCTTATTATTAATGATTAATGACGCTCGTTTAATGATTTCTCATAATAATTATCAACGACTTAATATTCAGACGCATCTTACTGATGAGTTGTGCTATTTTTAGAACTGGTGGTCCATAGAGGGCGACCCGGTGTCCCCCGTCCAACCCCCCCCCCCCCGGTCACTGTGTTGGTGACCCCCAGCACTACAAAACACTACCGAATACCAAAAGTAGCCGAAAGAAGGGCGGTTGGTGAATTTGTGGCACCCAAAGTCGTTTCAATGCTAAAACTAACCTAGCGCAAAGTTACGAAGCAGTATATCCTATACCATATCCTATACCACGACATCATATTCACATTTCGTATTTCCGAAACGAATGTAAAACGATCATGCTTTTTTTTTCCCCCAAATTGTTCGTTACGTTTGTATGAGACGCATCTGCTTTTTTTTGGGGGGGGGGGCGCACAAAGTAATCTGTAGATAAAAGCGCAGTAATCAATGCAAATGATATGATTTGAAGACGCTCCACCGAGGTTTACATGAGGGTGTTTTTTTTTTTTTTATGCATAAATTTACCCCCACTAGGGAGCGCACATAGGATCTTTTTAATGTTGTATGCGATTTTCATGAATACCAAATTTCTTTTGTTGTAAATGCTGCTACAAATGATCTATTCTTGTCCGAACTGTGTGTCGCCCCCTCCCCCCCCCCACACACACACACCCACCAACAAAAACACTATATGGACAAAAGTATTGGGATACACTTGTGATCCTTCCCCCAATTCCTGTTCAACCTGAGCTCTGTGAGTGACCCTCACCTGAGCTCTGTCTACTGACCCAACACCCCAGGCCTCCTCACCTCCTCCTACCGGATTTTACTAGCGCCCTTGTGCTTGGCACAACACACACTCCCAAACCTTGAAGTTTGGATTCCATACTTTTCCCTGTCAAATCAGACTTTAATCCAGGCGTGGGTACGAGTCCAAGAATCCTGACGACTGATCTGGACAATTCTTTTTGTCCAGACGAAAAGCGCGTTCCTCAAGGTAACCCGAGTTTATAGGAGAGCGCAATTAGCGCCGATCCGTTCCGTCCACACCGGAGCTCAGTGTTACCGTCCGAAATTACCCAGACCAACCTTGAGCGCCGGTGGAACCCGGGAACGAGCGGCGTCGACGCCAGGAGTGTCGTTCACCCCGACTCGTTTCAATCGGCCAAGAAAACACGCCCGATTCAGGCAGAGCTGAAAGCCTGTGTTGTTCTTAACTCGACCCGACATCTGACCGGCGTGGACTGTACATCTCACTTAGCCACAATATACATTCCTGTGAGCGCTCGCTGATACGATAGATTTATGTGAGACCGCAGAACGGGACGCAGCTCGGGGAAATAACGATCTGCGGAGAGAGAGAGAGAGAGACAGTGGTGTGTTTGTGAAGCCTTTCTGAAACACACATCTGCTGTTTAAAGAAACACAGAGTCACGAAGTTCGATCCGGACGTAGAACTTTAATAAGCAAAGAACAGCGTTTCATTCATTCATCTTCTATCGCTTTATCCGATCTTCCCTCGGGTCACGGGGAGCCTGTGCCTATTTCAGGCGTCTATGGGCATTAAGGCAGGATACACCCTGGATGGAATGCCAACCCATCGCAGGACACACACACACACACACACATTCATACACTAGGGACAATTTTCCAAGGTGCCAATCAACCTGCCGTACATGTTTTTGGACCGGGGAGGAAACCGGAGAACCCAGAGAAAAACCCCTCTGGGTTTTTTTTTCCTCGGCCATGTGTGTGTGGAGTTTGCATGTTCTCCCCGTGCCTCAGGAGAACATGCAAACTCCACACACACATGACCGAGACGGGAATCGAACCCGTAACCCTGGCGGTGTGAGGCGAACGTGTTAACCACTAAACCACCGTGCAACCTGGAACAGCATTTCATTATACACACACACACACAATTCTCTTTGCTCAGGAAACACGGGGATTAGGTTCAGAGGGAGGAGGAAAAAAGAGGGAAGCACTTCATTGAGTCCTGAGTCGGAGCAAAGATCGGAAATATCGCATAATTATTTGGAAAAGTAGGAATTTTCCAGCCATTTGTGGTTCTTCCCTCGAACCACTCGGAGTGTAAATGGTACATACAGTTTTTAGAAAGCAAAATATCATTTTTTTTCCCCGATTAATACAGTTTATTATTTCTAACGTCTGTGAGATTCAACCATTTATATTTTTCATTTTTAATAAAAAAAAGACATTTTTATATATACATTACAATAAATCAAATTTAATGCAATGCATTTTTTATATTGATTACATTAAAATAAACTATTAAATTAATCAATTTAAATTAATGGGGGGAAAAAAGAAACAATGAAATGGTTTACATTAGTTAGACCCCATTTGGGTATACAGGTGTGTGTGTGTGTGTGTGTGTGTGTGTGTGTGTGTGTGTGAGATGAGGAGGCCTGGGGTCGGGATCATCATTGCAATTCATTCAGTGTTCCAGACCACTCACGGTCTTCCATCTTGCTTGGCTTTGTGCACAGGAGCATTGTTCTCCTCCAAGTTTGTGCCAGCAGTTTGGGATAAAAGCGCCTTTGGCTGAAGAAGTCAAGGTTTTACACTACTTTTGTCCATATATTGTATCTGAAAGCTCATCATGACTTCTCGCAGCCCGCGGGTGAAGAGTGTTGGAAGTTTGGTGATTGAGCGGTGATTTTGTACACACGCGATTGTTTCCTCACAGCACCGAAATTCGATCCGGATGCGTTTGTGTGGGTTTCCTCTGAGGAGGAATCTTACCTCCAGAAAACGTGCCACTGTGCGGATCAGGAGCGTTTGTAATCGCATTATACATTACATTATTACATCATAGCTCACGATCAAACTGTTATAACAGCTTTATAGTGTCCAAGTTGTTCAGACATCGAATGATCATGTGACCTTGTCCTACTCCTACAGGGCGTTCCTCCATCCCGTGCATCCATGACAGACTGAAGGAAGATCTCCGCTGTCTCGCTAGTGACGCTCGGGCGACTCGGCAGGTAAGCCTTCGTCTTCCGGCTCCGAGCGCGAGGTTCGATCCGTAGCTGTTCTAACAGTTCCCAAGGGTTCCGTTCCGGTTTGAACCGGTTGTGCTATCGAAAAAAAGAATACACGGACCCAGAACCGGTTTGAACCGGTTGTGTTATCGAATACGTCCCATAAGGAATACGTTCTTTATTGCTCATTTAAAAAAAGAGATATCAAGAGAGGTGGCCCTCTAGTGGCAACCAGAAGAATGTATTTATTTATTTATTTATTTTGCGGGTTAATCGGAGCCACGTCGAGTTCGTTACGGCAAACGCGATTATTCATGTTGACTCACAATCAAATTTCAGTGCCTAGTAATAAAAGTACACACTTTTAACTTCACTGAAGGGTTTAACTACCCTCGGGGAACTTCACTCCGAGAACAAGGTCAGCAGAAGTCCAGAGGGAGCTCTGACATGGCGATGAAACAGAGTCCCTGTGTGTGTGTGTGTGTGTGTGTGGAGGACGATACTTGCCGGGGCACGAAACGAACGATCGGCACAAATCGGCACAGACGCGAAACCGCTGATCGTTCTCAGCTGTGGCGAAAACGGTCCCGCGAAAAGGCACCAGCCTCGTCCCGCCGCGCTGGGCGTTTTTTTTCCATCCGTCTCTCGTGCTGAAATTTCGGCATATTGATTCCATTTGACGCAGAGCACCTCATACTCTCATCTAATTCGCGGGCTATTCGGGCCTTCTGTGTCCTTCAGACCCCCCCCCCCCCCCCCCCCGTCTTTTCGGCTTTTGAACCCACCCATCAAATATAAAAAACAAACACATTGCACCAAGAATCATTTGTTCTGGAAGGCTGACGTGAAATCATATTTGAGAAAGACACTGCGGACCCCCGAAGAGACTTTCCCGCCTACCCACCCCCCCCCCCAACTCCCCCCCCATCCCCCCCCCCCCCCCCCCCATAGGACACTCCGAGATTTCGAACGAGATCTCGCGTGGCCCGGTGGACTCTGTGTGGACTCCCACCAGCGAGCCAGGGTGTGTCAGTCACCGAGGGAGTTGTGAGCTTCCTGTTTTGGCAGTGTGCGGTTACATATCCTGACGAGGGACCTGCTGTCAGCCACAGGACCTCTCTTTCTTTCTCTCGTGCTAATACACACACACACACACACACACACACACACACACACACACACACACACACACACACGGACACGGAGATCTCCCGATTCACACGCACATTACATTACACTTTTTTTTTCCCCGCCCGCTTCTCTTGAATGTACGACCTGATAACTGTATGACATGCCAAACAGCGTTTTCATTACAACAACAACAACAACAACCCGAGTGCAGCCAAATCTCCCAGTTCACGTCCTGGCTTTGAAGTGGTGCCCTGTGTTATTGTTATCGCCGCTCTCCCATCCAGACCGATTCTCATCAAAGCAGCTGCGCTTTTCTTTTGTTCTGGAGACGCAGCCGGTCGTCTGAGGCCGGGTCGTTAATGTGCCATCGGGGCGTCTCACATCCTCGTTAGACGCGGCCCTGCCACTGATGTTATTTCCTGCGCCTTGCGGGCCGTCACTGACAGGACACTTGCTCCTACCAATCTTTCAGCGAGGGGAGGAAGAGAACGCCGAGCGACTTGTGTCACGGCTGCGTGCGGTCGCCCGAAATCCCAGCCGGAAAAAAAAAGGCCGCTTCTTTCTCCGGGCAAACACTTCCCAATTCTACTGTACATCCAGGCGTTATCTTATTGGAAGATGTTCCAATGCATGGGGTTCATGTTCTCTTGGATCTTCCAACCGCATGTGAAGCCTTTATTTGTCACATATACAGTGGCAAGAAAAAGTATGTGAATCTTTTGGAATTTCATGGTTTTCTGAATAAATTGGTCATAAAATGTTATCTGATCTTCATCTAATTCATTGGTATTGACAAACACAATGTGTCTAAAAATAATAACACCAAAAAAATCCAATCTTTCTTGTCTTTATTGAACACAATCATTCAACATTCAAAATGGCAGTGGAAAAAGTAAGTGAAAGCTTAGAATGAATAACTGCTTGACCCCCCCTGGCAGCAATAACCTCAACCAGGCGCTTCCTGTAGCGGTGGATCAGACCTGCACATCGCTGAGGAGGAATTTTAGCCCATTCTTCCTGGCAGAACTGCTTTAGCTCTGTCATATTCTTTGGACGTCTCATGTGTACGGCCCTCTTCACGTCAATCCATAGCATCTCTATTGGGTTGAGGTCTGGGCTCTGACTCGGCCACTCCAAAAGGCGGATTTTGTTTTTCTGAAGCCATTCTGTTGTGGACTTGCTCCGGTGTGTTTTGGGTCGTTGTCCTGTTGCATCACCCACTTTCTACACAGTTTCAGCTGATGTACAGAAATTCTCACATTATCCTGAAGAATTGTCTGATATACTTGCGAATTCATCTTCCCCTCAATGATTACAAGCTGGCCAGGCCCTGATGCAGCAAAGCAGGCCCAAATCATGATGCTTCCTCCACCATACTTTACAGTTGGGATGATGTTTTCATGACGATATGCCGTGCCCTTTCTACGCCAGATGTAGTGCTGTGTGTTTTATCCAAATAGTTCAATCTCAGTTTCATCAGTCCACAAAACATTTTGACAATACTGCTGTGGAGTGTCAATGTGCTCTTTTGCAAACTTAAGCCGTGCAGCAATGTTCTTTTTAGTAAGCAGCGGCTTCCTTGGCGGTGTCCTGCCGTGGATACCCTGCTTGTTCAGTGTTTTACGTATTGTAGACTCATGAACAGATATGTTAGCAAGTTCCAATGATGCCTTCAAATCTTTGGCTGTCATTCGGGGTTCGTTTCTTTACCTCATTGATGAGTGTTCGTTGTGCTCTTGGTGTCATTTTGACGGGGCGCCCACTTCTAGGTAGAGTAAGCAACAGTCCCAAATTGTCTCCATTTGTAGATTGTTTGCCGAACTGTAGACTGGTGAATTTCTAAAGTCTTTGAAATAACTTTGTAACCCTCGCCAGCTTCATGTAAATCAACAATTCTTGATGGTAGGTCCTCTGAAAGCTCTTTTTGGCGAGTCATGGCTCACATAATCATGTTCTTCTTGTGCAGAGCAAACTCCAAAGGTTTGAGGGGTTTTTATCAGTCAAAGTATCTGTAGTCCACACCTCCAAACTTATTCTCTTAACAAGACTCCAGAATTCGCTCCAACTTGGCGATACCGGGGATCAAACCAGAACCTTCCGAACCTTCCGTGGCGCGATCATCTCCGAGCTAGCTTTGTACAGTGGAGCGTTGGCGTGCACAGGTTCGGATCTCCGATATACAAAGCCATCTATCTTATGCAACTTCTTATGATCGTTTTACCATCCCGGGCCCCGACTGTTAGGGAGTCCAGGTCAGCGGGCCCTGGCCGGCCGCCGCGTGCACTTTGTGAATGGCTCTGAAACATGGCCCCGAGATAAAAAAGCCAGGAAGGAAACACTCATCCTGGTGAGTGAGCGTTGATTAATCATTCATGCAGTACCCCTATATAGAGCCGCTTCCCTCATCCCTGGCTCCGCCCCCCCCCCTTACCAACCCCATTTCGAACGATCGAAATGGCGGCGTGTGTGCGACGGACATTTCCGGCCCCGCGGCGTGTGGGCGGATTGGTGAGCAACACCCCGCTGGAGAGGAAGTGGCTATCGGAGCACAACAGGAAAGGAGAAAAGGAAAACAAGCTGACATCGTTTCACTCATGAAATCACTTCCTACAGGCCGTGCGTTGACCTCCCGCTCGCCGCTTTTAACATGAGATCCGCGCTTCGGGAATCCTGTGTATGGCGCGTAATCCTGAAATGTGGAGCCCGGTGTCCTGTTCTACGCAAAGTGTGTGTGTGTGTGTGTGTGTGTGTGTGGTGGGGGGGGCGAATGGATGGTATATATTACAAAAATATTTTTGTTATAGCAGCTCGTTATCATTATAGTGACAACATGCTTGTGTACAGCAGGTCTACAGCTGTAAAAGAGAGAGAGAAAAAAGAAAAGGAGCACTTCCTTCCTGCAAGCATTTTCCTGTTTACCTCCAGTGCGGGTCAGGAGCTCCAGATAAATCCATTAGATCTGCAGGACACCAACCTGGATGTAACCTTTCGGCTGTTGCGCATGCCATGAGGCTAAGTCAGCATGTCCAGACGAGTGTGACATGACAAAGCTGACGTGGGATTGTGATAATGACAGTTGTCATCTCTCGTTCTCTCTTTGTAGTAGTGAATTCCATTGATCTGTTTTTATGGATAATACACTATTACAAAGAGAACAAGAGTTATTAATTTGTGACAATGATGATTGTTTTCTTCATACACACATCTATCTATATATATATATATATATATATATCTATCTAGCTAAGATGCACGGTGGTTTAGTGGTTAGCACGTTCGCTTCACACCTCCAGGGTCCGGGTTCGATTCCCGTCTCGGCCCTTGTGTGTGTGGAGTTTGTGCATGTTCTCCCCGTGCCTCAGGGGGTTTTTTTTTCTCGGGTTCTCCGGGTTTCCTCCCCGGTCCAAAAACCATGCACGGTAGGTTGATTGGCACCTTGGAAAATTGTCCACTAGTGTGTATGAAATGTGTGTGTGTGTGTGTGTGTGTGTGTGTGTGTGTGTGTGTGTGTGTCCTGTGATGGGTTGGCATTCCATCCAGGGTGTATCCTGCCTTAATGCCCATAGACGCCTGAGATAGGCACAGACTCCCCGTGACCCGAGGGAAGATCAGATAAAGCGGTAGAGATAAGATATATATATATATATATATATATATATATATATATATATATATATATATATATATATATATATATATATATATATATATATATATATATATATATATATATATATATATATATATATAGCACAGATAATAATTAAGAGTGCTTTGTGATAGATCTGCAGTAGTGAAAGGGAAAGTTTATAGGACTGTGTTGAGACCTGCGATGTTGTACGCTTTAGAGACACTGGGTGGCGTTGTCTAAAAGACAGGAGGCGGAGCTGGAGGTGGAGGAGTTGAAGATGTTTATTGGGACAGGATTATAAATGAGTGTATTCGAGGGACATGTAGGATGTTTTTGAGACGAGGTGAGGGAGGCGGGACGTGTACAGAGGAGGGGCAATGGGCTACATCGGGAGAAGAAAGAATGCCGAGGATGGAGGTACCAGGCAGGTGGATAAGAGGACGGAGGTGGTGAGGGAAGACATGCAGGACGATTGGTATGTAGAAGACAGGGGAGCGTGGAGAAGGGTGAGCCGCTGTGGCGCCCCCTACAGGGAGCAGCTGGAAGTAGAAGGAGGATAAGATTAACAATAGAAGTGGGGCATGTGAAAATGTATAAGCGTTACTATATTCTCTCTATCACAGGACCAGCTATTAACGCTTAGAGGGAGGAGATGTTCTCTGTGGCGCTTTTGACTTATAAACTTGGTTGTGAATGGGTTGAATTCTACCATTGAATACTTATAATTTTTGCCCGGACGTCTATAGGACCTCAATAAAAACAAACAAACAAACAAACAAAAAAACCCTCAGCCTTCACAATGAACAGAAAACATTCCAGCATGCAGATTTGCAGCAAGTAATCAATCTGTTGCACATTCGAGAGAGTCCAGTGGTAAACTGTGTAAACGCCGCCGGCACGAGCTCCTGCTACCGCAGAGATACGAAACGCTCAACCCCCCGATCGCTTGCGTTGTGTGGGAGGAGACACGCTGTTGTTCCACTTGTCACCTTCATTCATGTTCATATGGTGCATCTGGAATCTTTCCAAGGAGCACTGACTGGAATGGAAAACCGGTGTACTGGAGGGCCTCGTGTATATACACACACACACACACACACACACACACACACACACACACGTTCACACCTAGGGCCAATTAAACGGGATTAAATACAAACCCACACGGACAAGGAGAGAATCCAGACCAAACCGGTGTCTCGTTTGAAACGGATGCATTTTTATTTATTTATTTATTTATTTATTACATTTATTTACTAACGAAATGTCACAAACCGCCACTCCGTACCAAATAATTCCAGCATGCAGTGCAAGAATTTCCGCATCACAGCCGTCCCAAATTTGATCTAACGTGTCCTTGATCAGAGCTCTGCAAAGTGCACAAGAATGTGTTTAGTCTGGGCGAGGATGCATTTGTTTATTTGTTTATTTATTTTTTGTTCCACAGTAGCTCACTCGTACTTGCTGTTGCCATAAGCATCAACCAATCCCGCATTGAAGTCCGTCTTTTTGTGTGTGTGTGTGTGTGTGTGTGTGTGTGTGTGTGTGTGTGTGTGTGTGTGTGTGTGTGTGTGTGTGTGTGTGTGTGTGTGTGTGTGAAAAAAAATACAAATATTGATCTAATTCACCTGCTGGAGCTGCAGACGTCTGCCCTTGTCCCGGGTTTATGGATCACAATTGTGTTCCTTAACTCCGGGGCTTTATCATAATAAGGTACAAAGGTTCATCAGAGCATAAGTGGCTTTTGATGTTTGTTTATTTGTTTATTTATTTATACTTATTATTATAGTTATTTATTTTTGTAGTTGATGGAAAAAAAAACAGCCAATCGCTACCATTAATACACGGCGAGACACGAGACCTCCTGTCAAGTACCTACACGGTACATTCGCACTCTCAAGCAAATCAGTGTCAGGAGGAGGGATTGGGGGGTGGGGGTGGGTCAAACCGAACCACAGGTCAATGACAGCTTGACAGCCTGGGCCTGTTTTCTCAGCAGGTGATGAGATCCAGCCTCGGCAGCGCTGGAACAGATCCCCGGAGCTCTATTCTCCTTTTCCCTTTGATGGTCCAGAGCTCCATCCCATGTGATGTGCCCCCCCTCCTCCCCTCCCCTTTCTATGTATGTCATGTTCACTCGCCCTGTGATATCAAGTAGCTGCAGTCGGGACGCCACCGTCGCACAGTCTCTAAGGAGCTCCTGGCAGACTAAATAAGCGCTCGTTTCCGATCTGGAGTTTACCAACAGCTGGTTATCAAAGAAAAAAAAAAAAGACAAGGAGAAAGCTTAACAAGTTTATTTATTTATTTATTTTTTGTATAGAAATAAAAGACAACAAGAATTTGGTCGTTCTTCGCATCTTTGGCCGCGTTTCTTGCATTGTCCTCCGTGCGAATATGTCCGCGTTTGATAGAGACGCGGGCGTTTAAAGACGCGCTTAGCGCATTAGTGCGGGGAAAAGAATAAATCAAGGACATGTGGCCTCAGATTCATTATCCTTGATAGAAATTCTGCATACTGTACTTGGTGCTGAGGGGGGGGGGGGGGGGGGGGGGGGGTTGCCATTTTTGGAGCTACCTGCCAGCATTCTTTTCATTCTTTGGTAAATGCACTATTTCAAAAATGCCACACTTTCCAGCGTGTCCTTCTGGCTTTTTTCTCTCTCTCTCTCTCTCTTCGAAAACTCAACAACTTGTCCCAGGGAGTATTTGATGTTCCACACCTGGTGTTTTCATGTGTAAAAGTTGCTCTCTCTCTTTTATTTTTTTATTAGTATTATAATCCCCAATCCCAATCCCCCCCCCCCCCCCCCGGGTCAGCAGGTGGTAATTCAAGTGTATATACATTATATGTCAGGGTCCAGATGGATTCTTCAGGGTTCACACATGTTCTTCTGTTCAGTTCGGACGTTAAAAACACCTGGTTATGGAGAGAAATTGTGCAAAATGTCTTTATTTACTCTCAAAAATGATCTGAGATATTATGGCATATCAAGGGGCACGGTGGTCTAGTGGTTAGCATGTTCGCCTCACACCTCCAGGGTCCGGGTTCGATTCCCGTCTCGGCCATGTGTGTGTGTGGAGTTTGCATGTTCTCCCCGTGCCTCAGGGGGTTTTTCTCCGGGTTCTCCGGTTTCCTCCCCCGGTCCAAAAACATGCACGGTAGGTTGATTGGCACCTTGGAAAATTGTCCCTAGTGTATGAATGTGAAGTGTGTGTGAATATGTGTGTGTGTGTCCTGCGATGGGTTGGCATTCCATCCAGGGTGTATCCTGCCTTAATGCCCATAGACGCCTGAGATAGGCACAGACTTCCCGTGACCCGTGGGAAGATCGGATAAAGCGGTAGAAGATGAATGAATGAATGAATGAATTATGGCATATGAAGCTTTCCTAGGTACAGACAGCACAGAAAAAGAAAGTCTGTATCCATGATTCTTGTTCTTTTTTCCCTTTTTATTTTCGCCCCGTTCTCTTCCGTTAGAAACCTCAAATAAAAAGCTCATCTACGACATCTAGGAGGTTTCAGATCTGTGCTTTAGGGTGCTAGGATACTGATCAGAAGGGCAGGGGTTTGAGCCCCGGTATTGCCAAGCTGCCACATCCTTGGGTCCTAGAGCAAGGCCCTTAACCCTCTGTGCTCCGGGGCGGGGCCGCTGTATCATAGCTGCCCCCGCGCTCTGACCCCGCGCTCTGACCCCGCGCTCTGACCCCGCACTCTGACCCCGCTCCGAAGAAAAATGAGCAAATAAAATCCGGGTGTTCCTAATAAACCGGACACTTCCATGAGCATCAGGAAGTTTTTCGACTGTAAAGCCAACCAGGATATCTTATTCCCACTGGTAAAGACACACACACACACACACACACACACACACACACACACACACACACACTTGGCCCTCAAGGCTACCCGAAGCGACCTTGAGTGACATTATGAAGCCGATTTATCAAACACGCTGCGTCTGAAGACCGCTCCGCGATTGTCAGCCGACAAAGAAACACTCAAGCATTGAATCTGCTTGGATTCGATTGGACGAGACACAATGAAGCTCTGACCTTGGATGTGCCCGGCTCTCATTTGGAAAGGCTGAATTTCTCCAAAGGCAACGCAAAGTATTTGCACATTTCTCGCTATCTTTTTTTTTCTTTCTTTTTCCGGAATAATTGCACGTTCGCGTCACAGCGCCGCAAAATGGCCGTCTCTCGTTCAGGAAAGTTCGTCAGTTAATTGGGGGAGAAAAAAAAAAAACATATCGCTGATTCCGACAGCTTTCCGATCTCGAGATCGGGCTCTTCATCAGGCGCGTTTGTTTTTTTTTTATTTCTTTTCTTTCTTCCCCCGCAGACAGACAACTAAAGGTCATTTTTTTTGTGCAGCTAAACTGAACGTTTGAACAAAGCATCTGGTCTCCTGTAATAGTGTCTTCGCTTCAGAAGATGGGAGTTTAATCGAGAGGCCAGATCAGCATGAGTGGGAAGGAGGAGTTTTTTTTTTTTTTTTTTTTTTTTTTTCTTTTTTTTCTTTTTTTTTAAAGACAGAGCGCGACCATTTTAACAGAACAACATGTTTGAATTAGATGCTCCTGCACTGACTCTAAATGGATTTCTGAAGTGGTTGTTTGTGGGGGTTTTTTCAATCGTACATAACCTTGAGTCCTTTTTTTTTTTTTTTTTTTTTTTTTTTTTTTATGGAAGGTCTGTAGGATTTAAGTGCCAGTATAGCATGAAGGGACTGAATACATACGCGTTCATCCCCCCCCCCCCCCCCCCCCCTCTTCTGTTTCTCTATCTCCCCTGTCTTTTTTTTTTTCGTCCTGAAATGGAAAATTGTGCTTCTAAAGTTGTGCCCATTGTCCAAGTAATTAATGGAATGCCTGAAAGCGAGTTCCAGGTACTTAAATCCCCGCCGCTTGCCTCCTCCCTTTTTTTCCCCTCCCTAATGACTAATACTGATTGGAAATACATAACAGTGTTTTTTGGTGTCTCTGTTTGGAGATAAACTTATACATAATACATGTATTTAAATGAAAGACGACGACCTTCGCCGTAGCTCGTTTCAAATCTCGTGCGTTTATTTCTTTCTGTACCGGTAAGGAAATAGCAAGCAGACGCGCTCCGATACGACCTAATAATACTTTTACTTTATATTAGAAATTTGCCCCGATAATGCGTTACGACGACATGAAAAGTTTTCTATGGATATTATAGATTTATTATAGATTTTATCCTTTTTATAATAAATTTTTCCGGGTGTTTTTTTTTTTTCCCCCCTCCTTAAAAGAACATCAAACTTCTGAGACTGTGATTTACAGACAGAACAAGTAAAGGATTAACTTACTTCCTATCTCAAACCCTAACCCCATTTCTAAACCTAAACCTTAACTCTACCCCTATCCCTAAATCCAACTCGAACCCTTCACCTATTACAAGTAAAAACCTGCTTCTAAAACCTACATGTACCTTGAACCTACATACGTCTGGTCAAAACCCAAACCGTACACTATTCCTAGTCTTAATCCCTCTAGATGATCCCCATCTTCAACCCTACCCCATAATCTAAATCTAGCTCTCAGGCTAGCCAAAGACCTAAACGCGTCCTTAGTCCTAACCCTACACCTGGCTGTATCTTTAATCCTAAACCTTACACTAGACCTATCGTCTAGCTCGAACCCATGCTGTATTTCCCAGCCCTATTTCTAAACTGCTAACACGACCCTTAAACCCTCCATCTAACCCTATGCTTAAACTCCTAAATCTTACCTAGCCCCAAACCTAACCACTAAACCTAGTCTTACCTCTAGGCCTAAATCTATAATGCACCGTAGCAAGCCATACATTTACATTTATGGCATTTGGCAGACGCCTTTATCCAGAGCGACTTGAGGGTTAAGGGCCTTGCACAAGGGCCCACTAGTGGTAGCTTGGTGTTTCTGGGGTTTGAACCTGCAATCTTCTGGTCCAGAGGCCACCACCTCCATATATCGCTACCTATAGCTTTAACCCTCTTAACTAAAACCATATATCAAGTATTAACCCTGACTCTAGCCAAAGCCTTAAACCTAGCCCCAATCCTAACTTCTAATCCCACCAGCCAATCATATCTCTAACCCTCATGCTACCTCATTTCCATCCTTAGCCCTAACCCAAATCCTAATCCTACTAGAATGGTTGATTACTTTGACACTATAATAAGTGTGTAGAGCGTTTATACAAAGTTTCCGCATCTATGAAGGACTTTCGATTTTCACTAATTCACACTATATATCTATGTTTCTGTGTATTTTCGTTTGTGTTTAAGGATAACGGGATCCGCTCTGGCGACGGAAAAACACATTCCTGCAGTCTCCACGTTCCCATCGGCTCGGAGCTGCACTCGTATCCGCAGCAGCGCGGCAGTGAGTTTTAACTCACATTCATCACATCATCTTCACTGTTACTCGGATTTCATTTTTATTCTTTTTTTTCTTTTTAATATGTGGACTGGATGTAAACAGGAATGTAACGGTACACACGTTCGGATCGTTCCTGCGGTGTATATACACGTCTTTCTGAGCGCTTGTATAATTATAATTAACGTTTCCTAAATGTTTATGGATTTTGATCAGAAGGCTCAAACTGCCACTTCAGGGCCCGTAATCTCTGGATGAGATGTCAATGAAAAACACACGCCGTCCCTGAAGTTATTCCGATAAAGACTGCCGAGAGAACTTGCATCACCGCAAACATGCGGGAATAATAATAATAATAATAATAATAATAATATCCTTTATTTGTCACATATACATTACAGCACAGTGAAATTCTTTTCTTCGCATATCCCAGCTTGATGTTGGTAGCTGGGGTCAGAGCGCAGGGTCAGCCATGATACGGCGCCCCTGGAACACAGAGGGTTAAGGATCTTCCTCAAGGACCCAAGGGCAGCAGCTTGGCCGTACCAGGGCTCGAACCCGGATCTTCCGATCAGCAGCCCAGCGCCTATATCCAGCAAGTCCTGGTAGATGGTAACAGTCTGGCGTGACCTTTACACATGGCTCCACAGAAGCTCTTTTTCGTG
>JACRUU010000005.1:9498473-9500973 GCA_030449085.1 Kryptopterus vitreolus | reverse complement strand
GGTGGGGGGGGGGGGGGGGGGGGTGGGGGGGGGGGGGGGGGGGGGGGGGGGTGGATGCAGCATTGTCAAAATGAGGCACGAAGGCTCAATCTGCTGCTCCTCTGCTTTTCCGGCGGGATCGCTCAGCCCCGGCGTGTCCCGTTTCTGTGAAAGTGAATTAAACAAGAACCGTTTCAGCTTGGGGATACATTAAGTCCAATCTGAGCCCCATCGCCGGCGGGACGCGCAGGTAGAGGAGACGCCTGCGTCGCCCAAGGAGAGGTTTAACCCGCTCACATGGAGGGGGCAAATATGAGGGAAGGGTGAAGGGAGGAGGAAAAGGGGGAGGGGAAAAAATGCCTTAGGTGTGATGAAATAAACACTAGAAACATCACCCACACTTCTTTTTACCAAAAGCGGGTCTCGGATCGGGCAAGGCGGGGGGTGTGGGGGGGTAAATTTGCATCTGTTTATTCATCACTGATCCTGCTAGAACGTTGTTGAAGTGCTGAGATATAACAGTTCGTACATTTTGGTAAGGATTTATTTATTTGTTTGTTAGTCGGGGAATCAACCCCCCCCCCCCCCCCCCCCCCCCCCCCCCCTTCCAAAAAAAAAAAAAAAAAAAAAAGTTTTAAGGCCAAGATCAAGTGACATCTCTTCTTACTCCATCCTGGAGAATCTCTCTATCTCTTTTTTTTTTCCTTTCCGCGCTGGCGTCTAACCCTGCGGAGCGTCTGCTTTACATTCTGCCCGTCTTCCCAGTCGCTAATTGCATGCATGCAAGAGTGAAAGGGGCATCTCCGAATCTTCTTGTTTATGAGAAAGTGACAGGAAATCATTCAGAGGTCAACTATCCCTGCTGTACGCTCCCGGAGCAACCCCTATCAACAAATACATAAACAAATAAATAAATAAAAATACCCACAGCCATAATGCAAGCCACAAACCTAATGAGGTCATTAAAGGATACCGCCCATCAATATTGTTTTTTTTTTAAGTTTTTTTTTAAGTTTCTTTTTTTTTTCTTTTTTTTTTTTTTTTTTTTTTTTGAAGAAAATGAATGAATAATTCACCACAGTGCCTGGGGATGTATACTTTCTGAGTGAAGGACAGTTAATCCATAATATGACCGGTTTCCTTCCTTATATAAAGAGACCCTTTTCCCTCTATTCCCTGCTCTTGCTTAATTATCGAACATTGCTTGTGCTGACTAAAGAAACAAATCTCTTCGCATCCGTCCCAAGATATTCTCCATCTTTAATATCATCGCTAAGCTTCCCAGGTACTGTGGCAGCTCAGAGAGAGAGAGAGAGAGGAGTTTGCGTTTATACGGTCTCCTTTTTCCTCGCGGGTATCGCACTTCCGTGTATTGTTTTGCAATCCGCCCATCAAACCGTCGCTGCGCAGCATGTCTGGATCCTTCATAAACGATTCGTTCATTTGGAACGAATCTTTAATGCGATTCAGAAGAACGAATCGTCTCAAAGAGCGATTCGTTCATTTTCTACCAGCAAAGGGTTGCAAAATCTACGTATTTTATTTATTTATTTATTTATTTTACAGGAAATAATTTACCTCGTGTCCAAGTTTTTTTAATCATGTGACTCCCGTAGACCCTGTGTAGTTTGAGCGATTCGTTCATCTCATGAGTCTGAATCGTTCGGTATTTTATCAAATGATTCCTCCAGAAGTTTTTTGCTCCTTTGTTCAGTTTGCGTTTCGAAATCGGGCCCTGATTCTGATTTATTTGACCTCATAAAACGTAAACCCGCGCTCGGCTCCGCCGTCCATAAAGCTACGATGCACCAGATTGGGATACCATGGCGTGGCAGACTCGGGTCCATAAATGGAGCTGGATAGGAAGCGCCAATATTAAACCCAAGACATTTATAAGCGCCCCCTCCCTCCCTTACATGGACTCGCGGGTTTTACGTTACAGGTAGAGCGCCGCTGCTGCGTTTTTTTCCAAGACAGTGCGAGCATTCCGAAGCTTTGTTCCTTTAAATATCCCTCAGCATTGTGATAGAAGGACAAGAGCGCGAGCAGCTGTCGGCCTCGTTTGGTGTCTTTGTGTTTAATCACCATCTCGAGTTTCAGAGGTCTTGCGTTCAGGCCAGGACTTTAGCGCGAGGCATGTGTGTGTGGCAGAACACCGACACCATCTCCTTCGACCACGTGCTGCGTTCGGAATAAGAATTGGATAGATAGCGCTCCATAAAAAAAACGCTAGAAAATTTGTTTTTGCCGCGCTCAGTAAATAACCCATTGTTCGTGCTACAAAGGTCGCAGGCGGACGTTTAACTTGGTACCGGGCCAAGCTCGAAGATCTGCAACTCCATATCCCCCCCCCCCTCGCGTGGAACCCTTTTATGGACGGCGGCGGAAAAAAAAAAAAACCTCTCTCGCCATCGATCCACAAATGACAGATTGGCCGAGCGAGCCGGCGTAACGCGCTTTACACGCTTTGGCGTTTTAAATAACGACGGGAGTGCAATCAATAGGCCGAGTCCTCCCGCGA
>JACRUU010000005.1:9483473-9495973 GCA_030449085.1 Kryptopterus vitreolus | reverse complement strand
CAGTCGTAATTCGATATAGTATATGTGTATTGGTGAAGTCTTGTACTTGTACGGTACGTATCCCCTCGATACGGCTTTAAATGACAGGAGCCTCTACCATTTGCTCCACACAGCAGGGTCCGGGAAAGATCTCGAGCAGCTTTTAAAGCTTGATAGAGTCTGAAAGCCTCTTAGGGTCCCTAATAAGGACGGCGTCTTGCAGAGAGCCTCTCGTCAGTGCTGTCCAGGTAAAGCGCTTTATTTCCCGGCATTTGTAAATGTAGGGCCAGGAAGCCAAACAAAAATCGAACCGCAGTGAATATTAGAGTCATTGGGTATGCCCACTAGTGCCTTTACTCTCGCAGATTTGTAAAACATCACAACACTCAAGGCTTGATTGGAGGCTTTTTTTTTTCCCCCCCCGCACCTTCGAGTGCAAGATTCCAAATGAATGCGTTCGCTCCGAAACCCGGAAATTCATACAGAGAGAGAAGCGCAGACGTGTCAAGGACTGCCACACATTGTCACCAATCAGAGCAAATAAAAGACGAGCTTCATCTTTTATCCTGAAATTCCACCATAATGCACCTGCAGCTTTCATCCACACTCGGACTTCACACGCAGGCTTTACGTACAAGTTCCTGCCTCTATTATCGATATTAGAGTGATTAGACGTGAGATGCCGACTCGTCCTTTCATTTTATTAATCTGCGCTCGTCATTTGGAAGGGAAATAAACCGTTAAATACCAATTTATTATTCGATATTCCCGATCTACCAAGACCAATCCATCTGGTGGTAGAACGCGGCCCCTTGTGACGACTCGGGAGTTTTTGGTCGGGGAAAAAAAAAAAAAAAAAAAAAACATGACAAGCGACCTCCCCCATACCAACCCCCACCCCCACATTGCCGACATCATCGCTCAGCCTCTCGCAGTGCAGGAAATCAATGCCCTCGCTGCAATTATTTTCCCATTGATAAAGCCTTCAGCTTAACTGAGAAGCCACTCCATCGGCTCAGAAGTGTCCGGGGTCCGGCTCCTTTTTCCCGACAAATCCGAGGAAACGAATGGCCGCTCGCAGGTCAAGAGCCGTCTCCATCGTCCTCTTTATCGACACTTAGCTTTACAAAGAGCCCCTCGCAGGGCCGACAGTGACAGATCGCCGGGCTCGATAAAAGCAAGCGCAACTCACAGCTCACGCGGCGAGACAGCTTAACCCTTTGATTTCCTTTAAAAATGGAGGAGGGGGGGGGGGTCAGGTCAGAGAGAGGCAAGACGGAGACATGGGAATGTCATAGGGAACGGATTACAAGGACGTCTCCTCCGAGGAAGTCCTAAACGAATGGGACGTGAAGCGAGGGGTGACTTTCGCAGTTCCTAGTCGACTCGACTTTACTGAATATCGAGTCGGAAATCCGGCCTTGGTGTAAATCCCAGCGCGGCGTTGTTTGAAGGAAGGACTCGCGCGGCTACACTGACACTTTTGTCTAAACATGCGGAGACAATATGGTGGGGGGGGGGGGGGGGGGTTTGAATTTTTTTTATAAAGCACCCGGGGGTAATTTCATGCTCCGTTTCATTAACCTTTCATTAATTGACACCTCAAAAGGATCTGGCAAGACACACACACACACACACACTCTCTCTCTCCTCTGTCTACAGGATGATTCTAATCAGTGCAGGCGCTAATCTCCAGTCTCTCTCTTGCCCACAGCCAGGCCGGCGAGCGCGCTGATGCTAGCGCCGGGGGCGATACACTTCCCTCAGGTGAGTCTTTTATTATGGATGATGTTTCCGCCAAATTATTTAGACCCGTAGCCCAACCCCCCCCCCCCCCCCCCCCCCCCCCCACCCCCCCCCCCCCCCACCCCCCCCCCCCCCCCCCCCCCCCCCACCCACCACCAGCTGAAAAAAAACCTCTGCCACACAACAACAACAAACAAGCATATCAAAACCCACCCACACACACACATACACACACACACACACACACACACACACACACACAGACACACACACACTCAAACCCCCATAAGGCCGAGACGGCTGAACTTACGGCAGCTCCACCACCTTTGTTTCTTTTGTTAAGCACGGGGAAGGATATGGAGCGTGTCAAACAAACAAACAAAAAAAAAAACGAGAGAGCGCCGAGCGGGTGGGGAGAAAAACAAAACTGAGGCCAAAGCAAACAAACGCGCGCCTCGACAAACACCCCATCTTTTGCTATTTCATGAATTGAGAGACAAGAGCCGTATGGTAATGGAGGCGAGCCGAAACGCAACGCATCAATATTGCAGCGTTTTTTTTTTTTTTTTTTTTTTACGAATTGACGAAAACAAAAAGACGTTATTTAGAAAATAAATACATAAATAAAAAAAAAAAAAAAACGGGGGGGGGGGGGGGGGGTTCTGAAGGACCAGAGAGTCTCTTAAACAGAACGTCCTGGTCGGGAGTTTATGATAAGGGCGCAGGTGATGCGGATTTAATCTCAGGTGAAGCAGGTGAATGGAAGGATGGAGTGATCGATTGGGTTTCTGGAGAAGTAAAAAAAAAAAAAAAAAAAAAGGCCTGCAGGATCCACGTTCGGATTTTCTGCAGCTGTATTTTTACGTCTCCGAGACAAACGGAGAACATGTGGGTTGCTTGAAAGTTTCCAAGAAAGTTTCCGGGGAAAAAAAAACGGGGGTTCGGGAAAAATGGACTTAACAAAACAGTCATACAAATATCCTGCTCCATAAATCATTATCTCCTCCTTCTTTTCTTCCTTCGTCTTGGTTATCATTTTACATTCTCTTCATTTTTATACCTCTTCTTCCTGCTCCTTTTGGTTTCTCTTCTTCCCCTTTTTCACTTCCTCACCCTCATTTTTCCCGTCCCTTAAAACCTTCATTTTTCTCTTGGCTGTTGCATTTGATCTTTTCTTTCCTTTTAGTTCTTCTTCCTTAACCCTCCTTCATCTTCCACTTCTTCTTCCTCCTCTATCTCTTCATCTTTTCCACCATCTCTCCATCTTCTGACTGAAGGTTATCATCATATTTGTAGTTATTTATTTAATTAATTAATCTCCTCTTGCTTGTCGTTTTTTTCCTCTTTCGTTCTTCTTCCGTAACACTCCTTCGTGGTCCGCTTCTTCCTCCTCCTCCATCTCTTCGTCTTTTCCTCCATCTCTTCGCCTTCATCATTTTTCTTTTCTTTCAACCTATCTTCCCATCCGCTTGTTATTCTTCTCCTTCCTCATCCTCTGCCTTTTCTTCCATCTTCCCCCCCTTTATCCTCCTCTTACACTTCTTGCTTCTTCGACCTGCTTTTTTTTTTCCTCTTCTTTGTCTCCTTCAATTTTATCGTCGTTTATCGAAAACAAACAATTTTACATTTCTCTCTCTTTTTCTTTTTTTGTAAGAAAGTTACGGCTTGCGATTCAGCAAAATAATCGTTAAAACAATCCACAAGTTCGATTTGACCACAATATATTAATATATGAATAAACGCTATACAACATCCTCTGCCCAAAACACACACACACACACACACACACACACACTCCCAAAGCCTTTCTCCAAAAAAGCTTCATCTGCATGCCCTGGACTGCGGAATGTAAACCGGTGCCACGAGCCGTACATAGATTTTCAATCCCTGATTCTTTTTTTTTTTTTTTTTTAAAGCTCATAACAACCACTAAAGCATTTTAATTTCATGTCCGATGCCAGAAAACTTTGCATTGGTTTAACAGCTGCGACGCTTTAGATTTAACACGGATCTCCTCCTGGTTTGGAAGGTCTGTAGCTGTGGGATCGTTTCTGCGTACGGATTTACTCTCTGCATTATGAAGATCACAAGCGAGATTTGGAGTCCCGGATATGCGAGCGCCCCTTAATGTGCTATCTACGAGTCGGAGGTGTTGCATCACCCAAGGAGGAACCCCGGGGGGAACCTGCTCCTCTTGCCTCACCCCCCCCCCCTTCCTCCCCAAATACTCACCTAAACTAAACAGCACCAGGAACTTGAGGCAGACGAACTCTCTCTGGTCCAGCTGTAAGGAGCGCAGCTTGCTCACCAGTTCCTGCGCCCGACTCAGGAGGTTGTTCAGGGTGGCTCCGGCTTGGGACGCGATCAGAGCGTAATCCACCTGCAAGCGAGAAGAGGCTGTTTGAAGGGAAACGATCTGTTTTTTTTTTTTTTTTTTTTTTTTTTTTTTAAAACACCATGACCATCGAGGACTTGGGGGATGGTGGATAAGAAAGACAGGAAGATGAATATCATGTATCTTGCACACACACACACACCTTGTCCTGTGCACCTAGGTTGAAGTGTGTGTGTGTGTGTGTGTGTGTGTGTTTGTGTGTACAGCAGGGACGGAGAAGTCCGCAGAGCAGAGCGAGTCCGGAATGATAATCAGCATCCAAATAAACAGGGGAAAAGAGCAGCACGTTTCTCTTGATCCCCGGCGTCCCGGCTGGTGGACCCTCGCTCCCTCGCTCACTAAGCTCCAGACAAAGACGGGGATCTGGAGATGCGCAAGCACGCAGGTCCCCCAGGCTACACGGCCCCGGCCCTCCCCTTTCAGGTGCACTTAATATCTGCAGCAGCAGCAAATTTGTCTTGGAGGCAAGTCCTTAGCTGCCACTCATTGTAAGCAGGCCATATTAAATTTTTATATTTATTGACAATTCATTACCATAATTGACTGTGCCAGGGTTTTTTTTTTTTTTTTCTTCTTTTTCTTCCCCTTCCTGCAGGTGGGTAGACGGCGCGGCCTCTGAAGAGCACCGAGGGCTCCCCGGGAGGCGGATTTGCAATTAAAAATGCAGGTAAGGCGTAATTTATTTATCATGTAAATATGATGAATGATCTTTTTAAGCAGTTCTCCGTGTCCTGACACGGAATTTTTTTTTAAAAAATGAAAAAAAAAAAATCTGGGAACTGTTTCGTTCTAGGGATATTTTTGAGGAAATTATAGGTTATTTTTATTTATCTGTTTTTGTCAAATTTCCTGCGCTAGAAAAAAAAAAGCACTTTTATGTTTTCTGCCCTGTCATTTATTTATTAATAAATAGACTTTTGGACATAAATAAGTCTGCAGTCATTGTAAAAGCCTTTATATACATGGGAATGGAATTCCGGGGGCGCTTAAGTGGGAATTTTTGGGATGATAAGACGATGTTGAAATAACTGTCAATCCCGGCCTGCTGTAGAATAATAGGACGCAATAGGACACGTGGTTTTTTCTTTTTTTTTTTTTTTTTTTTTTTCTTCCCCCACAGGCTCTCTTTCAACACCAGCTGTTCATTAAGCCGAAATATGCAAATGAGACGCAGCCTCCCGCACGGACCCTGTTGCTCTCGGTCAGCCCTCACTACACGACACGCGACCACACACACACACACACACACACACACACACACAAGCTCGCAGAAAAGCACGTTATCTTTATATCGCTTTATAACCGGTATGTACATCAAATTGCATGTTTAAATCCAGCCTAAAAAATGTGTAAAAATCCTATATGGGGTTTCGAATAAACAAAAAAATTAATATATTCGTTCACGCAAAATCAGAGCTCGTCATCCATATAATACTTAAAACAATTCACAAATGTTGTGATTCAACAGGGCGCCTACGAGTAACCCCTAAATACATACTAGTATATTCTGCATCAGTAAATATTCAGCGTTGGAAACGTAGAAATGAAAAAACAACACTACCGTAAGTATTGGGACGCCTAATTTTTTTTTTTTTTTTTTTTTTTTTTTTTTTTTCCCCCAGCCGTAAAATCCCCAAAACGTTCCCGAATAGTGTATTTGATATGGAAGCACCCATCCTGTTCCCCCTACACGTACTGTATCAGGATCAGTATCATAATGTCTTGTATGTCGTGGAACATCTTCATAGGAAGTGTGGAGGTTATTATAGGACCAGGATGTTTAAAAAAAAAAAAAAAAAAAAAAAAAAAAAAAAAAAACATGTATCGATCTAATGCTCGGGTGTCCACAAACTTTTGCTTTAAAAAAAAAAAAAAAAAACCTCCATCCTGGTGTCCTGTCTGTCTGTCTGTCGAGTGGACGTGGAAGCGAGGCTGTTCGGCGCCTGTTTCTCCGTCATTCAATATTTATGCCTGTTTTTGAGCAATTTGTTGAAGTTTGGAATTTTGTAGAAAGGCGGGAATAAAACGATTAAAAATTAAAACCGCACGTACGGCTGGCCATAATCTAGGCATAATGAGTGTTTTAAGCATTTTGAGTGGGACTGTGTGTGTGTGTGTGTGTGTGTGTGTTCTGTAAGGAATGAAAGGACCCCCTGTGTTGAGAACTTGAGCAAAGGCCTGAGGCATCCACCCACTGCTGCTCCTCAGTGACCAGCAAAAGTAAATCGCAGCTCCTTCCCTCTCGTCTCTTTCCTCTCGCACGGCGCGACGGCTCTCGCATGCTTAACCAGCTGTTTTATTTATTTTTCCTGCGCTCGGCTGCTGACTCGCTACGAAATGCGCAATTGATTATTCTGATCACATTAACTCCTACCTATAAGTGTAATCTATTTTTAATGCGGTAGTGACTGCACAGACACGGCCAGTCGATAGGACTTTAAAGGGGGTGGAGTGTGTTGGTATGGGGGGGGGGGTGGTGTGTGTGTGTGTGTGTGTGTGTTTTTGCTGATCCGCACTGACGAGACATGAGCTGATGAGCTCTACAGGGAGGTGCGGTGCGGATGCTCAGGTAAAGAGGAACGTTATGGACCTCCAGCTCACCTGTTGCCCCGTAACCAGCAGGATGGAGCCTTCCTTGGCGTGCATCACTTGGCGGAAGATGTGGTCAAGGATGAGAAGCTCGCTCCAGCAGTTCTGGAGGAGTTTCATTTGGTCATCAACCTGCAGAAGAAGGAGGGGGAAAAATAAAGAAGAGTTAGCGTAAGTATTGGGACACCTCGTAGAGCTTCTCTACCCAAGCTGTTGTACAGGTAACGTAAGCCTGTTATAGCGCTCTGGACCTTTATTAGATTAAATCGGAGCCCTAAGGCAGCGTCACCTGACCAACATCAGCGCATAATGAGCGTGAATCTTCACGCCAAAATCTACTGGTACGTCTTCGCAGAAAATAAAGGGAATGTTATTAAAAGTGTGAACAGGAAATAAATCTCTTTACTTTTTAGGATTATTGCATTTCTGGTTTGTTTGCGTATAGAATAAATGTTTGATTATTTCAGGATTAAATGGAATCGCTTCACATGGAGTCAAAGCATGGGAGAATAACGGGAAGAAAAATAAAGTCAAAAACAACGCAAGAAAAAAAGCAAGGGGGAAAAAAAGAGTCAGAAATGAAGAGAAGGTAAAGAAAAGGGCAGGAAAGAGAAACAAGGTTCTGCACTCACTCTGGACATTCGCCATACTAGTGGTCACTGCACACTCATGGACATAATGCACACAAGATACTCAAATATGTCACTTTACTGCATGTTTGCACACACCTGGACATTCCGTTCCCTTATGTTTACATTTTCTATTTGTACAAATAGATTTTATTTATATTTCTCAGTTAAGTAACTTAAATTTTTTATTTTATATTATTCCTTTTAATAGCCTTGTTTTTAAGGTCAGGGCAGTTACCTGAGCATTTCACTGCATATTGTACTGTGTATGACTGTGTATGTGACAAATAAAATTTGAAGTAAGAAAGACAGACAATAAATATGTAAAAAAAAAAAAAAAAAAAAAAAAAAAAAAAAAAAAAAAGAGAAGAAAGCATTTAAAAAAAGAATTGTGGGAATGCATAAATGAAAGAAAAGAAAAAAAAAGAAAGAAAAAACTGCAAATAAATAAAATAATAATGCAAAAAAAAAAGCAACACAGACGGAAAAAAACGTTCCTTTTTACTACAAACTGATTAAACAACTAACAATATTTTTTCCCATCATAAAGCTATTTTTTTTTATGTAATTTGTAAATATATATATATATTTTTTTTTTCAAGTAGAAAATATAATACACTGCCATTCACACACACACATACATATCCATTCCATCAGTAATCTGATTTGAACTGGGCCACATATCAGCTGCGCTGGTTCCCAGCAGCCGTGTCAGCGCTGCACCAGGTTGCTAATTAATCTGTTTGTGCAGAGGTGTTCCTCGTTTATCAGCTGTGATTATTTCGGCGCTCTGTGATGATGTCGCCTCGCTCTCGCGCCTGTGGGAACCCGGCGTGAAGCGATTCACCTGGAAGCCCAGCTCTGGGAACAGCAGCACCATTGTGACTGCTGCGTGGCTCTCATGGCTCGGGGCATCAATGATTACACCGTGTAACTGACCGCTGGACATGAAAAATGAGGGAGGAGGGGGAAAAAAAAAACAACACGAAACTCGTTCCTCTCTTTCCTTCTGTTCTGTGCAAACAGCATCTTATCAAGTGTGTCAACGGAAAATAGTTTCTGATACTCACCTGTTGGTATTTGGGGTGAAGTTTATAGAGGAAAACCAAGGAATAGGGAGGAAAAAAAAAACTACATTTGAACCAAAATGAAAAAGTTGGCTGAGAAGACAAACTTTACAAAACGCCACACCATCGAGTATAAACGAGTGCGATCAGTGGAAAACTCAGGCATGAACAAAAGCTCACTATACGAGATCTATCTAATATAATAAACTATATAAGATCACTACGCTGCACAATCCTGCCGAGGACGTCAAGCATCGCATAGAAAGGAGTCCTGCTTTGCCAGACAACGTGCTGTCAGGACCGAAAGATTGCGTTCACTCGAGTCTTTTTGTGGATCAGAAATTCAGTGAGGAGACGGAGAGAGATATGATTAAAAAAAAGCCCACAAGATTTATATCTATATATATATATATATATATATATATATATATATATATATATATATATATATATATATATATATATATATATATATAAATAAAGAAGGAAAAGAAAGAAGAAACCCACAAGAAATGAGTAAGCATGAATGCAAGGAAGAAGTTAAATTGCATAAATGTAAAAAAAAGAAAGAACCAATCAAAAGCCTGCATGAATGAAAGAAAAAAAAAAAGAAAGAAATATAAAGAACTCAAGCAAGAGGTATGGAAATTAAAAAGTACAAAAGATAGAAAGATTAAAAAAAAAAGACTAAGAAAATAAAAACTAAAAGAAAGTTTGCTTTTCTTGTTAGAAAGAAAGAAAGAAAGAACACAAGAAAGAAACAGAACATCTAAATAAAATCAACATCTGCGTTAAAGAAATATAGAACAGCACGAATGAATGAATGAATGAAGGAAGAAAAGAAAATGAAAGTAATACAAAACAGAAAAGAAGAACGGTAGAAAGAACGAAAATAGAAAAGAGGAAGGAATGAAAGGAATGAAAGAACCAGAGAATAGCAGAATTGAACAAGCTACAGAAAACAAGATAAGATAGATAAATAAGAAAGACAAGAAAGCAAAGCAAAGAAAGAAAACTCATACAAATAAATAAATACAAATGCATGGAAGAAATCGGTTAAAATGTCAAAAATGAAAAGCAAGAAAGAAAGACAGAAAGGAAACCCGCAGGGCACAAAAAAAAGAAGGCAAGAAATAAAGGAGTTAAAGAGGCAAGAAAAAATGGCAAGAAATAATAATAATAATAATATCATCATCATCATCATCATCACATCTGCATTCAGGCTTTGATGTAAGGACTTGATCAGCTGATTGGCTCCAATATACAATACGGATAATAATAATAATGTAACAGACACAAAATTGCACCCCCCCCCCCCCCCCCAAAAAAAAACCCCTGTCTATCTTTTCCGCTCTTCATGTTTTTGGTAGCGAGCCACAAGCATTGTTAAGCGAGAATAACGAGGGTACACAGCTGGAACTGCTCTTAATAAGTACCTTTTTCTGTATTTGAAGTGCCTTAATGACCAGATTAATGGAATCACAAAAAGACTATCCGCGAAATGAACATTTACATAAAGACGTGGAAAAGGGAAAGAGGTGGAGAGGTGGGGGGAGAGCAAAAGAAATGGCGCATGCATCCTTTTGACTTCTTGGATGTGGATTAGTGTGGCTGCCGGGGAAACCTACGGGTGGGGTTTGAAGTCACTTCAATGAGCCTGTAGGACGGCGTGGCAGCTTTCGCGAGTCATCTTCGGCGGACATCTGTTCGTCCTGCCCGGCACGCGTGCTTCCTTAGCGCAAATTAACGTTTCCATGGCGAGTGGATCCCCAGATTATTTATTTATTTATATATATATATATTTTACAGTATTAAACGGTTCATCCGTTTTACAGCCGAGCAACTCCATTTACATGCATTATTATTATTATTATTATTATTATTATTATTATTATTATTATAACAACGTCGCTTCGTTTGCATACATTTGCGGCCAAAAGTATTGGGACGGGTTTCACTATGGCGTGGTGCCACCGCAAAGTTGGACCAATGCGATGTCTCGGGATGTGGTCGCATTAAAACTAAATGCGAGGGACGGTGTGGAAGGTAAATTAAGTGACCTGTAGTAAAGATCTGAACTCAACCCTAATGGAACCGAGCCTCCTCCTGTACCGGAATCATTTTGGGTCAAACAAACCTTTTACCTTATAGTGTTGCACTGCCATGAGACGAGAGTCTCGACCGAGTCTCAGAATTCCTTCCGGATATCGCCTCGGCGAGGTTTTCCCGAACCGCAGAAATCTTACTATGGCCTTTTGTTGCTGTAACACTGCCGATGCTCAGGATTGGGAATTTCTTTTTGCGTTCTTTTCTCAGAACGAGTGGAGAAATCTCTCTGTATGTTTATCGTTGCGAGGCCTCTGTTTGCTCCCTCGCATGCGCAGCTCGAGGTGATAAGCATGCTGGGACTTTGAGCAGCAGGTGGACATCGTCATCATGCCCATATTTCTCTATGGAGACTTTTTTCACTACACACGTGTCTATATATATCTATATCTATATCTATATCTATCTATCTATATCTATATCTATCTATCTATCTATCTATATCTATCTATCTATCTATCTATCTATCTATCTATCTATCTATCTATCTATCTATCTATCTATCTATCTATCTATCTATCTATCTATCTATCTATCTATCTATCTATCTATCTATCTATCTATCTATCTATCGATTTATTTATCTGTTTGTATATCCATCCATCTAATCTGTCTATCCGTCTGTCTGTGTCTGTCTTGGATGGATGGATAGATAGACAGACAGACAGATATATAGGTAGACAGAGAGACAAGCATACATAAAGATTTATATCTATCTATCCATCCATCCATTGATTTATTTATCTGTCTGTCTATCCATCCATCTAATCTATCTATCCGTCTGTCTATCTGTATGTCTGTCTGTCTGTGTGTCTTGGATAGATAGACAGACAGACAGACAGATATATAGATAGACAGAGAGACAAACATACATAAAGATCTATCTATGATATATATACACACACACACACACACACACACACACACACACCACACACACACACACTATGGATTCAGAAGCTCTCGTGTGTTCCATGATTGGCTCCACCCGGGAGAGAGAGGAGATTGATCAGTTCCCACGCCGACCACATTAACCGACTCGTCGGGGTGACCCTTGACCTGTAGAAAGACCCGGCGCGTTCGATCGCTGCCTCCAGCACCTGCCTTGATGTTCGAGCGGCCCGCAAAACAATAAACATTGCGAGTAGCCTTCACTGGACTGGGAGCCTAGGAGCTGACCCGAGAGCACTCGTGTGTTCTCACCTAGAACAGCTGAGATAAGGCATTACGGAGGGCTGATCTGTGACCTGTGACCTGCGACCTGTGTGTAAACCGGCTTATTCATGTGGAGGAACGGCGCTGGTGCGCTACCAAATAAAACAACAGCTGCGGCGGCCGTACAATGCTGGAATGCACGTCCTGGTCAAGTGTTACCGCGGTTACCAGAAATGTCATCATTTACTGTATTACTGTCGTTACGCGTCAGGGTTTGTGCAAATCTAATGGGGTTCAAATAAATAAATAAATAAATAAATAAATAAATAGTGGTTAAGGAATTCGGCTCTGGAACGAAACGTCGCAGGTTCGAGTCCCAGCTGAGCTGCCCGTAATGGGCCCTTGAGCAAGGCCCTTAACCCCCAATTTGCTCAGTCGGCCCCAGATTTTGGGGTGGCACAAGCCAGTGGGTTCCCTGTGCCGGTCTCAATCCCGGATAAAACGGGGAAAGATGCGTTGGGAACGCCATCCGCCGTAAAAACACGCGCTATATCTAATATGCGGACCATCCGCTGTGGCGCCCCCTAATGGGAGACGCAGACATGAAAGAATTTTAATTATGGCATGTAATTTCAAATGGCTTTAAAAATGGTTCAAAAATTAAATAAAAGTAAGACAGAAGTCATATATATATATATATATATATATATATATATATACACACACATACACAATATACATATACACACATACATATACATATATACACACACATACACATATATAGATACACACATACACATACATACACACACACATATATACATACATAGA
>JACRUU010000005.1:9478473-9480973 GCA_030449085.1 Kryptopterus vitreolus | reverse complement strand
TCCCCCCCCCCCCCCCCTTCTCCCCCCCTGAACTCTTACACAAACCCTCCAATCCACCCAGGCCTTTCATCATCCCTGAATATCCGCCATAAAGCAACCAAAGAATGGCGCTTTGCTAACGTGAAAAAATGTCCTTGCGCGTAACGTGTATGGAAACATTTAAGAAAGCGCCGTCCGTGCCAACTTCCCAACTTCTAACCCCGTCCTCGCGCCAAAAAATAATAAAAAATAAAAAAAAACACCTACACAGAGATTTAAATCTCTGTAATAAAAGGTCTGGCTTTGTCGCTCTCCTTTCGGACCCGGAATAACACGGCACAGCTGAGAGTCACAAAGACATTCGCGCGCAACACAAACCCGAGCCCCGCACGCCGGGTTTAAATATAAGTGTAAACCTAAACCGCATGCCGGTCTTTTCCAACCCGGAGCACTTATCTATTGTCTTTGGGTTCCTTTCAGCACGTCCAGAATAGATGGCGGCGAAAAAAAAAAAAAAAAAAAAAAAAAAAAAAAAAAAAAAACAGCGGCGAAAATAGACATGGAAGACAACTGCTGACAGACAGGACATGAGGTGGCAGAACCCGGTACGTCTCGGAACCCGGACTTTCTTACAACCCAATCAGTGTGGGGACCCTGGAATAAATTATCGGATCGGAACCGAACTTTTTTTTTGTTTTTTTTTTACGGACGTAAAAAACGTAAAACGACGGCGTATGTTTTCCATCAAGCAAAGCCGGCCGGGTACTAAAAATCTTTTTCATATTTTTATAGCTTGCTTTCGAAAGCCGTCAGTAAGAACAGGTGTAAAACTATAGGGGCTTTGTGAATGATGTCGTAGCGCGCATTAGTGCGCCATATGTCAGCTGATATTTGGGCAGTCGGAGAACGGGGCCGAATTATGCAGGCATTCGCGTGGAGGGTTTTATTGCGGCGCGTTGAACTTTAGTCCGAAATAGCGAGAGGTGCGGCCGGGGCCCTCGCTGCGACCTTTGAACTGCAAAGAAAAGGAGACACGCCGCAGGAATTTCGGAATGGTCGCTTCGGATGGGGACTGTGGAGGAAACTGCATACACCTGCATCAAACGATCCACTCCGTATATTTAGACCCCTGCGGAATAACGCCTCGCCGACGACGAAGCGTGTAACGGACGAGTGTATGCTCTTTTTTTTTTTTCCTTTGGCAGTTCGTGACAAGCTTTTATCCCTCATCAAAGCACCAAGCGGAGGAGCAGACCCGTGTCCAGCCGCTGCGGGGTCATCTCTCGAGTCCCCCACCCCTGACGGTCCTGCGGGGACCCTAAATCTTTTCTTTTAACAAGTGCGCGCGCTTCCTTCCTCAAGTCTCCAAGGGTCCTACTGAAGGAACGCCGACGTCCTGCTTCGCGGCCGATCAATCAGTCGAGGAATTTTGGCCGCCCTAATAATACGGATACACCGCATTATACCATAACGAAGAATATGATGCTTTGAAAGCCATTGGAGACATTGCTAATCCATAAGCGTGCCGCTCGGACAGGAACAAATCTACGGATAAACAAAAACACGGATAGAGGAATATGTACAGGAGAACGCCTTAGAAAAACACACACGCCATCTCAGATTGTGGCGAGCGCGCCGGGATATCATCTATCAGCGGACAAATGTGGGATATGAGAGCGCTGCTCCTCAAATGAAATAATATATCTTTGAAAGCTCGCGCCCCGACGACCAGGCCCAAAGCCCATATATCAAGTCTGAATGCTCGGTGGATCCGGTCCAGGGGCCATTAACCTCCCACCTGTTTCCAACCCCCCCCCCACCCTTCCCTCCCGCCGCCACCATCACCACCCCCTTGCCGCCGCCCACCACCCTGTCCTTCAGCGTGCACCCCTGCCCTTGGTGCCGTGTTCATCCGCTCTCCAGCCGCACCGTAATGTAAAGCAAGACGGCGCCCTGCCGGGATAATTCAAATGCAATGGTGCGGGGACGCGATTACAAATCTGCGGTCCGCGTACGCCGGGGGCTGTTTGTCAGCGACTACCTGACCCACCTGCACCAAAAATACACCGTACTCTTTGTGCATGTGTGTGTGTGTGGTGTGTGTGTGTGTGTGTGTGTGTGTGTGTGTGTGTGTGTGGGGGATCAGGAGAAGGGGGTGGGTTGATATAAATTGCCTTCAAGTTCACAGATCGCATCCGCAACGCCTTATTAATTCCTGTAGATACGGGCTCAGCTCGGAAATTATAGTCTCTAAGCCACACTCCTAAAATTGGACTGTCAGGCATTTGTGTTGGGATTGAGGGGGAGGTGGGGGAGGGGGGGTATGGGGGGGGGGGGGGGGTGTGAAGAAGAGAATAGGAGGGAGGAAAAGAAAAAAAAACCACAGTGTTTGAGTGTTTACAAAAAAGTACATTCATGCAATATTAATGGACAGCGTAATCTTTCAAAACCGAATACCAAAGGAAAACAAACAAACAAACAAACAAACAAACAAACCAACCAACGAGCTAGTTTACTAGCA
>JACRUU010000005.1:9423473-9475973 GCA_030449085.1 Kryptopterus vitreolus | reverse complement strand
TAATATTCATAAATTAGTACATCTATCTATCCATCCATCCATCCATCCATCTAATCCGTACATTAACAATACAGTAGAATGAATAAATCGCCTCCCGCAGTGAAAAATAAACACAAAAATCCCGCCTACATCATGTTGCATATCACACACACACACACACACACACACCACACACACACACACACACACACACACACACACACACACACACACACACACACACACACTTTTCACCATTCCTCGGCTCCAGTAAACACAATTCGAATGATCACAACCCGAATATCCAGTGACAGAAGAAAAAGGATCAATAACGAATCAGTCATGAATAATCCGCGATCCCTAAACGACAGCATTGTGGGGGGAAAAAAAAACAGATATGAAGCCCTTTCGATTTGCCCGGCGCTACATCTCCTGCTAGAGAAAGCTTGTTGAAACAGGGCAGAACCCTCTCGTGCTCCTGTAGTGTCCACAAGTCCTTTTGTGCTTCACAATAACTGCGTCCATCCGTATCATTAGTGTCAGGAGAAGGCTCTGAGAGACGCGCAGGCTAGCGCTTGCTTTTTTGTTTGCTAATTACACCTCCTAATGTCAAATCCGACACCTACACCCTCAGACCTTTTACCAAGGGCTGTGTGAAGTAATCATCCAAAAAAAAAAAAAAAAACCATGAGGGTTATCCAGCACAGCGAAAGCCAAAGTTCAAACACAATTATCGGTATAATAGCGCGCAATAGCTACGAGCCGAACACAATGCTAATCCATAGCTGAATTAGCCGAATAGCGTCTCTCCCTCTCTCTCTCTCTCTCTCTCTCTCTCGACGGAAGGAAAGAAGCAGGCACTACAGCTCTTGTCCTAATAGCATTATAAAGAGGCTGATCATTACATACGATTACAATGAAAAGGCTTCAACCTGAAAAAAATAAATAAAAAAGGCACCGCAGGCCCGAGTGTAGCTGCTCGAGCTAATGAACCGTAGCGTATACCGTAGTATAGGTATATTTAAATAAATAAATAAATAAGCATATCGTGGAATGGAGTGCAAAAAAATTATATCTTAGGCAGGGAGTTACAAAATAGTACCAACAAAAAGCTGGAAAAACAGGTGTCCAAAGAATAGTTTCCCAGGAGTGTAACTGGAATTGTCTTATTTTCACAGCTTTTCTTTTTTCTTTTTTGGCCTTCAGAAAGACAATCGAGGACGAGGCTCGATTTAGACTTGACAACTTGTGAAAAAAAATGTGGCCTGGTGAGATTGAGATATATATATATATATATATATATATATATATATTCATTCATTCATTCATTCTGTGTCTATCTCAGGCGTCTATGGGCATTAAGGCAGGATACACCCTGGATGGAATGCCAACCCATCGCAGGACACACACACACACACACAACACAACATTCACACACACATTCATACACTAGGGACAATTTTCCAAGGTGCCAATCAACCTACCGTGCATGTTTTTGGACCGGGAGGAAACCGGAGAACCCGGAGAAAAAAACCCCCTGAGGCACGGGGAGAACATGCAAACTCCACACACACATGGCCGAGACGGGAATCGAACCCGGACCCTGGCGGTGTGAGGACCGAACGTGCTAACCACTAAACCACTGTGCCCCCCATATATATATATATATATATATATATTTTTTTTTTTTTTTTTTTTTTCTCTTTTCACTGAATAGATGAACCTCTATGCATCTTCATAATATTAGTCTCCTTATTCTCTCCCCTCTCGGCAGCTTTTGGAAAAATATTATGGCTAACAGTTTAAACCGGATAATTACGGCTGGCAAAACGACAACGAAAGCGTTAAAACCCACCGAAAATAAACGTCCTGAGCGCGTCAGGAACCGACTGTAAATATTAATCCGGACAATTTTAAATATACACTCGATGTAACGTAACCAGTGTAATTCTGTGTGCGGAATAAAGTATTAAACGCTCATTTATTGGGATATAAAGGGAGCGAATCGTACGCTAGAAAACAGAGCCGTGTCCCTACCTTCAGCTCGCGGAAGAAGATGCTGCTGCGCGCCCATTCGACGATGGAGAAGAGCGTCTGGTCGGCCATCTTGCACATGAGGCCGAACGTGTTGAGCTTGTCGTGCTTGCTGCGGCCCGCCTGCTCCTGCTGCAGGTACGCCAGGATCTTGGCTTGCACTTGTGGCTCGTCGGGTTCGCACTTGAGCAGCTCGGCTACCAAGCGCGGGAAGCCCGGCGCCTCGGCGTACGCGTAGCCCATCAGCGACTCGGGCGAGCTGCCGTACGGCTCGGGGTATTCGCACTTGATAGCCCGGCTCTGGAAGTGCCCGTACGCCTGGTAGCCCTGCGGCGGCATGGCCACGCTGACGGGCGACGGGACGAACGGGCTGCGGTCGTAGTCGGAGCTGGACTGGTGGTGCTGGTGATGCTGGTGGTGCTGGTGATGATGGTGGTGGTGGTGATGGTGGTGGTGGCTCATCGCCAGGCCTTTGGAAGCCGAGTGGATGGTCTGGATGGCGGAGGAGATGGTGAGGTCGGCCGGCGCGCTCTGCATGGTGTGGTTCATGGCCTCCAGCTTGAGGCCGCTGGCTCGGATCAGAGCTTTCTTCTGTTGCTTGAGCGCGCGGTCGCGCTTGTACATGGGGCCGAACTTGTTGCGACCGCCACGCATGCGGTCCGCTCGGACGGCTTGGACATGCCGAGAGAAAAGAGAGGAGGGCGTGAGCAAACATCGAACCGTTCAGAACACTTTCCATCCATTATTACACGTCGCCTGATTCACAACTCATGGCAGTTATTAAGGCTTCGTTATTTCAGTCCCATGAAAAGCAGGTGGAATTCTGGGAAAGCCGGAAAATCCGCTGTACCCCTTTTACACAAAAGACGCACACCGAACCCTAACCAGCTCGAAATTAATATAATTAAAAATGAAAAGCCAGCGGATTTTAATACGTCTCCTCAACGAGTGAATGTGTGTGTGTGTGTGTGTGTGTGACTGTACACCACCCCATGCATCTGATTTCCACTATTATACTGTAACTACATCCACAGCTTTTATAGTATTTTAAGGTTGGGTGCGAACGAATCCCCACAAATAAATAAATAAATAAATAATTTGACAAATATATAGATATATAAATAAATCGATAGCATTGTGGCAACTTTAACTATTAACGACTCTGCATTACATTACGGGGGGGGGGGGGGGGGGGGGGGGGGGGGGGGGGGGGGGGGGGGGGGGGGGGGGGGGGGGGGGGGGGGGGGGGGGGGGGGTGGAGGGGGGGGGGGGGGGGGGGGGGGGGGGGGGGGGGGGGGTGGGGGGGGGGGGGGGGGGGGGGGGGGGGGGGGGGGGGGGGGGGGGGAATTAATGAGCTGGAGACGAACGCCCGGGCCCATTTGGGAAATCACAATTAGACGTGATTGTAGCTCCGGCGCCCCCGAAAAAGGGAAAAAAAAAAAAAAAAAAACCCTCCGGGAACCTAATTAAACCAGGTCCATTGACATGCAGGACGCACGCGTGCCTTCGTTTTGGAAAGGCGAAAAGCCGCGGGGGTTCGCGGTGGGGTTTTGTGCGTTTGCGGGGCGAGCGTTTAATCTATGTGACGCGTATAAAGTCCAAGTAAACCTGCCCCCTGTGAGGAAAAAGTCCGCTTACTGCTGTGTGTGTGTGTGGGTGGGGGGGGGAATGGGAAGATTAGTGTAGCCGTTACTGTCTGATTTATTTGCGCTTAATATCCAGGAATGTATATTCGACGTCGCTTTGGTCGGAGCTCATTGTGGGATGGCGGGAGAACAGACGCCCCCTCTGGCTCGATCCTGACACGCTGTTTGTCATGCCGGGTCCGAGAGCACTTCTCCATGCACATACATGAATACCTATGATACCAATGCATACATAATGGGACAGAAAGCTGCCTGACCCTAGACATGGTGTGTTTTTTTTTTTTTTTTTTCTTCCCCTCGTTTCGCTCCAGGGCCTCGTTCCGTATATCCACCCTCCGTAGTTTTTTATTTATTTATTTATTTCCGCTTTTTGATTCATGACGGTGCTTACCACAGATAACACACGCCGATGAAACCGAAATCATTTTACGCTCGGCCGTGCGCGGCATCGCTCGCCGGACTGAATGAATAAACACTTTCTTTTTTTTTTTTAATTATTATTATTATTATTATTCGCCTTTTTTTCCGGCTTGCGTAAACTTTCTGAGGGGACGACGAATAAAAAAAACGAACGAAGCGCTAAACAGGGTCGACGGAACTTGACGCACGACTTTAGGCGGAACGTGTGGCGAGTGCATCTCGCAACAAAATTCACTTTTATTGTTCTATGTAGATTAATAACGCACTGTCGCGGCATCCAATGAAATTCTTACTTCTGCAGAAGTATAAATGCAGCTTAAAGAGTATAAATCAAGGACCAAACCCTCGCAGTGTGCACTTACAAACAATCGCATTCCTATTTTAATGATCCGGAAATAAAATAAATAAATAAATAAAATACATGGCCTAGCTCTCGTTCCCCTGACTCGTATCAGGACGCGGCCTCGGGAATGCTTCTCGAGCTCGCATATCGAATATCGGCTGGTTTAAAAGCATCATGCTACACATTTTTCACTCACACACACACAACGATTACAAGTCGTCTGGTACCATGTAGAGAGTTCAGAAGGTTATTTTGTGATGGACATTTTCAGCACTTGATTTTTTTTTTTTCCCCTTACCTTCCAGCTTCATGCCGACGGTGAGGCACTTCTGGAAGCGGCAGTACGGGCAGCGCTTACGCTGGGTTTTGTCGATCTGACAGCTCTGGTTCTCGATGCACGTGTAGCGCTTGTTGTTCTGCACAGTGCGCTTGAAGAAGCCCTGCCGAGCAGGATGAATGAAGATGTCAAAAATCTGACCCCGCTGAATTTGTTAATGTGCTATTCAGGCCAAAGACAAATGGCTCACACATACACACATGCTCTCTCTCTCAGACACACACACACACACACACACACACACACACACACACACACACTGGTTGCAGTCAAGGCCACACAAGTTGAAACATGAAAAGTGAGAGAGGGGGTTCCGGCGAGCGATCACCAGCCAGGGTTTACTTGTGTAAACACTGATAGGTTCATATGTTCTCACACACACGCGCGCTCGCTGATATGTGAACTCACACCGGCATAAACAACAACAATGTCAGAGGATCAAATGGAAAATCGGATTATGTACAATACAATACAATAGTAAATATCGAGTTTTTAAAATAACAAAAATCCATTCAATGAGTCGGTGATTTTTATTTTTTTTCCCCTACAAATATTTACACCATGATTAAATATATAATATATTTATATCTGTGTGTCTATATATATATATATATATATATATATATATATATATATATATATATATATATATATATATATACACACACACATAAAAACACACACACACACACACACATACATATCTTTGTGTGTATATCTATATATCTATATATATATATATATATATATATATATATATATGCATATACACCTGTGTGTGTGTAAAATCCTATAACCTATTAATTAAAATCATATCAATTCTTTATATAAAAATATATTTGTTACATGTTGACCGTATGTCCTGGATTAATTCACATTCATTTCTAAGATGTGTGTAAAAAAATAGTCCAAACCAGGACTAAAAACAGGTCTTTTCTTTCTAAAAAAAAAAATCATGTAATCTTATGGGCAGTTATGAAATTTTGAACTGGGACAAACAGTACACAAAACACACGCCCACACACTAACAACACACCTCGTGTACGGTTCTGCGCGTCTTCCTGCAGTCTTTCGGACCTAGCTAAAAATAACCTTGGCTCTACAGTGAAAGCCACTGGCCCTCGTTCGCTGTTCCGACTCGCATCTTACAATTTCCCAATTCTTTTTTTGTTTTTGTTTTACTGAGACGTTTAGACAAAGTGTATGTAGTGTAGTAACTGCATGAAGATACAGATCTGCTACTGCCATATTATTTGTGCATTCTTTAACAGCGCATTTATGATCCAAGCGCTGGTAAATCATTGACTATTTGTAGCCTAGTCAAGAATAATACACCACACCATATATATATATATATATAGAATATATATATATATATATATATATATATATATATATACACATATACACACACACACACATATATATATAGATGTGAGTGTGTGTGTGTGTGTGTGTGTGTGTGTTGTGTGTGTGTGTGTGTGTGTGTATATATGTATATATATATATATATATATATATATATATATATATATATATATATATAATACACACACACACACACCACACACCTATTCGAATACTGTAAATAAGGCAGTAGTAGCACAATAAATATTAAATGTATTAGAATATGTATGTTGCAAAAAAAATATCATTATATGAGATTTAGGATTCACTGCTGTTTGTCAGAACGAGGAAGGGTGAAAATGGACTTCCGAGTGTGTGTAGAGGAGGAAAAAATGTAGTTATGAGTTCGGAAGGGTGTCCAGGTTTCAACACACATTTTAGAATTCAGTTTTTTGTAAAAAATGAAGGGAAAAAAAAAAAAAGAGAGAAAGAATTTCCTAATTGCTCTACATTTAGCTTCCTAACTACCGTCATGCAAAATTCAGCAAAAAAATGGGTGTATATATATATATATATATATAATATATATATATATATTTATATATATTATATATATTATATATATATACACATTTTTTCACAGTAGATCCCTGTTAGCACGCTGCTCAATGATGCGATGGTGAAGTAGATAATAATCAAGTGCACTTTGACACCATGTTTCCCTGCAGGACGTCTCCGAGCTGAATTAACAACCAGTGTTTACCCCGATACGACAATGTTACGTGTCATAGACGTACTTTAACGCGGTAGGTGATGATTTAACGATATCCGAGTTAATCCGATCGCTCCGGGTGCTAATTCCGTCCTCTCTAATTCTGTGCTGTCTAGCAGTGTAAGTGATCCAATACTGAAGGGAAGTGTGCTGTAGATTAAATCCAGCACTCATTCAAGTCAATGGATTTTCACGCACATTCACATAGACACACACAACACACACAACACACACACACACACACACACACACACACACACACACACACACACACACACATCTTCTCTCTGTCTAGGTATGCAGTATACGTGTATCCCCACCCACCTTGCAGCTCTCACAGGTGAGCAGGCCGTAGTGATATCCGGATACCTTGTCTCCACACACAGGACACATCTCATCCAGGTCTTCATCGTAGGAGTAGTCCATCATTTTAAACTGAGGGGCTGCAAAAGCACACACATGCATACATACACACACACACACACAGCTCAGAGCTATTCTTATCAACTCTTATAAATTTGCTTGCTGCTTGCTTATTGGCTCTTGGAGCTGAAAAGTTCCTCATGCAACCCAAGAGCTTCAATACCCTACAGATGTGTGCAGGGAAAAATAATGGATTGGAGAAAGAATGGAGAGAGAGAGAGAGAGTTTGAGGGAGAGAAAAATAAAAATAAAACGTGTGGAGGATGGTGGCACACAGGGCAGCCATCAACTTTGAGTCTTATTAATATTCATGAGCGCTCGTAAATTGGTCGGAGAAAGCGTGCGCGTTGGAGTGTCGGGTTCTAGCCGTCGGCCGAGCCAAAGCTCAACATGCGCTTCAACTCCGGGCTCATGTGTGGAAACTAATTAATCCGTTTACTCCAGCATTTATCTCCACACTGTGTTTGCATATGTGTGTGTGTGTGTGTGTGTGTGTGTGTATTATTTAATTATTATTACTATTATTATTATTTTAATCTCCAAGGAAAATTGGTTATACTTTCGGTGTTTGCGCGCGTTAATGTTTTTTCCCCCTGCGTTAGAACTTGTAAAAAATGCATACAAATGTTTTTGCAATTATTAAATTATTAAACTAATTATGTTTATGTATATTTCTGTTATAAAAAGACAAAATTTCGGCTTTTCGGTTGTGTAGCAGGAATGATTTTGTTTAGACGCAATAAATGAAAATGATCCAAGAAGAAGAAGAAGAAGAATAAAAAAAAAAAACAATTTATGCTTCGAATTGCTTTACAATCGACTATTAATGTTTACTAAAGCAGGATGCGATTATATTATTCTTAACTTACAAATAATGTTTGTTTTTTTTTTTTGCATTTTTTTCAATGCACAATATACGGCGTGTTCTATATAAATAAGCAGCGGATCTTTTTTTTATTTTATTTTTATTCAATTTATAAAGATAATACATTTCGTGCGCGCGTCCAGCAAATATAAAGCAACGAAGCAAGCGATACAATGCACGTGCATGCGCGAGACAACAACGTTCATTAAACATGTGATTCCAGTAGAACACAAACAATCCCGTTAATTGTTTACCTGTTGTTTACAGCTCGACTAATAAAAAAAAAAGAAGAATTAATTACGCTGCATTACAATTGAATAATGCGTGATATATTTTTGCGCGAAAAATAGAATTAATAAGTAAGACAAATGAAACGTGTATAATGTTGATGTTGATCTGGTTGGTTTATTTTGCGTGTTAAAAAAAAAATAGAAAGTTATCAAATCCAACCCAAAGCGCGTGAAAAACTTTTATAAACAGCAATTTTTTTAACACATTTTTTTGGGGACATTATTATTTTCAAATGAAAAAAGAAAGAAATTTTATTTTGTAATAATGGTGCACAAGAATGTGCATGTTTTTGTGCACGGTTTCCTTGCAGACGATAGATAAATGCATGCACGCACTTTGGAGGGATTTATTTTTTTTTTGGACAAACAAATTAATAATAAAATAGAGATAAATGCTTTTCTTTTGGTCGCAAGTGTAAAAAAAAAAAGGGTCCCGCTGCTTGCGCGTGCATGCGTTTACAAAGTCTGATTGCGAGCCACGTGTCTGGCCGGGTGTGTTTGCGAAACAAAATAGTAATTAAAAGTCATTCAAATCAGCACCGCGTTTCAGCCTTTCTTACCTTGCATGTTTGCAGGAAGGTGTCCTTGCTCCCCATGCGACCGAGCGAGTCCCAGGCACTCCGACTCGACTTTGGGCAGCATGACAGCTCCGCTGTAAGGGAGAAGAGACGCCGCGGTGTCCGGCGATCCACCTGGACCAAGAACAACACCAGAGATGCTTCACTCACACATTCATCCACTCACTCACTCACTCACTCAATCACACACACACTCATTCACAGTGGAAATCCGGCGTGGTGTGGAGTCACTACAGATGCCCGGTGTAGAAGTTCATGGTTGCGCTTGGGCTGCTCCGGTAACAGGGCCTTTGCACCGCGCTGGGATGTTCTTTCTGTTTTTTTTTTCTCTCTTTCTTTTCTTTTTTAGACAAACACCCTGTTTAAGTCTCATCAGCAAAAGACTTGTGCACCTAAGACATTTCTTTTTTTTTTTCCCCTCCCTCCCTCTTTCTCTATCAGTGAACTGTCAAACAACTTGCGATGTGGCGCAGTGCTCTGTGTGCGCGTATGCGTGCGCGCGAATGAGTGTGTGTGTGCGTGTGCGTGTGTGTGTGTGTGTGTGTGTACTCGAGCGCAGTCCTACGCGGACGCACAGTGGTGGAGTTCAGACCTGTCCTCGCCGCTTTGTTGACGCCGCAAAAACACACCGCGTCCACCAATCGAAGGCGCGCTCCCGGAGTGACGTCACGCACCACCGGTCCAATTACCTTGCCGGGTGCTTTCCTCCCTCTCTCTCTCCTCTCTCTCTCTCTCTCTCTCTCTCTCTCTTTTCCCTCCCTCCCTCCCGCTCTCCGTCCCTCTCCCCGGATCTCAGCTGTTTAACGCCGCTAATGACGGACCTGTAAAGTCCTGTAGCGCAATCAGATGAAACTCCTGTACAGCCCTTTTTTTTTTTACCTTCTCCAGGGGTTGAAGAACTCCGCTCCCAGCAACCACACCAGGCTCGCTGATTATTCTCTTATTATAACCCCAAATCCGCGTAATAGAGCGTCCCCTGGAAACGACGCATTTATTTATTACACTATGATTTATCCACGGCGGAAATAAAGTGCGAAAAAAACTATAGGAATGAACGATCAGCATGGAGAAAAAAAATCCATCATTTAATACACTTATTATCAGCTTTATTCAATGAATTGTCCAAATATCCCGGGTTTAGTAACGCTTAAAAATGTGTATATTATACGCTGAAAAAAGTTTGTCGTCTTTGCAAAACTGCGCGTTAAAAACACACATAATTAGGAAATTCGGGATGCGAAATAGAAAACTAGGGCGATTTGACCTGCGCTTTAAAAATGATGCTTTAAAAAATAAGTAAAAAAATAACAACAATGTATTATAAATAAAACGCGTAAATTAGAGACTGTAGTTTATATAGTATAGTATGTCTTCTTCTGAAATGTGTACACACACACACACACACACAATTCTATAAGATATCAAATCCACGTGATGGATATTTACCAAAACGAAAAAAGGACGAAAAAGAAAATTTACGCCCAAAAATAAAAATGATACTTTTACAGCTACTTTTTGAAGCAACATTTTTAATTCACTTGAACCCTAATTAGAAGCTAAATATATAATTGTTCTTGTTCTTTATTATTTAAATAATTATTTAATTATTATTTTTAAAAAAGAAGAACAATAATAATAATAATCATCATAATAAGGGAAGGAAGAATAAAAAGGGTAAGAAGTGCAAATAATTCGTTAAATTACATTTGGCTTTGTATTAATAGTAATATTAGTAGTAATATTATTAATGTATTATTTATACTACTAATAACTAATAATAATAATAATAAATAAATAAATAAATGCGTGCTCGCACACAAACACATCACGCAACTTTTTATACACACACACACACACACGCGCGTGTCATATATATATATATGATTGTTTAATTCTGTGCGACGCGTCAGTTTTCATACATATATTTATATACGTGTGCGTGCGTGCGTGTGTGTGTGTGTGTGTGTGTGTGGTGTGTGTGTGTGTGTGTGTGTGTGTGTGTGCGTTTATTTATTTATTTATTCATTCATTCATTTGGACTGATGATGAAGTGTTGCGTGTCTACTTGATGAGGTCTCCATGAGGCCTGGGCTGCACGTGCAGGTGTCTCCATCAATTAGCGGCGACTTTCTTTATTTGTTTGTTTGTTTTTAAATCACATTTTCTTCTCCCACTTTAGAGGAAAACTACTCACCTAAACATGGCACATCTTCACAGGAGTCGCTCAGTCCTACCTCACCCTCCGAGCTGGAAGACATTGTAAACAGGAGCGGTTAATCGGTGAAAGGAAGCCGAGCAGCAGCTCAGGATCTCAGGGCGCATGTTATTTCTCTCCCTCGGCCTCCCTCTCGCACACCGGGCTGCTGCTCGCATCTCCTGGCCGCCTGCGCCACGCGCCGGCGCTCTCGCCTCTCGGTGACCCGGTCGTCGCACCGCGTTCCCCTGAAACGCAGAGGCGCCATTGGGCAGGCCGGGTCATGTGACCTCGCCCGGGCGTAATAGCAGCCAGTTATAAAGTGACACACTGGGAGATAAGCGAGAGCTGACGGATTGTACTGAAGGAATGATTAACAGAAGAGAGAGAGAGAGAGAGAGAGAGAGAGAGAGGAGGGGGGGGGGGTGGGTGGCTTGGATGGTGAGATCACTATGTCGGGTGAGGAGGAGATCAGAAGGACGCATCTTCACCTTGATAAAACATGTCAACTGCCTCGCTTTGAAATTTTTTACCCCAAACCAATGGTGTGATTTTGCAATATTCAAGCGTTGTCTGTTTACACTAAACCCTCCAATATGTGTGCATGCGTCCCCACTAATGCCAGGGTTAAGATCCTATTCCTAAATCCTGGAATTTTCCTAATAGATCTGAGAAGGTCGCTGTGATCAGTGCTTGGAAGGTTGATGAGATCTGTACAGGACACTCCAGGCCACATGGAATTGCACTATCGGGATCCATCCCATACAATTCCCTGCTATTTTGTTCCTGCAGAGGGAATCCTTGCATGTTTGATCTACAGCCGCGGTTCAACCACTTACAAAGCTTTTCATACGTCAACAAACTTCGAGCGTTCTTTAGAAACCTTTAGATACAAATTTTTGGGGCTCGAGATGAGACGAGTGGCTCGGTCAACACGCGGCCTGTTGACCGAGGCGAGAGAACGTAATGACGCCGGCGTCTCAGGCGTCGACCGAGCGTGACCATCCTGACTGCCTGGAGTGGATGTGAACTGATAACACGAGCGCTCCTGAGAGCTCTTTGCTTACCGAGAGGATTTATCAACTTAGCCCTGTCTTCTTTCTCTCCCTTTATTCTTCTCTCCCTCTCTCTCTCTCTCTCTCTCTTTTTTCTTTTTTATGACACCGCCGTGGAGTCCAACGCTGAAGACAGAGCTCTTTATAGCAGAATAAACCACGGTTAAGCCTAACATATAGGGGTCAAGGTTTCAATTTGGAACAGAGAGCGCTTCACGAGTTGACGGAACGAGAGTCGCGCAAATACGAGCGCGATACGTTTTCATTTATTCACTCACAGATGTTTCACAAGGCACGTCGTACCTTTTCCTTTTACACATTTCAAGGTAAGATGTAAAGAAGGCCATGGGAGCATGTGAGTCTTCGATTTCTGACCTACATGGATTATATAGTTATTTATTAAAAAAACAAACAAAAAACAAAAACAAAAAAAACAAAACAAAAAAATATATATATATGTGTGTGTGTGTTCGATTAAAAAACTAATATTTATTTATTTATTAAATATTTATTTATTAAAATTAATCGCTTGTTTTCAAAGTACCATAAATTAATATTCATGTTTCTAATACTCTAACTAACTGTATCAAATGTATATTTATATATTTATACATGTAAAGCAATATGATACAACATCATATTATCATAGTATCATATTATAGACTGATGATATTTGCTCTGTGTGTGCGTGTGTGTGTGTGTGTGTGTGTGTGTGTGTGTGTGTGTGTGTGTGCATGTGTGTGTGATGTGTGTGTGTGTGTGTGTCAGATGTTATCCTTACCACCCATGGCTTGTCTAATTCAATGTGTGAAAGCCATGTCATCCTGACCTTCTGTGTAAAGCATAAACCCAGGAGATGAGTGAGACAGTGTAGGGAAAGAAGGGTGTGTATGAGTACATGTGTGTGTGTGTGTGTGTGTGTGTGTGTGTGTGTGTGTGTGTGTGTGTATGTGTGTGTGTAGGTGTGTGAGTCCTGCCGGCCGAGTAAACAGCACTCCAAGCCTGGGAAAGGGCCGGGATGTGTGCCACGGCACATCTGACTCATACCCCCTCGGTTATCAGGTTTGTTTCTACCTGCGACATGTTTATTTTAGCATTCTTCTCTCTGTCGCTTTCTCTCTCTCTCTCTCTCTCTCTCCTCTCTCTCTCTCTCTCTCTCTCTCTCTCTCTGCCGTGCCACTGGCAAACGTGTTCCCAGAGAACGGAATGTCCAATCGGATCCCTGTTTTAATTAAACCCCATATGTTTTTCTCGGCTTTTCCCCTCCTTTCTCTCTCTCTCTCTCTGGGTCGATGTGAGAGACAGTTGGGAAAGGAGGAGGGGGTTGGATGGGGGGGTTCGAGAGCTAGAGAGAAAGAGAGAGAGATGGAGCGAAGAGAGAGAGAACATGTCCTAGCACTGTTAGATCCATTAGTAGGTCAAGCAACAGTCATTGTTCATTGCTTCCTATATGCTTCTATTTTCAAGAACTTCCACCAACAATGGCGCTTTGCACGGCGGGCCATCAGGTGCTCGCGGCGAGGGGGGGGGAAATCCCAGCGTTCCCCGGGTGAAGGTCTGGAGAGAAGGATCGAGCACGAGATCCACGATGTTTACCGAATATATAACATCTCCGGGCGTTTTCTCTGAAGACGTTTTTTGATCTGCTCGTGGCGCCGGAGTAAATAAGAAAACAGCTGCGTTTGGAATGTCAGGTGGTATATTATCTCGCCGTTTATTATCGGAAGCCTTAAAAATACGACGCTGAGTTCTTATAACACTAATTAATTCATTCCTTCAAGCACAAGCATATGTGTGTGTGTGTGTGTGTGTGTGTGTGTGTGTGTGTATGTTTTTCTAGCCACAAATTCACCCATAAAACCTGCGTGCGGATCCGCCTCCGGATCTCCTCCAGTTCATCTTCGAGCCGAACGATGCGTCCTAAATCACCGGTGATGGAGCGACGCTGACACCGCTGGCCTCTCTCCCCTTCACCCGACCCCTACCGGGCCCATTCTCCCTCCTTCCTCACGCTCATCCCTGAGCAGCCGCGCGGAACAGAAGACCTGAACGAGGTGAGCCTGAGTGCCCTCGCTCCCCGATTCCCCACACCAAATAGCCCAATCCACCACTACGCTAACGACTCAGAACTGATAAGAGCCTACTGGGTGACCCTTAAGTATCACTCGGCCCGGATCGGAGGAGCATTAAGATATTCTTTTTCTTGCCTCTCAAGGTCTCACGCCACACACACACACACACACACACACACACACACACACACACACCTCTGGCAGGGCAATTATCACCTCCTCCGTCGATACGGCCAGGCCATTTTGCCCCGCTCTTGATGATATCTGCCTGAGTCAACTGTAACACATAATAAAAGCTAATTGCACATAACAACCTGAGATCAATAAATTAGGACGCAGCATGCGACGGCTTTTAAAGATGTTTTCACTTATTTGTTTTTTTTTTTTTGTTGCACAAGAAGGCATCAGATTGGTTTGTACCATTTGAGCGTCCCCATTTGCGGTGATTAAAAAGCTCCATACGTCTGGCTTGTGAGAGTGTTTTGGGCGATTTGTGCTCATTCAGGAACATTAGGCATGTACTGTAGAAGAGAAGAATAGCATTACATGTATACATTACAGGACAGTGGAATTGTTTCTTCGCATATAGGGTCAGCCATGATACGGCGCCCCCTGGAGGGTTTGCTCAAGGAGCCAAGGGTGGCAGTGATTGGAGATTCCTGGGGATCGAACCCCCGACCTTCCGATCAGTAGCCCGATTATTGCGAGATCTTCTAACCCATGTATGAGGATGAGGATGGGGTTCTCTGTTCGAGTGTGGTTCCTCCTGTTACCCTCTCAGGGAGTTTTTCCGTGGCTCGCTCAACAAGGGACGATCAGGAACAAACTTTCCATCCGTCCATCTTCATTCATTCATTCATTCATTCATCTTCTCGCTTTATCCAATCTTTCCTCGGGTCACGGGGAGTCTGTGCCTATCTCAGGCGTCTATGGGCAGGATGCCAACCAATCACAGGACACACACACACACACACACACACACACACACATTCACACACTAGGAACAATTTCTCCAAGGTGCCAATCAACCTACCGTGCATGTTTTTGGGCCGGGGGAGGAAACCGGAGAACCCGGAGAAAAACCCCCCTGAGGCACGGGGAGAACATGCAAACTCCACACACACATGGCCGAAACGGGAATCAAACCCGGACCCTGGCGGTGTGAGGCGAACGTGCTGACTGCTAAACCAATTGTGGCCCCCTCCGTCCATCTTCTACCGCTTTATCCGACTTCTCTCTCGGGTCGAGGGGAACCTGTGCTTATCTGTGCTTGTCTTCGGGCACCAAGGTACACCCTGTATGGAATGCCAACCCATCACAGGACACACACTCACTCATATTCATACACAATTTTCCAAGGTGCCAATCAACCTACAGGGCATGTTTTTGGACCGGGGGAGGAAACCGGAGAACCCGGAGAAAAACCCCCATGAGACACGGGGAGAACATGCAAACACGCATGGCGGAGGCGGGAATCGAACCCCCCACCCTGCCGGTGTGAGGCGAATGTGTTAACCACTAAGCCACCGTGCTCCCCTCTTTTCCATTGAAATTTTGGGGCACAGGGGCCTTGCCATGCTGGAGCAGGTTTGAGTTTTGAGGTACCAGATTAGAGAAAGAATCACACATGGCTGGAAAAGTCCACCTACTTTTGAAAAGCTGTTTGTGGGACTTTGGGGGTTACGTACTGGACATAATGAACGACAGGAGAAGACGGAAACGCAAGTTTGTCTTCCGTAGACTCACTGTTTGCCCCGTGCACTCAGTCCTGCCTCTCTCTCTTTGTCCGTCATCGAGAGAGAACATTGTCCCGGCGTCCACAGCTGGCTAATGCCGAGCAAATACTCTGCCTTAACCATTAACACAGGACTAGTGTTTGAACAAGCTAACACACAGGAATGGCATTTACGGTGGGAGGCCAATTTTGATAGAGAGCAATCTCAATCAATTAGTCCCATCACACTGTGTGTGAAAGGGGGAGATACAGAGAGAGAGAGAGAGAGACGGAGAGATACAGTTTGCCCAGCGTTTAATGGCACTCTAACCTGAGAGAGGATCATTAACCCATTAGACTAACATGTTTCCACGGCTTTCCCATAGGAGACTCTTTCACAAGAGTGGCTTTCTCCCTGCTCTTTCATTCTTACTGTAAACTCAAGACTCTACGGAACGGGGGGCACATAATAATGCTCACTAAGGCACTCGTTTATTACGCGACATTAACAGCTTTTCCAAGTGTAGGTGTTTATGACAGTGTGGGGAAGGTTACACTGCAAATGTAATAGATTACAGATTACAAATGACTCTATTCAAAATGTAATAAGTATCATTTGTCCACTAGGTGGCGCTTATGGAACGTAACCCTCGGAAAAAGTAGGTCATCGAAAGTGACCTGCATCGGAATGTTGATGTTGGGGAAGGGAGGTGAGGGGGGGAATTTTTCGGGATTTGTTATCTTTAGCATTTTCAAAAGTAACTAATTTAATGACACGTTTTTTTTTTCTCGGTAACTGTAACGAATTACCGTAACGTAATTAACGTAATTACCGTATTTCGTAATGAAATCATGTAATGCCATTACACGCAACTCCCCAACACTGCTTGCGCTTTAGTTTACATGAAGGAATTGTATTTTGTAGCGACGATTAGCTACTATAGTTACTAGTTACCGCATGCGCTCCTGCTATTCATTCATAGCGATGTCCTCTAGGTGTCGCTGGTTTCCACGATGGGGCGTGAGATCAGATGAGCTGATATTTGTTGGGCCGCTTGAGGACGACCCGAAGGCTCGGTTGTATAAATGCGATTACTGTAAAGCAGCGCTACTAAACTATTTTGATTATTTACGAAGAGGGTACACCCACTCCAAAAGCCCCTCCCCCTTTCCCGAGGTAGAACCCCACCCCCCACCAACACTTTAAGACACAGTAAATGCACCGGTCTTTCCACGTTTCCCAGTCTAAGCGCGACATTTTTTTCCCCCGTCATATTACTCCCTGCGCATACTCCGACAATGAGAGCGTCACTGCCACCTAGTGGAGGTGCAATTGTACTTTAATCTAGTACAGGGAAAAAAAAAATCACTATTTGAGAACCAGTGCTGTAAAGCGACCCGGATCCTACAGGAATCCTATCCCGGGTGAATTTTTTTCACCCAGGATCGCAAGTCACAGGGATTCACAGCGTCCACCGGGACAGAACAGATCATCCCATAAAATCCCAGGAATGAATTCAGCAGCGAGCCAAAACAATTCCCCCAAGTCCTGTTTACACCCCGATAGTGTCTTATAGACCTGCTCTATTGTACATCCTTTTTTTCTTTCTTTCCCACTATATAACCGTCTCGGAATCACGCAGAAAAAAAACGAGCAACGTTCATAGAAAACATTTCTAAAGAGCCTGGATATCGACATCATGTCGTTAAGGTCTGCCGGGGTTGTGTTTGTTTTGGCTGGAGCGGGCCGGCATTGTATCGAGGAGTACTCCGTCTATTTCTTCCTTTTCTCTGTGGCCTGCTCTTCCTGTTTGGCAGCAGCTCCATCCTCATAGACGGAAGCGCGGAATAAACCAAGTCGTCAACTCGGGGCTTTCGAGCAAAACAATCGCGCGCTCGGGCGACAAACCAGTGCGATATGAGGAAAACCCGAGACTGATGGAAGCAGAGGATTTTTTTTTTGAGGGGGGGGGAAGGGTTTAATGGGCAGATTCTTGCTGAGGTTGGGAATTACGCGATTCCAGAGCTCGGCAAGGAGTTGTATATTTACTGAGCATGGCGGCTAGTGGAAACAGGTTGGGCCGCACTGACGAGGACCACCCATGTCCTTTCTTTTCAGGAAATCTCCACTGGCATTCATTACAGCCCTTTTTCTGAGGTGGGACTCTGTGGCTGAAACACCTGTGAACTTGTGGGATGAAAAAAAAAACCCCTTCGTTCACGTTCCAAGCGAGCGGCTGCGGGGGAAAGAAAAAAAAAAAACAAAAAAAAACATCACTCCCGGCTTGAAAAGTTTCGTTCTGTTTCGCTCCATATGTTTCTGAAAAGAGGAAAATCCCGCATGTTGACATGTCACAGCGACATACGAAGCGTACCGGACGAAAAACCTTTTCAGACCTACTCACAAGCTATTATGTGAGAAAATAAATGTCGTCGGAGATGGAATCCGGGGCTTCTCGCGCCAATCCGGTGGGTGCGGGCGTGAAATATTTTACACGAAATCGCTCGGGATATAAATGGAGGGGTTCAATCTAACCCTTCACAGTGATCCAGGGACTTTATAGGGACTTTGGGGTGTTTTACCTCGCCGAGACGCCGATAAATCTGTCTCCTCCAGGGATTCGTCTCCCGACTCGCAGAAGGGGAACAAATTGTGGCTTTCGACGGGAGGGTTTGGGGGAGGGGGGGGATAAAAAGAAGTGACCTGTCAGACCACGCCATTTATCACGGGGACGAAATGCTCCTTCTGCTCCTTTCTGCTGACCTCCTCCGATCTCGCCGCAGAAGGCGTTCGGTAATTGGCGAATATTTTTTTCCCCGTTTTAATCAATAATCGCTTATTCATTTGCAAACGTCTCGATCGGATTAAAGATAAGCAGGAGAAAAAAAACAAAAAAAAAAACAGGTCTGCTCAAAAAAAAAAAAGGTGGAATGCTCGCATCGGCTTCGTGCACTGGTCAGCACAAAAACGCGGCTGTGGTATTTATAGAAATGATGTACGATGGAGCGGATTTAACAGACAGTGTAAATGTATGTCACCGGACTATAAAATGTCGGGAGGTGGTGCGTCGTGGCGTCATATTTAAAGACTTTTCCAACGATGTGCCGCGGGTTGCCAAAAAACGTTTCCAGGACGAGCGGTTCTATCATTTTATACTGTTTATACAAATGTTTATACACGCTTTGCTTTATTTCTTTCTGATTTTAGTTTAAAGCAACACGATTTAATTGGTACAATTAATTATGTACAAATTTGTTAAGTAATGTTCAATATATTATATATATATATATATTATATATATATATATATATATATATATATATATATATATATATAAACACAGTGTTGGGGAGTAAGTAGTTTACATGTCCGTAATTTAATTACAAAATAAAAGTAACAGTATGGGGGGCACGGTGGCTTAGTGGTTAGCACGTTCGCCTCACACCTCCAGGGTCCGGGTTCGATTCCCGTCTCGGTCATGTGTGTGTGGAGTTTGTGCATGTTCTCCCCGTGCCTCAGGGGGTTTTTTCTCCGGGTTCTCCGGTTTCCTCCCCCGGTCCAAAAACATGCACGGTAGGTTGTGCCTAGTGTATGAGTGTGTGTGGTGTGTGTGTGTGTGTGTGTGTGTGGTGTGTATGCCCTGAGATGGGTTGGCATTCCATTCAGGGTGTATCCTGCCTTAATGCCCATAGACGCCCGAGATAGACACAGACTCCCCGTGACCCAAGGGAAGATCGGATAAAGCGCTAGAAGATGAATGAATGAATGAAGTAAAAGTAATTCATTACAGTTACTGAGAAAAAAATGTGTAATTAAATTACATTTATTTATGAAGATTACAAATCCCATAGAACCCAACGCAAACCCGACGTCAACAATTTGATCCTGATGCAGCTGAATTTCGAAAAATATAACCTGCTTTTTCCGAGGGATTAAAATTAGAAGGTTAATTTCAGTAAGCGCCACCTAGTGGACAAATCAAAAAGTAATCAAATGTAATCAGTAATTTAACATTTATAAAGTCATTGAAAAGTTATACTACGTATTACAATTACTTTGAATAGGGTCATTTGTAATCTGTAATCTATTACATTTCCCAACCCTTTTATTTATTTATATATATATTGAACATTACTTCACAAATATATATGTACACACACCAACACACACACACACACACACACACACACATATATATTTATATATATATGCATATGTATCGCACGTCATTTAATTTTCTATCTATTCGCCATTTTTCAACACTGTTCTTCCTCCGTGTATCTGCGGTAAAACTGACGCTGTAATACCGAAGCCTGGCCGTCGATACGACGAAGGATATTTATATTCCGTGTATCGTTTGCCCATATATTGACGCAGGGTTGCATTAGCGCCCGTCCCACACACTCATCGACAGGTCTGTTAGCGTCAGCAGATTTGACCTAATTACCTATTGAAATCACGTTACATCACAGCCATAACTCACATCAATCTGAGACGCCCGGAGCTTCCGCCAACGACTTTATCTGAAGTACTGATCTCGAAGTAAAAGCATGTTGTAAACATCTGAGTGATAACGACTACGAGTGTATGCGCTGGTCTTGTGCGTGCAAATATATATATATATATATATAATATATAAATATATATAGAGCTATATTATATACAGTCATGCTAATAGTGTTGAATCTGTTGTTTAATATTTAACACAAACCCAGATTGTTTTGCTGATAAACTTCTGATTGTTCTCGTTTTATTGGCAAAATTGTGCGTCTGGCACAGCCGGGGTGTGATGAATGAGCTATCGACCTCTGCATGTCAATAAAAGTGCATATATGGGAAATAAAGCAAAGTTGTTCTCAATGGCTGGTATCCGGGAAGATAAATCAAAGTAACAGCCAATAATAAATGCATCATGCTTCCGTGTGTTTTTTTTTTTTTTTTTTTTTTCTTTTTTTTTTTTTAAAGCCCTCTGGCAGGTGTATTGAATAAGGAAGCATTGTGTGCAAGAAAATGGAGCTTTATTGATTCACAAACAAGTGCGCCCCGAAAAAAAAGATCTACTGACATTTATCCGGGAAAATGATCCTTTTTCGAACAAATCTTACGGCGGAAAATACGACTCTCGTGTGCGCGGTCTAGACGGTGTGCTTTTTAAAAGTGTGACGCAAAACAAAATTGCATAGATTCGATGGTACACCGGATTTACACTCGTGTGGTTTTTTTTTCGACAAATTGTTCGGATGGATGGGTTTTTTTGTCCTTCACTCAAACTGCAGGACCTTAAAAGTATCCACGCTTATTTATTTATTTATTTTGGGGATTTGTTATCTTTAGCATTTTCAAAAGTAACTAATTTAATGGCACGTTTTTTCTCGGTAAATGTAACGAATTACTCTTATTTTGTAATGAAATTACGTAACGCTGTTACACGCAACTCCCCATCTTCTACCGCTTTATTCGATCTTCCCTCGGGTCACGGGGAGTCTCTGTCTATCTCAGGCGTCTATGGGCATTAAGGCAGGATACACCCTGGATGGAATGCCGACCCATCACCGGACACACACACACACACATTCATACACTAGGGACAATTTTCCAAGGTGCCAATCAACCTACTGTGCATGTTTTTTTGGACCGGGGGAGGAAACCGGAGAACTCGAAGAAAACCCCCCTGAGGCACGGGGAGAACATGCACAAACTCCACACACACACATGGGCAAGACGAGAATCGAACCCGGGCCCTGGCGGTGTGAGGCGAACGTGCTAACCACTAAACCGCCGTGCCCCTACGAAGGAATTGTACTGGACTTCACCAAATCTTCCCAGAAGGATCAGCAAATAGGGACGAAATGTGTAACGCGACGCTCCGAAGGTACAAGCGAATCTTATCAGGTCAGGTGATCAGCAAAGTAAAGATCCTCTTTGTAAAACATTACACTAGTAAAAGTGCTTCCTTTAAGCTTTCATTTGAATACAAGGGCAAAAGAATTTGCCTAGAAATGTACATGGAAAGTCAACATCTTTCTATTAAAGTATAATTATTGTCTTGATCGTTTCAGTTTATATGAAAAGGCTGTGATGTGACACCAGTCCACTGATAGAATGATATTATCAATGGTGTCTAAAATGATTCCCAGTCATTCCTCAAGTAGACGTTATTTGGGGTGTAAAAGACTTCTGTAGAAATATCAACTCGAGCTTTTTACTCAAGTAAATGTGTAAAAGTACTGTATATATATATATATATATATATATATATATATATATAGATAGATATAGATAGATAGATAGATATATACACATACACATATATAATGTTCAATATAATAATATTGAATAATAAATACACACAACACACACACACACACACACACACACACACACACACACACACACATATATATATATATATATATATATATATATATATATATATATATATATCAAATATATCAAAATGACTTGAAGTATAAAAGAGTAAAAGTAATGTAAGGAAAAACATACCAGTTAAGGACATCAGGGAGGCGGTGGAGCTCAGTGGTGTGGCTCAGTGGTGTCTTAAGGCGCCGGGTTACTGATCAGAAGGTCAAAGGTTTCGAGCCCCGGTATCACCAAGCTACCACTCTTGGGTCCTTGAGCAAGGCCCTTAACCCACTATGCTCCAGGGGGCGCCGTATCATGGCTTAACCTGCGCTCTGAAACCAAGCTTCCAAACAAGCTGGTAAGAAAGAATTTCACTATGATGTAATGTATATGTGACGAAGAGAAAACACACGTTTGATAAACGAGTCAGTAGTGGAGAAATAATCGATTTCGAGTGTGAGGCGATTTGTGTGTCGTGTGCAGGTGCGATGGATCGAGTACAAACCAATAGGGTGTCGGAATGGTATATGTTTATATCTCATCCAATTCCACAATCACATTCACTCTATCCGGATGGAGACGTTTATCTGGATAAGGGTTTGAGCCGGAATGAAATAACGAGGGCTAATTTTGTTTTTTAAATGTAAGGAGCAGAAAGTGCAGATCATTACGTGAAAAAGTAAAACATCGGCTGAAAAACACTCACTACAGACACCAAAAACAACTCCGTACTTCGTTACCTGGATATTAATGACTCTTATTGGAGATCTGTTAAAGCCCCAAACACTTCTTTCCCTGTGAAATGGCACTCGGGTGTTTTATTTATTCGTCTCGAAATGTTCTGCTTGCTGTTGAACTGTCGCTGAACTTTCAGTGCGTTCAGGCTGAGTAAACACCGAGTGCAAAACAGAGCGACTCTGCTCGATTCTGATTGGTGTCTTGTGTACGTGATTGACGTTTAACCTGCACGCAAAAAATATATATATATAAATAAATAAATAAAAACGAGTCATTTCACACAACTTTGCTGAGAAAAAAAACGTAGAAACTTTGAAACGTCCAGCTTTTGTCGTGTGTGTGTGTGTGTGTATGTATATATAATATATATATATATATATATATATATATATATATATATATATATATATATATATATATATATATATATATATATATATAGCAGTTATCAGACCATCCCATGTGATTTGATTCGATAAAGAAGGTCGTCCTGGATTATTTCTGCCGTCGACTTCCTCCGACTCTGGGAGAACATTGCTGCGTAACCGCTGAACTGAACTTGGCCATAAGTCTGGTACCGACCCAATTTAAACATCCCGGTCCTGAGTTAAGCACCGGCTATAGTGGTGCGGTCTCCGGATATTTTGTCTGTGGCCACACAATTAAGGACTTAAGGTGTGGCAGAGAGGGAAGAATGTCGAAAATTGGGTCCACATCGACGGCGTGGAGACACACCCTGTAGTCTTGGCTTCCTGTTCAAATCCAGCGCTCACCCATACGCACTTTTTCGACTCCTTCTTTACGCTCGCGGGTTCCTCAGCATTGTCCAGTCATCTCTGGCGATATGTAATGTGGTCGGGGGGGGGTTGGACGGCGATGGGTTTGATGGTGGCGTCGTTTCACTTCCCTCTCGGGGACCCTAATGGGAACCCATCCATCAAATCTGCAGACACTAGAGACTTCCTGCTGTGGGCTTTTCTATGATCTTGTAGGCCTCGTCTATACTGGATATCCTGGAATACAGTTCTTTTCTATCTAACACGCAATTCATACCCTGACCATCAAACCCTGCTTTCCTAAGGAGAGGGGGGAAAGAGGGGGGGGGGTCACAGGAACATCCTGCCTTCTAAAGTAAATTCGGACCAAAAAAAGTTTGTAAGTTAGACGAGACGTTTTATTGTGGAAAAAATAGCCGGGAAAGAACTTCTCTGACCTCAACGGGTTCAACTCGTATCGAATCTCTGCAACGGGGGAAAATAATACCGGTTCGGCTCGTTGAGAAGAGACGGAGAGAGAGAGAGAGAGAGAGTGTGGAAAAAAAAACACACAAATAGAGTCATCCCTCAAAACGTATGTAGTGTACTGACGTTCATGAAATAGCTACTGGGCTAATGGACTCCCTTACCTTGACTCCTGCAGGTATTGCCCCTGTCTATGTTGGGGTCGTTTACGTTCGCATTTTCTGCGTCTCAGCGAGTCGGGGATCGTCTCCAGGCGGCTGATTGATGGGTCTTAAGTCTTTTTCGACTCTGTCGGATGAACTTCTAGGGGAACCTCGCTAATTTAGTCTCTCGTGTATATAAAAACGCCATTATTCCAGCTTATTTATTTATGCGTATCGCAGCATCACCGTAATTTGTCACGTAGACATGATAATGGTGAAATTCATTCATTCATTCATTCATCTTCTACCGCTTTATCCGATCTTTCCTCGGGTCACGGGGAGTCTGTGTCTATCTCAGGCGTCTATGGGCATTAAGGCAGGATACATCCTGGATGGAATGCCAACCCATCGCAGGGCACACACACACACACACACACATTCATACACTAGGGACAATTTTCCAAGGTGCCAATCAACCTACCTTGCATGTTTTTGGACCGTGAGGAAACCGGAGAACCCGGAGAAAAACCCCCTGAGGCACGGGGAGAACATGCAAACTCCACACACACATGGCCGAGACGGGAATCGAACCAGGATCCTGGTGGTGTGAGGCGAACGTGCTAACCACTAAACCACCGTGCCCAAAATATCCCAGTCATGATCGCAGCACAGCACAGAGGAAAGGTAAGGATCCTTGCTATCCTTAAGGATCCAGTACCTTAACCACTGCGCTACCTCTTCCTCCTTAAGCTAATTTCTTCCTATGACATGTTTATTGAAGACGTGCCCCCAAAACACCCCTTTTAGAGCTTTTTCGTTTACAAACAATAACAATCCCGGTCTTCTTTATAGCCAACGGCCGACTGATCCCGCGCTCAGCAAGTTAACAGACGCGGCATTTCTGCCGGAACTAAAGCAGACAGACCTTTGTGAGGAACCGAGAGGAAACTAAAGAGGTGGTGGGCCAAGGGATTTCCTGTATCAATATGTTCAGCATGCGCTTTTTCTCTCTCTCTCTCTCTCTCTCTTCTTTTTCTTTCCCCCTTTCTTTTTTTACTATCAGTCTGAGGGCCTCCTCTGGCCAGCCTGTGTCTTCCCACATAAAGCACATCAGCATGTCTGTCCTCCGCAGCTTGAAAAGACTTCAGAGAGCGAGCGAGGAGCCACTGAGGGGTCCCAGTCTCAAACCCTTCGGGGGGGAAAAAACGAAAAGAATTTTCTGCTTCCTGTGGCATCAACAACGCTTTCAAAAGCAAAGTGGACCAGGAGGAATCTGGGTTTTTTGGTTTTTTTTTCTTTTTGTACAGCCTCTTCTGGGAAGACGTTCCAGTAGATTTTAAAGTCGAGATGCCGCTGTTCATTCAGAGTCCGGGACGTGAATCGGTGATGATTCGATTCACTGGTGATGAATCAATTCAGTGCGAAGACGTTCAGGAGGATACTGAGATCTTCTGATGGATCCCGGATCCTTCTGTAACATGCGCTCTTGCGTTTTGTCAATGTTTTACAATAATAAAATACAGTGGATCATTCTCAGATTGGGTCCCAGATCCAAACAAAAAAAACAAAACAAACACACAAACAAAACAGTGCCATATGGAGCAGAAAACGAGCAGAAAATAAAAGTAAGCGGAAATAAAATAAAAATAGAATAAAAAAAAAAGATATCGTTATAAAAAATAAATAAATTAAAATAGTGTATAAACTGTAAAGCGCCCAGTGGAATATACGCTAATTTAGGAATAAATAAATATTTATTTATTTATTTATTTATTTAAGTGTTTATTTGAGGGGCACGGTGGCATAGTGGTTAGCACGTTCGCCTCACACCGCCAGGATCCGGGTTCGATTCCCGTCTCGGTCATGTGTGTGTGGAGTTTGCATGTTCTCCCCGTGCCTCAGGGGGTTTTTCTCCGGGTTCTCCGGTTTCCTCCCGGTCCAAAAACATGCACGGTAGGTTGATTGGCACCTTGGAAAATTGTCCCTAGTGTATGAATGTGTGTGTGTGTGTATGTGTGTCCTGCGATGGGTTGGCATTCCATCCAGGGTGTATCCTGCCTTAATGCCCATAGACGCCTGAGATAGGCACAGGCTCCCCGTGACCCGAGGGAAGATCGGATAAAGCGGTAGAAGATTTTTTCCCTCAGTTCATTAAAGTCTCCTCCCACCGAGAAAAAAAAAAAAAAGAAAAGAAAGAAAGGAGTCAATTAATCCAGAGCAGTATGTGGCTTGAGGAAAAACTCCACACGCCACGGTTTTGCAGTACTTGGCATGGACGTGTTCTCCTTCCCTCCATCCCTCCCTCACGACTTTTCCAACCATGTGGAGGAAGAAAGAAAAACAGCGAGACGAGGCCTGGTGTAAAACTCCAGAGTCAGTCGTGTTGCCCACACAGGGATTTGGGAATTACTTTTGGATTGCCGTATTTCAAACTTCCTGCGGCCGACGAGCACATTAATCAGACGCGAGAAATGCCACGTTACAATTACAAGCCTGAAAAAAAGCACTTCTTTTGAAAAAAGACAACAAAAACAACAACAAAAAACAGAGCGTTTTTGTTTTTTACTTTCTTGGGAAGTGTTTTTTTTTATTATTCTCTATATATCATCATTAATCCTTCTTCCCATATTAAATTCCGTATGGATTTAAAAATGGAATTTAATATGGGAAGAAAGATGAATGGATTAATGGCTGGATCAAATCTGTTGCATCTTGGAACCAAAAATAAATAAATAAATAAATCTTGAATTCTTTTCACTGGTTACCAGAAAATTACATTTTTTATTTTATCCAATTTTTATTTTTATTCACAAAATCAGGTTATTTGTATATTATTATTTTAGATCTTTTTTCTGCTTGACACTCAGCGGTAATACGCTTTCTTCTTTTTTTTTTTTTTTTTTAGCAATATAATTTTATGACATTTCCTCATGTCTTTTCAGTAAATATTCATGACCTCATGTCTATGTATGGATGTAACATAAGTAAATACACGTACATCAAAATGTACCACAGCATATCTTAACTAAAATAAATGCCTGGCTTTGTTGTTTATAATACAAAATAAACATCGATCCCAAAAATTGTTTACCAATAAGACAGTTATATAAAAATAGGCGCACTGGATATCATCATTAACAAAACTGTCATATTTTAATTCCACATAACATTTTTTATCAACATCTCTTTTTCAATTTTGAGCACAGATGCTTTTTATTCTTTTGCAGTGTTTACGGCGTTTGGTGATTTACGGTCATTTTGCCTGAAGATTTGTTACGTCCACATTTACAGACCTGGAAAAACATTTGAAAAATAAAGTTTTGTTGTATGAGAAGAAAAATAAATAGAAAATAAAAATAAATGTATAAAAATGAAATAAGTGAATTAAAAATAAGTAAAGACAAGAATAAAAGAGATGTGGCAATGTTAAAGTGATGTGTGCAAATGTGCAATGAATGTCCAGTGTAAACGTAAAAGAGTAAATTCAGATTTATATATATATATATATATATATATATATATATATATATATATATATATATATATATATATATATATATATATATATATATATATATATATATATAAACATACACATACATATATAGTACGACATGATGTTAAATGTATGTAAACATAACGGAAAGAAAAGAAAAAGAAAATAGTGCAGACATTATAAATAAATGTAGATAAAATAAATAAATAAAATAAAAATAGAATAAAAAAAGATATTGTTATAAAAAATAAATAATAAAAATAGTGTGTATAAAGTGTCCAGTGGAATATACACTAATTTTAGGAATATTTATTTTATTCATTATAATTGTTTTTAATTTATTAAATTATTATTATTATTAATTATTATTATTTTATTTTTTCCCCCGTAGAGGAACCCCCAAAAACCCCCCCGAGGCACGAGGAGAATATGCAAACTCCACACACAAATGGCCGAGACGAGAATCGAACCCGGAGCCTGGCGGTGTGAGGCGAACGTGCTAACCACTAATCCACCGTGCCCCCCAGTCTCATATGTCTAGTGAAATTTTATGCACCCACACCGGCATCCTATAGCTTTATATTTGTTTAAGAATCATATATAGCTGGAGAATCGCAGTACTTCTGTCCATACAGATCATTAAAATGAAATGTATTACTGATGCCAAAAGTCTACACTTAAAATGTCCGATTCGTCATTTTACCAGGTTATAATATGCCGTCTGTAGTGATCGATGTCTTCAATAATCATTTATAATAAAAAAAGGCAAGTAATGGTGATTTATCTGTTTTACTAATTTGAACTAATTTTTTGGACTGAACCTTTAATTAAGGCTCGTGAATCAATAACAAACAATCGTCTATTGTACAGCCTTCAAACTGTTTACTGTTTACTGATGTTCCACTGTGCCAAAGATTTACAGCCCAACTACACCTCAAAAACCAAAGACCCAGGAGAGTCATTTCACACACACACACACACACACACACACACACACACACACACACACACACACACACAATCCATTCCATAAAAGTCCATAATAGAAACATTTCTGTCACGCTCTGAAATTACTTGTTACCTTGTTTGTGGAATTTCATTATATTTGCTTAAATAGAATATATTATATAGAAGCCTTGACGTTTTTTTTTTTTTTTTTTTTTTTTTAGAAAATCTGGCAACCCGGTCACTAATGATCCAGTCCACTCCTCCTTTTATGGTAAAATTGTTCATAGATTTTCATCCCATTAGAAATAAATTGAATTATTGTGTTATAGAATTGTGATGAAGGAGGAGGAGGAGGATACTGATGCTAAATAATGCTTTAAAACCTTAATTAATTCATTACAAATGGCTATATATATATATATATATATATATATATATATATATATATATAGAATATATATATATATATATATATATACACACATATACATATACATATATATAGATATATTATATATATATATATATATATATATACTACATACATACATATACATACACACACACACACATCATATATATATATATATATATATATATATATATATATATATATAGTAGTACAAGATTACATATTTCATCCCTCAAAATGACATGATTTCCTTTTTTACATCATCAGTAGTGAGATTCAGAAACAGCAGCGTACACCAATATTTATTAGTATTTATTAGTATTAGTAGTATTTATTAGTATTAGTATTAGTATTATTAGTTGTTTCCATGGCAGCATAGAAGCATGAAGGCCTGGGGGGGGTGTTTGGGGGGGGGGGGGTTTGTTGAGTCTCATCAACCCTCACAGAATCCTGGATTCGAAGGTTAGTACTTGGGAATATCTTCAGGTTTCACTCCCTGCAGGTTCACACGTACTTTTGCTTGCACAGCTGATGATCTTTTTTTTTTCCCTCTTAAAACTTTTCGGCTACGCTGCATTTTCTTTCCACTTATTAGTCAGATTACGTATTACTGAACTTAATAGCAGTCTGTGCACGGGGGTTCCTTTTGTTTTTCTTTTTTTACGGATATCCGGAGCATTTGTACGCCATGCAGAATTCTTTGATTCGTTTTTATGTTTAAGACAAATTTTTTCAACATGACGGTGCACAAAACCGTTCAGATCTGCTTTATCTTGTGTGATACAGCTTTCAATTCAGGCCTATTGAGCGTCTTTGGGGTGAGCGTGAATGCTGAGTGCCTCCTCCCTGACTATACTAATACCCTTGAGAGTGCAAATATATATATATATATATATTATATATATATATATATATATATATATATATATATATATATATATCTATAGGGCACAGTGTCTTAGTGGTTAGCACGTTCGCCTCACACCACCAGGGTCCGGGTTCAATTCCCGTCTCGACCATGTGTGTGTGGAGTTTGCTTGTTCTCACCGTGCCTCAGGGGGTTTTTTTCTCTGGGTTCTCCGGTTTCCCCCCCGGTCCAAAAACATGCACGGTAGGTTGATTGGCACCTTGGAAAATTGTCCCTAGTGTGTGTGTGAAATGTGTGTGTGTGTGTTTGTGTGTGTGTGTGTCCTGTGATGGGTTGGCATTCCATCCAGGGTGTATCCTGCATTAATGCCCATAGACGCCTGAATGAATATATATATTATGAATGAATATAGTGCAATAATCATCTTCTCTACCAGGAAGCACTGGTAAATAGGAAGCAGCAAGTAAACATGAAGCGAGAACACAAAAGAATAAAAAAGAAAACTCTGGGCAGAGTTTCTACACTTTTCTCAGCCTCAGGAAGAGATCGGGAAGTCCAGGAACACGCTTGATCAATGTCATCGTGTGCAAAGAGGAAGAAACAACATGGAAGGGTGCAGAGGGCTTCGGCTATTTTTGCGCCGTCAGACGGAAACGGGGACGCGGCCCGGAGAGGAAACAGATAGGCTGAAGCTCGTCGCGTGGTAACCTTAAAGCAGGAAAGAAGCCTGAGATCGTCCGTTTGGAATAAACAGCGAAATAAAAAAATAAAAAAACCTGCGACGACGAGAAAATAAATAAAGGGCAGAATAAGAAAAAAAATTATATCCTAAATAATATTATGATATCCTAAACGTCTTTCCTATCATTCATAATGATAAAACGCCTTCTATTTCTATGTAGGTGGTATTCCAACAGCGCACGCTTTATTAAGAGGAAGTAAATCTTCCGCCTGACAGCTCTACAGAGGCGGGAGGCTAAAAATACGGCCCGTGCAGCCCGGCACTGAAGCCGGAGGTGCTGCCCGTGTGGTCTCACCTCAGTCGCTCTCGGTTAATACCTCAAATCACGTCATTTCAGACGTGGAAATCCATCGCCCAGGCTGGGAAGCGATTCAGTCGAACGCACGACGCTACAGGAGCACAGATCAGATCAAATCCTAAGCTGTGTTTTCATTCGTCGATCACATGTACGTGTTTATTTCCTCTTAAAGCAATATGGATATTCCGCACCCTTACATTTCCTAACGACTTTATATAGTCTTGAGATGAAGTGGTGGTGGACCACAGTGTATAAACGTGAGGAGGGGGTGGGGGTGGGGGGTGGATGGCGGTCAGACACTCTGTCCGTTTGCCCCATTTCACACACCACAAGCCTGCCGAAGACGCTCGTCCGACATGTTTCCCCTTACGACTCGGCTTTACCTCCCAAGCGTTTCACGGCGAGAAGGAGATTTACGAGAGCGGCGGTGCTGATTAAATATCATACGCAATCTGGTGCAAAAGTTTGTGGACACCTGGCTGTGCACTTTTTGGACACCCAGGAGGTTTTATTGGAGATTCGGGCTGTAATAGAACGTCGGTAAAATCAGGAACTGGTGAAGAGTGTGGACGAAGAAGATTATATTTATTTATTAAAGTTATTTGTCGCATATATACGGGTTCGTCCAAAAAGACGTTACCACTCATATGGTAGTGCATAATCTAAAATGTGCCGCAGACTAGATACGGCCATCCGACTTACTTTGGAAGGAAGGTAGCAGCTTAGTGGTTAGCACGTTCGCCTCACACCGCCAGGGTCCGGGTTCGATTCCCGTCTCGGCCATGTGTGTGTGGAGTATGCATGTTCTCCCCGTGCCTCAGGGGGTTTTTCTCCGGGTTTTCCGGTTTCCTCCCTGGTCCAAAAACATGCACGGTAGGTTGATTGGCACCTTGGAAAATTGTCCCTAGTGTATGAATGTGTGTGTGTGTGTGTGTGAGTGTGTGCAGGGTGTATCCTGCCTAGATGCCCCAAGACGCCTGATATAGGCACAGACTCCCCGCGACCCAAGGGAAGATCGGATAAAGCGGTAGAAGATGAATGAATGAATGAATAAACGAATGTTATATGTCAATCCCATGTAAGTGGTAACATCTTTTTGGACAAGCCTGTAGATTCCACTGAAACTCTTTCTTGTTTGGAAGCCAGGGCCAGAGCACGGGGCCCCTAGGAGCATATCACGTCCCTCTCCAATTCCAGACCATGCATGTCATCTCCCTTCCTCGCACTCCCATATTCCAAACGATGCCCATCTCCATGTTCCCCTCTACTCCCTCCATCTGCCGGGGTCGACGGTAGCTCAATGGTTTAAAGCGTTTAAAGTCGCCAGGGTTCTTGAGCAAAGACCCTCTGTGCTCCAGGGGGCGCTGTCTCATGGCTGACCCAACTTACTTAAGATTACTCTGTGCTAGTTTGGCGATAGCTAGCATATTGGCGATACTGGTGCTCAAACGCGTGATCAGCAGCCCAGAGCCTTAAACCACTGAGTCACACCATCACTAGAGAAAGGAAAGCAGCAGAAATGTCATTAAGTCAGGATATACCCTGGATGGAATGCCAACCCATCGCAGGACACACACACACACACACACATTCATACACTAGGGATAATTTTCCAAAGTGCCAATCAACCTACCGTGCATGTTTTTGGACCGGGGAGGAAACCGGAGAACCCGGAGAAAAACCCCCTGATGCACGGGGAGAACATGCACAAACTCCACACACACATGGCCGAGACGGGAATCGAACCCGGATCCTGGAGGTGTGAGGCGAACGTGCTAACCACTAAACCACCGTGCCCCTTATTCTCATTTTAATATTCACAAATTTACTACCTAACATAATAGAAACGATTATCCGTGCCGTGGACAGGAAACATTTTGTAATCGCATTTCCATCATCACTGAAATTGATCGTATTGATCAATGCACCATGTCGGTCATGTCAAATCCCAGCCGAAAACCTTCCAGGTTCCTGATCAGCAGTGTTTTCTACTCACCCCCGTGTCCTGACCTCCCTCCCTCCATCCTTCCATCCATCCCTCCCTCCTTGGGCTGTCGGTTGATGGATTGTATTTAAGGTCATTATTGTCGTATTATGTTCGCTTTTAAATCTCGACACAGCATGACATGGTGTTATATGTCCCGCCTCCTCTGCGTGCATTCCGGCTCCAAAGCTATACAATCCACTAACAAGCTGCTTTAAACTATTCTATAAACCCTTTTTATTTTTCCCCAATTAGGAAACTTTAAATAAATATATTTCAGTCATTTAATACATTTCTTTGTTCATTTACAAATTTTCAGACATGCAATAAATACAAACATATAAAAAAAGTGGAATTTGCATGTTCTCCCCGTGCCTGGAAGGGGGGGGTTTTCTCCGGGTTCTCCGGTTTCCTCCCCCGGTCCAAAAACATGCACGGTAGGTTGATTGGCACCTTGGAAAATTGTCCCTAGTGTATGAATGTGTGTGTGTGTGTGTGTGTCCTGTGATGGGTTGGCATTCCATCCAGGGTGTATCCTGCCTTAATGCCCATAGACGCCTGATATAGGCACAGACTCCCCGTGACCCGAGGGAAGATCGGATAAAGAGGTAATAGATGAATGAATGAATGAATGAATGTGTGTGGAACGAGCGAGGGAGGGAGATACAATGCGACACGATATGGAAAAGGAAAGGGATATGGTTTGGAAGTTGGGTGTGACAGGAGATGGATATAGTTGGAGAGGGATATGATGTAAAAGGGGTGTTGGATTTGAAACATTACATTACAGCACAGTGTTGGGAAGGTGACGTTGGAAATGTAACAGCTTACAGATTACGCATGACCCTAGTCAAAATGTAATAAGTAGTGTCCCTTTTTAATTACTTCATAAAAGCAACCCGATTACAATCTGATCTACCTTTTTTCATCCACTAGGGGGCACTTGATGAAAATAACATTATTACATATCAGAAGCAAATTGTTGAGGTATTTGTCATCTTTAACATTTCCGAAAGTTTTTTTTTCTCAGTAACTGTAATTACTGTCATTTTGTAATTAAATGACGTAACGCCGTTACACGTGACCGGTTCAGCACAGTGAAATATTCTTCGCATATCCCAGCTTGTAAGGAAGCAGAGCGCAGGGTCAGCCACGATACAGCGCCCCCTGGAGCACAGAGGGTTAAGGGAGGCGATCCTGCCGATCAGGAGCCCACTGAGCTCCACCTTCTCCGTGGGACGGAGAGGAAAAGAAAACGGGCGAGGAATGGGTAAAGGGATAGAAGACAGGCGTTAACTGATCTGGAATGGGATGGAGCTCTTTCTGTGGAAAGAGGGGATGAAAAAGAAGATGGAGGTGATTTGGAAAAGGGGGAAGCGGGACGGAAAGATAGGAAGGACATTTCAACCTACTAACACGTCCGACCCGTGTCGGGTGTGATTGAGAGATCTCCGAAGGCCGTAGCATGCGATCGATCATTTTGGTACTCAGCGAGAGACCTTGTGCCCTGTTTTCATCCTGCGCGAGAGCATCATGGGATACAAGTGGCGTACTGATATAGAAGAACTTTGTATGAATAACCTTTTGTACCTCTTTTGTCTTTATTCTGCAGATAAACGCTCCCGGATGCTGCCCCCCCCCCCCCCCCCAATTCCACTACCCCACCACCACCACCACATGCACTCTGGGATGCATCGTCTCAAAAAGCTATTACATATTTAAATAGCCGTGAAAGTAAGCACATTTATTCGACCGACACGTTCCTGCCGAGGTGATCGCAGCGCGCCCGGGGTGGATGCATTACGGCATCCGATTTTTAAAAAGCCTATTTATTACACTCGGAGAGGTGCTGACCTCCAATTCGCAATTTGGCCGTGCGGGTTTTATTTGGCGTGCACGAGGCAGTCAATTAATGCATAAATACTTTAGCGCGCTTACAGTAAAAGAAAAGATGGATATCGATCGGCTCCATTATTACACCCGCGCTCCCTCGACGCCAATGCAATGAAGCGGAATGAAGACGCCACACGCCACAACCATAAAGATCTTTTATTGCAACTGATATCCATCCGTTTTTGTTTTCTTAAGGAAAAGCCGTTTCATTGGGTTTCCTTCGTTAAGAATGAATAAAGAAAACGTGTTATTGTCGTTGGCGTTATTACATTTACATTTACGGCATTTGAACGGGGCACGGAGTTTGCATGTTCTCCCCGTGTCTCGGGGGGTTTTTTTCTCCGGGTTCTCCGGTTTCCTCCCCGGTCCAAAAACATGCACGGTAGGTTGATTGGCACCTTGGAGAATTGTTCCTAGTGTATGAATGTGTGTGTGTGTGTGTGTTAGTGTGTTTGTGCCCTGCGATGGGACCCGAGGGAAGATCGGATAAACCGGTAGAAGATGAACGAATGAATGAATTTACGGCATTTGGCAGACGCCCTTATCCAGAGCGATTGAGGGTTAAGGGCCTTGCTCAAGGGCACCCACTAGTGGTAGCTCGGTGGATGTGGGGTTTGAACCGGCGATCTTCTGGTCCAGAGGCCAACGCCTTTACCACTAAGCCACCGCCTCCCGTTATTATTAGGGGAGCCCGTGCTGGCACGATCCCGTGCTGGAGCCTTTATTTGTCCCAGTGCACAGGGTCAGCCAGGATACAGCGCCCCCTGGAGCACAAAGGGTAAAGGGACCCAAGAGTAGCGATACCCAAACCCCGACCTTCTGATCAGTAGCGCAGTGACTTAAACCACTGAGCTCCACCCTTCCCCCACCCATCCCTCCCTCCCTTCCTTTCCTCCCTCCCTCCCAGTCCTGTGACCAGGACAAAGTGACATGGATTGATTATGTATGATACCAAGCAGTTTCAGTGCGTTTTGAACATCCCAGTCCCCATTTGCTCTCATAGTAACCTCCACTCTAATGGAAAGACACACCACTTAGAGAGTGCTTGCGGAGATTTGTGTTGATTCAGCCACAAGGGCATTCGCAAAATCATGTCGGGTGAGGATTCTCTATAGCAGGCCATTCAAGATCTTCCACATCTTCCTTCCCTTTGTAAATCGTATCTTCTTATGAAGCTTATGTTATGCCAGTGCGTCTCAAATACTTCCGCCCAGGTGCGATGCCGGGGTGAGAATATGCGTTTTTTTCCGCACTAGAATAAAGTACAATTGCACATCCGCTACAGCAGGTGGCAGCGGCGCTCTCATTGTCGGAGTAAACGCAGGGAGTAATATGAGGTGGCAGTTCGGCGGTTAAGGCATTGGACTCTGGACTGGAAGATCACAAGTTCAAATCCCAGCGCCACCAAGATTGGGCCCTTGAGCAAGGCCCTTACTGCTCAGTTGTACGGATACGCCAAGGAAATGGCGTGAATGTAAATTATGACGTTTTGTAGCACTTAGATTGACTACAGTGGGATATTTATTTATTTATTTTTACCGTGGCAACCCCAAATATCTCGAACCGTGGTGTGGGTCGTTCTGCTCGGAGTGGTTCTGCTCATGGCTTGGGAAATGCTAGTCAGATATGATCAGATCAAACCGAGATCAAACGTTGTGATAAATCTACCTATTATATCGAAATGCGTGCTCAGGAAGAAGAAGCGTCGTACGCGCAGTCGTCTTGACCCTCGCACCAGCATTGCGATGAAGCAGCAGAAAGGTGAGACTCATTTCAGCTCTGCTTAGACGTGCAGTCCTGCAGTGACCCGGCTAGACCTCGGGGGCTTTACACACACACAAAAAGAAAAGAAAAAAAAGAAAGTGCACTCAGACCGGGGTTATGCTTGACGCATGGCCACACGTACGTGACGTGTAAAGGGGACGTGGGCTGCTGTACGAGCAACACAGCTTGACGTTTTTTTTTTCACTAGATTAAACGCTCTGTCCACTAGGGGGCAGATCAGAGCTGCAACCCACCTGGATACCTTTTGATGAAGGCGAAGCGGAGAAAATGACCCGTGGCGCCGTCGGAGATGAGACGTCATGCTGTTATAAGTTTACACTTCGGACCCTTCCTTATCGTGTGTAACCTGAAACAGAAATGGATTTCGTTGGAATTTTGTGTTATGCTATTGTGTTACAGCTATTAAAAGGGCCTGAGCAAACAATCGTGAAGATATGTCCGAGTTCTTCAACAGCGCACCATTCATGTGTTTATCGGAAAGATGAAAAATGTAAACAAAATCCTTTTCCGTGATAAAAGTCAGTGACCTGGAAAAGATCATCAATCAGAGACGCAAATGATGATTAAACACACCTTTGAGCTCGTGTATTTTCATTACCACCGATCGTTCAGGATGCCGTGTGTGTGTGTGTGTGTGTGTGTGTGTGTGTGTGTGTCGGGGGATAAACAGGTTGCTGTTCATGTGATGGTTGAACGTAAGAAAAAAAAGAAATCTTTGTTGTTTTGCAAACAGCCAACAACAACATCAGTAAGATCAACAAAAGCAACAGTGGCAGCAACATCAACAACAACAACAACAACAACAACAACAGAAGCAATGGAAAGAATAATAACAACAAAAACATGGTTAGCAACAGCAAAACCCACCAAAACAAAAACATCAGTAACGGCAGCAACAACTAAAAAAAAACGTCAGTAACAACAACAACAACAACAAGAAGAAACAAACTGCAACATCACAAGCAGCAACACAATATCATGAGCAACATCTATAACTATAACAGTAACGACAGCATAAATGATGTCAGTAAGAACGACATCACCATTAACGGCAACAACAGTAACTAGCAACATCCATAACAACAAAAGCAACAACAGCAACAAAAGAACCAACATCATTAGCAACAACAACAGCAAAACAAACGCAATGGCAACAGAAGCAAAAACTAGCACAACTACAAAAACAAAAGAAGCAACAACAACAACAGAAACTAGTAACATCAATAACATCAAAAGCAACAACATAAACAACAACAGCAACAACAGCTCAACAAAAGTAACAGAAACAACATTAGCCACAACAACAAATCCATCAACAAGAGCAACAGCAGGAACTAGTAACATCAATAACAACAAAAGCAACAGCATAAACAACAACAGCAACAAAAGAACCAACATTATTAGCAACAACAGCTCAACAAAAGTAACAGAAGCAACAGCAGAAACTAGCACAACAAAAACAGCATTAGCAACAACAACAAATTCAGCAACAACAGCAACAGCAGGAACTAGCACAATAACAAAAACAACATTAGCAACAACAACAAATACAGCAACAGCAGGAACTAGTAACATCAATAACATCAAAAGCAACAACATAAACAACAACAGCAACAAAAGAACCAACAATATTAGCAACAACAGCTCAATGAAAGTAACAGAAACAGCAGCAGAAACTAGCACAACATCAAAAACAACATTAGCAAAAACAACAAAACCAGCAACAACAGCCACAGCTAAAACTAGCACAAAAACAACATTAGCAACAACAAAACCAGAAACAACAGCCACAGCTAAAACTAGCACAAAAACAACATTAGCAACAACAAAACCAGAAACAACAGCCACAGCAGGAAATAGTAACATGAATAACATCAAAAGCAACAGCATAAACAACAACAGCAACAAAAGAACCAACATTATTAGCAGCAACAGCTCAACAAAAGTAACAGAAGCAGCAGCAGAAACTAGCACAACAAAAACAACATTAGCAACGACAACAACAACAAAATCAGCAACAACAGCTGGAACTAGTAACATCAATAACATCAAAAGCAACAACATAAACAACAACAGCAACAAAAGAACCAACATTATTAGCAACAACAGCTCAATGAAAGTAACAGAAGCAGCAGCAGAAACTAGCACAACAACAACAAAAACAACATTAGCCACAACAACAAATCCAGCAACACCAGCAACAGCAAAAACTAGTAACATCAATAACAACAAAATAAACAACAACAGCAACAAAAGAACCAACATTATTAGCAACAACAGCTCAACAAAAGTAACAAAAGCAGCAGCAGAAACTAGCACAACAACAAAAACAACATTAGCCACAACAACAAATCCAGCAACAACAGTAGGGAAATTGGTAACGAGCACAACAACATCAACAACATCGATAACATCAACAAAAACAGCATTAGATTTTTTGAACACAGCCAGGACTCGAGTGAAACTTGAAGATATACGCCATGTAATCCACGGTGGTCCACTTTTCATAACGTTTTCCAACCGCAACTTCTGAGGGAACTTTATGTGCCATGTTCGGGAGGAAAAGCTTCCAGAGTAATTAACTACGTTTCTCATAAAACATCTAAACACCATATTTTCCCACGATTATGCAAAAGTCAAGTTAAGAAAACTCATGCATCAAAATCCTCTGTGTGTGTGTGTGTGTGTGTGTGTGTGTGTGTGTGTGTGTGTGTGTGTGTGTGTGTGTGTGTGTGTGTGTGTGTGTGTGTGTGTGTGTGTGTGTGTGTGTGTGTGTGTGTGTGTGTGTGTGTGTGTGTGTGTGTGTGTGTGTGTGTGTGTGTGTGTGTGTGGCCTTAGCAGGTACTGAACCCTTCACACTCTTTAACCCAAACACTGCTTTACAAACTCCAGCCTAGTAATCCAATCAACCCTGGAGCAGGTGCATGTGAGTGAACGGGAATGTGATCAGGTCTTAAATCCAATGACATTTCTAGACTGGAAATCATGTAAAGTATGTATAATTTACTGTACACACACACACACACACACACACACACCACACACACACACACACACACACACACACACATACACATTCATTCATTCATCTTCTAGTAAACTGGAGAACCCGGAGAAAAAACCCCTGAGTCACGGGGAGAACATGCAAACTCCACACATGGCCGAGATGGGAATCGAACCCGGACCGTGGTGGTGTGATGCGAAGATCCCGAGGGAAGATCGGATAAAGCGGGTTAAAGGGGTTTTTTGTAAAGCGGTAGAAGATGAAGATGAATGAAGAATATATATATATATATATATATATATATATATCTATCTATATATATATATATATATATATAAATAAAGATTTTTGACCTGTATGTAGAACAATTTACATGTGACACAACAACCAAGAGGAGTAAAAACAGTAGATCCAACAACCGACTGGTATAAATGTAAATGGAGGCTGCGCCGTGATCTTGATATTCTCAAGTTACATTGGCGGCATTGTTATTGCATCTCATCTCATAAATGACTTGTGCATGAAATGAAACTGACGCAAATTAGCCCACACCCATACACACACACACACACGCACACACTTTCCTGTATAGATGTAGTAGTAGTATTAAAGTAGTATTATAAAAGCCCAAACTCCTCAGAATTCTTATTCGTTTTCTCACAGAGATATTTTCCCCGAGTTTGAATGCATTGTGTGTTTGTGGGAAGCGTTCGGCTTCTTTACACTGTACAGAAAACAGTGATTATATGTATTTGAGAAAAGAATTAATATAAAAAAAACATGAGTACTTAAGAATGCTTAAGTATAATGGAAGTAGCAGCGCTGATAATAATAATATCATAGTTCAGACGGATATATATTATATATATATATATATATATAGATATATATAATATATATATATATATATATATATATATATATATATATATGCAAGCACGTGCAAGTGTGTGTGTGTGTTTGTGTGTGTATTTGCGCGCCTCTGTGTCTATGAATCCATTTGTCCCTTTCAGGGCCCCCAAAGCAATCAGTCCGTCAGTCGGGAATGAGCTAGCTAATTTCCCCTCCCTCCCTCCTCCTCCCTCCCTTCCCCTCCCACCGTTCTCCTCCCAAGACGGATGCTTTGGGTAATAAGGATAATCAATAGACTTCCTCACTCGCTGCACTCCTCCCGCATTATTAGCCATTTGTCATTAACCATCAGCCGCGCTTATCCAACATCACTATCTTGTTTACATGGTGCTCCGGGCCTCCCCTGTGTCCGCACCCGTCAAGATTACCCAAGGGCCTCCGTGTGACACACACACACACACACACACACACACAGCCATTCCGACTCTCCCTGAGGTGATGAATAGATACATCTACACACTGACAGCTTACACATGCACACTCCTGTTGTGATTTACTTCAAGAAAATTAATCAAGCGATGACAAGACAAACAAAGTGGAGGAGACACAGACGTGGGAGCGAGAGAACGAAAGAGAGACAGAGAGGACGGATGTAAATTAATCCTTTCCTATGATTTCTCCAGAGGGCCGGCTTTTAAAAAAAATAAAAATACAACGTAATTTCTTAATTAATTAATCGGCGACCGGAGAGTCGATCGTCTGCACATCTGCACATCTGCACGCTTTCAGAGCCATATGACTGAACTACGGCGTATAACGCTTCACACACAAACTTCACCCAATTTACACGACATGAGGCAAAAAATAAATACTGTATAGAAAAATTGGTTTAATAGACGAAATCTGACATTTTAATCTATTTTCATTCCCCGACTGTCACGAATAGACCTTTTAAAATTCCTTGATATTCCAGAAATTCCATAATTTTGATCCCTGAACAAACATTTTAACTGAATAACTTTTTTTTTTATAGTAGGTCCCTGTACGTTATTTATTGTTTATTGGTCGTACCTCATTTATTCACAACAACAAATTGGCTTTTCTGATTTAATAACTTTTTTTAATATATATATATATATATTTTTTTTGTTTTGTTTATTTGTCTGCTCTATTAATTTAATCATCGCACATTGTACAGCAATCAGAATCTCTAAAAGTGCAACTATATATATATATATATATATATATATATATATAGTTTTTTTTTTTTTTACTGATTTGCTCTATTAAACATATTTTCCCTATTAGCAATAACAGTCTCCAAATATGACTTAAAGTGCACAATCAGGAAAAAAAATACAAATATGAACTGCAGGACCGTATTGGGAAATGGCAGGAGATTCCAGTAGAACCTGTGGCATGGAAGGGTACTGGGGAAGAGAACTGTACTGGAGAAGGGGACTGGGGCAGGGAAGGGGACTGGGGCAGGGAAGGGGACTGGGACAGGGAAGGGGACTGGGACGGGGAAGGGGACTGGGACGGGGAAAGGGACTGGGGCACGGAAGGGGACCGGGACAGGGAAGGGGACTGGGGACAGGGGACGGGGAGGGGACTGGGGACGGAAGGGGACGGGACAGGGAAGGGGACTGGGACGGGGAAGGGGACTGGGACAGGGAAAGGGACTGGGACACAGAAGGGGACTGGGGCGGGGAAGGGGACTGGGGCAGGGAAGGGGACTGGGGCAGGGACTGGGGACGGAAGGGGACCGGGACAGGGAAGGGGACTGGGACAGGGAAGGGCGGGTTGTGTGAGATTTTTGTGCGCTGCATTATAACACTGAAAGCAGAGGACATGTGTGGTACTCCCATTTCCTGTCACTCTCTTGTTGTTGTGGAAAAGCACACAGTGATCCGTATGAACTTCCCGGAGCGAAGCAGGAACATTAAATGCAGCCTTTGACGGAATCTGGATTATTTTAAGTTATTGGAGAATTATTGGAGTGTGTAGTGTGTGTGTATGTGTATGTGTGTGTGTGTGTGTGAATCTGTGTGTGTGTGTGTATGTATGTGTGTGTGTGTGTGAACCCATCAATTATAATAAACAGATAGTTCGTCAGACAGACAGACAGACAGACAGACAGACAGACAGACAGATAGATAGATAGATAGATAGATAGATAAAAGTATTTGGACTTTTCAGTTGCATGCAATGTTATTTGTGGCTTGAAGGAGGAAACCACACTCTCAGACAGAGAAAGAGAGATAGCGAGAGATAGAGAGAGAGAGAGAGATAAACAGAGAGACAGAGACAGAGACAGAGAGAGAGACAGAGAGAGAGATAGAGCCAGAGAGAGAGAGAGAGAGAGGTAGACAGAGAGAGAGAGAGAGAGACAGAGAGATAGACAGAGATAAACAGAGAGAGAGAGAGAGATAAACAGAGAGACAGGATGAGATAGACAGAGAGAAGAAGAGAGAGAGAGATAGACAGAGTGAGAGAGAAATATACATACCCGGAGGGGGGGGGGGGGGGGGGGGGGGGGGTGGTGGTGCTGGGAGGAGTGAAGGCAGTAAGTGATGTGTGTTTGAACACTTTATTTGATTGACAGGTAGGTTAGCAGGTCCACGCCCTCTTTGATTGGCCTGTCTTTGATTTTGCTGCAGTCTAGTCCAGAGGGAGCCGGAGTCTCACCCAGGGGCCAACGGTCACTCGCCAGCGCTGTTTGCCCGCAGTGATACAGCTCCAAATGATATGGCCTCTTTTGATGGCTGCCTCATTTATCACCCACTTTGCTTTGAGTTAATAAGAGATAAGGACTGAAGGCGCATCAGGACGGCTGTAATCGGATCGTCATCCTCGGCGCGTAGCGGAGATTCCAGCTTCATGCGACGTCGTGTGGCGATGATTAATGCGGTCACAGTGATTATAAGCTGGCTGTAAAGGATTTCTCAGCAAGATGCATCGCAATGCATATATGATATATATATATATATATATATATACTGTACTGTATGTGACATAACACGCATCACCAGTTTATATGGAAAGCAACCAAAACCGGAACATAATTCTTAAAGGAGCCACGTACCGTATTTAACAATTTAAACACACATTTAAAAAATGAACCATGAAATAAAAATAAAAAGAATAGAATCATTTCCAATCTGAAATAAACCTAAAATAATAAATAATTTTATTGAAGGGAGATTTTTTATAAATGTATATATTTATAACGTCTGTTACAATTAGACTGTTAGAAATATGAATTATATATAATTAATATACTATATGAATGAAAGACGATTTCTCTCTCTTTTTCTCTCTTTATCTATTTCTCTCTCTCTCTCTCTCTCTCTATTTTCTGTCTCTCTGTCTATCCTCTATTATCTATCTATCTATCCTCTCTCTCTCTCTCTCTCTCTCTATCTATCTATCTATCTCTTAGTATCTATCTATCTATCTATCTATATATCCACTGGAATTTCATCTATCTCTCTCTCTCTCTCTGTGTATAAGAATTAAACACAATTCAGAAAATGCTATTAAACACACATGGACACTTTAGTGATGACTATTATCTACTATCTATCACTATCTACTATCTATCTAGCTATCTATCTATCTATCTATCTATCTATCTATCTATCTATCTATCTATCTATCGATCTATCTATCTACTAGCTATCTTCTTCTATCTATCTATCTATCTATCAATAAATCTATCTATCTATCTATCTACCATCTCTCACTATCTATCTATCTATCTATCTATCTATCTATCTATCTATCTATCTATCTATCTATCTATCTATCTATCTATCTATCTATCTATCTATCTATCTATCTATCTATCTATCTATCTATCTATCTATCTATCTATCTATCTATCTATCTATCTATCTATCTATCTATCTATCTATCTATCTATCTATCTATCTATCTATCTATATCTATCTATCTATCTATCTATCTATCTTCTATCACTATCTATCTATCTATCTATCTATCAATCTCTATCTAGCTATCCTATCTATCTATCCTACCTACCTACCTACCTACCTTCCTACCAACCTTCCTTCCTACCTACCTACCTTCCTACCTACCTACCTACCTACCTATCCTATTCTATCTATCTCTATCTATCTATCTATCTATCTATCTATCTATCTATCTATCTATCTATCTATCTATCTATCTACCTACTCTCACTATCTATCTATCTATCTATCGATCTACCGATCTATCTATATCTCTATCTATCTATCATCTATCTATCTATCTATCTATCTATCTATCGAGGATATCTCAATAACTATCTATCTATCTATCTATCTATCTACCTACCGATCTAATCTATCTATCTATCTATCTATCTACCTATCTATACCTACCTATCCTATCTATATCTATCTATACTATCTATATATCTATCTATCTATCTATCTATCTATCTATCTATCTATCTATCTATCTATCTATCTATCTATCCTATCTATCTATCTATCTATCTCTATCTATCTATCTATCTATCTATCTATCTATCTATCTACTTCTACCTACCTATATCTAGCTATCTACCTACTACGACCTACCTATCTATCTATCTATCCTAGCTCTATCTATCTATCTATCTATCTATCTTCTATCTATCTATCTATCTATCTATCTATTATCATCTAGCACTACCAGCTATCTATCTATCTATCTATAGCTACCTACCTACCTGCCTATACCTATTATCTACAGCTATCTATCACCTACCTACCTACCTCTATCTACCTATCATCTATCTATCTATCTATCTATCATCTACTCTATCCTACCTCTATCTATCCTATCTATCTATCTATCTATCTATCTATCTATCTATCTATCTATCTAGATCTATCATCTATCTCTCTATCATCTATCTAACTAGCTATCTATCTATCATCTATCTATCATCTATCTATCTATCTATCTATCTATCTATCTACCAACTCTATCTATCTATCTATCTATCTATCTATCTATCTATCTATCTATCTATCTATCTATCTATCTATCTATCTATCTATCTATCTATCTATCTATCTATCTATCTATCTATCTATCTATCTATCTATCTATCTATCTATCTATCTATCTATCTATCTATCTATCTATCTATCTATCTATCTATCTATCTATCTATCTATCTATCTATCTATCTATCTATCTATCTATCTATCTATCTATCTATATCTATCTATCTATATATATCTATCTATCTATCTATCTATCTACTATCTATCTATCTATCTATCTATCTATCTATCTATCTATCTATCTATCTATCTATCTATCTATCTATCTATCTAATCTCTCTTCTACTATCTATCGCTCTATCGATCTATCTATCTATCTATCTATCTATCTATCTATCTATCTACTATCTATCTATCATCTATCTATCTATCTATCTAGTCTATCTATCTATCTATCTATCCTATCTATCTATCTATCTATCTATCTTATCTATCTATCTATCTACTACCTACCTACCTATCTATCTATCTACTATCTATCTATCTATCTATCTATCTATCTATCTATCTATCTATCTACCTATATCTATCTATCTATCTATCTATCTATCTATTTATCTATCTATCTATCTATCTATCTATTTCTCTGCTCAGATTTACTTCAGTAAACTAATATATGAATATTAATGAATAATGAATAAATTAATGAATAAAAGTAACACTAAAGACTCTTTAAAACTAGTTTGAGTTCCAGAAAAGTCTCTCTCTGAAAAATTCCCCCGATGAAAATATGGAATATAAATAAAACAAGGTCCTTTTGGAAAGAGAGAAAAAAAAACTTCCTTCCTGGAGGTGTGATCCGGGGGGGAACGCTCACTCCAGGCCACTCTTAAATTCCCAAAGACTGTTCTGTCATCGAACTCCCAACTGCTCACTTCAAACAGGCAACGGCCAGCCTCTCTTTTCTCCCGCCATGACCGGTGCCCCCCCCTCACCCCTCCGTCCCCCCTCCGCCCCCCCCCTTTCATCTGCAGACAGGGACCGGAGTCAACAGCCCGAGCACTCACTCTGCAGGAGCAGGAATAACACGCTAATAAGATCAGGAAATAAGATCAGTGGATTCCGAGTCGTTGAGTGATGATGAGGAACAGCGCAGGTTTCTCAGTGACGTCGGAGTTCAGGACGCTCTTTTAATTATTATTCCGCCCAAAAACTGTTAAAGCCTAAATGTTCTTTTCCCGGCGGCTTGTGGTCGTGATTCTGCTCGACCTCTGACCTGCTCCTTTTGGTGGGGATTGTAGTTATTTCTGTGTGCAAATAGTTTAAAAAAATACAATTACGATCAGAGATTTAAAAAGAGATTCCGAATCTCTCCTCGCGTCGGATCAGCTCGATCTCACGTCGGATCATCTCGATCTCACGTCGGATCAGCTCGATCTCACGTCGGATCATCTCGATCTCACGTCGGATCAGCTCGTCTCACGTCCCTATAATGTTCTGTTCTGGTCGCAAAGGGAGCCTAAATGGAGAATGACTACGGAAGAGGACGTCCATGAACATTTATCATGGCAAAAAAATTATGTGGCTGAATAATAATTCGTAAAGGGGCACGGTGGCGTAGTGGTTAGCACGTTCGCCTCACACCGCCAGGGTCCGGGTTCGATTCCCGTCTCGGCCATGTGTGTGTGTGGAGTTTGCATGTTCTCCCCGTGTCTCAGGGGGTTTTCCTCCAGGTTCTCCGGTTCCCTCCTCCCCCAGTCCAAGAAACATGCATGGTAGGTTTGATTGGCACCTTGGAAAATTGTCCCTAGTGTGTGTGTGTAGTGTGTGTGTGTAGTGTGTGTGTGATGGGTTGGCATTCCATCCAGGGTGTATCCTGCCTTAATGCCCATAGACGCCTGAGATAGACACAGACTCCCCGTGACCCGAGGGAAGATCGGATAAAGCGGTAGAAGATGAATGAATGAATGAATGAATAATAATCGTAACAATAATCGTAACAATAATCGTAATAATCGGATGATTGGTCGGATTTGCGCCCTGCTTTCTTACGTCATTTCCTGTTTTGGTAAACAGTGTTGGGAAGGTTACTTTAAAAGAAAATGAAAAAAATCAGCCAAAATCAGATTGTTGACTGGGGTGGGTGGGGTTGGGGGGGGGGTGTTCATGATATCAGGTCCCTCCCTGCGTATACTCCCAGACTGAGAGCTCCACTGCCACCCAGTGTAGTGGAGGTGCAATTACACTTTATTCTAATATGGCAAATATATATAATATAGACTATATATATCATATATATATATATATATATATATATTAATTGTAATCGTGAACATTTTCATAAGTAATTGTAATATAATTTGTATTTTCTCACTAACTGTAACGAGTTACATTATTTTCTAATTAATTACGCTACATGTAACTAATTACCCCCCCCCCCCCCACCCGGACATATTTGCTGGTAAATAAATAAATAAATAATGAATTCCACTCCCTGAAAAATGTACTCACAACACTCCTGACAGAACAACAGCGATCGATTCTGCACAGCGCGTGTTAAAGTCCACTTAGAATAAATGGCGAGAGATTAAATGGATGTACGCCGTGACCCTCGGCAGCAACCCGCTTTAATGGCGTTCTTTCCTCCCGAGCTCTGGCTGATCCTAATACCCCTATACCACCCCCCTCCCCCCCCCCACCACCGTAGTGTCTCCTGGAAGCCGATTCTGATTTATCTGGCTGCTTTTTCAGCAGATCTGCCAGGCTCCGTCTGTTTTAGGGTCAAGGCGATGGCTGTGTGTGGTTATAACGGTCAGGCAGTCAGTGGCACACCTTCCCCCTGTAGATTAATGGCCCTTCACTGGAGGTCCTGCTACTGCCTGCCCTTTACCTTTATCATCCCACCTCGCACACACTGCACGCGCCTCCCGGAGCTCGTCTCGGCCTCGTCTCGGGTTCGACTCGCCTCTTTTTTGGATTCTACTACCGGTGAAAGTCTGCAACACAATGCATTATATAACATGCGTTGAGCACATGATATTAGCAGATATTGATAAAAAGATAAATAAACACCATTTTCATCCCATATGTGGTTCTTCATCAGTTGAGATGGACGCCTCTGAATAAGCTCGGCTGGACGACAGCATCGCTGCGGGACGTCCTGATATAACGCTCTGATGCCAAACCCCCCTATTGAACATACTGACCATCAATCAGTACCTGCCTTTACTGAAAGGAGGGCGGAGCTCAGTGGTTACAGCATTGGCCACTGGACCGGAAGATCTCAGGTTCAAATCCCACCTGCCACCAAACCCAAGCTGCCGACTTGTGGGCCCTAGAGCAAGGCTCTTAACATGCAATTGCTCATTTGTAAGTGGCTCTGGATAAGGGCGTCTTGCAAATGATATATCCCATATTCAAGAGGTGGGAGCTCATTGGCCTTCCCACCAAAACCAGGCTGCCTTGAGCAAGGCCCTTAACATGCAATTGCTCAGTTCTTAACTTCGTGGTGGAGCCAAAATCGATTCTCATCTTCCTCAGAAGAGCGACCTGCATTGACGCTCAGTAAATGGGGATAATAATGCATTATAATGTAATGTAAATAATAACGGTAATGTAAACGTCTGTTGTTCAGATTCCCACAAACTTTGATCCCCAAAATGCAGGAGCTTTTTACAGACTTACATCTATTCTAGTCAAGTGTATGTCAGTACTGTGCAGCCATTTCTAGTCCTTTTAATCAATGCATGTCTATTGAAACATATATGAATCGTTATAATGCATCGTACGGCTTAACGTTGGGAAGGTGACTTTGGAAATGTAATAGATTACAGATTATAAATGACCCTAATCAAAATGTAATAAGTAGTAAAATAAGTAAAACTTTTCAATTACTTCATAAAAGTAAAGCTAAAAGTAAAATTTGATTACTTTTTGATTACTTTCGTTCGTCCACTAGGTGGCACTTGATGTAAATAACATCAAAATATTTGTTTGGGGGGGGGGGATTTGTAATCTTAACATTTCAAAAGTAACTGTAATTTAATTACTGTGACGTTTTATTTTGTAATTAAATTACGTAACACCGTTACATGTAACTAGTTATAAATGTTCATTCGTTAAGATTATGAACTCACACACACGACATATTCTTGTACACTTTTTCTTTTTGTTTTTTCGTTCTATATGTAGATGTGTTTAGGAAAAAGCGAGCAGGGGCACGGTTTACAATAAAACATCTTAAAAATAAAACAAACAAACAAACAAAAACAAGTTTCCTGCAGTAACAATGCTTCATCTGCATCCCTCATTGTGTTACATCGGCAGTTATTAAGGCAACACAATACCTCATAGTGTTTATAAGCCTCATATCAGACACAATGCATCCATCTTTTTTGTCTCAGTCGTGTTTGCGCATTTCCTCCTTTTTTTTTTTTTTTTTTTTGAAAAAGCATATAATCCCTAAATCCAGACTTCATACGGGCACAACAGTGACAACAGAAACTTTATAGTTTCCTGGCCGAAATCGTTTAAAGAGCGACGTATTGTCTTTCGCCGGTCCGAACGCGAGTGGAACAAGAGGGAATTGAGTGGAAGAGAAGCAGGAAAAAAAAAAAAAAGAAAGAAACGGTTCGTGAGAAACCGAAGTAAATAATAGGCAGGAAACGAAGATCAAAGCGTCCCGAGCTGGTGCGTTTGTTTCTCACCCACCTCCTTCGTCCAAAAGCCGTCCCCCCCAAAAAAATAACAGTGACTTCTGAGGCCCCGGGGCCTGGAGGAAGTGATGAAAATTGTGACGTCCTCATCCTCGGGGTGTCACTACAGGGAGGAGAAGTGTTGCACTGAGCTTGTGTTTTCCAGGAAAAAGGCTGTAGAGGATGGTGACCAGTTCAGAGGCAGGGTTGCGTAACGGAGCGTAAGTGTTCGCAGTCATTCCTGTACGGGACTTAAACGACCTAAAGTAATGAAAGGGGGGAATAATGGCATTAAGGACAAAAGTTTACGGAATGCCGATCGCTAATTTATTCACTTTTATATTCACTTTTACGGAATAATTTTTATTTAGAAGTAACTTTTTTAAATTTTTGAAATTTACAATTAAGAAGTAACGACCCCCCAACACTGGTTTTGTCCTCGCCAGAGTGATTGAATGGAGTCGATGGAGTGATTGGATGGAGTACAAACCAATAGGGTGTCGGAATGCTATATGTTTATATCTCATCCAATCACAATCACATTCACTCTATCCGAATGGCGACGTTTATCTGGATAGGTTTGTTTATTTATTTATTGATTTTTTAAAAAACAAGCCGGAATGAAATAGTAGTAATGACGGCTATTTTTAAAATGTAAGTACAGATAATTACGTGAAAATGTAAGTAAAGCGTAGTCTGAAAAATAGTTACTCTGTGAGTTACCCCCCCCTTCCCCAAGGGCCAATCAGGTACTGATTAGGGCTGTCAATCGATTACACTATTTAATGAATGAGTTTTCAACGTCCCATAAATGTCCGGGTCCCATAAATATTTATATACATTTCTCTCAGAATCTTTACCTTTAATACAATTATTCATTATTTAATATTTTTTTTACTCTGGAAATGATTCTCTTAATATGAATTTCTCATTAATTACAATGTTACTTTGTTTAGTGGTGGTTTGAAGTGTAAAATATGGGACGTGGCTCCTTTAAGAATTGTGTTCCGGTTGCTTTTCCATATAAACTGGTGATACGGTGTTTAGGTTATACGGAAGCGCTTTATTGCGTTCAGTAAAAATGCGCTTTATTGCAGTAATACGGATTTGGGAATGCGATGCGCTGGCGTAAGGTTCCATACGGTAATATACGCTAATATAGTGAGGAGATCGTACCTGTTGTGAATGCGCCACTAGGGGGTGTAATTCGGGGGAAAATTTAGGAAGCGTGAGTGGATGCACTGAACGTTTCTTTATTCGTTTGTTTTTTGTTGTTCCTTCATTCGCCAACACGATGTAGAGTGGAGGAGCAGATCGCTCACATAGTAACGCACACTGCGTTAATCACGCGTTAATAACATTAGCGTCGTTAATGTGAATTTGCATTAACGTGTTAATTAACACTGACAGCACTAGTACTGATGTATGTTTAGGAGGTGAGTTAATCTGAAGGGAAAGTGTCACGGCACCACAATCAGTGACATCATACGCAATCTCGTACCTTCGGTTTGGAAATCTTCGTCGCCCCAAAGACTTTTGTCCCGATAATATATTTATAGATTGTTCGACGTGGAGTTTTCTTTCCTCCTTTGAAAGTCAGTTACAGGTTTGCTCGGTGGGCTTTTGTACTTTTTAGTCTCCCTTCGAATTCTTCTCATAAGCGCACATGAAGACTTCATTTTCTCCCTTCAGTGCCAGAATCACAGAAAGCTTTGAAAGCGTGGCTAATTAAAAAAAATGCTCGGACTGGATGTGGGCAGAAGGCGATGATGTGTCGAGCGATGATGTCCCCCGTGTGCTTACATAGCGATAGTTTTAATCTTTTTATCTCGTCGTCGGTTTCTCGTTTTCTTTTTTTTCCGGGGTCTCTTACAGCAGCCAATTGTGAGTAATAGCTGTTTGATTTAACCATTATGGGGACGTTTTAGAGAGAGAGAGAGGGGGGGGGGTGTGTGGGAGAAGAAGC
>JACRUU010000005.1:9415973-9420973 GCA_030449085.1 Kryptopterus vitreolus | reverse complement strand
CTTCCAGATCAACTCTCCAAACAGGTCACAAGAGTCTATTGTTATTTCGGAGGGAGCATGTGTTTATCTTGGAGTGGCTCGGATTTCTTGCCTCGTGCCCGACTGATCTCAAGTCTGCACGATGGACAGATGAGCGCTCCCTAAAAACGTATTTATATTCCCTCCATAGAGCAAAAGTGGCTTTTTTTACCCTCCAGTGTGGAATAGCACTTCACTCCTCGTCTAATTGAGTACATCAGCCCGAGGGACGGAATGTGGCTCGAACCGTCGTTTTATGTGGAGCTTAGAATGTGCATGATATCTAAACAAACGAATAAAAATGGCCACAGTGAAGAACGTTACCGATAAAGGACAACTTTCTCTTTCTTTCTCTTTCATTCTATTCACTGGGTATATGTCATTTATTTATTTATTTAAAAAATAAAACGATTCCAGAAAGGGACACGATGGTTTAGTAGTTAGCACGTTCGCCTCACACCGCCAGGGTCCGGGTTCGATTCCCGTCTTGCCCATGTGTGTGGAGTTTGTGCATGTTCTCCCCGTGCCTCAGGGGGTTTTTCTCCGGGTTCTCCGGTTTCCTCCCTGGTCCAAAAACATGCACGGTAGGTTGATTGGCACCTATGTGTGAGTGAGTGTGTGTGTGAATGTGTGTGTGTCCTATGACGGGTTGGCATTCCATCCAGGGTGTATCCTGCCTTAATGCCCATAGACGCGTGAGATCGACACAGACTCCCCGTGACCCGAGGGAAGATCGGATAAAGTGGTAGAAGATGAATGAATGAAAACGATTCCAGGCTAAGAAGACAATTTTCCTTATCGCTAAACATTTTAAAATGAGGCGATGCTGCTTTAAAGCGTGCATTGATAATAAACTACATCTCCCACAAGGCATGCGGCTATGTTACCCATGAAGTGACGGTGTGCCGCCACTAGAGTGCACTGTATCCCACATAGCTGTTTACCATCAAGCGTAACTGAAAAATTGCTGCAGATGGAAAGCGCTGTGTGTTTTGTGTTATGAGGCGACATCGCTCATCAAACACTATATACTGTTTTATACTTCCAACTGGCCCTTCGAAGGAATCCATAATGCTGATGTGGAACATCTTCCCATAAGGTATTAAGCTATTATTGTTGGAAAAATCGCCTTGGGTAAACATTAATAGGGGATACGCTGCAATATAGTGGCGGGATGCCGTCACTTCGGCGGGTAACGCACCCATTGCATTGTGGGAGATGTAATTTATTGTCAATGCAGGAGAGTAATAAGGCTTAATAGGGATGGACGGAATTTATTTATTTTTAATTCATATTCATTAGCCTGCATGCTCAGTGAATAGAATGAGAGAGAAAGAACTTAAGATTCTTCATTCATTCATCCATCCATTCATTCATCTTCTACCGCTGTATTCGATCTTCCCTCTGTGTCTGTGTCTATCTCAGGCGTCTATGGGCATTAAGGCAGGATACACCCTGGATGGAATGCCAACCCATCACAGGACACACACACACACACACACACACATTCATACACTAGGGACAATTTTCCAACTTGACAATCAACCTACCGTGCATGTTTTTGGACTGGGGAGGAAACCAGAGAACCCGGAGAAAAACTCCCGAGGCACGGGGAGAACATGCAAACTCCACAGACACATGGCCAAGACGGGAATCGAATCCGGACCCTGGCGGTGTGAGGCGAACGTGCTAACCACTAAGCCACCGTGCCCCTTCCCTGCGGCCATGTTGATTTAGCATTTTGCATTTCAGGCTAAATGTTGCATTTAAAAGCTCGTAAACTTTTGCCCGTAAAGCACAGAGAGACGGCCGTCTGAGGTCAAATTAAGCACAGGAAGAGGAATAAAAATATATTTGGCAACGTGTTGAAACATGGCGGTGGTGGCGGTAGGTCACTCGAAGTATAAATCGGAATAAACAAACAAATAAAGGACAACTGTCTCTTTCTTTCTCTCTTTTTCATTCTATTCACTGACGCATGCAGGCTAATAAATATGTATTTAAAAAGGATTCCTATTAAGGCAATTTTCCGTGACACACATTTTTCTGACGGCTAAACGTTTCCATAAACACTTGTGCGCGCTTGATAGGTGTTTAACATTTAGCTCATGAACAATTGGCATCGAGAGAGAAAAACAAACAACAACAACAACAAAAAAAAAACAACCCCCTCCCCAAGAGAGTCCATCGAGCTCACCTTGTGCTCGGCCATGATTACCCAGCTTTCACCTGAGCGCCCTCGCATGCCTCTCCGATCTCCGCGCCGCCCCTCGCGGCGCATGCGCGACGCTGGCCGGGGCTCGTGCCTCGCTCGCCCGAGGAAGTGTTAATTGGCCTCGCGAGTTAAGCCGAGCTGTCAGGGTAAAGGTTCTATCCTTGACGTATCAGCACATTTGGCCACTGGTGAGCGATCGCTTTTCAAGTCAGACATGCTCCGTGCGTATTCTATATCTCATTAAAAGCGCCGAGTGGCAATTAAAAAACGAGGAAAGGGTGGGGGGGGTTCGTCCTCCCGGATTAGAGCCTCAAAGCGATTCTGCTAAAAGGTAATTAATAGTTTTGGCATGAGCGCATTTCCATGAGAAGTTCTCCACCAGACAGGAAACAAGGGTTCTTTCGGCTCGTCCTAGGCGACCGGATTTCACACAGGTGCTAAAGGTCATGATGGTACCAGTGATATGAGCCTGGTAGTGACTGTGGATCATCTCTGATCCTACAACGTTAACATTCATCCATCTTCTACCGCGGGAACCTGTGCCTATCTCAGGCACATACACCCTCTCATACACCCTGTATGGAATGCCAACTCATCGTAGGGTACACGCACACACACACAGGTACATGTTTTTTTGGACCGGGGGGGGGGGGGGGGGGGGCGAGGAAACCCTAAGGTCTGGGGAGAACATGCAAGCTCCACACACACAGGTGGGAATCGAACCCCCGACCCTGCAGGTATGAAGCGAACGTGTTAACCACTAAGCCACCGTGCTACATTTACATTTATGACATTTGGCAGACGCCCTTTTCCACAGCAACTTACCAGTGAGCAATTAAGGGTCTTGCTTAAGGGCCCACTGGTGGCAGTGGTTGGTGGTAGTAGGGTTTGAACCCATGATCTTCCGGTCCAACACCTTAACCACTGGGCTATACCACCTCCTGTGTGCTCAAATATTCAATATATTTATTATAATATTCAATCTAAATGGTTCCACCTTTGCCGTTTATGAGGATGTTTTCCAGGGAAGAAACTTTTCTGGGATGAACCCGTTACAGTGAACCATGTGTTCTTGGGTTCTACAGCAGGAAGACATTACTTTATATGCCAGTGGGATACATCATATTATCAGTCATCATTTAATAAGAAAGGGAAAGTTTTTCCAGTCCCAACTAAGAGACTCAATCCCATTCCAGCCTCCGTATACAAAGTGGACTCTATGAAGATCTATGGGTTGGAGTGGATATTTGGGACGACACTGAGAGCAGCCCAGGCCTCCATAAGTACATCAGGGATCCCTATAATGCCAAATCCCCTGAATTATTCCCTCACTACAAAACTGATCTGTAATGAATGGGGGGGGGGGGGGGGGGGTGGGGGGGCGGCGGGGGGGGGGGGGGGGGGGGGGGGGGGGGGGGGGGACAAAAATGAGATTTTTCAACAGTAATTTATTGACATTTTCAATTCTGCTAATGAGCGTTTACGCTACCTGACATAGACGACATAGACATAGACATTTTATTTAGTGTAAATAAATAGCTTAGGGTATATTTACCTCTGCCGGCTAACAAGCGGGAATAAAATGATGCTGAAAAACAACCGAAAACAACAAGAAAAAAGTTACGGAAGCAAATTACATTTGGAAAAAAAGAGACAAAAACAAAAATCTCTCTGATATTCCACCACTTGGACATAAAAAAAAAAAAATATATATATATATATATATATATATATATATATATATATATATATATAATTCCCAATAAGGCTTTGAATTCCATGACATGCGGGAATAGCGGAGGAGGAACGGTGGTTTAGTGGTTAGCACGTTCAACTCACACCTCCAAGGTCGGGGTTCGAGTCCCACCTCCGCCATGTGTGTGTGAAGTTTGCATGTTCTCTCCGTGCCTCAGGGGTTTTTCTCCGGGTTCTCCTGTTTCCTCCCCGGTCCAAAAACATGCACGATAGGTTGATTGGCAACAAAAATTGTCCCTAGTGTGTGAATGTGTGTGTGTTCCCTGTGATGGGTTGGCATTCCATCCAGGGTGTATCCTGCCTTAATGCCCATAGACGCCTGAGATAGGCACAGACTCCCCGTGACCCGAGGGAAGATCGGATAAAGCGGTAGAAAATTCCTAGATTAAAAAAAAAAAGACGTTTGGATTTATAAAAGTGAGAGAGAGAGAGAAGAAAAAATGGATTAGACTCGGCTCAGATTTGGTCTTAAGGCAGGAACGGAAAATTGACACAGGACAAGTCAGAGGATGGAACAAAAAGTACAGCCCGAGGCAAGGCGAGGAAGAAAGCAGCATCTGAGAGGCAGGGAACAGAGTCAGAATCTGAAATCAGTGATTGACACTGGGAGGACGAGGAGGGGGAAATAAACAGCGCTTCAATCTTCCACAGCGAGACAAATAAGTAGGACGGTAACAAGGAATATTCGCAAGACTGGACACTTATTGGTATTCTCTACCCAGACGCCGGCGGTACGTCGGGCCGCACGTCCGGCACGAGTTTAAAAGTTTCCGGCCGAAGGTGATGCGCCTGGGATGAACATCAGCGCCTGTCCGAGGCCATGGATCTAAAAAAAAAAAAAATAAATAAATAAAAAAATAAACACCCGAGCTGAACTCTCTACAGGTGAGGGGAGAGACCTTGCCCCTGGTGGAGGAGCATAATTATCCAGGGATCTTATTTATATGTGATGGGAGAAGAGAGCCTGAGATAAATAGATCTGATAGCAGGCAGCGTTCGTAAATAAATGAAC
>JACRUU010000005.1:9400973-9403473 GCA_030449085.1 Kryptopterus vitreolus | reverse complement strand
TTGCAGATGTGAATTAATAGGCCCAACACTGACAGTGTAAGCACATTTAAAACAAAGCTGCGAGGAAATTGGAAGCAGACGCCGTGTTAAGGAGAAAGGCAGATTTTCCCATGGCAACCCGCAGCTGGGGTCTGAATCCCGCTAGTTCAGCACCGAGACGCCGGTACGGGCTCGAGTGGGGCGGATTCCATGCGGTGGCGGTGATTTGTACGGACGCTGCTATTTATTTATTTAAAATACAATCGATGCAGCCATACAATCAACAATACGGTGAGACCGCCGTACGTTTTCTTTTTTGCCCTGTGACCCGATATATGCAGTTTATAACAATACTAACCGTTATAACATGGCACATGACAGTCACCCGTCATCAAGTGCAGGTGTTTCCCGTTTGGGTAAAAAGCTTGTGCGTCATGTGACCAGTTTTCTCTCTATTCAATTCAACCTTCTGTCGATGTGGAGAAATAAATTCTCTTCTTTGGCTGAAGGGAAATGTAATTGTATTTATCATTCAAATAGCATAGATTGCATTATTATGCGTTATTACTATACAAACATGACACATGAATGAACCGTGATAAATTCCAGTTAACAGCAATGCAAAATGGATTGGCACCTTGGAAAATCTTCCCTAGTGTGTGAATGTGTGTGTGCCCTGTGATGGGTTGGCATTCCATCCAGTGTGTATCCTGCCTTAATGCCCATAGACGCCTGAGATAGGCACAGACTCCCCGTGACCCGAGGGAAGATCGGATAAAGCGGTAGAAGATGAATGAACGGGAAATACAAAATGTTCCAAAAGTATCCGGACACACGACGTTTCCAGCTATATGTGGTTCATTCATAATGAACATTTAGGCACACAATTATAAAGGGTGTTTTTGGGTTCGCCAGCCCCTTTTTTAATTAAAGAAAAAAATTAATTAAAAAAAATCAATTCCTTTTCAATTTTAATCTATTTTTATATTTTATTTAGTTGCGTCGGCAGGGAAATAAATAAATAAATAAACACCCAATAAAATCCAACGATAATGTGAAATCGTAACTCCTATAATTAATGCGATGTGAAATTACACCCGTCCAAGCTGGCAGGAAACGAAGGCGAGTATTTTCAGCTGGATGAGTCAGTCTGAGAGGGGGACCGAGAGAGACACAGAAGAGAAGTGAGAACGTGGAGGGGGTGGGGGGGGGTGAATTAACAGTACAGTTTAAATGAGGTGTACGATCCTTATCAAGTCTAGTCTTTCTTTTTTAAGGTACTAATATCTCCTTAATTCCTCTTATTAAAATGCATAAAAAAAAACGAAAAAAGAAAAAAAAATGTAAAATATGGTTATGCCATATCCATTTTTATTTATTTATTTATTTATTATCATTATTTTTTTTTTCAAATGAAAAACTAATTAACAAAAAAAAGTGGATAATTATCCCTTCATTGATTTTCTTAATAGTGAAAGAAGGAAAAAAAAATGCCTTATAAAGTTTCTGAGCACAAACAACAACAACAACAACAACAACAACAAATCAGAATATATGATCAATGCCCTAAAGGGACCAATAATTGCAGTCTTACCCTGGAGGTAGAACCGAAATGTTTCTCAGGAATTTATTTCCATTCTAGGACCATTTGCAGGAATGAAAAAATAATGATATGACCCAGAGCAACATATTCAGAGATGGCGGACAGTTTAGTTGGAACATGGAGCGTCGCGTCGCGGCCGGGGCGAAGCTGCGCTGGTTTTGTGCGCTGCATAATAATTTCGGAATAGGACAAAAAGTGTCCTCTGGTTTCCTTTCATTTTCCTGATGCTTTTGAAAAAACCCTCCGTGATGTCCGAGTGAAGCCTGAACCGACGTCACTGAAGGTGCTGATGAAGGATGATCATTTATAACACATCTGGGGTTTGTTTACACAAACAAATATCTCTTATATCTTAATGGTTAGCACGTTCGCTTCACATCTCCAGGGTCCGGGTTCGATTCCCGTCTCGGCCATGTGTGTGTGGAGTTTCCCCCGGTCCAAAAACATGCACGGTAGGTTGATTGGCACCTTGGAAAATTGTCTCTAGTGTGTGAATGTGTGTGTGTGTGTGTGTGTGTGTGTGTGTGTGTGTGTGTGCACCCTGAGATGGGTTGGCATTCCATCCTGGGTGTATCCTGCCTTAATGCCCATAGATGCCTGAGATAGACACAGACTCCCCTTGACACGAGGGAAGATCGGATAAAGCGGTAGAAGATGAATGAATGAATGAATACAATAGAGCAATTGACACTTAAGGGCCTTGCTCAAGGGCCCACTAGTGTCAACTTGGTGGTGGTGGAGGGGGTTTAAACCCGTGATGTTCTGGATAACACCACTGGGCTACCACCTCCCATTGTCCATTTCCAAATAAAAGTACATTTTGAGTTTAGAGAAAAAGTATTGTTATTGTTTATTGTTTGTTATTGGTATTGTTTCATGTGGATAAAAACCCTTTGTATAATTAAATCCTGGAGCTTT
>JACRUU010000005.1:9355973-9393473 GCA_030449085.1 Kryptopterus vitreolus | reverse complement strand
TTTATTGCAATGAAATATTAAAATGTAAATTAAACACTTCTATTAAAAATCCGTTATTTCCATTAAAATAGTTTCTTGAATATTAATTAATTATTTTTCATTTTTTAATTAATTAATATTAATTGCGCAATATTACATAAACGTAAGTGATATTACATGACGTAAATGTGTGATATTGATCGTGAACGATTTTTAATTGACAAATCTTTCTTTGTTCAGACGAAAATAGATTTTAAAAATGAGAGAATTAAGAAATCAAGCACAAAAGCAAACAGCTATTAATAAGAAGAAAAAACAAAGTTAATAATTTGCACATGTAATAAAAAATATCTGTCTTAAATAAGAATGTAAAATTCTCACTCCCAGACAGTGTGTGTTTGTGTGTGTGTGTGTGTGTGTGTGTAAAGCCTTGTTGTAGATTCATTATTACTCTCAGCACTCTTTACATTCCCCCTCCCCGCAAAACACACACACACACACACACACACACACACACACACACACACACACACACACACACACGTACCCCCGAGCCTCATTCCAGAGCAGATACCATTCTATTTAAAAGAATGAAGAAATCAGTATGGGGCTGGATTCACCTGGCGTGTGACTGCGTAACGGAGGGCTATAAGGTGTGCTGTTAACCCAGCAGGAGAGGACATGCCTAAAGTGCAAGAGAAAAAGGAGGTGAATGAGTGTGTGTGAATGACTCGGGAAGACAACAGATAGAGGAGTCATCGTTCACAGGGGGGGAAAATACTTTCTTTTGCAGAAAAGCGAGCGTTGTTTCTGTCAGGGCTGGGAATCGAAAAATCAATCCTGGAATCGGACACTCAAGATTAAGAAAAGGAGACTTGTTATAAAATGTACATATCGACTCCTGGCTGCAATCTGCCGGGACCTTCCGCATGTCCAATCTTCCAGGACCTTATGTGGTTAGCTAAACATCAGTTTACAAGAGAGACTGCGCTCAAAAGTGTGGCTTACACACTAAAAAACGAAGACAGAGCAAAGTGTCGTGGTTTTAATAAACAAATATGTTGTAAGAAAGGCGTCACGACCAACACGAATTTGGAGTCTATATATATATATATATATAGACGATATAGACATATATAATCTATATATACAAATATATACATAGATATATACATACACACACACACACACACACACACACATATATATATATATAGATAGACTATATAGACATATACAATCTATATATTCAAATATATACATAGACATACACACACACACACCACAACAGATATATATATATATATATATATATATATATATATATATATATATATATATATATACTATATATACACTTACATACACACACATTTTTTAAACAACAAAATTACAGGAAGAAGCAGCTATTACAGGCTCCTGGCACGTTTTAAAGTCTGCGTTACCTATAATCTGGCAGCTCCAGACTGTCTGCCCACTTCACACAGATGATTTACTTGTGCTTTTAGTGCAGATAAACAACCCTCACTCAGTCTAAGTGGACGCGAGTTCATAATAGGAATACCAAGTGGCAGCTAAAGTCAAACAAAAGCACACAGATATATGTCACATGATAAATATCGCAGTTTACGATCGTAATCAGGACTTAAAGTACTATAAAGAGTAAAGGATCTGTAGTGAAATCTCATGCATTAAAAAAAAGCATTCATGAATCGCAAATAATTGTGAATTAAAATAGAATGAAGAGGCCAGACATATGCATATCATGCTATTTAAATCTGTTCACCTGAATTAGATTGCATACGTGAAAAACACACAGCCCTGTTTCTACAATAAAACAATAGAAACTTAATAAATAAATACATTTAAAAAAGCATGTATTGCTCTACGCTCTCTCTCTCTTTTCATTTCACACTGACAAAGTGATAAATGTGAGAGATTTTATGGAAATGCTGTTCTCAAGTGACTTTTCAAGCCATATGTGGTTCATCCATGAACTATTATAAACAACGTTGGAGTCACACAATGCATAGACAGTGCTTCAGATGGTTTAAACGGGTTGGTAGATGCTGAAGATCTCAACCCCTTTACACACCTTTGGATGCATTGGAATGCACACCAGGCCTCCTCACCTTCCATACATTACTAACACTACACCCTTAAGTGTGTAATGTTCAGAAAATATCATATTTATCCTAAAACATCAACAGGGCACTTTAAAGAATTGCTATGGTCGAGTGTAAACATTTATAATACGCAATACGTTATAATAAGTCAAATCAGGTCAGCATGCAATGGTTATTACGAAAATCAATCGCGAGTGAATAATAATACATAGGGTGCATTTAGGCATTAGAGAGATTACTGCAATCATTGTTGACTTCAGTCAAAAATAAGTTTATCTTATTTTTTTTATCTTTAAAATCTTTATTTTTTTATCTTTATTTTTAAGTTTCTTTTCATATGAACTTGCCCTCTGAGCAAATAACGTTCAAAATGTCACACTAACATAATATATAATATAATAATTATATATATTATTATATATATTATATATTATATATATATATATATATATTATATATATATATATATATATATATATATTATGGATAAAATGTATATAATAAAAATTATGCATTTTTTTGTTCTGGCGGGGAAAAAATGAAACATTTCTACCCAAATGTAAATAAATAAATTAAATTCATTAAATAAATAATTTTTGTAGGTTGAATTTTGTAGACTAGAATCACAACAATAAATAAACAAGCGTCTAATAAACACCCCCCCCTTCCAAAAAAATTAATAAAATAAAAATCTGACTAAACCAAGTTGGTGTAAATAATCAATGGATAACGAGCATAACGAGCTCCAGAGAACGATTATCGGTTTGGGTGCTAATAATCTCGTTATTAATAAATGCTACGTGATTGTTGTACATATAATGTAGTATGTGTGTTATAATGTTATAATGTATGTATAATGCATTGTGTCACGTTGGGCAATGGGGATTCGATAATGTACGTTTCTTCACGTCTCTCTGTGTATTTGAACGTGAGGGACCGGCCGGATTAGGACCTGCATATCGAAACTTGTATTTATTTTACAGTTAAGAGAATTTGTACAGTCGTTTCCTGTAGTAATACATATAAGATATATATAATACACATATTCCTCTGCAGAGGAAACTCCAGATTATCAGCAGGCCTGATTTAGAGTAGGGGTCTCCGATGTGTACAATACATACGGGTTTAGAGTGTGTGTGTGTGTGTGTGTGTGTGTGTGTGTCCTTGTTAAAATTTTGAGGCCTTCGTTTTGATCTCCGATTATTATACGCACACGGGGTTTGGAACGAGATGAATTTCAGAAATTAGTTACAGGTGACGTCCTTTTTTTTTCTCTCTCACCCGGTTTGGTGTAAAAAAATTGCGCTGTGGGTAAATCGGTACTTAACGAGGAAAAAAAAACAACGCATAATGAATAATCGGGTGCCAGATCTATAGATCCCACTACGCATACGTTTTTTGCCAGCCGGTAGAACACACAAAGACACACGTCACGTACCGCATCGTTCCCGGCGTTAAGGATCTGGCGTCATGCCTCGAACGGGTCTCTTCAGGAACGCCGTGTTCTGTATCCTCTGGTTCTTCGACCTATGAAATGCAGAGATGACGAAGGAGGGAAAAAAAGACAATGCAAAGATTTAATAAGGCAGTGAATTCTAAAAGATGCGCTGGGATCTGCGCTTGTCCCCCCCCATGTCCATGTCTCCCGCCCCCCCCCCTGTACTGTCCTTTATAAATCACACAGCAAAGGAGAGCTAATGGAAGCACATGTAAACTTCATGCCAGACCCTTTAGCATGAAATTGCAAGCAGCTGCCTTCTATTCATCTCCCTGTGGCTCGTTCGCTTATGTTTTTTTTTTTTTTTTTTTTGGGGGGGGTTAACAGCTGCACAGATAAAAGAAGAGGGCTAAACAAACACTGTACAAAGAACAGCAAACACCAAGCTGCGCAAAAAAAAAAAAAAAAGCGAGCCTCCCTGGACGTGTGAACACTCGCTGCTTGTCGCTACTCTCCAAGGGCCCTTTTCTATATTTAATTTGCCATTTTCGGCGTCCCGCGTCGACCCCTATCCCCGTCCCCCCCCACCACCACCACCACCAACCCCCATCATAACCCGCCCCGAGCAGCTCAGCCACCCTCAAAAGCAGTGACAGTGATCCTTTGTTCAACCCCTGCCTCTCGGTACCCACAATCCCCCCCGTTCTACCACCCACCACCATCCGTCGTCCGCCCACTGGCTGAGACGCGGGCCTTGACAGAAAGGTTTGGGTAAGAGACGGAACGAGAAGGAGGAGAGAGAGAGAGAGAGAGAGAGAGAGAGAGAGAGAGAGAGAGAGAGAAACTGGTGACAGGAGGCAGGAGGAAGAGACAAAGGCATGCTCTTGCACTCTTTTCCTATTTTTTTTCTTCTTCACCTATTCCTGCGCTTTTTTTTTTTTTCTTTCTTTTTTCTTTTTCTGTAGACTCAGCACAAAAAAATACAGAGGGGGGGGGGGGGGATTCAGAAAAGGGGCAGCAGTCATACAGACCTGTACATCCAGCTGAGATTCACAGCCAGCGGATTATGAGCTCTCTTCAATCTTCAATGCTGTGAATTTGAAACGGCTATATTTAAACCTTCGCCTCAAATCGTTCCATCCTTCCAACTCTTTTCTCTCTCTCTCTCCCACCACCACCACAGTTCGCTTTTAAATTCATCCTTCTTATATCTTTATATATATATATATATAAGTTGCAGTGTGTGATTTAAAATGTGTAGACATTTGCAAAAAATGTTGCTAAAACCGTATTAAAATCGTTTAGTATCCCATACCTCAGGCTTTAAGCACAAATACACAAACGTATGGATTAACAGGTTATGCTTAACCCTGTTATATTCGTGGTTTTATCAATGCAATCCGATATAATAATCTTAGATGGATTTTTTTTTTTGTTGTTTACTCTATTAACTTTTATTTTATTTGCTGTTTTATTTTATACATAAAAAAAGTTACAGATCTTGAAGTATTTGTCATTAATGTGTTTCATTTAAACATGCTTTACACTGTGCAAAGCATGCAACACATAGTAACACACAACTGGTGCCAGCAAACCAGTCACCATTCCTAATAACCAGTCAGATGTCATCACCATTCCTAATAATGAGTCAGAAATCGCCACCATTCCCAACAAGCAAATATCGCCATCATTCCCAACATCCAGTCAGATATCGCCACCATTCCCAATAACCAGTCACATATAATCACCATTCCTAATATCCAGTCAGATATCATCACCATTCCTAAGAGCGAGTCACATATCATCACCATTCCCAAAATTCAGTCAGATATTGCCACCATTCCCAACAACCAGTCAGAAATCGCCACCATTCCCAACAACCAGTCACATATCATCAACATTCCCAACAACCAGTCAGATATCACCATTCCCAACAACCAGTCAGATATCATCACCATTCCCAACAACCAGTCAGATATCATCACCATTCCCAACAACCAGTCACATATCATCACCATTCCCAACAACCAGTCAGATATCATCACCATTCCCAATAGCCAGTCAGAAATCGCCACCATTCAACAACCAGTCACATATCATCACCATTCCTAAAAAACAGTCCATTCCCAACAACCAGTAAGGTGGCTTCCAACAGCCAGTCACATATCACCACTGTTCCCAAATATCAGTCACAGAATGGTCAATGCCAACCTTGAAACCAGTCACCAACCTACTAATTAAGAGATTATCACCATTCCCAAGTCAGATTTCCCCATTTTTGCCCAACACTGAGGTACAGTTTCACCACCACCGTCCCGAAAAATCCAAACCCTTTTTGCCACCATTTCCAACAACCAGTAACACACGACTTCTGTTTGCAACAACCAATAACACTGTTCCAAACTAATAACCACTGTTCCAAACTAATAACCACTGTTCCCATTCACAGATCACCACCATTCCAATCAACCAGTAACAAATCACCGCCGTCCCCACCATCGCCACCGTTCCCAGTAACCGGTGACCAACCACCATTCCCAACAACGAGTCTTTGTCTTCCACCTTCCTTTCAGTCTAATCAGCTGAAAAGCGTCAGTACGACTGTTCTACATCCTGCACACGATTCTCCTTATCTGATTCAAATTCACACCTGGAACAAAACGTCAAATTACATTTTACACGCTTTACACGTTTTATAAAGAGGATAAAGATACACAAGTGTAAGAGAAAAGGTTTAAGCCTTGCTGTCATCATTTCCTTTATTCACTGTATATACATTTCCTCTGTAACCCCCCCCGCAGGTATGTGAAAATGTAGTTTAATGTGCACGACGGTGGAATAAACAGCCTCAAGTGAAACACCTGCATTAGATATTCGAAATCTTTTACCACGGGCTGATTATATAAAGACTCACTGCTGGCATACAAAGACTGACTTCAATAATCTAATGAATGTGTATTCATCTATTCATATATATATATATATATATTTTTTTTTTAATTCATTAATAAATAACAATTTACACAGAGTAGCATTAGAAAAATGAGGAAATTTTATTCTATTTTTTCTTTAAAGTGCTTTAAAGAAGTCCATTATTTGACCATTAATTGTTTGGCTCTGCAATTAATATCATTATTTTTAAAGGAAAAAGCTTTTAAAGGAGGAAGCATTGAAAATTTTTTTTTTAATTTATAATTTTTATTATATATAAAAAAAAAGAAAATAAAAATATGTTTACATTATATATATATATATTTTTTTTTTTTTCTTCTTTTCTTTTTTTTTCTTTTCTCTGATATGGCATGATTTTTTTTTTCAAATCATCTCTACTTCAAAACTGACAACAAAATTACAATAAATTATTTACATTTTGACCTGAATTTAATTTAATTTAACACAGTGTGTGTGTGTTTTTAATTTAATTTAAATGAGATAAAGAGTGCTGATACAGCTAAGCAAATTATTATTATTATTATTATTATTATTATTATTATTATTATATACAATAAAAAACTAAAAAATCCAAATTATTAAAAAAAAAAAACATACACAACTAATACAACTAATACATAAACAATGAAATATTTTTTAAAAATAAAATAATTAAGCAATCAAAATTGTAGTATAGTAATAACAAAAAAACGTAATATTAGATATTATACAACAACATTCAACAACCACCTTTGACATTGTATAAATACACGCAAACATATATAAACATATTTTACATTTAGCAATATGCATGATGCTGCCTGCCTACGGACTTCCTTTTCAGCAAACAGCACCAAAACATTTTCCAAAATGTCACTACTTTGATCAAACACACACACACACACACACACACACACACACACACACACACGTGTTTACAGCTTTATAGAATTGAAACTGGCTTACAAAAAAAAAAAGAAAACACACACACACACAACACGGCCACGCAAACTACGCCCAGGCTGCAGATTCCGGGTGCTGGAAATCCCTGGGATAAAGGATAAAGAGTGTTTCACGCCGGTCATTCCGGCTTCTTTCCAGGGACTGGATTCTTTTCCGCGCTCAGACACAAAGAGGAGTGGGATTGCTTCAAGCACAGACACTTGTAGTGTTCAAAGGCTCTAGAGCGCTTCTTTAGTTGAAGTGCAGGAAACCGAACCCACCAGGGGTCAATACAAACCCCCCCCCAACCTCTGACCAACCTTCCGTTACATTTCCCAGTCCCAGATTTCGCTCTGAGAGCAAACGCACTCGGAAAAATAAAAAGACTGTTTAACATGAATTAGGAGGTGATCGGGGGAAAAAAAAAAGACCTAAGGGATTTAGGATGCACTCATCTCCAGAGATTAACCAGTCCAATACCTCCATTCATGACGCCGGAGCCCTGTGAGGGTTTCCTGCGCGAATCAAGTGGCCCCTTGGGAGCTCGGAGTTTATTGTTCTGACGAAACAAGCTTTCGGACAAACCGACGTCCGAACGCAAACAAAAAGAAGTCACGTTAGACACGCAGACGCGCACGAGCGCTGAATTAACCAGGTTAATATTTTATCCGGCGGAGGAATGCGCTACGAGCGTGTACGAGGTCATTTCTGGTGATTTGATCCGTGGATGCTTTCCAAGCAAAAATAAATAAATAAATAAATAAATAATACTTTAATCCACAATCCATTTATATGAAATAACAAACAAATAAATAAATAATGCGTTTTCATGCGCGACGGTTGCTTGGGGTGCATTTTTCTTTGACACGATCTTCTCGAAGATCGGAGTCGTTACTATATCGGTCAAAAGGATAGTTTGTAAAATCTCCGGAACCCTTTTTTTTGGGGGGGGGGGTGTATAGTCAATCAAGCCCATTCTGATAACTCCCAATGTTTGTGACTGGTCATATTTACAGGGATTCGACCCGATTCGAACCCTCGTCTGAAGAGCAGGAAGATAACCGGGGGACGGGGGACTCGATCCAAGTCATCGCTGTAGTGAAGCACACCCCTCGAGCTTTGGCACTGAAATGAGCTCTTAACCCCCCCTCCCCTCCCCCTTAAATAAACTGCTTCATTAGGACAGATTAGAACGACTAATGATCGGACGAGTCCAGATGTTTACAGCTGCTTCGTGGCGGGTCGGACATCAGTATCAGAACGCCTTCAAAAAAGGAATTAAACCTTATTTTCTGGGAAATAGGAAGAGATGATGTGACCTTAAGATGTAAATGTTTTAGACAACGTTGTTGTTGTTGTTTTTTATGGATCATGGAGTAGTGAAGCTACTTCTCAAACTATGAGTGGAAAACAAAAACAAACACGTCCTCGTGTCCGGCACGGAGACCTGAACACGTCGTCTCTTCGCTCGCTGCGTCCAGATGGCAGCGGGACGTATATATTAACCGCCTCAGTAACTGTACACCGAGGCTAATGGGCTGCATCATGGTTCAGTCCACACAGACATTTATATTAAAGTGCGCGAACGGCAGCAAGCGGCTGTCACCGCGGCCTGAGGTGCTTTCTCCGACATGATCAAATGCTGCAATAATTACACCCTACATGCGCCTGATTAACACATTCATGAATATTACAACGACGCATTGTTTCTCCCTGCGTGTGGGTTTTTTTTTTTTTAGCTTGAAATTGTTTTTTTTTTTTATGTGTGTCTCTCTCTTTTTTTTTCCTCCCCCTTTTACGCGGAACAACCCGGGGCTGACATTGAGATACGTTGAGAGCAGGACATTTGGTTTAACCCATCCTTGCTCAGCTATGCAACCCCCACAGCACGCCGCGAAAATCACAATAGGACGAGCTGAAATATGGGAAGGTTTATGTCGTCATGGTGTGTTAGCCTAAGCCCTCTTAAGTAAGGGAGAGGGTATGTGTGTGTGTGTGTGTGTGTGTGTGTGTGTGTGTGTGTGTGTGCTAAGATTGCGAGAGAACAGCTATGCACCTGGAGCAGGGATGGGCATTTCAGGGGTCAGGGTTCACAGCTCACATGGGGCGCCGACTAAACAGGCCTGTGCTCCCAGACAACCCCTGCGGCGAGTATACAGAACACGGGCCCTTTCACTTTTCTCTTCCCCCCCCCCTCTCTTCATTTTCCTCTCCCTCAGGCCCCCTCCCCCAGTTTTCTCCCATCCCCCCCCATCCTCTCGCTCTCTGACTCTCTCACGCTGATCCCCCCCCCCCCCTCCCTCCATAATCCATAAACCACTCAAACGGCCAGCGGCTTGATTACGCTCGCCGTTACTCCGCCGTCTCTAGACGGATAAAGATTCGAAAAGAATTAACCTCTTCCGAGCCAGACGCTTTCCCCGAGGGAACGGACAACAAATACACCAACCTGTAAATAAAGAATTAAAAAGCCGTAATGTTTGGCAGGAAAATCTCTCTCTCTCTCTCTCAATAGGTGAAGGATAAAAAAAAAAAAGAAGGACCGCTTTGTTGTTTTGTTTAACCGTCTTTTTGGTTTTATATTTATGTACACGAGCAAAACTCGTTGGGGTTTTGTACGCCTTTGTGTGCTGGACTTCAAAACTAGGCACGGGAAAGTATATGACCATAGTCATGTGCGACCTGGTGTCGGTTGTCAGGTCGGGTCGAGCCTTTGGCTGTGAATAAACTGTCCTTGTGGGCCTCCTATTCGAGGGCAGGTAGAATGCCACAAAGGACATGAAAACAAAAAAAAAAAAAAAAAAAAAAAACAGCTGGTTGCTTCTATTGAACCTTTTATGACGTTCCTTCAAAGGATTAAAGCAGAGGTGGAGATTGGGGAGGGTGTTTTTTTTTGTCTTTCTTGGTGCTCTTACACTCCACAATTACTGCTGGAGTAAATAACACAGCGTGCGCTACACCCAGGGCTAAACGCTACACAAAAGTCTGTTTATTCTCCGAAACACACGATGGGGAACAAACACGATATTAAGAAGTATCCGGACACACGTAAATCACGGGGCATGCACGAGCATGTCCAAAGTTCTACTATATTATTTAAAAAAGTGCACAAAAATGTAAAAAAAAGTTTCTCCATGCACGGCCTCTGACGGCCGAGCGAGGACAAATGGAAGCTGTGGCACGTAGACCAGACAGACCAAGACCGCTGCCCTGCAATTTCGAACGTGCATGCTAAAACTGGCACGACAGGAGGAGAGGAAGAAAAAAAAAAACGAGGTTCTCTCCTTCACTCTTTCATGTATGGAGACAATGTTGCCTTTCATGTTTTCATGAGGGTGTTTGTTTCTTGTGCATCGCTCCCTTCCCCGTCACTTACAAGAAGACAGTGTAGTTCAAGTTTCCTGTGTTTGTATGTGTGTGTGTGTGTGAGAGTGGGAGAGCCGAGAGATGAGAGTGTGAGAGAGTGAGGAGAGAGAGAGAGGGAGAGGAGAGACCCCCCCCCCCCGAGAGAGAGAGAGAGAGAGAGAGAGAGAGAGAGAGAGAGAGAGTAGAGAGAGTGGTAAAACTTGGCCCCCAACAAACATTGCGTGCCACTCCTTGATTGTATAGTGGAAGAGATGCAGGAAATGAAGGCGGGGGGAGAGGGGGAGAAGCCATGGATAAGGAAAGAAAATGAGAGAGAGAGAGAGAAAGCAAGAGAGAGAGACAGACAGACAGATAGACATAGAAAAGAGAGGGAAAGAAAAGCGGAAAGAGAGATAGAAAGAGGCAGACAGAGACAGAGAGAGAGAGAGAGAGAGAGAGAGAGAAAGCAGGCACTGATCCAGACTGACTGTGTTGATCATTTTGTCTAGCCTTCAGGTGTGTGTGTGTGTGTGTGTGTGTGTGTGTGTGTGTGTGTGTGGTGTGTGTGTGTGTGTGTGTGTGTGTGTGTGTATGTGTGTGTGTGTGTGTGTTAGGGGGAGGTGTGGGAAGCAAAAGAGGCAGACAAAGACCGATGCGGTACACTGCCAGGCTCGAGCGGGCGCACACGCGCACACACGTCTCTCTCTCTCTCTCTCTCTCTCTCTCTCCTATCTCTCTCTCTCTCTCTCTCTCTCTCTCATTATATATATATATATATCTATATATATATATATATATATATATATATATATATATATATATATATATGTATGTGTGTGTGTGTGTGTGTGTGTGTGTGTGTGTGTGCATCCACGTACGCATGCGCACAACCGCTCTCACTCTTAGGTTGAGGATTTAAGGCATTTTATTTTATTGCTATATTAAAAAAAGTCATCTATATATATATATTATATATATATATATATATATATATATATATATATATATATATATATATATATATATATATATATATATATATATACACATATTTTTGTCCTTTAAAACACGCGAAATTTTACATTTTCATTTCAAAACACATTTCAATTGAAAAGTGGACCATTTTTTATCTACTGTGTAACATGTCAAGGGAGGTTACAAACCATATTTCTGATATATATATATATATATATATATATATATATATATATATATATATATATATATATAAAGAAAAAATATCCGGTCATGTCGCTTACTGCTGTAATAACAACCTAACCGAACAACCGAAAATGCAAGTAGGTGCTGAGCTTTAACGATGGCTAACATTTAAAGTTATATTTAAAAAAAGATGGATAATAATAATAATAATAATAATAATAAAAATAATAATAATAATCATAATAATAATAATAATAATAAAGGCGAGGCGGTTAAATTCGTTTTTGCTTTTCGTTGTTTGAATATGTCTGTTTCATTTTATTGAAGGAGCTCGAGCTCGAGCGCGTGAGCTCGAGTTACCTCAGAAGAGTTTGATTGACAGCGCCGCCGGAGTGACACTTCTGATCAAACAAAAGACTTTTACATTTTTACAAAAAAAAAAAAAACTAAATGTAAATAAAATAAACAGGAAAGGAAAAGAGAATGATAATTACGGGGATACTGACCGCGCTGTGTGCGAACGCCGTCGTCCAGAGGAACCGAAAAGTCCGTTATGGTGAGAATAAACCCGGGGATGTGGTGGAAGAGGATGATGATGGCGGCGGAGTAGAGGCGAGAGAGAGAGAGAGAGAGAGAGATGCGGAGATCGAGAGAGAGAGAGAGAGAGAGAGAGAGAGAGAGAGAGAGAGAGAGAGAGAGAGTGTGTGTGTGTGTGTGTGTGTGTGTGTGATGTGAGACTTTTGTGAGAGTTCAGAGGGAGAGAGAGAGAGGGAGGAAGGGAGGGGAGAGAAAAAAGTTGCGCGCGTCTCCGTGTCTCTGACACTTTGAGCGCTTTCCTGCACTCGCAAACTGAACGCAGTGGGAAAGAGTGGAGGCAGGTGGTCACGTGATCCCCGGCGAGGCGCCCTGATTGGTTAATCGCGGGTGCACCCATAAAACTCGCCTTTGGCTCGATCCTAAAACGGCTCCCAATTGGAAACTTGGTGCCTTCATTGTAAGGGCGCGGAAGCCCGCGTTTCTTATAGAGGGTAGGGCGCCGAGAGAGGGAGCACGAAGCCGTTTGCTATTTGGCCATTAATTCATTGGATAAGCACACTAGTGGAAAAAGCCAAGCCTCCGTGCAATTTATGTGTAGGATGGGTGGGAATTTTTTTTTCTCCCCTTCCTTTTGTATTTTATTTAGGACGGAGATTGAAAATATAGTAAAGATTATTAATGCAATCAATGCAGTTCATGCAGCAGTATATATATATATATATATATATATATATATATATATATTACTATATATATATATATATATATATATATACTGCTGCATGAACTGAAGCAGTATATATATATATATATATATATATATATATGCAATCTATTATAAAATTATTTAAAAATATATTCAAAAAGTAAATATATAATTCATATAATCTATATATATATATATATAATATATATATATATATTATATATATATATATATATATATATATAGATATATATATTATATTATATCTATATAATCTATATATATCTCTATTTTTTTTTTTTTTATTATTTTTTATTATTTAGGTTTTATTTATTTTTGGGGTGTTTGTAAATCATTTTTAATTCTCAAAGAATCTGGCTTTTTACGAACACCCACCCAATATAAAAATCGAGTCCCAGTTTTATCACTTTAAATAGAGATTAAATGTGGAATAGGATTTTCCCAAACCCAAATTCCCACAGGAATCTTATACTCGGGTGTCCACAAACTTTTGCTCATACAGCATATATATATATACATTTTTTTTATTTCACTCCATCCTCGGGTATGTTAAATTGCCCAAGGGCCACATCTATGATGTCACTTTAAGGAGGAAGGGAGTGTCACATTCACACATTTCCAAACTACCACTGTGAGAAATCTCTTGCAAGCGAAACGACACCAAGCACAAACCATGCTGAGGATCAAGCAAGAAAGAGGAAAAAGAAAGAGATAAAAAAAATAAACAAATAATAATAAAAATGAAGTCTGTTGTATTTTAAAAGTAAAAGAATCATGAGTAGATATTGCAAAAGACTTGATTACATCATATATGAAATAAAAGCAAAATATATATATATATATATAATTTGTGAATTATTTCATGGGTATGAACTGTTATTTATTTATCTATTTATCAATCAATTTATTTCTGTATACACAAATAAACAACCTGGTCTAGTTTCCTCTGTGGAGTTGGAGGCTCTGAGGAAGCCATGTGCGAGATTTAATTCTTAAAGAACACGGCTGTGTTGAATATTCCTGCTGTCCTGGAGCGGCAGGAAGTGGCGTGGCGGGAGGCAGGAAGGCGGGAGGCGGGAGCGGGTGGTAAATAGAGCGTGTGGAATGCGGGACGCGCATCTTCAACTCCGCACAAAAATCAATAATCTGTAAAGCTTTCTCGTGTCGCCGCCGTGAAACCCCCACGCACGCAACCACCCCCCCAACGCAACGCACCCCCCCCATCCTCCACCACGCACCCCCCATCCCCCCCATCCCCCACCCCCCACCACGCACCCCCCATCCTCCCAACCACGCACCCCCTCCTCCCACCACGCACCCCTTCCCCCCAACACACACACGCACCGCTGCGGCTCCCGGCCGAGCAGATGTTCCCTAATTCTACTGGCGATCTCAAATTTGTTCTCTCTCTCTCTCTCTCTCTCTCTCTCTCTCTCTCTCTCTCTCTATCTCTCTCTCTCTCTCTCTCTCCTCTCCATCGTCAGAAGTCATGCTTTTTGCTTCTCTCTCTCTCTCTCCTCCCCATCTCTCCCTCCCTCCCTCCCTCTCTCTTTCTTTCTTTCTCTCACTCCATCATCAGAAGTCATGCTTTTTGATTTCTCTCTCCCTCTCTCTCTCTCTCCCTCCCTCCATCTCTCCCTCCCGCCCTCTCGTTCACTCCATCGTCAGAAGTCATGCTTTTTGCTCTCTCTCTCTCCCTCCATCTCTCCCTCCCTCTCTCTCTCTCTTTCTTTCTTTCTTTCTCTCACTCCATCATCAGAAGTCATGCTTTTTGCTCTCTCTCTCCCTCTCTCTCTCCATTTCTCTCTCTCTCCCTCCCTCTCCTCATTTTTCCCGCCTCTCCGTTCAGCCATCGAAGAAGTCATGCTTTTTGCTCTCTCTCTCTCCCTCTCTCCCTCCATCTCTTCCTCCCTCTACTCTCTCTCTCTCTTCTTTCTTTCTTTCTTTCTCTCACTCCATCATAAGAAGTCATGCTTTTTGCTCTCTCTCTCTCCCTCTCTCTCTCTCTCCCTCTCTCTCTCTCTCTCTCTTGTCTCTTTTTAAATTTCTGTTTAATCTGTCTTTCTCTCACTCTCTTCCATTTTCTCTCTCTCTCTTTTTGCTTCTTAAACACTAACACTCAATTCTTCTCTATTTCTCTCCCTCTCTTCTCTCTCTCACCATCTTACTCTCACATATGCTTTCTCTCTCTCTCTCCTTCTCTCACTTTGTCAGGTTCTCTCCTCTCTCTCTCCTCCTCTCTCTTTCTCTCACTTTGTCCTTCCTTCTCTCTCTCTCTCTCTCTCTCACTTTGTCCGTCTCTCCTTCTCTCTCTCTCTCTCTATAAGGTCTCTCCTCTCTCTCTTTCTCTCTCACTTTGTCCGTCTCTCCTTCTCTCTCTCTCTCACTTTGTCAGGTCTCTACTCTCTCTCTCTCTCTCTCTCTCTCTCTCTCTCTCTCTCTCTCTCACAGTCTCGTTTTCATGCGCTCTCTTTCACACACACACCACTCAAAAACTCTTTCCCTCTCTCTCGCTTCTGACGCACTAAACACTCTCCTCTCCATTCTTCTCTATTTCTCTCCCTCTCTTCTCTTTCTCACCATCTTACCCTCTCATACGCTTTCTCTCTCTCTCTCTCTCATTTTTCATGTTCTCTCTTTCACACACACACCACTCAAAACCCCCCCCCCTCTCTCTCTCACGCCTAGTTGTTTGTTTCTCACCTATGACGAGATATATATCCTTTTCTTCCATGCGCTCGTTCTTTCTTTCATTCTCTCCTCCACTCACATTCAAATAGTGTATATGATAAATAAATAAAAACAACAACAACAACGAGAACGGTCAAAAGAAACATCAAGAAAAAAAATCACACAAATGAGAGAGAAACGAGAAGGTGGAAGAAACAGACGTATGTATGTATGTATGGGAATCAGTCTCTTTTCTTTCATTCTGTGACTAGAAAACACATCATCTCTCTCTCTCTCTCTCTCTCTCTCTCTCAGTTTCTCCTCTGTGCCCTATTTAGCTCGCTGTGCAAGCGCTCACCCCGCTCTGCTTTGATTCGACTGCAGGATGAGAAATGAGAAGATGCTCACGCTCATGACAGGAACTTCTCCTTCACTACATATCTGCTCTAACTGCCAGCTGATTATCCCGTTTGTGTCGACAGCCCTTTCAACGCAGCTGCACCTGTTTCCAGCAGGCTGGTTTTATTTATATATATATATATATATATATATATATATATATATTATATATATAATATATAATATATATATATATATAGAGTAAGTATTTTCACTCTCAGGAATTACGTGGTTCACATTTTGGTTGCCTCGCTACAGACGCGGTCCTGTACCATGCGGTGTGAAAACACCTGCTAGACGTGCATTCCCAGAAGCTGCTTTCGCATTTCCTTTTCACACACTGCGTCTTCCAGCACACACACAACACACACACACACACACCACACACATCGATCCTGGTAGGCTAAAAGCCAGAACTGAGAAGCGAAACACTCGCCAATACTTTTTTTTTTTCTTTTTTTATTCGAGGTGTTATAATTATGAAAATACCTCCGTGTTGGAATAGAGCAGATTTATATATATATATCTATAGCGAATATATATATATATATATATCTATATATATATATATATTGATATATATAAGATATATATATATCCTTTTTGAGGATCTTTTGGTCTACTTCACTTTATCACGCAGGCCTGTGATGTCTTGATTGCGAGCAGGTGTGGCAGTAATCAGTATCAGACGTGGGCGTGGCCAGAGAAATTTTAACTCAGGTGTGATAAACCAAAGTTTTGTGTTCAACACTTTCCCCCACAGGGCGACGTAGTTTTGGATTTGGTGTTCCCTTAATAATAGAAATGTTAATAATGAATGTTTACTCAAGTTATCTTTAATATTTAAGATTCGCCTGGTGATCTGAAACCTTCTTGTGTGACCAACATGCAACATGCACCACTTATAGATAGATAAGATGGAAAATTAAATATAATTAAATCATATATTGATATAATATTCGAGAAGATAAAACATAATAAAAAATTCTAGATATTAATTTTTAGGGCGGGTTTCGTTTTAATTAATAATTTTAATTAAGAATTTTTAAGAGAATTAAAAAGATATATGTTATATTATATATATATATGATATATATATATTCTTTTTATTTATTTTGATTAATATATTAAGGTAATTAAAAAATTATATATCTATACATAGATCTCTAATATATATATATTTTTTTTTTAACTAATAATGAATAATAATATTATTATTAATATATATAAACATATTACATTATTAGCATGTAATAAATCATCTTTTCTTTTTTTTCCCTCTTAATGTCCAATAGAGTTTTTCAGTACATGTGAGGGTATTTACACAACTGAAAGCAAATCATCGGGAACGTCTCGGCTCCACTTTTGTACACAGCGCTGACATTTCCAGGGGTTTACATTCATCTTCGAAGAACAAATACAATTGGAAACTATGATAGGAATCATTCTAGGATCAAGCACAGACGCAAGGAGGAAGGTAAAAAAAAAAAAACCCAGTCTTACAGACGAATACATTTGCGGTTACACGCAAATGGATGAACATGGCAACGACAGGATGGATGCAATAAACGTGTAGGTGTCGTAATCCCACAATTTAGTGTTTCAAATCGTATATTTGTCTACTATATTGACTCTTCGAGCCATAATGTGCTGTCCACAAACTGTTTACTGAAGACAAGCGGACCAAGGACACGGATTACTGGCACCATGTCGTGTGGTCTGATGAAATGTTTGGTTCAGATGGTGTCAGGCGTGTGTGGCGGCAACCAGGTGAGGTGAATACAAGTGCCTACAATCAAGCATGGTGGTGGTAGTGTCATGGTCCGGGGCTGCATGAGTGCACTGGGGAACTACGGTGCATCGAGGGGACCATGAATGCCAACATGTACTATGACATACTGAAGCAGAGAATGATCCCTTCCAGGACTGGGCTGGAGGGCAGTATTCCAACATGACCCCACACATACCTCCACTGCCTTGTTAAAGGAGCTGAGGGTAAAGCTGATGGCCAAACCCTATTGAGCATCTGTGGGTCAAGGTGCAGTCAAGGTCTCTAACATCTCCGTAATGTCTGCGTGATGGAGGGATGGCAGAGGACTCCTGTGAAGTTGGGGTGAAACTCTGGTGAAATATAAACACTTTGGGCCCAATTTGGAGATATTCACTTAAATCACTTTTGTGGCTTTTGTGTGGGAGGGGACGGCGAATTTACACTGTTACACAAGCCGTACACGCACCGCTTCACGTTGTAGCAATGTGTCATGAAAAGATACAATAAAAGATTTACCAAAGTGTGAGGGGTTTGCACTCATTTCTGCGAGATGCTGTACATATGCACATCCTGAAACGAACAATACAACAAAGAACACCAGGAACTGTCGAGCAGATACTATCCTGTATCAGATACATTTTGGATAAGATTCCGTTCCTATAATTTCAGCGAGTGCTTTCCTGAGTTTCCCAGATGTATGTATGGACGCCGTGATGACCGACTTTTTTATTGATTTATTTCTTTTTTTTAAACGGCCATAAAATGACCTTATTTTCTTCCTTAAAATGGTATAAATGCCCAGTTCAAATGTGATATCTTTTCTATGTTCGTTTGTGAATACAATAAGGGGATTTTGCGAATATCATTGCGTTTGATACCGTGTCCCAATTCATTTATTTATTTATTTATTTATTTATTGGAATAGGAATTGCACGCCCCCTCTTCGTTCGAGGAGAAAGGCGGCGGCATTCCGGATTCGTCCGGGAAAGATTTCATCGGTATCGGACTGATTTCCATGGGAAAGTGACGTGATGACAGTTGCGTTCGTCAGCAAAGTTTCAAATTTTGCCTCGTCAGCGTTTTCTTTGAAAGCCTGTGAAATGCGCTTTCGCTTTTTTGCTTCATAACGTAGAAAAGCGGCCTGTTTCCTTATTTTAAAGAAATCCGGAGTGTGCGCGCAGCCGAATCCCAGTCGATCCCACATACCGCCGTATCTCCGTCCTGATAGCTCTCACCTCCATCTGTCGGCGAGGCCTGACTGTCTGGCACTTTACTGTTACAGACCGTCTATTTCACGCTTGTCTCTTCCTCCTTGAAGCTCTGCAGCCACAGGTTTCATCCAACACACACACAGACACACACAGACACACACACATGCCCGGGGGACTTGAATGGCATCTGCCCTGAAGTTTGTGCCAAAACGGGAGGAAGCAGCAGCCCGCAGCCTGGCACCGAAGCCCTGGCAGGTTTGGCGTCTCAGCTGAGAGCTGCAGATAATATATCCACATGGGTCTTCCGGCCGACACCTTCAAAGGGTGCCATTTCTCTCAAAAAGTCACCTGGCCACTAAAGGGAACGTGTGTATGTCAAATCAAGACCGTTGTTATTGCCATCCCATCCATATGCATCTACAAAGCGATGGAGGATTTGGCCTTTCCGGACCACGGTGCGATGTACGAGGACGTGTCGGGAACGTGTCTGACGCATAGACGTCGGTGAGAAACGTTAAAAAATATATAAATAAAGCCATAAAGCCACAATCTCCATCGCTGGAAAAGAAATTCCAGGTCATAAAAGATTTGTCCTAATAGCAGGAAGCTGATTGGCTGTTGCATTATAGTGCATTTTATTGGATTAGCGAAAGAACGAACAAAGGTGCAAGTGCTTATGAAGTATTTCAACGAAGTATTAGCGCTACCGTTATATATGATTATGATTATATGATTCTGATTAAGCTAATCAAAACTAACATATGCAATATGATACATAAACCTTCGTATGTAGCTTATTGGGTACTTCAGACAGAGGGGCAAGCTTGCCCCGAGGCCCACTCGAGTTTCCTCGACAATTCTCCACGATGTGTGTGTCTGAGGTTGCCAGATTGGTGCAGTGGACACATTTTGAGTCAGTATGTATAAAGGATAATCATAAATGGTGTCACAGATCCCTGGTTGGCGGGGCACAGGTGGACATCTTTGCTTGCGCAAACTCAATTCCCCATCAGCTGGGGTTCTCGATGGCTGGGCCGAACAGTCAACTAGGTCAAGTTATGGCTGTATTGGGTAAAACTCTTGGGTACGGGCAGATTATGGAGCTCTGCTCGCCCCCGATTGCTACTCTTCTTGGGCTCTTCCTTGATAAGTTGTCCCAAATGGACATAATTATGGCTGGGATTGCTTGTTGGCTTCGAAGCCCAGTTGCCCCTAGAGTCTGGCTCGAGATCATTCACTTTCTTACTGGAGGCCCTGAGGCCAGTTTATGAGCCAGTGCCAGTAACCAGACCTAACTGGGTCTTTCCAAAGGCTATTACGTTAACGTATATGTATTGGTGACCCCTCAAGAATATTCCTATGCTTCACGTCATCTATAATGATGGTCCACGATGGAGAAGTTGCCGAGCGTTCTCCGAGCACCCCTATGGTCCTATATTGACTGGATGGCAGGCTTTCAGTAGTCATATCAATTGTCCATCTGTCACTGAGGAAAGACACATGTAGCCCCTCTGTCTTAACGGAGACCGGCCCGCTGGGTGGTGGACCTCATCAACCTGGCCTCGGGTGCCCAGAACCTACTACGGCGCGCTCTACTCCATCTTGTGGGTATTAATTTACAGGCGTGCCAATTCAGGAAGCCTGCACTGCTCCCATCTGGGCATCACTGTGTACCTTCTCAGATACAGAGTTGTATTAAATCCGTACACGAGCTTGTGCAGTTTGCTACAGAGCCCGGTCGCGATTAGTCTGACCAGCCAATCAAATGCTGACGTTTTTGAAAGCAGTGGCGATACGTGATGTGAAGGGTGAAATTTAATTGGGTAGAAACTATAATTGAATCAGCCAATGAGGAGCATCGACTATTGGGGATACTTTACTACATATTTATGTACAAAAATGTAGACCATGTGATGATAAACTTCTAACAGAGTTTACGCCAGCAGAGGAGGTCTTACCGGCCATCATGGCCCACCACTGTGTTAAATTCGTCACACAAATGGGAGGGGTGTAGAACTGTTGTTTAAGGCGCTACGCTACTGATAGACAGATCGGGAGTTTGAGCCCTGGTACCATTATGTCATCTATAATGACGGTCATCGATGGAGAACTTGCTGAGCATTCCCTGAGTACCCCTATGGTCCTATATTGACTGGATAGCAGCCTAAGGGGCTGGGCTACTGATCGGTAGGTCGGGAGTTGGAGCCCCGGTATCGCCACCCTTGGGACCTTGAGCAAGTCCCTGAACCCTCTGTGCCCCCAGGGATGCCGTCCCATTAACACCCCTGCATGTTACCCTTGAAGTGACGGCATCCCGCCACTAGAGCGCAGTCTACCCCAGAGTTCTCCAACAAGCGGAATTGAGAAATCTCCATCCCATAATGTCCAGCAAGTGACAAATTGATGTAGACGGGAAAAAGACGGGAAAACGAATAAACGAAAAAGCGCCGTGTGTTTTGTGTTATGAGGCGACGTCGCTCATCAAACACTACATACTGTCTTATCCTTTGGCCCTTGGAGGGAAACTAACGCTGCTATAACTGTAATGAGTTTCACACCCCTGAATCTTACGCGGTGGTATCGAAAAGTGGCGTTCTTCTCAGCGCGCGTTACCACGTGACACTCTGCGATTTCATCATGTCAGCGCATGAAATCCTGCAGGAATCTCGGGGAAAAATCTGCCACACTGGCTGTTCGACGCGACACGCGCTTGACATACGCCGATGCGGCGCCGAGCGGATTTGAGGGGCGATGCGTGCTTCCAGGACCTCGCTATAACGTGAAGACCTTCAACAAGTTATTCGGGCGACGAATATGACGATACTTTCCTGTAAACAGAGCTAATCTCGGAACCCCCCCACTCCTCCCATCGAAAGACAATTCGTGACTTCGTCTTCGCAACTTTTGTTGCTTTTCCTTTCTTCCTCCTCTATGCGCAGACTCCCCCCCCCTTCCCCCAGTTAAAAGTATGGTCGCTCTAATAAGCAATATTTCCCAGCTTTTGTAAAACTTCTCCGGTGTCGTCGGATTTGAGGCGGATTTCTGAAGCAACTCTAAGCTGTTTAAAAGTGTGCTGAGTCTTAGGACATGGAGAGCGGGATTAAAGCTGAAACGCCCTCCCAGTGATGATAAAATGAATGCGCTTCAGCTCATAGATGTCATAGTGTTTCCAAGCATGACTGCACTCTACTCTTTTTTTTTTCTTTTTTAAGGCGGAAGATACAATGGCTGGCTTTTTGCCGATCTCGTGTCAGAGCAAAGCTTGCGGGGGATAAGATTTTGCTTTTCATGTAACCTGCTAATATGCGGCCAAGAAGACAGGACCCCTCCCCCACCCCGTTCCCATCATCGCTCGGCATTAGCGGCACACGGAGTTAGCGCCGGTGTTACGGGGCATTCGCTGCGACGCGTCGAGCTCGGCGTCACGTCTGCGACGAGACGGACGGCTTTTACTTCGCTAATCTGAAACGCTATTAGCAACAGTTAGCTTTAGCCTCACGCGGCATACGGCAGCTCGACACTTTCGCCACGGAAACACTGTTTTTGTAACAAAGTACAAATTAGACACGTCGCTGCGTGACCGCTTCACAAAATACAAGATGGCCCAAGCACTCGTATTAATACTTCCACTTAACTATGTCGGTACGATATAAGTTATAAAAAGTTGCACTTAAGAAAAGTTATAGAAACAATAACATTTAAAGTAAATAAAGAGTAATACAGTAATACAGTGATGTATACTGTATTGTACTTACTATGGAATGTGGTGGTTAATATGTGTGTGGATGGAGGGAGGAGGAGGAGGAGAAGGTGATTGGCAATAATTACATGGGTCTTACACACTCGTTCCCTACTCTCTATGTTCGTTAAGCTCCCTGACTTTGCTAGCATGGCATTTTCTTCGAATCCGAACAAATTTTACTTTGTCGACAAGTTTGCTCTTATATTATTATTTTTATATATATATATATATATATATATATATAATATATATATATAGTGGTACCTCAGTGTACGTCGCCTTCAGTTAACGTCAGATGTTTCGTCGCGACTTTGACGTTGAGGAATTTGACGCCAGTTACGTCGCTTTCCATCACTTTTCGTCGCGGCCATCTGGAGGCCATCTAAAGGAATGCTGTAATTATATAGGTGTATATATATATATAAGATATATATTATATATATAAATAAAAATTTATAATATAAATATATATATATACCATTCAAGGCTATTATGGTTATAATAATAATAATAATAATAATATTATTAGTATTATTATATAGGCAGTATATATACTATATTATATATTAAAGTATATTATATATATATATATATATATATATATATATATATATATATATATATATAAACCTTAAGGTTTCTCATACAACTCCTCACTCTGTTTATAATTATAATTATTATTATTATTATTATTATTATTATTATTATTATTATTATAGTAATAGTGAGATATTCATGGATAAATCGGCCCAGGGCTTTAAAATGTTTTCTTTCTACACCCTGCTCGGTGCCCACACAGAGTAAACGCGACATCGTCCACTTCAGCTTGTGCTCCTACTTAGCAGCGCTCCAGAGGTGTGAATTAATAAGACATGTGGAGTTGGCGGCGCCTAAGCAAACACAAGAACGGCTTACACAACATTGATTCATGCAAAAGCCGTCTATCTCCCGCAAGTGGAGGTTTCTTTGGCTACGTATCATACAAATGCAGCCTGAGATTAGCACACAACAGATATATATATTATTAACAATAATCAAGGCTACTGTATGAAAGCAAATTTAACAATGCACATTTTTCATCTTCTACCGCTATATCCGATCTTCCCTCACGCCACGGGGAGTCTGTGTCTATCTCAGGCGTCTATGGGCATTAAGGCAGGATACACCCTGGATGGAATGCCAACCCATCACAGGACACACACACACACACACTTACATTCATACACTAGGGACAATTTTCCAAGGTGCCAATCAACCTACCGTGCATGTTTTTGGACCGGGGAGGAAACCGGAGAACCCGGAGAAAAACCCCCTGAGGCACGGGGAGAACATGCAAACTCCACACACGCACATATGGCCGAGACGGGAAACGAACCCGGACCCTGTCGGTGTAAGGCGAACGTGCTACACTATACACTATAATGTTTTTACAGTCCGCTAATTTCCTCTAATAATAACAACCTTTTTAATGTTTCCTTTTGTTTCATTATTTACTTTCAATCACCAAACCATCACATATTGTTCCTGATTACACATGTGACAAATCTAGTTCAGACCTGATCTGTCCGCATTTTCTCCCCCAGTAAAATCGAATCTGCTCGAAGGATTTGATGTAAAGGAACGGATAAAGCTTTATACGCAAAACCGCACTATAATCCGAGCTCTCAGTCGCAGCGTGAACACACACACACACACACCACCACCACGGTCTGTGTTCAATAATACATCACTATGTACCTGCACACTGATGGGGTCTCCTTCCCAGGCTCCTAAACTGATGTATAATTAAATGCTAAGCCACATGAAAGTGCATAAAAGATGATGATGGTCTCCTTTTAGACACGTCCTCTGAAAAAAAGAAAGAAAAAAAAAAACACACTACACGCCTGGTGATACGCTCCATTTCAGGTATCTCATGATTTAGGATGACGTTGCTATCGAGGTTAAAGAAACCTTTTTGAAAAGAAAGGTATTTTTATTATTTTGATGATTTATTTATTTTTGTAATTGCTCGCGCGGCTGAGCGACAACGAGTCTCGACGGAGCTGAAAAAAACGTAGACATTTATATCGATTCGTCTTTTATCATTGGATTATTTCTCTTCCTGTTGACTTTCGCTAATAATTAACGTCCGTTTGCATAAAGCGTCCGTATTTATCCATGGATATGTTGTTAGTATATAACACTTGAAAAGTATTCATTTAAGGCAAATTTAAAACAAATATAAATACGCGATTAAGTTGCGATTCATCGCTATTTAACTCATGACTCATATTTTAATCGACCAGCCATAAAGTGTTTTTATTTTTTTTCCGTAGCCATTAATGTCGTTAATATCATTCTGTTAATAGATTCATCGGGGGCACGGTGGTTTAGTGGTTAGCACGTTCGCCTCACACCGCCAGGGTCCGGGTTCGATTCCCGTCTCGGCCATGTGTGTGTGGAGTTTGTGCATGTTCTCCCCGTGTCTCTAGGGGGTTTTTCTTCGGGTTTATGCACGGTAGGTTGGTAGGTTGATTGGCACCTTGGAAAATTGTCCCTAGTGTGTGTGTGAGTTCTATGATGGGTTGGCATTCCATCCAGGGTGTATCCTGCCTTAATGCCCATAGACGCCTGAGACGAGGGAAGATTGGATAAAGTGAAAGAAGATGAATGAATGAATATATATATGTGTGTGTATAATATATATATATATATATATATATATATATATATATATATATATATATATATATATATATATATATATATATATAGGAAATATATAGGAAAGATACGAAGAACGTTCACAAAAAGTTTATAGTCTATTATCGTTCTGTCAGTTGTCGTGTCTCACCAGAGAGGGCGCCACTCATGACTAAAATGTATTCTAGATATAGTCCTGGTCACACAGGGATATTTGGAGAGTCAGAACAAATCATCTCGGGGGCCCGGGTTCAGCACCGGGGACCAACATTTGAATAGCCCGACCTTCTATCCAAGGGATATTTATTTATTACGTCCGGAGTGGGTTAGAATTATCCGAGAAGATGAGTATTCCAGGCCGAGCTTTGGGTCTAGCAGATTCTTGGTGCTGGGATTTGAACTCATGCCTTTCCGACGAGCAAATCCTCAACCATTAACCATTCAGCTAAAACTTCCTGTTACGTCTCGGCCAAAGTAATAAATACTAATTAATGCAACTCACTCACAAGAAACATTAGACACCTTACTGTGGTCAATTAGTACACATAAGTAGGATATATACGTATTTACCCCCCCCCCCCCCCCCCCCACCCCCCCCCCACTACCCCCCCCCCCCGACCCCCACCCCCCTTCCGCTACCCCCCCCCCCCCCCCCCACCCCCCCCCCCCCCCCCCCCCCCCGTAAACAATTTAGGAATAAATCTGTTCAGTATCCGTCTTGATAAATGAGTCCCATTATCCTTTGTTTCATGCTAGCATGCTTCATTACAGCATTCTTTCCCTGCATAAAATGTTCTTGTATTGTCCGTGTATTATTATATATATATATATATATATATATATATATATATACTATATATATATATATTGTAATTATTATTTCACCTAAAACCGTCGGCGTTCCGAACGGACCTGTCCGGAAAACTTTTCCCCGCAAAAATATCCATCCGTCGTGGGCATTTATTTATTTTATTTTTTTTTTTTTTGGTAATGATGCTTATCAGCAACAAGCCTTTGCGGCCCTGAGCTGAACCAAAAAAATAAAAAAATAAATAAATAAATACAAATGCCTGCTAGGCCTCGCTGATGATCTTTCGCGTGCCATTAACTCGGAAGTGCGATATAAAGAACATTTGCGGGGTTTTTTTTTTCTCTCTCTCTTTTTTTTTTTCTTTTTTTTACACATGCCAAGCCCACAGCGAACCGCATTAGGATCTTCACATCTGTCCGATGTCGAGCTCTAATGTCTACCTTGCAGGCTGCTCAGCGTGCCGCCGCCTTTTCCTCTGCGAGACCGGCTAAGTCGGTGTTGTCGTTTTCCTTTCTGTTTTTTTTTTTTTTTTTTTTTTTCCCTGCGAAAGAATGTGTGTAGTTGGTAAGTCTGCGAATTATAGCGGCAACTGGGAGCCACTGATAAGAACCTCAAAGTAGATCTATACAGCCGGCACACAGCGAGCGGTCGGCTTGGGAAAAGGGGTGGTGTGGAGGAGTGTGGAGGTGGAGGAGTGTGCGAGGGGGGGGGGGTTGATGATGGATGAGGGTGAGGTGTGAGGGGGGGGGGGGCGGTGGGTGGTGGTGTGGTTAAACAAATTGTATGCATTCGGGGCTGTAAGGACTTACCTCCAGGATGCTGGATGCAGCCATAGGATCAGAACATTCAAGTCTACGGCACAGCGGCGAACTGTAATCCTACTATTTCGGAAAAAGAGTAAAAGAGCAAAGCGGAGAGAGAAGGAAAAAAAAAGAGAGAGAGAGTGAGGGAGAGAGGGAGAGGAAACATCACCCCCCCTTCTCCATCTCTGCAAGCAACCAGAAGCCTCCGTCACATGAGACAGTTGTAAAAGCGATGCCTCATTTCACCTCCGCATTCGGAAAAATTGGATTGCCGAGCATTCTGTCGACAGAAAAGACTTCATTTCAGTCAATTGGTAATAAACAGCATGTGTTTTAATTGATTCCACCACAAGCTGAGAGAATATCGAGATTGCCTTCAACCCCCACAAACCCCCCCCCCCCCCCCATTCCCCCACTCAACTAAAGCTTTGCAGCACTTTGTCTGCGCGTGCGAGCGTGTGTGTGTGTGTGTGTGTGTGTGTGTGTGTGTGGATCTTTGAGACTAAAGTCTGTCACTGCGATTTTCTTCCTTTTGCAACACTTTAAGTCAGGAAAGTGATGATGATGGAAAAAATACATCACATCCCTCTCAGAAAGAGGCTCTATTTCATTAGATGTAATAACACTGAGTGTGTGTGTGTGTGTGTGCGTGTGTGTGTTGAGTTAGAGTTCATGGCCTCAGTCTTTCATGGATTCTTCCTTCGAACCTTTTTTTGCGTACATATTTCCTCCGCTTTTTTTCCATGTCATTATATAATTGTACCATTTTTTTTTATTCATTCATTCATTCGTTCATCTTCTATCGCTTTATCCGATCTTCCATCGGGTCACGGGGAGTCTGTGCCTATTTCAGGCGTCTATGGGCATTAAGGCAGGATACACCCTGCACACACACTCACATCCAAACACACATTCATACACTAGGGACAATTTTCCAACCTACCGTGCATGTTTTTGGACCCGGGGAGGGGAAACCGGAGAACCCGGAGAAAAACCCCATGAGGCACGGGGGGAGAACATTCCACACACAGACATGGCCGAGACGGGAATCGAACCCGGACCCTGGAGGTGTGAGGATGCGAACGTGCTAACCACTAAGCCACTGTGCAACCTTTTTATTCACTTATTACAGTATATTTTATTATATTAAATTATTTACGCTACTTATACTAAAGAAAATGACACTACATATACGGGGAACATCTGTGTTTTATGTTCCAGCACTGCGGGAGACGCAGCAGTACGGCACTGTACCGTATACGGGATTGTTCCTCACAGCATCTTCACAGCATGATGCTGCCACCACCATGTTTCACAGTGACGGCGGTGTGTTCAAGCTGATGTGCAGTGTTTCTGCCACACGGGACTTCTTTTATTCTTTTTTTCTCAACAATGACTTTTCACTCTTCCACTAATGGGCAGATGGGGGGAGTGCAGGACTAATAGTTGTGAGGTGTAAGGGGAGGTGAGGAAGCCTGGGGGGCAGTCGGTGTGCTTTAAGGTTACAGGTCTATAGCGGGCTGAATATTGCTTCTTATGTGAAGCATTATCTTTATTGATCTGCACTGGGTCGTGCTGGAACAGGTTTGGGTCTGCGGGTCCGAGTGAAGGGGGATATATATATATATATATTATATATATATATATACATATATAAAACAACAGCGTATATAACAATCGTACGTCACAGGGCTGGAAAATTCTGTATATTTCACACCGTTGTGCTTCACCCCCCCTCCTCTTTGTTTTTCGATCGTATGTTTGTTTCTATTCTTATTTGTTCTTTTCCTCATATTTGTTCTACCAACAAACAAACAAATCCACATTGTCACATGATAAAGCTTAAACCAATGGGAATTATTTGAACAGAATCCTCCAAAGCATGCAGATACAGAGTCAGTTCTCATAGCACCATACAGAGTTTATAGGATCCTATATGGAAATGTACGTTGGGAAGTCTGAGCCTGTGTGACATCTACACACACACAAACACACACACACACACACACACACACACACACACACACACACACACACGCACACATATGGGTGAAGAATGAGGCTAGTGTGCTTTGGCCTCAAGGCTTAGCAGAGTTGGTTTTTCACAGGGAGGATCTGCGGGTTTCATACATTTGAAATATATGAAAGTAAACAGGAGGTCCAAAATAGAATCTGTGGTCCTCAGGAAACATCCTCTCGCTCACACACACACACACACACACACACACACGCTCGCGCACAAACTCTCACTGAGAGACTGAGAGAGTGGAATGAGAAAGCGTGAGGGAGGGGTGAGGGATTCAAAAGGTTTCTTTACAAACTTTAGCCCGCATGCCATTTCACAAGGATATGTGTCACGGACGATTACGCTCGATCCCAGATCAGATCTTTTCCTGGTCCAATCCGCCACCCCAGAGTCACGAGCGCGAGCTACGGGGCTGTAAACCCACAGAAACCCACCCACAACTATTTACAAAATTCGAAGCTGGGTATTTCATTCACCATTTCACACACTCACACACACACACACACACACACACACACACACACACTCACACGCATCTAATTATAATACATTATTGGGAGAAACATCCCACAAATGAGATCAGCCCCCTTTAGATTTTTGCCCAAAAACCAAAACTTTAAAGGAAAACTTTGTGCACCGTTTCATTTTAATATATTTTCATTCATTCATTCATTCATTCATATTCTACCGCTTTATCCGATCTTCCCTCGGGTCACGGGGAGTCTGTGTCTATCTCAGGCGTCTATGGGCATTAAGGCAAAATACACCCTGAATGGAATGCCAACCCATCCCAGGACACACACACACACAAACACACATTCATACACTAGGGACAATTTTTCAAGGTGCCAATCAACCTACCGTGCATGTTTTAGAACCGGGAGGAAACCGGAGAACCCGGAGAAAAACCCCCTGAGGCACGGGGAGAACATGCAAACTCCACACACACATGGTCGAGACGGTTATCGAACCCGGACCCTGGAGGTGTGAGGCGAACGTGCTAACCACTAAACCACCGTGCACCGTAATATATTTTCCTTTACACTAAATATACTTATGCTATACTTATTTGCATTCAAATATGACCTCATAGGGTTATATTTATTCATTTATTTATTTTTAGGGTGTGTGTGGGGGGGTGTCTGACATCACTGACAAAGCCAAAATCACGATTTAATAAATAAATAAACAAACAAATAAATAAATAAGGGTGTTGCATTCTATATAGTTTTTAAGGATTTGTGATTATTTCATTAATATTAGTATTATTTCTATCCCCAATCCTCTACACCGCTCTCCACTAACTTGCATCACTTTTGCATTACCGGGCTTCAACATCCCGCATCCGTCCTTATCTCAAGGCTCACATGTTAAGCTTAAAAACCCCATCTGTTTTTTTTTTTTTTTTCTCGAGCACAGCTCAGGCCCTGGCAGTGATCATAGCAAGCGCAGCGCTATCAAGCGTGGCAGCTGCGTGGCGCATCCAGAAAAAAGAAACGCATGTGGGGAGGGGCCTGAGCGAGCGCGCAGCGGAGGTGGAAGTGGTTAGAAACCGTTAAAGACGTGGTTGAGGAGGTAACGCTGTGCGGCCAGTAATGGGAAACAGTCGTTAAGTAGAGGAAGGCGTCAGCACCTAGCCAAAAAAAAAAATACATACATACACACACACACACACACACACACACACACACATATATATATATATATATATATATATATATATATTATATATATATATATATAAAGATTTAGAAAGGAAGGAAGGAGGCCTAAAAAAAAAAAATGTGCTTTTCACTTGTCCAGGAAAATCTATTAGAAAATATGAAAAAAAAAAAAAGAAAAAAAGAGGTTCCTTTGTACAGGAAAATCGCATTAAATTACAATATTAAATGAAATGAATTCGATTATTTAGTTTAAATCTTTGGTTCTTTTAATTGCCGTGATTTTGGCTCACAAAAAAACACCAATTTACAAAAAAAAGAAAAAAAAACTGAAAAGAGAGAGAGAATATTTCATAAGACCAATAAACAAACATTTTTAGTGAATTATTGGCATTCTGGGAAATATGTTTATTTTACTGTATTTTTATTTACTGTATTTGGTAGGGGCTCGTTTAGTTTTAATTATAGCAAAATTCTGTAATTATCCCATTCTGTAAAGCTGCTTGGCGACAGTGCACATTGTGGAAAAGCGCTATGTAAATAAAATTTAAATTTAAATTATGAAATTAAAAGTTCTCTGACCCCAGCTGCCAAATAAATAAATAAAAATAAATAAATAAATAAAAATGTAAAAAAAAAAAAAGCTGGCATATGTGAAGAACAAGAATTTCGCTCATGGAATCAATAAAGTGAAACAAACAAACAAATAAATAAAAATAATGTATATATATTTTTAAAGCAGGGATATGTGAAGAAAAAGAATTTCCCTCATGGAATCAAGTAAGTAAGTGAAATAAACAAATAAACAAACAAACAAATAAATACTTTTTTTTTTTTTTTTTTTAAAGCTCGGATTATGTGAAGAAAAAGAATTTCCCTCATGGAATCAAGTAAGTAAGTGAAACAAACAAACAAACAAACAAACAAATATATAAATAAATACTGCCTCATTCAAGTCAAGTAGGCTTTACTGTCATTTCCACATTATACAGTAAACAGTGAACCGAAACAAACATTTCCCCATGACCAAAGTGTAATAACAGACATTTTAACAGTCTTTTTTTAACCTGATTGTGTCGAACCAAACTGAGGGACCTTTTTCAAGCCTCAGGAAACTTTTGCAGGTGTTTGAGTTGATTCACCATTTTCTCCTTTTTTCATATTGGTGGTTTTTTTTGGTTAAACGCGAGCCAAAATCATCCTATTAAAAAGAACCACAGACTTCAGTCTGTGTGCATTGAATTCATTTCGTTTCCCAATTTGAAGTGAATTACTGAACTAAAACTTTTCCAAGAAGTTTCTACTTTATTGACGTGCACTTCATATATATATATATATATATATATATATATATATATGATATACAATCCCAGGCAGGTGTGGAAAAAATGCTGTAAAAGAAGAATGCTTTCATTCATTCATTCATTTTCTACCGCTTTATCCGATCTTCCCTCGGGTCACGGGGAGCCTGTGCCTATCTCAGGCGTCTATGGGCATTAAGGCAGGATTACACCCTGGATGGAATGCCCCAAACCCATCGCAGGGCACACACACCACACACTCACAACACACTCACACACTAGGGACAATTTTTCCAAGGTGCCAATCAACCATACCGTGCTATGTTTTTGGACCGGGAAGGGGGAAACTGGAGAACCCGGAGAAAAAACCCCCCTGAGGCACGGGGAGAACATGCCAACTCCACACACACATATGACCGAGACGGGAATCGAACCCCGGATCCTGGCGGTGTGAGGCGAACGTGTTAACCACTACGCCACCGTGCCCAGAAGAATGCTTTCATAAATATAAATAATGATTGTTTATTTTTTATGTGAGCGAGCAAAAGAAAAAAATCAGATCAATATTTGTTGTGAGTGACTTTAGAAGAAGGAAAAGTAGTGGAAGTGATGCCCCCCACCCCCACACACACACACACAGAGCCCTGATCTCACCATCATGGAGTGTGTGTGGGATTTACATGAAGAGACAGAAGGATGTGAGAACGTCGACATCCACAGAATCTGATTTACTTCTCCAAGATGGAACAACCAACCAGCCGAGTTCCTTCATAAACACTGTGTGTAAGTGTATCTAGAAGTGTTACTGCTGCTGGTTGGAAAGGTAAAAATGTGTTCACAACAAATATTGATTTCTCTTCTCATTCACAGCATTTCGTTCATTGATGAAAGTAAATAATTAACACTTCCATTTTTGAAAGCATTCTTTGTTTACAGCATTTTTTTAAACCACCTGCCTAAAACCTTTGCACAGTACTGTATATTCCTTCCTTCATTCATTCATTCATGCATTCATTCACCTTCTACCGCTTTATCCGATCTTCCCTCGGGTCTTCCCTCCTATCTCAGGCGTCTATGGGCATTAAGGCAGGATACACCCTGGATGGAATGCCAACCCATCGCAGGACACACATACACACACACATTCATACACTAGGGACAATCAAACCTACCGTGCATGTTTTTGGACCGGGGGAGGAAACCGGAGAACGCGGAGAAAAACCCTGTGTAAAACTCCACACACACATGGCCGAGACGGGAATCGAACCCGGACCCTGGAGGTGTGAGGCGGACGTGCTAATCACTAAGCCACCGTGCCCCTCGGTACGTGTGTGTGTGTGTATATATATTTATTTAAGGATTAGTTATATTTATATTTAGGTATATATATATTATATATATATATATATATATATATAATAATATATATATATATATATATATATATATATATATATAATATTTATAATATTACAGCATAGTCATACGATCACCCTCTCTGAGCGAGGTTATATGAATGGACAGAAGACTGAAAAACGAATCCTGGCGCATCCTAAAAATCGCAATAGTACCCTCAGTCGCAATCGAGCAAGCCGATAACAGGATTGCAAGATTTGCGATTAGGTCTAAAGCCCCGCCTTCGCCCCGCCTCGTTAAACCTCTCGGGTTAATCAGACGCACGGCTAATGTTCTGAAATAAGCTCGGTTCGAGCCCCCGTCGCCTGAGATCTCCTCCACGTAAGGCTGAGAAACATAATGGTCCTTAAGTTAAACCCTGAGAAGGTACAGTATATCCTTAATAAAAAAAAAAAAAAAATATATATATATATATATATATATATATTATATATATAAAACGTGTTCTCAACAAGGGACGATCCGGCTGCTGTTAATCCTGAGCCGTGATTGATCCCTGCCTCCTAGATGTGCTTTTTTTTTTTGCTCAGGATGTCATCTTTGCACTGACAAGTTGCCGAGATGGCAATTTTATAATTTCTTGCTTCCTCCTGAGCGTATTTGAAGCCAGGCTTGTCGGCTTATCGTATCATCCCGCCGGGGTTGGTGATTTATGCTAATAATGCTGGGGAGTAAATCGTGACTGATCCTTAGCAGTGATTTTTTTCTTTTTTTTTTTTTCTCTTAAAAAAAAAAATAAATAAAAATTAAAGCGATTAGATGTACGAGTTATTTCGGGCTTAGTTTCTTTCTTCCGGCTTGAAGGAATGCGACCTGCACGACATGCATACGGTGGAGAGGTTAGAGCCCTGGTATCGCCACCTTTTGGTCCTTGAGCAAAGGTCCTTAAGCCTCTGTGCTCCAGGGGGCGCTGTATCATGTCTGACCCCATGTCTGCGCTCTGACCCCAGCTTAGAAACAAGCTGGGATATCCTAAGCAACAATTTGCCTGTGCTGTAATGTATATGTGATATATAAATGTTATTCTATTCTATATAAGGAATCCTGATGTGTGTTATTTCCTGCTAAGGGTGGTCCAAGCAGATGTAGGTTTAAGGGGCAAACACTTTTTCACAAGCGAGGTTTAAGATTTTGTCTTCCCTTAATAATAAAAAAAACCCTTGTAACTTTTTAACCGTGTTAAATGTGTACGATGATCATTAAAGTGTCACAAACATGCAGAAAAAAAAATAGTAAAACTTTTTCTCGCTGTATTTTTCCTTCCTGGCCTGTTAGAGAAGTTCTGATGTGTGCATCATTGACCTTACCTGATTTTCCTGGTTGCTGATCAGAAGGTCGGAGGTTCGAGCCCCGGTATCGCCAAGCTGCACCCTTGGGTCCTTGAGCAAGACCCTTAGCCCTCTGTCCTCTAGGGGGCGCTGTATCACGGCCGACCCTGAGCTCTGACCCCCATCTTCAAAGCAAGCTGGGATATGCAAAGAAAGAATTTCACTGTGCTGTAATATTTATGTAACAAACAAAGACTATTCTATTCTATTAATCAACTACATGTTCAAGGTTCAAATCCCACCACCAGCACTAAGATGCCACTAGTGGGCCCTTGAGCAAGGCCCTTAACCCTCAGCTGCTCAGTTGTAAGTCGCTCTGGATAAGGGCCGTAAAATGTAAGAGTGGAAATGGGGACTAAATGTGGACAGAAATGTTCTTCCATACTATTGGTGTCCACATGGGTGTAATTCATTCATCCATTCGTTCATTCATCCATTCATCTTCTACCGCTTTATCCGGTCTTCCCTCGGGTCACGGGGAGTCTGTGTCTATCTAAGGCGTCTATGGGCATAAAGGCAGGATACACCCTGGATGGAATGCCAACCCATCGCAGGACACACACACACACACACACACACACACACACACACACACATTCACTCACTAGGGACAATTTTCCAAGGTGCCAATCAACCTACTGTGCATGTTTTTGGACGTGGGAGGAAACCGGAGAACCCGGAGAAAAACCCTCTGTAAAACTCCACACACACATGGCCGAGACGGGAATCGAACCCGGACCCTGGCGGTGTGAGGCGAACATGCTAACACTAAGTGCAAAAGTTTTTTTTTTTTTTTTTTTTTTTGCATGTTTGTCACACTTTCATGTTTCAAAGAAATCACTTTTTTTAAATGAAGGATTTCATTATTAAGGGAAAAGCAAAAGAATCGGAAAAAACATGGCCCTGTGTGAAAAAGTATTTCCCCTTAACTGTGGTTTATCACACCTGAGTTGAATTTCTCTAGCCACGCCCACGCCTGATTACTGCCACACCTGTTTACAATCAACAACTCGCTTAAATAGGACCTGCCTGACAGTGTGAAATAGAGCAAAAGCTCCTCAAAAGCTAGACGTCATGCCGAGATTCCGACGAAATTCGGGAAAGTCTGGAAAAGGTTATAAAGCCATTGAGAGCCGTTCTCCTCAAGTTGTCTAGAACATTCCCAGGACGACCAAAACAACGTAAAACAATATGAGTGGCATATTCAAAATCCTGCCCGGAATCCTGTTGCCACCTTAAAAAGGTCCCGAAAACCATCCAACGTGGGTTGCAACGTAGGGGCAAATACTTTGTCACAGCAGAGGTTTAGAATTGTTATTTTCCCTTTAACTGAATGCTATCGTTGACTAATATGATATGGAACGTGTGATGAATATGCAAATCGGGCTGTATTTTCCTTCCGCACTTTTTTTTTCCCCGACGTTTTCGTACGATCTGGAGCGAACGTCAGGCGAATGTGAACAAAGCTCTCCGGACTCGTGCACGCTAACGCGAGCTCGCACAGCTCTCCTCCGGGACGTGCGGTGCGTCAGTGCTGTTTGGCCTACATGCTCAGTCAAGCACACTCGAAACACACCATCACTATATTTCCATCTTCAACATCCCGGAAACTCTTTATGCAATGGGAGGGGTTTTGGTATCTGTATTATAGTTATGTGGGGGAGGGGGGGGGGGATTGGGCAAAATGCACTATTAGATCCCTGGAAATAATATATAATTGAGTCAACTAGGCTATATTGTCATTTCGAACATGTGCAGTACGCAGTGAAACAAACAATATGCATCAACATGCAATATATGGTGGGGGTAGTGTGATGATCTGGGGCTGTTTCGCTCCTTCAGGACCTGGAAGACTTGCTGTAGTAAGTGGAATCATGCTGTCTACTAAAAAATCCTCAAGGAGAATGCCCGGCCCAGTCGGCGGCCCGCGGTGCCAAACCCGGGCCCCCAAGGAAATTTGTTCCCGTCCTCCAAATATCCCGGTGTGACAAAGACATAACTAGAATAAAGTTTGTTTTCTGTTGGAAAACGGCCGCTACAGTTATGAAGTGGTGTGCGTCACGTGTGTGAAGTGAGGTCACGTGACATTAAGCAGGTGGCGCCCTCTCTGGTGAGACGCGATGACTGACAGAACGTTGATACATTTCACTTGAATGCTGAAAAGCCCTGATGCACAGATTTTGCTTCAAAACATGTTTATATAAAGAAGAAAAGCCTATTGTACAATGCAGTGATTTTGAAAGCTTTATAATGGTTATAATGTTCCTATTATCATCTTGTTTAATCGACTCAGTTTATTAGAATGTTATTAAACAGGTATTACCACGATCACGAGTCCAAAACCTTCTTTTTAACTATTCCGGAAAAGTACTTCTCCAATACGAACTCCCACAAACAAATTCATACTGTGAACGAACTTTTGGAATGTAACTCATTCGTAGGGTGGGGACTGTCTGCATACACACACACACACCACACACACACACACAC
>JACRUU010000005.1:9352154-9355473 GCA_030449085.1 Kryptopterus vitreolus | reverse complement strand
CCACTGGTTAAAGTTCTCCGTTATGGATGAGAAGGCCGGGGTGTGTGTGTGTGTGTGGGGGGGGGGGGGGTTGTTTGGATGGGTGGTGTTGGGGGTTTAAGCCCCAGCATTGCCCAGCTGCCACTGTGTTAGTCCCTTGAGCAAGGGCCTTAATCCTATCTGCTCCAGGGCTCTATATTATGGCTGACTAGGCACACTGACCCCAATTTCCAAACAAACGAGGACGATTTCACTACACGTTATTGTATAAATACGACAAATATAAGTAGCTGAATCCACACACGCCTCTTCCTGAAGAAAGAAGAGCATATTTTTTTGACAAACTTTTGCCCTAAACTTAAAACTCTAAAGGAATAAAGGGGCAAAAGACTAAACTAGAGTCCTGTAGACAGATTGTACGCATACTCATACTACGGAGAAGTGCTCAGGGACCTGCTTGTCCTGAAAGCAACTTCCTGTTATGGGGCCCAGTGGCCCTGGGCAGTCTGTCGAATAGATCATACCACTTGTAAGGGCGGGGAGGGGGGTGGGGGGGCGGGCGGTTATGGTTACAAGCGGACGAGAATTCTAAAGAGCAAAATAATTAATAGCATGTATTTGTGTGTGTGTGTGTGTGTGTGTGTTGAAGAGAAGCATGGAACAACGTTCTAACCAGAGATCGCACGTTATTAGCGAACACAAAGCGACGCACAAGACACGAGCATCAGATTAAGAGCCGGAGAGTAGAACATTAATGGGTACGACTCGAGCATTAAAAGTCTCTCATCAACATTTATTCCAAAGCGGAATAGTTTTTTTTTTTTTTTTGCCGCCCACAAAGCACATGGAATGTATTTATAGCCTTTATAGTGAATTCTGTAGGGTTTAATCTACACATCATGGTTCGTTTTCCGTTTTGTTGGAAGTTAAAGGATAATAATGAAAAAAACGTCTTTTATGGTGCACGTGAGAGTAGAAAAAAATGTTCTCAGAGACGCTTTGGACTTTCGGGCATATTCTTTCATTTCTTTGTGGGTCAAGCAAGAGCTGAACAGAGGGTCAAACACAATAGTCAGTAGTGAGAGAAAAGTGGAGGTGGAGAAAAGGATCGGGATTAACACCGGCTGTGACAGTGATGAGTGGAGGAGTAAAAAAAAAAAAAAAAGAAATGAGTGTTTTGGAAATCACATGTAGAGTCTCATTGTGATTATTCAAAATTATAATCGTTCAGTTCTTTTACCAGATAGATAGATAGATAGATAGATAGATAGATAGATAGATTCTAGATCTTTATGTTTATTTTTCTGTACATAAAAAATAAATAAATAAACTATATATATATATATATATAAATTATGTTATAATAATATAATAATGTATATAATTTATTTATAATATAATATTATATATAATATATATTACTACTAATACACTGGCAATTCATTAAACCATATTCATTAAACAACTATATTAAACAAACACATTATCTATTAATCTATCTACATATATATTTTTTTCTGTCTATATTATTGTCTATAAATTCATTTTTTTTGCATTTTTTCCCCTATATATTTTATATAATATACATTCTTATACATTTTTATATATACTGTTCAATGTTTTTCTCTTATATGAATAAATCATTTTTCCCCCCTTTTTTAAATCCAAATCTAATTGACTATTATGAACTACAGTGGGGGAAAAAAGCGCATTTGTTTGTGATATGATTGAAATTCTTTAGCTAAATTCCAACTAAATTTCTTTTTTTATTTTTTTATTATTTATTTACTGCCAACTAAGTGTTTTCAGCTCTCATCTCTTGGCCCCAGACCGGGCTCATCCCTGCATTGATTAAAGGTTTGCACTGCTGCCCGAGGGGGCTCAGAGAATAAGCAACTTCCTGTAGTTTAAGGCCAGTGATTAGGCAGCCAAGTCCTTTATCTTCACCGAGCCCAGAGCTTTTGTAAGTGCTACATGCCTCACTTCACCTCTCTGAGAGCACTGAGAGAGAGAAGGATCAGAGAGAGAGAGAGATGGAGAGTAGAAAGGGAGCATAGAGAGAGAGAAGAGGAGAGAGAGAAGGGAGTGAGAATGTGGGGAGTGAGAATGTACTTAGGAGAGAGTGATGAGGAGGAGATGAAGAGAGAGAGAGAGAGAGAGAGAGAGAGACACACACACACACACACACACAGAAAGCTGGCCCAGTCAAACATACCAGCTTAATAATAGGCCCTGTTATTGTCGGCCGCTCCATTGTCGCTCATCGGGGGTAACAGTGGTACGACCCAGTCGCCATAAAAATCCCTCCAAGCCTGCACTTTGCTCCGGGGAGCTGTTCTCTAATTATGCTGCCATTAAGACACTTCGGCCGTAATTAGACACCATTTTCGTGCCTGCCTTCTTTGCATGAGAATCGGAAGCCGAGGCGTCAGAGCTGGCCATTTCCGTCGGATGGGACCCGGTGTAAAAACAGCACAGGACGGCCTGGAGGGCTGGATCGGGTTTCGTACGGTCAGAGATGTGTTTAACAAACAAATATTTGCTCTCCTTATAGATAGATTTTACGGTAAATAAATAAAGTTATTAGGTTTTCTACTATGGGGGGGGGGGGGGGGTGAATAAAGCAATGTCTTTTAAATATAATTTTAAAGATTTTTTTAAATGTTGGATCCATGAGCAAAAAAAGGCAACCAATTAGGAGGCAGTAAATGCAGGAGAATAATAAATAAATCATCAAATAAATGTATCAAATTAATAAATAAATAAAGATTAAAAATAAAGATATATGTAACCTACACAAAACTATATATATATATATATATATATATATATATATATATATATATATATATATATTATATGCTTATATAATATACAAAATAATATATTTACAAAGAATTTATTTCCTATTAATATTTTTTCCTATTATTTTTATATGCATTTAATTTATTAATTCACTTGTTTATTTGTTCTGTCAATCTAAGAGCTAGCTTTCTGTGTGTATGCTATGTGATGTTTTCACTTCCTAATTATGATACTAATAATAATAATTATTATTATTGTTACGTACGTGACCATGAGAAATGGAAACGCCGCCGCGTGAGTAATGGCAGTGCGACCGCAGGAGGCCTCGTCAGGCTCCTCGAGTCGTGCCGCACCGATCCTCCCCCACAATTCTCGTCGTGATGAATGGAGATGACACGGCGAGCTCGAAGGCCTCCACCTGGCGAGCACCTCCCTTTGTCCTGGTGCCTGACGATACGATCTGACCCTGGGAAAGCAGAGGCCCCTCGCGTTTGACCTCTCCACCGCGTCTCGGGCGTAAATCCCGTCACAGAGA
>JACRUU010000005.1:9319654-9349654 GCA_030449085.1 Kryptopterus vitreolus | reverse complement strand
ATCTCGAAATGGAAATCACACACTCACTCACTCGCTCGCTTGATCACTCAGGCTGGCACAGTGTGTATGTGTATGTGTATGTGTGTGTGTGTGTGTGTGTGTGTGTGTGTGTGTGTGTGTGTGTGTGTGTGTGTGTGAGAGATGCCTCGAGGTTCAGGCTTCACTTCATTGTGAAATCTTTTTTTACTCGTGCCGTGATATAAATACAAATTCATAAAAACGCTAACACGACATTGAATCACACGTATCACTGTGTATTTTTGTGACCACCTTATCTTGTGCCTTGTGTTAGTCTGGTACACGGTATATGAAGGGCTAAACGCTAAAAATACTAAAAAAAAAAACCCCACTAAAACCTCTATTAAAACATTGATTCGTATCACTGTGGAGTTTTGTGACACTTGACCACCTAATCTTGTGCCTTATGTTAGTTTTATACAGCGTATATAGGGCCTAAATGCTAAAAATGCTAAAAACACAAAAAAATGCGACACGCTAAAAACGCTAACAAGACATTGATTCGTATCACTGTAGTTTTGCAACACCTGACCACCTTATAGTGTCCCTTATGTTAATCTTGTTCACGGTATATTAGGGGCTAAACGCTAAAAATGATAAAAACACAAAAAAAATGCTAAAAACACAAAAGAATTATAAACGCTAAAAACGCTAGCACGACATTGATTCGTATCAATATGGAGTTTTGTGACACTTGACCACCTAATCTTGTGCCTTATGTTAGTTTTATACATTTTATATTGGGGATAAAGGCTAAAAATGCTTAAAAAAAAAAAAAAAAAAAAACACACACACAAAAAAGCTAAACGCTAAAAAAATTGATTGGTAAAGTTTTGCAAAAAAAAAAAGTCTTTTAACGGTAAAAGGGCACTAAAAATTATAACACTAAAAATGCTAAAAAAAAAAAAATGCTAAACGCTAAACGCTAACACGACATTGATTGGTATCACTGTGTAGTTTTGCAACACCAGACCACTTCATATTGTGCTTTATGTTAGTCTTTTACACGGTATATTAAGGGCTATGGGCTAAAAATTATAACACTAAAAATGCTAAAAAACAATAAAACATGCTAAACGCTAAAAACGCTAACACGACATTGATTGGTATCACTGTGTAGTTTTGCGACACTTGACCACCTCATATTGTGCCTCGTGTTAGTCTTTTTCACTGTATATTAGGGACTAAGGACTAAAAATACTAACACTAAAAATGCTAAAAACACTAAAACATGCTAAACACTAAAAATGCTAATACGACATTGATTCGTATCACTGTGTAGTTTTGCAACAGCAGACCACTTAATCTTGTGCCTCATGTTAGTCTTTTACACTGTATATTAGGGACTAAGCGATAGAAATGCTAAAAACACTAAAACATGCTAAACACACGACATTGATTCGTATCACTGTGTAGTTTTGCGACACCTGACCACCTCATATTGTGCCTCATGCCGTCTTGTACTCGGTATATTAGGGACTAAAGACTACAAATGCTAACACTAAAAATGCTAAAAACTCTAAAAAGACACTTATTCATATCACCGTGTAGTTTTGCAACACCTGACCACCTCATCTTGTGCCTTATGTTAGTCTTGTACATGGTATATTAGGGGCTAAACGATAAAAAACTCTAACACGACATTGATTGGTATCACTGTGTAGTTTTGTGACACTTGACCACCTCCTTTTGTGCCTTATGTTAGTCTTGTACACGGTATATTAGGGGCAATGGGCTAAAAATTATAACACTAAAAATGCTAAAAACACTAAAACATGCTAAACGCTAAAAACACTAACACGACATTGATTCATATCACTGTGTAGTTTTGCGACACTTGACCACCTCATCTTGTGCCTCATGTTAGTCTTTTACACGGTATATTAGGGACTAAACGCTAAAAATTCTAAAAACACTAAAACACGCTAAACGATAAAAAACTCTAATACGACATTGATTCGTATCACTGTGTAGTTTTGCGACACTTGACCACCTCATATTGTGCCTCATGTTAGTCTTGTAGACTTGTTGTAGGGCTAAAATATTCCATTTATTAATCGTTTATTAATAAATAATTTATTAATAAATTAATATTTATTAAGATTCCAATCATTAATTTATTAATTTTATTAATAATTTTTTAAATAATAAAATGTATTCATTTATTAATCGCATATTCCATGATCATAATGAGTGAACTTGTGATTAATCCCAACTTAATCACACATAATTCATAATTAGTATTTACCCATTCATTAATATCAATATTTACACCAAAAGTGCGGGTTATTCCCAACAAATGCACTTGTCCATCTCAGGCCTCGTTTAATATTCAGTTTGGGGAATAAAATAATAATAATAACAACAATAATAATAATAATAATAATAATAATAATAATAATAATAATAATAATCCAGTATGGAAAATATTCTCTGGAAAAAAAAAAACCCCGTCATGAATGGTTGGTTTGAAAAAAATTAGAATAAAAAAAAAAAAAAAAAAAATCCAAATGGATTACCTCCTTTTCTATAGCATGAAAGCCGTCTGATATCACATGTGCTGAAAAGCTTGTCAAACCCGGCTCTAATCTATGAGGGAGATTTAAATAAGTCTTGAATAAGTCCCCGTGTAAACCCCCCCACCATCACCTCCACCCTTCCATCCCCACACACACCCACCCACCCACCCATCTCTCTCTCTCTCTCTCTCTCTCTTCACACAAACCTGCTGCCTTTGCCAAGTGTGATTAATCCTCTAAATCATAAATAACACCGAACGGATCTCCAGAGCGGCTCGCGGCGCGCCGACCGGATTTTCTAGACGTATTCAAATCGTTTTGTTTTTTTTTTTTTTTTTACACGGAAATGTTAACGACTCATTATCTGCCCAGAACTGCTGACTCGGATGGAGGTGACGGCGTTCCGAACCCGGACGGAATCCTGTGACCTACTTGCATTTCATCCGACCGCCTTAAAGCCCACAAACTCCATGTTCCTCCGCGACCTTCAGGAATAACGAGGGTCGGGGGTGATTTTGATATAATTATAATCTACTAAAGATACGTTTTTATGTCTCACTACATTTAAACAATACGTGATGTTTACATGAATAAATGTGGAAGGCGTATTTATTGGTTTCTCTTATTGGGGGGGGGGGTTTTAAATAATATGTATATAAATATATATATATATATATATATAATTTCTCTTTCTCTTACTTTCTTTTTCTCTATCTTGCCTTACATTTACATACATTTACTCTCTTCCTTTCCTTCTTTCTTTGTTTCTCACTGCCTTCCTCTACCTTATTTCTATCTTTCTCTTTCTTCTCTTCCTTTTTTCTTTCTTTCTTGAATTCTTCTTCTTTTATACCCCCCCCCCTTGAACCTTTCTCTCTTTCTTTCTTAATTACTTTCTTTCTTCCCTCCCATGATCTACCTTCCTTTATTCCTTGCCTTTTCCCTTTCTTTCTTTAAACTGTTTCTCACTCCCTCCCTCAATCTTTCTTTTTTCTACCTTTTTCTTTCTTTCTTGCCTTCTTCTTTTATACCCCCCTTGAACCTTTCTTTATTTCTCTCTCTCTTTCTTTCTTAATTACTTTCTTTCTTCCTCCCATGATCTACCTTCCTTTATTCCTTGCCTTTTTCCTTTATACTGTTACTCCCTCCCTCAATCTTTCTTTCTTTATTGCCTTCTTCTTTTATACCCTCCTTGAACCTTTCTTTCTCTATTTCTTTCTTCCCTTCTTTCTTTCTTAATTACTTTCTTTCTTCCTCCCATGATCTACCTTCCTTTTTTCCCTTTCCTTCTTTCTTTATATTGTTTCTCACTCCCTCCCTCAATCTTTCTTTCTTCCTTTTTCTTTCTTCCTTGCCTTCTTTTATAGCCCCCTTGAACCTTTCTTTCTTTCTCTCTTTCTTAATTACTTACTTTCTTCTTCCCATGATCTACCTTCCTTAATTGTTTGCCTTTTTCCTTTCGTTCTTTCTTTCTTTATACTGTTCCTCACTCCCTCCCTCAATCTTTCCTTCCTTCCTTCCTCCTTCCTCCCTCCTGGTCTCTCCCTTTTCCTTCTTTCTTTCTCTGTAGTTCCCTCCCTCTACCTTGCTTTCCTTCCTTCATTATTTCTAAATGAGAGAGAACAGAAACACCTGCAGCACATCTGATCACGTGTACAGTAAAAATAAAGAAACAACTTGATCAATAAATTCAGTCATTAATATAAAGGGTTCATTATTGACAAATAAACAAACAAACAAACAAAAACAAATAAAGCGACTACAACTATTTTATTAGAGAGATTTGTAGGTTTGTTGATCCATTGTGCTAAAAATGCATATTTTGGCGGGCTGCCTTTTCCCATTTTCTCTCTGCATGTGGTATTTGCTGGTAATTCTGGGACAATTTGGTAAAATAAAACACAACTCTAAGTCAAGTTTCCTCACATCATGAAGAAATCGGAGGAACTCGTAAGAAACAGGGTCTAAACTTACGTGACCTTCGGCATCCTCACGGTATTTAAATTTGCATCCGAATTTATTTATTTATTTATTTTTTACAACAGGGCCTGCTGTGTCTTGCATTTTCTCCACGGAGAAGCAAAAAAAAAAACATTTCCTACACAGCAGCCCTTTATAAACGTGTGTGTGCTTGTCTCGCAGGCCTTCCAGAACTGCAGCAGGTGGCCTTGCGTTCCCAAGACAGACGTCTGTGACATGATGCAGCTTAAGAAAACATGGGTTATTTATTTATCTCACCTCAACGAAGCTCCAAATCCACTTGTATTTGAATAAACTTGCAGTAGCCGCCAAGTTGTCGGGATGTAAACGACTTCCTGTGCTTTTGCTAAGAAATAACCTCCGTGTTTCAGTATCCTGAGTCTAAACATCTCCAAAACTGCACTGGACTGCTTTTACGACAAGGAACCGGCGAAATAATGACACTAAATAAATATTAGGGCTGTAATATTTCAATATTTAATCGCGATTAATAGCATGTTTTCAATGTACCGTAAATGAATACTTTTCATCTTTCTAATACTCTAACTGTAACAAAGGTTATATATATATATATATATATATATATATATATATATATATATATAATTATTAATTATAATTAATTATAATAATTAATTCCAATGTTATTTGTTTAGTGTTGGTTTGAAGTGTAAAATATGGGACGTGGCTCCTTTAAGAATTGTGTTCCGGTTGCTTTTCCATATAAACTGGTGATACGGTGTTTAGGTTATACGGAAGCGCTTTATTGCGTTCAGTAAAAATGCGCTTTATTGCAATAATACGGATTTGTGGAATGCGATGCGCTTGCGTAAGGTTTCATACGCTAATATACGCTAATATAGTGAGGAGATCGTACCTGTTGTGAACGCGCAGATAGTAGGTGTAATTCGGGGGAAATTAAGGAAGCGTGAGTGGATGCACTGAACGTTTCTTTATTCGTTTCCTCTTTTTCTGTTCTTTGTTGTCGTTCATTCGCCAACACGACGCAGAGTGAAGGATCAGATCGCTCACATAGTAACGCACACTGCGCTAATCACGCCTTAATAACGTTAGTGTCGTTAAAGCGAATTTGCGTTAATAGCGTACATAATAAAAAGAGTCTTTTAAATAAAAGAAAAGAAAATGTCGCGCTTTCTTCCAAACGTCCACCTGGTGTCCTTCACTCGTTCCTTTCATCCCAGTGCAGTTTAATAGGATTTAGGTGCGGTGACTGGGAAGGAAATTCCATGATAGATAGGGAGGTGGTCGCTCAGGCGTTGGGTTTTGGACCCAGAAGGTTCAAATCCCAGCACCATCAAGCTGCCACTGGCGGGCCCTTGAGCAAGGCCCTTAAGTTGTAAGCGGCTCTGCTGTAAATGTAAATGTTAGATTGCACTCCAGACGACCGTCGCGTCTGGAAATAATGCACACACACTTGTACATCCTCTTCGCTGTCTTTGTCGGGTTACAACGAGCCGCAGTCCAGACGGAATAGCAGCTGACGTATGAAACGGTCGCCAAGTCGGTCCGGGTTACCCAGAATAAGTCTCCAAAACAAGCCCAGAATCGCTATGCTTCCACCTCAGTGTTTGACTGTGGCGCTGAGGCCGTCTGCTAACATCGCTCCTGTCTTATATAAGCTCATCTGTTCCAGACAAACTTTCTCCCACTCGTCCAATTTCACCTCTGTTTGCGTTATAAATATAAATATCACTCTGTATATAAGACAAACCTTACACACCTTATTCTGAAGAGAAATCCTTTGTCCCTCAGAGAAAGGGGGGGGGATCAGGTGGAGAAGGTGGGGGGAGGTTGGGGTGTTAGTGACACGTTTATATCCTTTGGGTTAAGAAGAATAATGTACGTTATTATGCACATGCTTATCCGCGGTTATTGCACGCTATAATTAACTGTCATCACATCAGAGTACGCAATTGTTGCTCGTTTATTTTAATGAGATGAACCAGAGAGAGAGAGAGAGAGAGAGAAAGAGAAGTGGAAATGGTATAGTTTAGAGATCGAAACTAACTCTTATTCTGCTCAAAGCCATACTTTTCCCTTTGATAATCCTTTTTTTGTTGTTGTTTGTTTAATTGAATCGATCTCTCGTGGCCCAGCCATTTTTTTCCCCTAATCATGTCCATGAACTAAAAACAGTTTCCTGGATTCACAGCTTCGGGGGGAAAAGAAAAAGAAAAAAAGGAGCGTTTTACTGGCAGGGCAATACAACAAACAGCTGTGTTTACTCGACCCCGGTGTTGAGTAGCGTATTGGATTGCATGGTGAAGAAAGCTGTTATCAACCGGCGGCTAATTTCTGTTCCTTATGCGATTTCCACGACAAGCCTCTCACACCGGATGTCACTCCAAGCCGCTATTCTGATTTTTACCCCGTGCTCTATGGCGCCCAATACATATAATCCACCCTCAGTACTCACGCTATATATATATATATATATATATATATATATATATATATATATATATATATATATATCACACTAAGGGCTGCACGATTAATCGGATTCATACATACGCGCGATCTCATTTCGGAATGACGCCGATTCACTTACCAATACAGGCTGCTTTTTACATCTGCGTCCAGGCTGCGGCGTATCATACGCGTCCACCATAGCTACGTCGATGCACGAGGTCTGTGATTGGTCGGCTCGGCAGTGTATTTACATTTAAAGCATTTAGCAGACGCCCGAACGGACAAACAGTGCTTTAGGTCTCCGGTGTAGCATCGTACGTTTTTCCGGCGTATTACTCCGTACCGCCATTTTTCAAGTCTGTAGTGAAGATACGAAGCATGGAAAAGCACCCGAAAATATCGCCACCTATAGGATTCTTCATTGTGCATTTTATAAATTCCAGTCATTGCATGAATTTGCCAAGAAACTCAAACACCGCATCGCAGCTAAATAGTGTCAGGGAATAAACACCGCAGATCGATGCAGAAGTATAAATCAGCCTTATTTCCCACCATTCATATCATACTACGTTCACACGCTATTTTTGAAATAGTTATTTGTATACTATTTTTGTTGCTTCAGCACTTTTTTTGTTGTAACGTTAGCATGGAACAGAGGCGACAGGTGTCGCAACGTGCATCCATTCACGCTTCCTAAATTACGCCCCCTAGCTGAGCATTCACAACAGGTATGAGCTCCTCACTATATTAGCGTACAGAACCTAATATACGGGAAGCAACCAAAACCGGAAAATAATTCTTAAAGGGGCCACGTACCGTATTTAACAATTAAAACAACGAATTGGCACGAATAAATGTATTAATGAACAAGAAATGAATATTAAAAGAATAATATCCTGAGTGATATTATAATAAATATAAAGGTATTAATACTTGTATTAAAGGGAGAGATTTTGAATGAAATGTATGTATTTCTAACATCTTTTGAAATTACTTAAAAACAATAATTTATGGCACATTTCGGACAGAAAAACGTGCGATTAATTGCGGGTTAATATATATACAAGATATATATATATATATATATATATATATATATATATATATATATATATATATATATACACAATCACACAAAGAGTGTGTAAATGAAATGTAAATACAAAGAAATATTTAATAAATATATAAAGACGTGAACACAGAAGGGATGCTTTTCATTCGAAAGCTACAATATAAAGCACTCAAATCTTAAACGATTCTCTCGCTATACTTACCAGGATAACAAATCCCTTTTTTTCTTCCCCTCCACCTATTGCATGTTCTACTCATTTAATGCGTCTGCCTCTTTCATTATGTCCCAACAGCACTTCATTTGCCTGAATTGCTCGAACAGAACATTTGAGTTATTTCACAATTTTCATTGATATTTCCCAACGCTCACATTACCGGCTTTCCGTTCAAAACAGTTACGCACAAGCAAGTAAACGAAGCTAACACCCCAAACTCACCCCTCCCCCCCGCTAGATTCCATCAAGCAAGTGCTTAAAGTCTTCGCCGCTTGTCTCTCTTCTTAGGAAAGACAACATTTATCGAGCGAGCGCAACGCAAATCTACTCAACGCACAAACGTAATTTCCTCGAGCATATAGGTCATTGGGCACACAATGAATTTGTGGGGCAATTTGTACTCAGTGAACGCTCATCTTTCAGGGAGCATAATGATAGAAATGACATATGGTGAAGAATGCCATCTGTCACACTGTGGTTCAGATGCGCTCGCTTTGTAGGTCACTGCACATTAAATATAGTTGCTCTCGGTGGTATTCATTGCATCTTTTTTTTTTTTTTTTTTTTTTTTAAAGAAGAAATTCTTTCATTTTATAATAAACAACAGTTCTACGCCCCCCGGGTCGAACGGAAGGGTTTTTTTTGTGATGTAGCAATATTGAACCATGTCAGATCGTTTCCCATTTATAACCTGATGTCAGAACCAACACAAGTGACGGAAAAAAAAAAAACAACCTGGTTGCACAATTATGTAGATATATTTAGAAGGTGGGGAACAGTGGTTTAGTGTTTAGCACGTTCGCCTCACACCGCCAGGGTCCGGGTTCGAGTCCCGTCTCGGCCATGTGTGTGTGGAGATTGTGCATGTTCTCCCCCGTGCCTCAGGGGGTTTTTCTCCAGGTTCTCCGGTTTCCTCTCCCGGTCCAAAAACATGCACGGTAGGTTGATTGGCACCTTGTAAAAATTGTCCCTAGTGTATGAATGTGTGTGTGTGTGTGTGTGCGCCCTGTGATGGGTTGGCATTCCATCCAGGGTGTATCCTGCCTTAATGCCCATAGACGCCTGAGATAGGCACAGACTCCCCGTGGCCCGAGGGAAGATCGGATAAAGCGGTAGAAGATGAATGAATGAATAATTAGAAAGTTGCGAGTTGACGTTTCAGCTGTTAATTCTGGGTTCAACTTTTTTCATGGTATTTTTTTTCTCACATTAGGGGGCGCCACAGCGGATGGTCGGCTTATAGGATTTGACTGGTTAAGGGGGTTTTGGGGGTTAAGGGCCTTGCTCAAGGGCCCACTCGTTGCAGCTCGGCTGGGACTGCTGCAAGTCCTTAATAGTAAATTACTCTCCAGTCATATACTGTTAGTCTGTACATGCAAATGTTTTTTTATTTCCCTTTGTTCTTTTTTATTCATTTATTTTTCCTTTTATTTATTTATATTCTTCTTATGCCTAATAAGTCTAATGTGCAATTAGATTTTTAAGACTTTCATCTTTTTTGCCATCTTTCATATTGAGGTGAACATATCAGGGTCTGAGGAGACTTCGTAAAAGATTCTTAGGCATGTTTGCAAATTAAGCAATCAAGGTTTAAGATACTTCCTCAAGGGCACCCACTAGTGGCAGCTCGGTGGTGGGATTTGAACCTGCGATCTTCCGCTCCAGAGACAGAGACGGATGACTTGGGGTCTCCCCTGAAGAACAGCGGGTTCATGCGCCCAAGCAGGGGCCGTTTGGTGGTGTAGAGACTTGACCCATCGACATATAGACTATAATATTATATATATATATTATATATTATATATATTGTTTTTTTTTATATATATTATATATATATATATATATATTCATTCAATTCATTCATCTTCTACCACTTTATCCAATCTTCCATCGGGTCACGGGGAGTCTGTGTCTATCTCAGGCGTCTATGGGCATTAAGGCAGGATACACCCTGGATGGAAGTCCAACCCATCGCAGGACACACACACACACACACACACACACACACACATACATTCACACACACACACATTCATACACTAGGGACAATTTTCCAAAGTTCCAATCAACCTACCGTGCATGTTTTTGGACAGGGAGGAAACCGGAGAACCAGGAGAAAAACCCCCTGAGGCACGGGGAGAACATGCAAAACTCCACACACACATGGCCGAGACGGGAATCGAACCCGGACCCTGGCGGTGTGAAGCGAACATGCTAACCACTAAACCACCGCGCTTGAAATGAATGAAAAAAATGAAAAAGAAGGATAGACAGGCACATGGTCGGGATGTGACGTAAATGTTGCCTGCTGGAGAAAATAACGTTCATGCATGAAAGTGGTGAGGGAGCGCATGGGAGCGGGACAACACTTAAATATTGTGTAGGTGCAGGTCTCTACACCAAACCCTCAGTGAAAGCACGATGGCACCGACATCCTGCATCGGAGCGACTTCTGTTTTCTTCCCATTTTGATCCACAAACCTCCAGACCCTTGGATCGATAGCCGAGGAAGTCCAAGGCAACAAAGGGAAGCGGCTTCAAAGGAATAAAAGATCAACGAGTCCGTCAAGAGTCGAGATCTAAACCCTTTCGGAAAACCTGCGGAACGTGGAACGACTCGACGAGCAGCCGCACACACAAAAAAAAAACAAAAAAAAAAAAAAAAAAAAAAAAAAAACAACGTACAATTTAATCAATCGTTAGCGTTTTTCTTAAAAAAAAAAAAAAAAGACATCTTGACAACATTTTTCTGCGTCGCCAGTGGACACCCCGTCAGGACACCCCGTCATGCCGTTACTGCGCATCCGAGCTCATTAAAACCCAAGACTATGGCATGTCCCTGACAAAAGTGCCGTCACTGGATGTGAAATGGTGTGAGAAATCCGTGGCATGTTAACAATCCGGTGGCGTTTTATATCTGCGACATCATGACTTTTTTTTTCAATGATTATTTTTAGGTGACGTTAAACGGGTTATAACGCTTCGACAGCGGCTTTCGCACAAAGAGCGATGTAGAACAATAACTGTCTGCTTCTTTTCCGGGTCCGGTTGTTTTGTTTTTGTAAGGAAAAGCGGCAGAACAGACGCTAGCAGGGTTTAGCGGTTATGTGTGAAGTAAGGAGTGAAGTAATGCTTTTTTTGGTGTGACTTTACCTCAGGTTTCTTTTGGTCTGAAGTGAATTTCACTATTCCGGACACTGTGTAATGGATAATAGATCCTTTTGTGACGCGGATACACAATTTCAAATGTTATACCCCGTATTACCCGATGCTAGCATGCAACACGTTAGCATCGCTAACAGACGGCGCTACTGAAGCAAAACATGACCTAATGAGCGCTGTGAAATGTGGTGCCAAGGAATAGTTATTAGCATTATGATCAGGGACAAACAAGGACATGGAAATGCTGGATAATGTAGCGTCTAAGACAAACCCATCGTCACAGTGGGGGCCACATCACAATGATAGTGTCCCTCGAGGGGTCAGGTGTAACTATAAGACAGTATATAGCGTTTGATGAGCGACGTCGCCTCATAACACAAAACACACCGATGTTAAGATCCCCATAAAGCACAAACATTTATTCGCGTTCACATCTTGTGCCGTCCATCTACATCAATTTTTCACTTAGTTACGCTTGTTGGAAAAAAAATCGCCCTCTAGTGGCAGGATGCATTCACTACATGGGTATGCGCAGTCGTATGCGTTGTGGGAGATGTAGTTTATTGTCAATGCACACTATTAAGCAGAATAGCTTTATTTTAAGACAATTATACACCTTTTAAGATCTTGACGGCCACATAACATAACCTGGGGGGGGGGGGTTGGGATTAGGGCAACATTTGGTAATTCGGTCCAAGATAAATCCAGAAACACAATTGTGATGAACGATGTTGGGGAGAATAACCATCTGACATGAAGTCTGTTTGCCTTTACGAAAACTATTATATCACCTATTGTAAAGAATGGACATGAGGACGGGGAAATCTAATATTTCCGTAAAGCTGCTTTGGGACATTGTTAAAAGCGCCAGACTAAATAAATATGAAAGCGTTCCTCGTTTGGCCTGGGGCAGATTCATAAAAACAAACAAATAAATAAGGAGGTGGTTGCTCAGTGCTAAGGCATTGGCCTCTTGGCCAGAAGATCACAGGTTCAAATCGCACCACCATGAAGCTGCCACTTGTGGGCCCTTGAGCAAGGCCCTTAAACCTCAATTGCTCAGTTGGAAGTCGCTCTGGATAAGGGCGTCTGCAAAATGCCATAAATGTAAATAAAAAAATCACCATATAAGTAAAAAGTTATGCAGCGTAACGATTAACCTTAAGAAACACAGGTTACGATTGTTTATTAGATACACCTCCTGCTTCCAGCCAATCAGCATCCAGAGTGAAGCACAGTGGGCTCCTGATTGGAAGGTCAGGGGATTTCAGCCCCGGTATCGCCAAGCTGCCACCCTCGGGTCCTTACATTTACATTTACGGCATTTGGCAGACACCCTTATCCAGAGCGACTTACAACTGAGAAACTCAGGGTTAAGGGCCTTGCTCAAGGGCCCACTAGTGGCAGCTTGGTGGTAGTGGTAGGGAGGTGGTAGCCCAGTGGTTAAGGTGTTGGATTCTGGACCAGAAGATCACAGGTTCAAACCCCACCACCATCAAGCTGCCACTAGTGGGCCCTTGAGCAAGGCCCTTAACCCTCAATTGCTCACTTGTAAGTCGCTCTGGATAAGAGCGTCTGCCAAATGCTACAACTGTAATGTAAATGGTGGTGGGGTTTGAACCTGTGATCTTCCGGTCCAGAGGCCAACACCTTAACCACTTGACTACCACCTCCCGGGTCCTTGAACAAGGCCCTTAACCCTCTGCGCTCAAGGGGGCGCTGTATCATAGCTGAACAAGCCGCGATATGCAAAGAAAAGAATTTCACTGTGCTATAACGTATATACGTGACAAATAAAATGTAGAGTGTATGTTTTCGCACCTCCACTTGTTTTCTCCCCAACATTTACCATCTTTCCAATGTCAAAATACAAACGCTGAAAGACGAGAAGAGTGAAAAGGGCAAGCAGTTCATCAGGTGCAAAAAGGGAATCGGACGTGTCGTCTGCTCGCTCACACAGCAACTGCAGAAGGCTGATGGAGGCTGTTTTTTCCTTTCTTTCCCCCCCCCCCCCCCCCCCCCCCCCCCCCCCCCCCCCCCCCCCCCCTCCCAGATGGTTCATCGCCATCTCGCCTTGCATGACCCCCTCTAAGTACAGGGCCTTGAGGTTTCCTGGGGTTTAAAAATATCCACCGCTACGTTCTTCAATTGCAGTGGTTTCAGACACATGGGCGAATTTCCACAACTAGGTTTCCACATAAACAGTGACAGTTTTTTTTTTTTTTTCCTCTCCATCTCTCTCTCTCTCTCTTCTCTCTCTCTCTCTCTCTCTATTTCATTCCTGCTTTTCCCTTCACAAGTCGGAGTCCAAAAATATCAGGTGTGAACAAAGTGTCCCTCTGTGCTCACCTCACCTCCAATAGATGGTTTGGCAGCAGTGTTTTCTCTTTTTTTTTTTTCTTCCTGACACGTTAACATTAATTACGCTGGCTAAATTTGCACCCTGGATAAGAAAACATAGTGTTGTGGGTAAAAAGGGTCCTGATAGTATGGCTTAATTCAAGTCATGTCAGTGAGTTTGATTGTAATTACCCCATTTCAGTGCTTTTACAATGTAAAGTAAAGCGTAACGTAAAAAAAAAAAAAAAAGCCCAAAAAAACAGAAGGGTAGCATTTATGCTGCTGTTGGTGCGACAGGAAATAATGACGCGTATATGTACGACTGTGTAGAGTAATATATATAAATCATACAGGGATGGTAATACTGACATATTATTAGGGCTGGTTTTAATCAAACATTAAAATATTAACTATAATATATATATATATATATATATAATATATATATATATATATATATATATATATATATATAAATATATAGATAAATATATACATTTCGTTCAAAAATTCCCCCTTTAACAAAATTATCGTTTATTTTATATTTATCTCACACTGGAAATGATTCTTTTCATTCTTTTTTATTTCTTATTCATTTCTATGTACATTTTTTTTCAATGGTTGTTTCAATTGTTAAAAATGGAACGTGGCCCCTTTAAGAATTATGTTCCATTTTTTGGTTTTTTGGTTTGGCGCTCAGAAGGTCGTGGGTTCGAGCCCCGGTATCACCAACCTTGAGTCCTTGAGTAAGGGGGTCGGTGTAGCTCAGTAGGTTTAGTTGCTTGGCTACTGATCAGAAGGTCAGGGGTTCGAGGTCCCCCAGGTCTTTGCCAAGCGGCCACCCTTGTGTCCATTAGAATGACATCGCGCCGTATCATGGCTGATCTGACCCCAGCTATCCAAACTAGCTTGGATATTCAACAAAAAAAAAAAACAATTTCACTGTGCTGTAATGTATATATGACAAATAAAGACTATTCTATATGTGTGTGTGTGTGTGTGTGTGTGTCTGTGTGTGTGAGTGTTAGTTTATTCTTTGTAGAATGTACTACACTGTACAACCCCAATCTGTGCGTCTTCTTTCGTTTCGACCGAGCTCCATTAAAAGCCCCGAAATGACGCTTTTCTCGTGCCAGCGTGGGGGCCACTGCGCTACGGCAGAATTAATAAAACACTAAAAAAATCAGCATGCAGCGCCGAAGTGCAGCTGTAGCATCTAATGAGATTTAAAAGTGCTCCCATAAAGCCTCGTAAAAAAGAGAAAAAAAAAGCCTATACTGGGAATTATTTTCTCTCCAGGCGCAACCTGATTGGCCAGTTGTGATCCCAAACCCCCCCCCCCCCCCCCCCCCTTCTTCACACACACACACACCCCTCTTGTGCTGGACGATCGCGTCCATAATGAGGGGTGGGTGGTGTGGTGGGGGGGGGAGCGGGCGATACATGATGGGATCTTCACACTTATTTAGGACGGTCGTCCTGCCAGGCGCATCCATTCACCATGCACAACAAACGTGAATAAGTCTAGTACCATGTAGCGTTCAGTGCAGCCGAATCAGAAAGCCATTGTACACAGGAATGGAGCTTTAGAAGGTGCAAATTATTAAAAATTAAAAAAAAAAACATTTTCTATTAATGCTGAAACAAGGATTGGGAGCAATCTGAGATGGGAATTCGGAGGAGGAGAGCAATACACACACCACACACACACACACACACACACACACACACACACACACACACACACACACACACACACACACACACATATATATATATATATATAGCTCTCCACCCGAATTCCCATCTCAGATTATAGCAAAAAAAAATGTAAAAAATTTATAATATATATATATATATATATATATATATAGATATATATATATATATATATATATATATATATATATATATATATATATATATATATATTTTGCTCTCCACCCGAATTCCCATCTCAGATTATAGCAAACAAATAAAATAAAAAATAAATACATTTAAAAAACACATATCTATCTATCTATCTATCTATCTATCTATCTATCTATCTATCTATCTATCTATCTATCTATCTATCTATCTATCTATCTATCTATCTATCTATTATATATCTATATATATATATATATATATATATATATATATATATATATATATATATATATATATATATATATATCAATCTGAACCACAAATGATAACAGAAAAAAAAAAATTGTTTGACTGTAGGGTCACGCATGGCTTCACCAAGACAGGCTTGAGGGTAGGAAGGAAAAAAAAAAATATATATATATATATATGTATAGAAAGTCGTCGACACATTAGATATTTGTTTTGAATGGTTATGAAAGAGGGAAGTTGAAGGAAAGGGGGGGGGGGGGGACCAGAGGGAGGGAGGCGAGAGAACTGCATCTGTGAGAACCAGGACAGACAATACTTGACTGTATAGTGGCATGAAGTCTGGCCCTGCAACTGTGTGGGTTTTGTCCATGCTCAACACATCTTTTGTGTGAGATATGTAGCCTCTTTGTGTTTTGGGAAGGGAGGGAGTGAGGGAGGGAGGGAGGGATGGAGGGATGGTGGGGTGGGGGGGGCGCTTTTTTGCATGATAATACTATGACTGGGGTATCTCATGAACACTTTTCTCTCACAGGCTGCAGATTCGAAACATCCAGGCTCTGTGTAGGAAACAGGGGGTATCAGGCACTTTTTGTGGAATGTAACAAAGTCAGGCTTTAAAAAAGAAAGAGAGAGAGAGAGAGAAAAAAGAAAGAAGGAATCGTGCATAACCAGGCTTTTTATTACACAAAATATCTTGCGTTCGTGTACGAGTGGGATGGGGTCGAGTTAAAAAGCATTGTTCGATGCTGTAGGATGCAAATAATTAGCGGCGCTTGAAACGCGGCGCTATTATAAAGTCCTATCTGCTCTCGTGAATCCCCCCGGCACGAGTTACACGCTGCCCTTTCCGAAAGTACTGGAACATCGAGGGCGATTTCTCCGTACGATGACGTTATTTGGGTTTTTTAAAGCAATACAGGATTTTATCCTTCATGTAGAATTCATGGTTAATCTTTTCCTGTAGAAAACATTCCTTTTCTACCGCTTTATCCGGATTCTCTCACAGGGGGAACCTGTGCCTATTTCAGGCGTCTTCGGACATCAAGGAAGGACACACACACACTCCCTGTATGGAATGCCAACCCATAGCAGGACACACACTCGGGACAATTTTCAAAGTTGCCAATCAACCCACCGTGCATTTCTTTTGGACCGGAGGAAACCGGAGAAAAACCCCGTTGAGGCATGGGGAGAACATACACACTTCGAGGGGCTGGAACCCCCAAGGTGTGAGGCAAATGTGCCAAGCGCTAAGACAATATAAACAGCTCCGGATAGATGTCGTGAAAACTTACGTTTGTCGTCACAAATGTAGGAAATATTGGAAGAAAAGCAGGCGAATTCGAGAAATAGACGAGCAATCAGGCGTCACAGGGGAGAAGTGGGAGTTCAGAGGTTAAGCCAGTGGACTCCGGAACCGGAAGAATGCAGGTTCAAAATGCCCCCGCCACCAAGCTGCCACTAGTGGGTGCCCTTGAGCAAAGCTCTTAAACCTCAACTGCTCAGCTGTAAGTCGCTTTTGGATAACGACGTCTGTCAAAATGTAAACGTAAGACACCAAATGTTCTGGAAGCTACTAAAAAAAAACCAGTGATGGAAGTTTGGAGAAATAAATAAATAAATTTGACTTGGTCTTTATTGATGTATTGAAGTGTACTTCATTTCAGAAGACACAGGGGATGTGGTTAAGGACCTGGTTCGAAAGATCGCAGGTTCAAATCCCATCACCAAGCTGCCACTAGTGGGTGTCCTTGAGCAAGGTCCCAACTGTACAGGAATCATTGTGTTTGCTTTATTTATTTATTTTTAAACAGAGATCCAATCTGATTGGGCGGAATCTAATGATGGTACAAGACATGGTCAAAACACTTATTTTGGAGGAGTGAATGGTTTCTGACCGGAAATGATTAGACCTCAAACCGACTGTGCTCCTGATTAAGAGGTCTGATGAGAAACTATACAAATAAATAAATAAATAAATAAATAAATAAATAAATAATGCAAACCTGGAAACGTAGCCTGGCGTCAATGGGATCTGCAAGGCGAAGTACATGTGAGGAGAAATAAAGCGCTGATCGAGTTATGCTCAGAGATTAGCGTCCTTTTGCATGACCCAGTTATGAACCAACTACACAGATGGTCCTCCTATTTGCTTCTATAATGCTCTGATTTGACACCAAATTGTTCAAATGGATCCTTATTTGTAATCTTTAACATTTTCATATGTGATTTAATGACAGGTTTTTTTCCTCAGTAACTGTAACGTATTACTGTTTACATTTATTTTGTAATTAAATTACACAATGCAGTTACATGTAACTAGTTACTCCCCGACGCTGGTTATTAATACGATGTGAGGTCCAGCACGACACTTAAAAAGCTCGTAGTAATGCGTACGTTTTTTTTTCTTATTTCAAAGCCCAAACTTTTTATCTTTAAGAAGTCTTTTTAATAAAGTCGAGAAATTGGCCAGAGTTTGGCCTGAAATTGGCCAGAGTCAGGCAGTGAAAAAGTTTATAAGTGGCTATTTTTATATTTTAAACCCTAAACATTCCTCCAAAACACTTTCAGTTCATTTCAAACACAGTTTCATACATTACCCTTAAAAATCTTTACATATATATATATATATATATATATATATATATATATATATATATATATATATATATATATATATATACACGTGGTTAGCACGTTCGCCTCACACCGCCAGGATCCGGGTTCGATTCCCGTCTCGGTCATGTGTGTGTGGAGTTTGCATGTTCTCCCCGTGCCTCAGGGGGTTTTTTCTCCAGGTTCTCCGGTTTCCCCCCCCCGGTCCAAAAACATGCATGGTAGGTTGATTGGCACCTTGGAAAATTGTCCCTAGTGTATGAATGTGTGTGTGAATGTGTGTGTGTGCCCTGCGATGGGTTGGCATTCCATCCAGGGTGTATCCTGCCTTAATGCCCATAGACGCCTGAGATAGGCACACAGACTCCCCGTGACCCGAGGGAAGATCGGATAAAGCGGTAGATTGTAGAAGATGAATGAATGAATATATATAGATATAATACTATATATATATATATATATATATATATATATATATATATATATATACATATATACATACACACACACACACATACATATATATATATATATAATATATATATATATATATATATATATATAAAGGTGTATACAGTACTGTACTGCCGTGTACCCCGATAAGTAATTAAGTAATAATTTTATTTCAGAAAATATTCTGTAATGTTTAATAAAGTTACAGTAAAATGTAAATCATCAATAATGAATGCTACTGTATGAATGAATGAAATGATTTAACGTATGAAAAACTATATATTACATTTTAAAACACTACTACATGTACTTCCGTTTGTGTGAAGAATGTGCGCACGTTTGCCGTCTCTGGTTAGAAATGATTATGTGGATTTTACGTGGATCTGCAGAGCTTTTCTAAATATTACTTTTTTTTTTGTTCACCCCGGACAGCCTTCGTCTCTCTCTCTCCGTATATGGAGGAATGCTGTTGGTGCAGATGACGTAGAGAGAGAGCGGTTCATTGATTCCCTCATTCCGAAATGCTTGGAAGGACAGAACGGAGCCATATAGAATGATAAAATATTCATCATGACCTGGTAATAAAGAGCGTTTACCCTCTCTACGGCAGGGGCGGGTCTGTACTGTAGGCGCCTCTGAGGTCCGAATTGTCTACGCTTCTATTTTCAAGAGCTTAGATGACTACAGCGAATGGATTCCAATACTTCACGGTGACGTCGTTTAAACTCGGATAAACCATGTAAATATACATTGTTTTTACCGACAAGAAATTAATTTGGCCAATTGGAATTTGAAACCTGTATCATCGCCGTTACTTTAGTGAAGCTGGTTAGACACTTTTAACTCTCACAATATCACGGTAGTGTGGATCAAATTAAAACTGTCCAGATATCACAGATATCAGACACAAAACACAATCTATATCTATATCCAGAACAAAAGTACAAAATAAAAGTTGAATTTTTGAATTTAGAATTTTGGAATTTTTGATTTTTGAATTTAGAATTTTAGAATTTTAAATTTTAGAATTTTTAATTTTTTTATTTTGGGTTTGAATTTTTTTTCCTTGGAATGTTAAATTCAGTAAACGCCACCTAGTGGACAAGATTAAAGTAATCAAAAATGTATTAGTTTACTTTTACTTACTTTTTTTAATTTTTGTGGATTGAAAAGTTACACTGATTATTACATTTTGAATATGGTCATTTGTAATCTGTAATCTATTACATTTCCAAAGTAACACTTTTTATATATATTCCCCTTAGATGAACATAACATAGGAAATGAACAAGACCATCCTAAAAGCGCTTGAAATCCAGGTAACAGTGCCTTCTGCTGGCACGGTGGTGACATGACAGGTGTATGAAATATATGACGGAATCTCTGTGATTGTATACTGTATGCTGTATATTGTAAATGCTTTCTTCTTTTACTTATATATTTATCTGAGTCTTGAACTAAAGCCTAAACATCTGAAATGTAATTCTAAGGTTCGCTGCCATTTTTCAAAACACTACAAACCTGGAAATTACATTACACTTAGAATCCAATGTTTGGGAGATACGAAGGAACAGATCGTCTCGGAGCAGGTTGAAATAAAAGCCTTTGTTGCCATTGGCTGGGGTTTTCAAGTTACTATTGTTTAAGTCGACTACACCAAATAGCGGCACATATCCCAGCTTGTTAGGAATTTGGGGTCAGGGTTGCGGGGTAAACCATGATACTACAGTCCTAGAACAGAAAATGTTAAGGTTTTTGGCTTGACACTGGCAGTGCTGGGGTTTGAACCCCTGACCTTCTGATCACTACTGAATAAGTCCAGTGCTTGTTTAATGGCTCTGATTTTCCCACTTTTCTTAGCTCAAAAACGCACTTTTAGTACACAAAAATCAGGGTTTAAACACGAGACACACGACGCTGTTGGCTTTTTAAGTATTCCATCTATAACGGGCAACATCTAATCAGTCAAATTATTACAACCTTCCTATCGCTTTTAAAAAGTCGCCGCTTAAACTAATGTCAACGTTGACACCTTTACACTGGCCTGTAAAGGCACGATTTACCCGACTGTGTCACATTTAGGTCAGCAAAAAAACAACAAATAAACAAATAACAACATTGTTGAGGAAAAGAAATCTATTATTATTATTATTATTATTATTATTATTATTACCACAAGCGTGGATGTTCTGCTGGTTTGGTCTTAAAACTCTCTTTTTTTTTCTTTTTTCTTTTTTTTCGTTGTTATTTCGCCTTGTTTTTGTGTTGTTGTTTTTTTTTTGTTTTTGAAAATTGACATTTCAAACAAAGTAGAAATACTAAATCCAGTTTTTCATGTGTCCTCCTTTTTCAGTGCACGAAGAAAAGCTCTACCAAGTTTGAATACTATTTTATACATTATCTTTTTTTTTTTTTTTTTTTTTAAGTCGCGGGTCAAACTAATGTCAACGTTGATACCTTTACACTGGACACTGGCCTGTAAAGGCACGATTTACCCGACTGTGTCACATTTAGGTCATCAAACAAATAACAAATAAACAAATAACAACACTGTTGAGAAGAAGAAATTTTGTTTAAACTAGGGATATTTGAAGTAATGACCGAAAAAGTGCCCAGCTGTATCGTTGTTTTTCGTATTTTGTACATGTATGAAATACGTTCTCTGATACATCATGCACGACATACATCATCTAAACATTTATATACGCCCAGTCGATCGGTTTCTAAAGTTAGACCTGGGGACCGCTCCGAAATAAACCCAACCCCTCCCCAAAAGCAGGAACCATAATTATATCAAGCTGCCGTGGGTAATTCGTGCCACATACAGCGTCGGCCATTTTTAGTTTTTAGTACCTAGCTGTATATTATTGGTGAAATATGTCTATCTGGGCCACACCTACTGCAAATACCATTCGCGCAGTGAAAGATGATATGATAATTGTATTCCTGACTGGAGTCGAATGCGTTTTTTTTTTTTTTTTGCGGTTTCACGGAATTACGCTTGATTTATTAAAGGGAATTTCCGACATTTCTTTGGGAACGGCGCGGGTGCTTTGTTGGCCGTCGCTAAAAAGCCTATAATAATCTTAGATGCAGGATATATTACTTCACTTAGCAGTCACCGCTAGACTGGAAAAAACGGGAGCATAAATAAAGCATAGCACGATAGCGTAGCATAATTAGCATAACAAAGCATGCTAGGTCTTGAGGAGACGGAAGAAATGACAGGAAAATGTACCACGGATTTCCTAAATATAAAGCATTACAAGAGAAAATAACTCACCCAGACGCCGATGGTTGTTTGTACTGTACACATGTAGCAAAAAAATACATAAAATAAAATGCTAATATTTTACCTTCTTTGTAAACTTGGTGTAGGTTTGGAACAAGGGACTCTGGAGTAATGTTTCTAGTCGGCTTTTACATTTTAAACCCTGGAGCGCTTTTTGGGGTCTTTTGTATAAATGGTCCTATGTAACCAGAGAATGTTGCGTTTTTAAAATGACCAATGCTCAGTGCTGAACAAGTCCATTTTCTGAGGACCTCCTTAAGTTTTTACTGTCATTTCAACTATATATATCTGACTCAGTAAACATTAGGCGCGTTTCCATTACTCTTCTAAATGCGCAATTTGAAATAACTAGCTAAATAATACGTCTATAGGGAACGCGCCACACGTATCGCAAAAAAGTTATTACTTTTATTCGCAAAATTGTAATGAAAACGTTTTTTTCTCTCGGGTCACGTGACCTTACCTTGCCTTACCGGTCCTCCATGAAATCCTCCCAGTAGAAGCGCATACGTGGCCGAGCCGACGTATAGGAGGATCGCCTCGCCATTAACGTTTGTATAACGCGCCTACGTCTCCGGCTACAAATAAAAACGACCGATGCGTTGGCTGCGATCGAAGTAAACCTGCCGATATCTGCCGGCATTTTTATTTTAATGATATCGGATTAATCGGTTTTAGTCGGATGACGTGGTTAATGTTTTTTTAATAGAAAATATCGCAAATGTTTGGCGCTCATTTGTAACGGAAATGCATCTAGTGAAATGAGATGCATAAAACAACATATTCACATGACACAACATAGAGCTACAAAACACAGAGTCGAGGACTAGACTAAGTCGTCCTGGCATCATAAAGTGCATCGTGTGCAACCAAGTGCAAACAAACAACACGAGACACAAACACAAATAACAACAACCCGAAACCTAGTGCATGTCTACACGCAGTGCAATGTGCGATGGATCAACATTTTAAAAACATTTCACAATAGTTGTAAACAGTTTGACAGTGATGTGCAGCAGTAGTAATGATGACTGATGTTATTAAAGTGGTTGGAAAGCCTAGTCATTGCACGGGGTGGAGGCAATTTGGCCGGAGATGTCAAAAGGCCCTGGAGGCAGTGCGGTCAAATATTTTTAAGATACAGCGGAGGCAGTGCTGGTACAATTCCCAATTTCTAAATAAAGGGTAAAAAGTTCCACCAATCGACTCGCGCCCTTCAAACTCCTGGGATAATGGCAGAGTATAGAAAAATAGGACAAACACGAGTTCCAGTCCAGACCATGGAACAGTCTATAAAAAGTCTGTGTCTTGTCTCCACTTGTTCACGGTTTTGAGAGACAAAGACGCTGCCAAGATTCGAGTGGTGCCTCTTTTGGGGGCTGCCATACTTACTTGGGAGGAGGTAGCACAGTGGATAAGGCATTGGGTTTGCAGATTGCAGGGTCAAATCCCAACACCACCATCAAGCTGCCACTGGTGGGCCCTTAAGCGAGGCCCTTAATTGCTCAGTCGCACTGGATAAGAGTCCTACCAAATGGAGCAAAAGTATTTTCTCATGGCAGCATTTTAAGTGACCTGTGTGTATCGCTGGGAGGAAAATCAGAATTCCGAGGCCATGGAATGAAGCAAAACTACAATTCTGTACTATTTTACTTCTGTACACGTTTGGGTTTCGAAGTCAAACAAAGGGGAATCCATGAATGTCACCGCCACACGTTTTATCACAGGCCTTATGAGTCCCATTCTTCCTTGTCCTCTACTGACCCCTAGTGTACGGTCTCTGCCAAAGGCAGGATACACCCTGGATGGAATGCCAACCCATCGCAGAACACACACACACACACACACATTCATACACTAGGGACAATTCTCCAAGGTGCCAATCAACCTACCGTGCATGTTTTTGGACCGGGAGGATACCGGAGAACCCGGAGAAAAACCCCCTGAGGCACGGGGAGAACATGCAAACTCCACACACACATGGCCGAGACGGGAATCGAACCCGGGATTAGGCGAACGTGCTAACCACTAAGCCACCGTGTTCCTGTTTACAAAACAAAAATAAAAAAAATATTTTATTTATTATTATTTAATATATATATATATCTATATAATATATATATATATATAGACACAGAACATATACACACACACACCACACACACAATACGGATATACACATATATATATATATATATATCTATATATATATATATATTCATTCATTCATCTTCTACGCTTTATCCGATCTTCCCTCGGGTCACGGGGAGCCTGTGCCTATCTCAGGCGTCTATGGGCATTAATGCAGGATACACCCTGGATGGAATGCCAACCCATCGCAGGCACACACACACACATTCACACACACATTCATACACTAGGGACAATTTTCCAAGGTGCCAATCAACCTACCGTGCATGTTTTTGGACCGGGAGGAAACCGGAGAACCCGGAGAAAAAACCCCCTGAGGCACGGGGAGAACATGCAAACTCCACACACACATGGCCGAGACGGGAATCGAACCCGGAACCCTGGCGGTGTGAGGCGAACGTGCTAACCACTACGCCACCGTGCCCGATATATATTATATATATATATATATATATATATAGATATATATATATATATATATATATATATATATATATATATATATATTTTTTTTTTTTTTTTTTTTTTTTTCCGTTTTTTAACTGCTGTGTGCTACAAAGTGCTAAGCTAACATTCCGAATACAGTGGGGACAGGAACTATTAAAAGAATAAAAATAATTCAGTAACATGACTAATTAAAGTTGCAAAACGAACTCACCGAAGCTGAAGAAATGTTTTGGGTACAAGGGGTGCCCTCTGGTGGTCCACGCAGGAAATGATCCAAGTTGTCCAGGACGATCCAGTTATTTTTGTGACAGCTTTACCCACACTTGACATTCATTCAGTCATCTTCATCTGCACAACAATCCTGAGGAGTTCCCAGAGGTGTTGAGTCCATGTTGACTGTTTCTCCATCAGTCTCTGGTCCATCAAATACCAAACCATTTCTGGGGGATTTCGATCGGGGTGATTGTGGTTGCCAGATTGACTTAAAGTAAGGACGGACTCTCTTTAATTAACTAAAGGTTTCTTGCTATAATATAGACACCATTTCTGGTACCCCTCACAGGCTCTCACACATCGCCTGGATCAACACTTGGGGTCCTGCTGCTGGCCTTGATACCATTCCTCTGCTTCCCGTTTTGGTTGTGACATTCTTTATTCATTCATTCATTCATCTTCTACCGCTTTATCTGATCTTCCCTCGGGTCACGGGGAGTCTGTGTCTATCTCAGGCGTCTATGGGCATTAAGGCAGGATACACCCTGGATGGAATGCCAACCCATCACATGACACATGACACACACTTACATTCATACACTAAGGACAATTTTCCAAGTTGCCAATCAATAAACCTACCTGCACCGTTTTTGGACCGGGGGAGGAAACCGGAGAACCCGGAGAAAAAAACCCCGGAGGAGACACGGGGAGAACATGCAAACTCCACACACACATGGCCGAGACGGGATTCGAACCTGGACCCTGGTGGTGTGAGGCGAACGTGCTAACCACTAAGTCCCCTGTGACATTCTTTGACATGGTAAATCAATAAGACGGGGTAACGGATGCAGATACAGCCATTTATTTTAAAGGAACAAGATATAACCAGAGTAACAAGGTGCTCGGGTTGAAGGTCAGTGTAGGAAACAATCATACACTGGAGCAATTCGATAAACACAGGGTAAATAACAAATAGCATATAGTAGGAAAGATATTCCCTCAAACAGGAGCAGCAGAAAAACGTTCGGGTTCGATTCCCGTCTCGGCCATGTGTGTGTGGAGTTTGTGCATGTTCTCCCCGTGCCTCAGGTGGTTTTTCTCCGGGTTCTCCGGTCCTCCCCGGTCCAAAAACATGCACGGTAGGTTGATTGGCACCTTGGAAAAAATGTCCCTAGTGTATGAATGTGTGTGTGTGTGTGTGTGTGTGTGTGTGTGTGTGTGTCCTGTGTGCGATGGGTTGGCATTCCATCCAGGGTGTATCCTGCCTTAATGCCCATAGACGCCTGAGATAGGCACAGACTCCCCGTGACCCGAGGGAAGATCGGATAAAGCAGTAGAAGATGAATGAATGAATGAAGATAGTGACCAAAAAGAAAAACGTGTTAAAAGAGGCCTGAGGGAAAACATTATGACAAAGGGCGCCCTCTGGTGGCGGAAAATAATCCCCGGTTATTCCGCACAGATTCAGCGTTTTGTATTAAATATAGAAAATATAGTAAATAGTAATATAATGAAACTCCACAAGGTGGAAAACAGAACAGCGAATAATGTGCGTTCAGATTGGAAGCGCCTACACGTGCACACACTATACCGGATTAGATGACGTCTAATGTAAACAGCATACCGAATGTTTACGTGTAAACGTGGCTAATTTATGATATTTCAACACAAATGTATTGTTTGATTGCATATTTGATCTATTTTACAAATCAAGTCTATAACTGATGGAACGATTTGATACACAAAATTCAAGATTAATCCGCAAAATGTATTAATATTAAAAAAAATTACTACAAATTTTTATCGTGACAAATTTTGCAAAACTATTGTAACAATTTTGTATTCATTGACTTTTGACTCAATGAACTGATGCCTAAATGTTTAGAGGGTATTTCGATGAAATGCGTATTTTTTGACCGACAAGAAATGTTCATTATGATGTGCACAAGTGACGTAGTTTTTGAGAAACGCTTTAAAGCAACTGAGATAAACTATTTATCATGGAAATAAATGAAGAATAAAATATTTAAACAATGTAAGTATACATTAATATTGGATTAAATGTTGTAAATATGAAAGATAATTTAATCATTTATTTATCATTTATAATATATAGAATACAATATTTATAGAATATTATATTAGAATAATAGAATAGAATATTCAGAAATAAATATAAATATATTATCTATCCTATATATATATATATATATAATATATATATATATATATATATATATGTTCTCCTGTTCTCTCCGGTTTCCCCCCCGGTTCCCCCGAGCACAGGATCCCCGTGACCCGAGTGAAGATTCGAATAAAGCGGTTGAAGATGAATATATATATATATATATATATATATATAGATATATATATATATATAGTATATATTATATATATATACTATATATATATATATATATATATATATACGTATTATATATATATATATATATTCATTCATTCATTATCTTCTACCGCTATATCCGATCTTCCCTCGGGTCACGGGGAGTCTGTGCCTATCTCAGGCGTCTATGGGCATTAAGGCAGGATACACCCTGGATGGAATGCCAACCCATCGCAGGGCACACACACACACACACACACACACACACACACACACACATTCATACACTAGGGACAATTTTCCAAGGTGCCAATCAACCTACCGTGCATGTTTTTGGACCGGGGAGGAAACCAGAAACCAGAGAACCCGGAGAAAAACCCCCCTGAGGCACGGGGAGAACATGCACAAACTCCACACACACATGGCCGAGACGGGAATCGAACCCTGGACCCTGGCGGTGTGAGGACGAACGTGCTAACCACTAAGCCACCGTGCCTATATATATATATATATATATATATATATATATATATATATATATATATATATATATATATATATATATATATATAATAAAACTTTTTTTTATAATATATAGAATACAAACAGGACCCAGACAGATGTGCATCTTCAGTAACAGAGAGCTGGGCCACTGGATTATAGGTCTGTACTTTATTGATGAATTGTACTTTTTTTAAAAAAAAAATTATTGTTTGCATGTGCAATAAAATAAAACAATGACAGTTGCTGCAGTAAAATCTTTATACACGCTATCTTTGCTTGATAACATCTGTACAGGATGTTGTCACTAACCAGATCTATTCTTTTTTTTTTTTTTCTTTTTGGTTAAACACAAGATTGTGGGCTTCTGCATCTGGAGCGTCCTATAAACCTGAATAAGAGTAACGGCCCTGATCTTTTACAGCTTTTCATTTTTTCTCAGTGCAATTCTATGATCTATATATATATATATATATATATATATATATATATATATATATATATATATATATATATATATATGTGTATTTACAGTGTTGGGGACTAGTTAAATGTAACGGCGTTACTTATTTAATTACAAAATAAATGTAACAGTAATTCGTTACAGTAAAAACAGTAATTAAATTACAGTTACTTATGAAAATGTGAAAGATTACCAATAGAGTTTTAGTTTTCCACGATGACAAACGTCTGCAGCTTCATTCCGAAAAAATAGAACCGACTTTTTTTTTGAGGGTTTGAAACGTGTTTTTCTTAGAACTTTAGAATTAGAATGAACTTAAAGCGCCACCCAGTGGACAAATGAAAGTAATCAAGTTACTTCACTTTTCCCAGCAGCACGTATATATATATATATATATATATATATATATTATATATAGATATATATATATATATAGTATATATATTATTTTTTTTTTTTTTTATCAATTCACAAACAACTCAGCTATGATCATCATTAGCTATGATATTAAGCTACACAAACATAAGATGAAACAAAAATAGGACTATGAGATAGTTTGAAAACAGTAAAAAGTGTATCTTTGCCTTTCGAACCTCACGAATACATTCGTTTTTCCTACAAAATATCTCTTTATATTTCTATTTATATAATATTTATATATATAGATATACACTGCATCTTACCAAACCTTCCATTTAGAGTACATTCAGGCACATTATATCAAAGCGAATAAAAACGAATAGAAAGCAAAACCCTGGTGTGAAATCGCGTAAGAGAATTGATTATAATATCTGTTATTTAAAAAAAAAAAAAAAAAAGTTGAGAGACAATGCTGAGATAAAAGTGTAAACTCGGAGTCCTGCTGTGCTTAAATACAATGCAAAGTTGACGTATCATTTTTTTCAGGGAATTTTTTTTCTGCCTCTCATTTAAATCATTTAAAATTTTTTTTTCTTTCTGACAATTAAATTAATACAGTATTTAAATACAACACTAAAATTGTATAAAAAGAAAGAAAAAAAGAAAGCTGCAAACGTGACAATGGTTTTAAACTTCTACAGTTGTTGTGGGACCGTTAGCGGCGTTTTCACTAAGGGCTTTCTCCGGCTCGGGCTTGGCCTCGACGGCTCCCTCTGCAGGCGGTGTGGGGTCAGTACTTTCCTGGGTGCTCTCTGTGGCGACAGTGTCCTTGCTCGGAGCGATCAGCGCCGTCGACTCGTCTACAACCTGCACGGAGTCGGCCGGGGCTTGGCTGGGTTTCTTCACCTCGCCGTTCTGCACGGGATACGCCGCCTCCAGGGCCGTGTACAGGAACTCGTACTGGTCCTGTTTTAACAGTGCAAAACGCTAACTGTAGTCAGGCGTACACGTTTATTGTTTTTATTGTTCTACTTGTGAAAACTCACCAGGGTGTTGATCATGCCCAGACGAGCTTTGCGGAGGTCCTTGACTGTCTGGAAGACGTCCACCAGTTTCTCCGTGTCTGCGCTGTCAAGAAGCTTCCATAAGGCGCAGAAGATCCCCGAGCGCGAGGAGCCGTCACTGGTAAAGGGAGTGTAAATATACTAATATTTGTATACAAACAGTCCCGGTGAAGATAAACAGCATTTATAGCAACGTGAGCTACAGAGGAACCAGAGGGGGAAAAAATGGGTGGAGGA
>JACRUU010000005.1:9272154-9312154 GCA_030449085.1 Kryptopterus vitreolus | reverse complement strand
AAAACTTTTGTGACGTTTACACACGGACGCCTGAAATCTCCGCATGTGTGGTGGATTTTTGGCTTAATTTGATTTTAATGTTTAAAAACTATTTTAACTATTGTTAAAAAGTATTATTTTTGAAGTCAGAATAGAGAAAAGACATTAAAATGCATGTACGGTATCTACTATATGAAGGTTTTGATTTCACCTTTTATATATTTTTTTATTTTTAATAAAAGTGGCCAAAGGCAATGTGTGCTATATTTATCGTTCATTGTATTTTCTCGTGTTTCTGAGGCGGTTCAGATATTAACTTTACATGCATGTGGACCCAACCCCCCCCCCACACACACACACACAATTAATTAATTAATTAATTAATTAATTAATTAATTAAACAAGATCTGAGAGTAACCTGAAATTCTTCCATGAACAGACGTCCCTCGTCAGCCCTTTTCTTCTTGTACGCCTCCAGCAGAGAATCAGGGCTCATGGGTTCCACAGGGATCAGTGTATCTTTAAACCAGAGAACAACGTCAAGGAAAAAAAAAAAACGATACAAACGGTCACAGAAACTGAAGGGTTTTTAACTTACTGGTAGGAAGGAGGTCGTCCATTTCTTGCTCATTCCTGCTCGGCCAAATAAACACATTATTTGTTCAAAAAAACAAATATAAATAACAATAATACTACTACTACTAGCAATAATAATAATTCATTCATTCATTCATCTTCTACTGCTTTATCCGATCTTCCCTCGGGTCACGGGGAGCCTGTGTCTATCTCAGGCGTCTAGGGGCATTAAGGCAGGATACACCCTGGATGGAATGCCAACCCATCACAGGACACACACTCAAACACACACACACATTCATACACTAGGGACAATTTTCCAAGGTGCCAATCAACCTACCGTGCATGTTTTTGAACTGGGGGGAAACCGGAGAACCGGAGAAAAAACCCCTGAGGCACGGGGAGAACATGCACAAACTCCACACACGCATGGCCGAGACGGGAATCGAACCCGGACCCTGGCGGTGTGAGGCGAACGTGCTAACCACTAAGCAACCATGCCCTACTACTAATAATAATAATAAGTGTAAAGTGATACAGACCTTGACTTTTCCCTTTTTAGAAGGTAGATTTTGTGCAGGACAAACAGCAAAGCCACCGTCGTGATAACAATCAGAAATCCCAGAATTCCAAGAATGGCTTTGTCATTGTCTGAAATACAACAAATATTCATTTTAGGCTGTATTTTTTTTGTGATATTCATTAACACTGCCTGGATAAAATAAGCGTATTCTATGTCTTATTATATTCTTATTATATTGCTGATTAGAGCACAAAGTAAACACTTCTCCAGCACATCCTACAAATTCCCAATGGCGTCATGGTCTGGACTCGGTGACGGCCAAATCATGGGGTGAAAATAACACTTCTTACTCCGTGAACTACCTTTTCACATTCCATGTCACATTAAGAGTGCGCCACGTCATGCCGTGAGCTTCCCTTTTCACAGTTTGTGCAAGGCTGATGATTTCCAGGCCATTGGTATCTTGGAATATCCCATAAAAACACATCCACGTTCAGGAGATGTTGGTAATCATCTGATATATTGGTTCTGACCTAAATCCAGATCATTGGTTACTGTAGACAGCAGTCATGACCACCTCTGATAACCCTGATGTGTCCAGCTTTTCGAAACAGTGTAATCCTGGATTTGAGGACAATTTCCCAAACTTTATGCTCCATAGCAAATGAAAGGCTGTTGTAAAGGCAATACTACTGTTTTATTTAGTGACGTGTGCAAAAGCATCACTATTATAATCTCTCTCTACCTTCGGTCAAATTTCCGTCCCGCAGTTTTTGTCCGATCCTCACAAATCATACGTCATATCGTGCGCCCCGATGGTGTGAGGTGTGCTGTTACTTTTATAAGGAATCACCCCCGCGGAATTCCCAACCCGAGGTCAAAAAGCGGGAATTTTTTCTCATAGAAAATGAATGGGGCCGAACTTCGGTGCCTCGCAGTTCGGCATGTGAGCATCCGATATGCACATCTGGCAAATCCACTCGTAGGGGGTCCGGAGTGGATCACGATCAAATACCTCCCGAATCCCACACATGCTTGGAATTTCAGGAATCCGCGACATTCCGGCCCCATAGAAAATGAATGGGGAAATTGTTCGCCCGAAGTGCACATGTGACATATCCACTCGTAGGTGAGATGGAGTAGACCATGATGACTGCCGCATGCCGTCACGTGGCCGCAAAAGTGAAAAATCTGCGAAACTCGGACACAGGGTCATGTGACATGTCTAAACGCTCGGCACATCGACGGGAGTCGGACGCTGGATAAATTGATGATGTCACGTGCGTCACTGGCCCCGGCCCCTCCTGAAAAAACACCCAAAATGGGCATTTTTGGTGTCTAAACACTCATCTCTCTGAACTATCTAGCATTTCGGAGTCGACTCTAAATATTAAAGGGACCAGGCTCTAAGGGGGTCAGGAAATGTTTCTTTAGGAAATGTCCAATGTCTAGTAGTTTACTTAATCCCTTGTGTTCCTTTTTTGCATTGTGCATGTGGAAAAGATTTTCCTTGACGATATTTTTGTCCTCAAAGATGATGGTTCAACAATATAATTTTTTTAGCACTTTAGTACATTCTGAATATGCTAAAACCAGTTGGATTTTGTTGCGGTGTGCATAAAATGAATACAATTGTTTAAAATAAAAGAAGTGGAAAAACTTACAACTAGTCGATATATCCTTAACACTCTCACTTTTATTCCCGTTACCGTTTGTCGCAATGATCTGAATAAACACAGAGCAGTCAGAATGATGTAGCGGATTAAAACGATAGCAGCAAATAATTACTAAAAAGGTCGTGATTAAAAGTAAGCACACCTACCTTCACTGTATACGTTGTTAAGTAGCGGAGGTCTTTAAATATATAATGACATGTATTTGGGCTTGTATTTTGGACCGTGCCATCTGGGTGGATCTCTGCTCTATAATTTCCTACAATCCCATTCCAGATTTTAACGTTACACGTCACTTCGAAGGAATTATGGCTAAGCATGCGTGTTTGTATAGGCGGTGTCTGTGGATCTATGAACAAGAGAAGATAAATATTACAAATGTAAACAATAAACCGTATATAATTGCATGTTCCGCAGTCATATAACAGAAATTTCTTTGGGTGATAAGTGAATTAGCAAGAATAATCAACTTTAAGCTGTACTGTACATTCACAATTAAGTGTAACATTCATTCATTCATTCATCTTCTACCGCTTTATCCGATCTTCCCTCGGGTCACGGGGAGTCTGTGCCTATCTCAGGTGTCTATGGGCATTAAGGCAGGATACACCATGAATGGAATGCCAACCCATCACAGGGCACACACACACACACACACACATTCACATTCATACACTAGGGACAGTTTTCCAAGGTGCCAATCAACCTACCGTGCATGTTTTCGGACCGGGGGAGGAAACCGGAGAACCCGGTGAAAAACCCCCTGAGGCACGGGGAGAACATGCAAACTCCACACACACATGGCCGAGACGGGAATCGAACCCGGACCCTGGCGGTGTGAGGCGAACGTGCTAACCACTAAGCCACCACGCCCCTTAGGTGTAACTGATATACTGAAAACTGATATACTTACTTGCGGACGAGGATGTGAAAATTTTCTGAACGGATTTAAATGTATTGTTGTTATATATTGCTCCAATTTGACACGAGTAATTAGTCCAGGGTCTCAAACCAGGAAAATTGCAGGTCCTGCTTTCACAGCGACTTGTGTCTAAAATGAAACATTCATTTACAAATCAGTGGAGTCATGAATATTGCAAGAAAATCATTGATCACTAAAAGAAAAAGGATGTAAAATAGTGTGCAAATCTGAAATCTAACAGGAGCACAAATATTGAAGATATTTAATACGTATAATAACAGAAATTATATTTCCATTTCAGTTTAGTACAAGGAATTTCCTACCTGTTATATTGCAATTTGTTTCCATGGTGACTCCAGCGAAATAGAAGTTTGTGCAATTATTGCTTGTGAAATTCCAGGAGACGTTAAGGTTGGTAGAATTTACAGATATTGTAGGTTCATTCACCTCTGTGTGACAGAATGAGAAGCAGGATGACACTTGCAACATCGCTTGCTCTACATATATTTTCAATTGTAATTGACGGGTAGAATTCTAACACTTTGTATGGTTTGTAAACTGTTTTTATTTACACGCTCGTTGTTGTGATTGGATTAAAATTGGCTTTAGATTTGTCTTAGTAGAAAAAAATGCTCTGAAAATTTGCATATATATCTGCAATATATATATATATATATATAGGATATATATAGATATATATATATAGATATACACACACACACACACACACACATACACACATATAATATATATCTATATATATACTATATATTATATATACTATATACACACACACACACATATATATATATATATATATATATATATATATATATATATATATATGTATATAGATATATATATATATATATATATATACGCACACACACACACACACACATATATATATATATATATATATATAGGCTGTGAGAGCAGCTTGCACTTTGCTAATGTTATAAAATACTAAACTTTGCTAAGATAGCAAAGACTCTTATTCAACAATTCATCAGATTTTGAGTTTAGACCCCACTGTATATTTGCTTTCTATTTGTTGTATGGCCTGTTGTTACATTAAAGGTGGAAACTTGTGTGTTTTCTTTTTCAATTCTACTGGTTTAACGGGGTTGTGCGGACCTTTTAATGTCTGCAACGTATTGGTCTAAAATGATCCAGAGGGCATTGGCATGTACCCTGAGGTTGTGCTGTTTGATATTTCGATAAATGACCAACTTACCACAATTGATGTAAACTGTTTTTTCACTTGAAATATTGCCTTCCTTATGATAATATGTTCCTTGGCATGTGTAATTTGTGAACGGTTTTAAATCTTTAACATCAACAGTTGCTTTCGATTTCGAGTCTATAAAGAATAAAGAATTTTGCAGTTAAATACATTATTACGGGACTTTCTTTTTTTCTTTGTTTATTTTTTAAACAAAAATCTGTGGCAGATTAAAACAAGTGGCTGACGCATTATAAGCATCTGCATTCGCTGCATTGCTTACCCTTGCAGGTGTATATGAGATTTTTTGTGCAATGTGAAGAATTGTTGACCCAATATAATGAGGTAGGGAACTTCTTTTCAAAATCAATTTCAGGCTTTTCTGCAAAAGACACATTTAGGACAATGATTTGTAAAACGATCAGACAGTCTGTAGTCATTCTGACATCAATGCTGTGTTCAGACAGTGCAAAGAACTTCTCTATACACATTCATTCATTCATTCATTCATCTTCTACCGCTCACGAGGATCCTGTGCCTATCTCAGGCGTCTATGGGCATTAAGGCAGGATACACCCTGGATGGAATGCCAACCCATCGCAGGACACACACACACACACACACACACACACACACACACACACACACATTCATACACTAGGGACAATTTTCCATGGTGCCAATCAAACTATCGTGCATGTTTTTGGACCGGGAAGGGGGGGGGGTAACTGGAGAACCCGGAGAAAAACCCCCTGAGGCACGGGGAGAACATGCACAAACTCCACACACACATGGCCGAGACGGGAATCGAACCCCGACCCTGGCGGTGTGAGGCGAACGTGCTAAACACTAAACCACCGTGCCCCTATACACATATACTGTAAAAATATGCATGCTTTATCATTTCATATAGGTGCACTTATGTTTAATCCATGATCCTACGTAAGACAAGCTATACCTGGAGGAAGATTGAAATCACGGAGTTTTATATTGGAGCATTTGGTTCCATTAAAATGTGCTGATTGATTTTTGCAGGAATTGCTGGCAGTAATAGGAAAGCAGTTCTTCAAATTCCAAATGGTCTCAAAACACACCGTTACTTTTGGGTCAGTTGTATTCAATTTAAGATGTACATCTTTATCCCCTGCAAAAAATGAATAATAAACACAGTAATACATTCGTTGTTTATTACATATAATAACTACTACTCTCCTATTATTAGTGTACACATTCTGTGCACCAAATGTTCGCTGTAATATTTGGAATGTATCGAGACTGTACTTACATAAATCTCTTGTTCTAAAAGATTTAGCCTGGTCAGAAATGGGTGCACAGGTTGGTTTGACGTCGACAGAGTAATTTTGGCAAGGCTTAAATAATTTAAACTTTATCGAGTGAGACCCGTTTAACAGCGTCTCTGTAATGTTGACATCACTTTTGAAAGTAAATGTATAATTAGCTGTAGGGTCACTGCTGTTAATTGTCACTATCAGCTGTTTGTCCTCAGTCTGTAGCTTGTAGTTGCCTGTAAAGAAATATGTTGCATGTATGCAGTGAACATCGCGATCACACCTGAAAGACACTTTTGCTTGAAAATGCACGGGTACTTACAGGTGTGAGGTTTTTCTGTGGAGGAGAAAACAAAAGAATGATCAAATCACAGTTGGAATAGTTTTGGATTGTGAATTATAAAGGAAAATAAATAAGAACGCATGCATGCGTGTGCGTGTGTGCGTGTGTGTGTGTGTGTGCGTGTGTGTGTGTGTGTGTGTGTGTGTGTGTGTGAACAAAGCAGCATTGTGATCCAGCTGTGTTGTTACCTGATGTTTGGTTTGGTATGAGTGCGGGTGTGGTTGCGGTGGTGGAAGCAATGGCTGAGCTGTTTTCTGCAAATGATCAACATTCGTCAGTAAACAAATCATACAAAACAATACACAGTTGGAGGACACCTTCAAAAAAGGTGGTTATTACCTGCTACTGTGGGGGTTAAATGTGTGTGTTGTTGCGTGGGGGTGATTGGGGGCGTGGCTGTGTAAAGGGCTGTTAATGGAACAATCACAATGCATAAGTACAGTGTATCACAGAGCACACACCACACACCAGATCATCCCTAAATGGTGTGTGTGTGTGTGTGTGTGTGTGTGTGTGTGTGTGTGTGTGTGTGTGTGTGTGTGAGAATGAAGCAGCATTGTCCCGTTACCTTGCTGTGTTGTCGATGCGTTGCTGAGTGCGGGTGAGAGAGTGCGTGCGGAGTGAGAGGTGACCTGACTTTCTGCAAGGGATCGATATTATCAACATCCGTAACAAATAAATAAATAAAAAAATACAACAAAAGTCATAATTATACAAATAACAGAGTTTTTACGATTCCTTGAAAAACGAATATATTACCTGTTTTGTTTGTGTTTTGGGTTGCATGTGTGTGTTGTTGCGCGGGGGTGACTGCGGGTAAGGCTGTGGTGTCGTCTATTAACGGTATAATAATCATAATAACCATAATAATCATAAAAATAATAATATTAGTAATTATTTTTTTAAGTTTAGGAACATGAACAAGTGCTGTGTGTCACAGCATGCTTTGAATCATTCCAAAAAAGAGTGTGTGTGTGTGAGAGAGAGAGAGAGAGGAAGTGGTGTGATCCAGCATTTTGTCGTTAACTTGCTGCGTTGTTGTTGATGTTGTTGTTGTTGTTGTTGTGTGTGTGTGTGTGTGTGTGTGTGTGTGTGTGTGTGTGAGAGAGAGAGAGAGAATGAAGCAGTGGTGTGATCCAGCATTTTATCGTTGTTGGTTGTTGTTGTTGTTGTTGTGTGTGTGTGTGTGTGTTGTGTGTGTGTGTGTTGTGTGTGTGTGTGTGAGAGAGAGAGAGAATGAAGCAGTGGTGTGATCCAGCATTTTATCGTTACCTTGCTTGTTTGTTGTTGTTGTTGTTGTTGTGTGTGTGTGTGTGTGTGTGTGAGTAGAGAGAGAGAGAGAGAGAATGAAGCAGTGGTGTGATCCAGCATTTTATCATTATTTGCTTGTTACCACCTTGTTGTTGTTGTTTGTTGTTGTTGTGTGTTGTGTGTGTGTGTGTGTGTGTGTAGAGAGAGAGAGAGAGAGAGAGAGAGAGAGAGAGAGAGAGAATGAAGCAGTGGTGTGATCCAGCATTTTATCGTTACCTTGCTTTGTTTGTTGTTGTTGTTGTTGTTGTTGTGTGTGTGTGTGTGTGTGTGTGTGTGTGTGTGAGAGAGAGAGAGAGAGAGAGAGAGAGAGAGAGAGAGAGAATGAAGCAGTGGTGTGATCCAGCATTTTATCTTTAGACATTTATCGCTACCCCCGTTACCTTGTTTGGTTGTTGTTGTTGTTGTTGTGTGTGTGTGTGTGTGTGTGTGTGAGAGAGAGGGATGAGAAGAGAGTTGAATGAAAGCTTGAGTGGTGTGATCCGGGCATTTTCATGATGTCATGTTTCCAATCGTTTACCTTACCTTGCATTGTTGTTGTTGTTGTTGTTGTTGTGTGTTGTTGTGTGTGTGTGTGTGTGTGTGAGAGAGAGAGAGAGAGAGAGAGAGAGAGAGAGAGAGAGAGAGAGAGAGAGAGAGATGAAGCAGTGGTGTGATCCGAGGCATTTTATGTTACCTTGTTTTTGTTTGTGTGTGCGTGTGTGTGGAGAGAGGGAATGAAGCAGTGTTGTGATCGGAAGCATTTTATCGATTTTACCTTGCTTTGTTGTTGTTGTTGTTGTTGTTGTTGTGTGCGTGTGTGTGAGAGAGAGAGGGAATGAAGCAGTGGTTGTGATCGGGCATTTTATCGCTACCTTGCTTTGTTGTTGTTGTTATTGTTGTTGTTGTTGTGTGTGTGTGAGAGAGAGAATGAGGGCAGTGGTGTGATCGGAGATTTATGTACTTTTTTTTTTTGTTGTTGTGTTGTGTGTTGTGTGTGTGTGAGAGAGAGAGAGAATGAGGCAGTGGTGTGATCGGGCATTTTATTCGTTACCGCTGCCTTGAAAACCCGTTACCTTGCTTTGTTGTTGTTGTTGTTGTTGTGATGCTGTTTGTGGGTGAGAGAGTGGCTTTGCTTTCTGCAAACGATCAATATTATCAGTATTGTCAGTAAACTACAGCAAAGTCGCTCGTCATACACACAATCCAGAGCGCGCACAAAAACACGGCGAAAGTGTGCGTCAGCAAAGCGGCGTTGCGGTCCAGCATTGTATAGTTACCTGGCGTTGTGTTGCTGGACGTGCGTGCGGGTGAGGCTGAGATTGGAAGGTTGGGAGTAGGGTTTGGGAGATTGTCTGCAAACGATCAACATTGTGAGCATTGTGATTGTAAACGACAATCAGTTTGTTGGTGTTTACAAGCGCTTGTGTTTGTGTTTGTGTTTGTAAGCAAGGCCCCGTGCCTGCCTATCGACTGCTAATGGAATAATCGTAACGCATGAGTGCAGCAGAGGAATTCAAGTGCATGCATTTTTGTCCATGAATATGTACGGATTGATTCACAATAGTTCAATCTATTGAATCTATTTATTTAACAGTTGTTTTTGTTTTTGTTTTTTTTTTTTTCATTCCGCAATGGTTGACAGAGAAGAAACAGGTCGGTTGCAAATATTCATTCATTCATTCATTCATTCATCTTCTTACCACCCATCTAACCGAATCTTCTACCGCTTTATCCGCTCTTCCCTCGGGTCACGGGGAGTCTGTGCCTATCTCTGGCGTCTATGGGCATTAAGGCAGGATACACCCTGGATGGAATGCCAAACCATCGCAGGACACACACACACACACACACACACATTCATACACTAGGGACAATTTTCCAAGGTGCCAATCAACCTACCGTGCATGTTTTTGGACCGGGAGGAAACCGGGGGAACCCGGAGAGAAACCCCCAGAGGCACGGGGAGAACATGCAAACTCCACACACACATGGCCGAGTCGGGAACTTGGATCCTGGCGGTGTGAGGAGGCGAACGTGCTAACCACTAAACCACCGTGCCCCCGTTGCAAATATACTTATATATATATATATATATATATAGATATATATCATATATATATATATATATATATACTATATAGGATATACATATTATAATACATTTATAAAAGCCAGGACATTGAGGAAAAAAATAAGGACTTTTACATTTGAGGAACAATACTTAGACTTTGACTTTTTTCCTTCTTGTGAAAGAATTGCAGTGTATGTGTGTGAGAGTGTGTGTGTGCGCTTGTGTGTGTGTGTGTGTGTGTGTGTGTGTGTGTGAGGGATTACAAAGCAGCGTCGTGATCCAGCATTGTTTATTTACCTGCTGCGTTGCTAAATAATTAAATTTCTATAATCTATAATAATTAAAGATTTTATCTGTGCCAGGAAATGCACTTTGAGGTACATGTGAGAATGCAGGCCAATGAACATCAATGTCTTATCTCAGTTTAATAAGACATTCATAGTAAAACGGTCCGAAATATCTACATTGTAAAGCCTTTTCACACAATTTTATAGGTTCAAAATAATAGTATATATTTTAAAGAAAAGGTTCAACGCTATCTCTTAGATATGATGTTTCTCTTTAACATGTAGTGCTACTGGATCTGACTAGAACATACACGGTTACACGTAGCTACTGTAATACAGCACATACCGAACCTTTGCATGTGTCTACTGTATGTATATCTACTATAAACACTTTGTAACGGCCTATTTCAGATTGTCAAGTGGATTCCTCCTCCACTTGGCAGCCTGACAGCATTACGCCGCCACCACCATGTTTCACCGTCACACAAAGAAAGATATTATCAGCTTGTACCTGATGCGGTTTGGGTGGAGGAGGTGCGTGGGGGTGAGTCTGCACTGCTAATGCCTTTTAAAAAGACAAACAGAATACATGAGTGTGTGAACTTGTAGTAACGCACCACATACCGAACATCTGTATGTACAGTATCTGTTTACAGACTATAAACACGTATCACTAAAATCCAATTTTATTTTACTCTACAATAGGGTATAAAACGGCGTGACGCCGTCACCACCATGCTTCAACGCAATGTTAGGAATACGAACCAAGACACGCTCACGGGCTTCTCACGCAACCAGACCACATGACCATTTTATTACTTTTGTAATTATATATATATATATATTTTATTACTTTTGTAATATATATATATATGTAGAAATTAAAGATTTGGTGGTTGAAAAAGAGAAATGTTTGGGGTGATGTTTTACAATTAATATGATTGGAAAGCAGTGTGACATTCAAGAGAGAGAGAAAATATTACCTGTTACTGTTGGATTTCCACTGACTTTGCCTGTAGTCAGAAAAACACATAATATTAGGTATATATATATATAATAAAAAAAATGGGGTAAATGGAATAATACAGCCTTTTAATAAGCTTTTCACAATATTGAATTAAATTGAATTAATACCTGAATATTAAAAAAAAAAAAAAAAAAAAAAAACAAAAATAAAATATATATATATATATATATATATATATATATATATATATATATATATATATATATATATATAATAAATCCATGAATAGAGCTTGGCATTTTTACGACACAACTATGATCTACAGTTCACATCTATAATATGCATAAGTCGAGAATAAAAATAAAACAATATAATATAACTTTTTTTATTCATTTGAACTGTTTAGACGTTTCACTTTTTTTTCCATTTTTCCAAAATAAAATGAAATATAATATAATAAAAACCAAATATTAAGGAATTACAGTGAATAAATTAAACACTGTAAAAAATAGCTAATTTAAGTTCAAAGCTCAATAAGTATGTATTATTTATTTATGTATTTATTGTGTGAATGTCAAGGCAAAAAAAAAGAACAAAAAAAGAAATGTAATTGTAATTTATTACAGTTTTTCTCACTTGTTATGGAGCGTTTCACAGAAATAAAATTCCCAAAACTTGTTGTTCAAACTCGACATCATTTATTGATGTTTAGCTGCCGGCTGTATCACTACTGTGTCATGCTGATAAAAGTATATTATACTTATTTCAACTGAATAGTCTCGACTCCCCCGAAACACCTCGCCATCAGTTCCTAGCAAAGATGAATCTCGAATGTCATTAATGAAGGCGAATTTACGGCGTCAGATCAACCAATAAACACTCTCGGAGTAAAATAAACAGCTCGGCGGTGATAAATAGGGTGAAAATAGATGACCAACCAAGAAACACTAAATGCGTTTCAGTAAAAGTGTGAATCCTGACTGGGACTGATGTCATTAATTATGCAATCGAGTAAATAAATGAGTGCTGCTGAAAGTCATAGATGCCATTAAACAATGGCTTTTTCATTCATCACTGTGATCCAAAGAGTACCTACATCAGGAAGTAGTGCAAATGTGCAGCGTCATAGTGACAACATGACTCATCTCATTTGTGAACCCTGACACGAGGACTTATCTTTCTGACGCCAATGAGACGTTCACGGAGACAAATCCTTTCCTTTTGTGAAACATATGAGGGATATGAGAAAAGTCCGGGCTTTTGCAAGCGAGCTGTTGTGTTGCGCCGTTTTGCAATGGTTTAAAGAATGCATTCGCTGCTTTGCGATATTAAGGATGATTTGAGAAATGCTCCAAAGCAAATGAGGAAAAAGTGTAAATTGGTCATTTAATTTAAATATACATGGTATCAGGAAAAAAATGATGTGGTTGTAGATTAACAGGGCTGTCAATGACCTCACTAATGTTATTAAGGCGTGATTAGCGCAGTGTGCGTTACTATGTGAGCGATCTGCTCCTTCACTCTACGTCGTGTTGGCGAATGAATGAACAAAAAAAAGAACAAATGAATAAAGAAACGTTCAGTGCATCCACTCACGCTTCCTAAATTTACCCTAAATTACACCTACTAGCTGCGCATTCACAACAGGTACGATCTCCTCACTATATTAGCGTATGTTACCGTATGGAACCGCATTCCCAAATCCGTATTACGAAATAAAGCGCATTTTACTGAACGCAATAAAGCGCTTCCGTATAACCTAAACACCGTATCACCAGTTTATATGGAAAAGCAACCGGAACACAATTCTTAAAGGGGCCACGTCCCATATTTTACACTTCAAACCAACACTAAACAAATAACATTGTAATTAATGAGAAATTAATATGAATTGATGATTTTTTTGGGGGGGTGAGTACTCTTGGATCACTCTATATGAAATAAAGGTTCACATTTCCACTTGCAGAAAGACTGTAAATAAGACTTGAACAGTGCTCGGCGATGCCGCAGCCACGTAGCTGTGAGAATTACGTCTGGTGGTGCGGTATGTGGCAGGTGACCAGATTTAAGAAAGTCACATGGAGGTGATCGGGGTCGCAGGCGGGATGTTGAATGAAGGTGCGAGTTTGCAAGTGTTTCGGGGTGAATGCAAGATGGATACAGATGTGTGATGATGATGAAGGTGGTGATGATGATGATGATGATGATGATAACCAGGGTTACCTTGACTGGAAGTCTGAATGATAGTGGAAGAAGTGGGATTTATGTCCGAATCTCCATATTGAAATGCTGTGGATAAAAGTATATGACATCATTACATTTAGCCGAACACTCGATTTTTAGCGGTTTTTTTTCCGCGTCACACAGAATCATTTAGAACAAAAAAAACGGGTTGGATTGGAGATACCAGACGGCTAACGGGAAAATAAAGGTGTATGTGTGTTTCATATACTGTATATACTTTATACATGACCATGTGATTAAACAGGGGTGCATCATTGACATATATATATATATATATATATATATAATATATATATATATATATATATATATATATATATATATATAGATATATATAGCACCACTGGGTTGTTATAGCAACACACATCACACAAAAGCTATTTCTTTTTTTTCTTTTTTTTTTTAACCACAGCTTCCTGTGTGTTTTAAAACACAACCCCCTCTTTCCCCGGCCGAGAACTGAGAACACTTTGCTCTCCTTTCTTTTGTTCTTATGCATGCAAACCTGTGTGTGTGTGTGTGTGTGTGTGTGTGTGTGTGTGTGTGTGTGTAAAAATGAATTCATTCTTTCCTGCTAATTGTTCATTAAGTAATCCACCAGGAAAACCAGACATATCATATAACGATACACAAACGTCCCTCTAATTAATAAAAATGTGTTTATAAAGTACATATACAGTGTGTATGGTGTGTATGGGCTCTGCGTAATGTACACGACAAATAATGCAGAACTAAGATTTGCAAATGTAACTTTTGACAGCCTTTTTCGCTCTTTTCCGGATGTGGCTTTGCTCAACTCAGTTCACAGCTTAAACTGCACTTGCACACACACACACACACACACACACACACACACACACACACACACACTTACACAGACAACTCGCATCTTTTTTTGGCGTTCCACCCACTTAATGGAACATTAACATCATTTCTGGAACTTGTTTCGACTTAATATAATCTGCAATAAGATCGACGATGCCATACAGCGGACGTAGGAGCTTATAAGAAATGATTCTTTTTTTTCCCAACAATACGTTAAACTGACAATAAAAGGCGATGAAATGTTTTGAGGTGTTTTTAAAAAAAAATGTGGTGAAATTTTTTATCATGGAGGTGAAGAGAAAAAAAAAATGGGTCAATTGAAGAATCGAACAAAAGAAAAGGTTTTGATGGAGGTTATGAGTTCATTTGGCATTAATGTATCAGCCAATGAGAACGCTAAATTCACAGACTGTGAGTGACCGGAATCATGGTGCAAAAATCATCTAAAATATCACTAACAAGCTGCCAAACACAAAACATTCATTTCATTAAAAAAAACAAAAAAAAAAAAAAAAAAAAAAAAAAAAAGATTCATAAAATCCAGCATATATTTGCATTTTGTCTTGAATTTGATTTGTAGCATTCGTTCACATCGATAAATATTTGTAATATCGATTATAATATGAAATGCCGTCATTTATGGTTATTATCTGATTATAATCTATTGGTGTACCGAGTAATAAAATGCAGAGGAAAATGAAAATATTAAAAAATATTTTTGCATGAAAATCTATTAATATGAATAAGTTGAGCACAATAATAATATAATTACAATTATAACAAGTAATTCGAACTGTTTAGAAGATTTGCACTTTTTCCAAAATACAATGACATATAATATCAGTAAAAATAAAATATTAAGGAATTCCATTGAATAAATTATTTCCTTTCAAAATATATAATAATAAAATGATCAAATAAATGTTCATAGCATGTTGTACAAATGTATTATTGTTGTTGTTGTTGTTGTTGTCATTAGTAGTAGTAGTAATAGCAGTAATATGCGTAAATCTATTAATTAGCCGTCTATTGTTATGTTCATATACAGAGTCCGGCACTTATCCCATTCACAATATGGATTGTCAGATTCCCATCTGAAAAAGCCTGAAAGGATTCGTTCACAGGACGGAACGACGTGCTGAATGACGTAAAATAAATGACCGGGAAGGTTGAAGAAATTGGATCAGTTTTAATCGTAGCTAAATCGCGGTTGCTCGGGGCGATTTATTCGTTTATTATTTATAGCACATGAAAAATCCCTTTTATTTTCTTATGGAAATCAATTTGGAGGTTTGAATTTCGTATCGTGGAATGTTGTACTTTAGGTTACATATTATAAATAATTACAAATGTCATTTTAAATAGATTTACGTGTATAATAAACTGTTTTGTCATGTATTATCATGATGTCATGTATTATTAAGCATATTAATAGTGTTTAGGTATGCATTTATGAACATATATATATATATATATATATATATATATATATATATATAATATCATATACACACACACATACACACACACACACACACACACACACATATATATATATATATATATATATATATATATATATATATATATATATATATATATATATCAGGTTTTTTAAACACATTATAGAGTGTTGTGTTGGACACTATGGCATAGTGGCACATGACTACAACTTCTACTTCCTGAACACCATTAATCCCCAGTTTCACCAGTTCATATATTGCCTCCATATCTCACTGAGGAATGGCGTAAACAGGTTGCAGATATAAACACGTCCTGCATTTTACAGAAGTAGATTTACTTTTTTTTTTTTTTACAAAACTACTAAGCTTGTGCTTCTTCAGAAAACGGCAGCAGTTCGAGTGAGAATGCGGAAGTGTCCTGAGGCCTGGCGAAAAGAGAGAGAGAGAGGCCGCATTTCAGAAGCGGACACTGCTGTGAAACAAAAAAAAAAAAGGAAGAAGGGCTCCAGATAAGCCCAAGACGCGCTCACAAGCGTAAAACCTATCCGAATCCCAGAGTAAGAGCTTATAGAGGGACGACGGCTGTGGACGAGAGCGATCTTGGTCAAGACCTCAGGGGCCGGAGCCGAATTCCACGCCAAATTCAAGCTGCCATTGAGCATCATTTCGACTCGGAGTGGACACACCCAATACATCCACTCGTCACTCTACAGTGATCTGACACACACACACACACACACACACACACACACATCTTCACGCCCAAAATCGTTCCACGTTGAGGAACACAAAAGCATCATGGAAGCTTTCGATATCGTCTCCCGATGAATCCTTTCACGTTTACGATCTTCTTTACGTTTTTTAATAGAAAAAAAACAATAAAGGACTCAATTATATTCTCGTTCTCAAGACACCATTTCAGATCCTATTTTTGGAAAACATCTCGATCACGGGGAAAAAAAAAAAAAAAAAAAAAAAAAAAAAAAAACGTCAGCAAATTCCGTAAAACAATTCCGATCATTCAGTAGAAAGCGCTGTAATATAATTCGAATGTAGAATGTGGAAGAATAGCGTCAGGGTACAGCGTCCCTGAGTAAACACACACACACACACGAAAGAAAATGTTTCTACTTACATAACACTAATCCTACCAGGACCAGAAGTAAAGACTTCCATGGTCCACGGAATTTTGCCATGATGGGATGCAAAAAAAGGCCTCGTCTAAGACACCATATGTCCTGTGAGGAACACAAACATACCAGTAAAATAAATAAATAAATAAATAAATACCATCCTAAAAGAGGTTTTAAATTACATTTTTTTCCATAGAATTTTTGATGTTTCCCTTTTATTTTTTTTTTAAAACTTACGTTTTCTAATCAGTCGCTAACAGTTTCCTGTGCGTTTTTACGCCGCCGCCGTTCTCAAGCTTGCTTTAGGCTTGACAGACCGAGCGATGTCAGGAACACTCTCACCTTCAGCGATGCACTTGGGCGTTGAACAGGAAGTTGTATTTTCAGCTACGCCACAATCTCTCTCTCTCTCTCTCTCTCTCTCTTGCGCTTTGCACTTTTGCCTCGCGTGTCGAGGGCCAGAGTGTCAACGACACATGTGAGGACTTTTGTGAGTTCCTGCGTTACTTTGTGCTGCCGAGGTTATTCGCGATCCCCCGTCCACGAACGATCCCCCTGTGTGAAGTTGCTTCGGATGAGGGCATAAATGTGAAATTTGACATTTAAACGCAGCCTGAGGACTGTGTGTGTGTAAAACACAGCACGCTATACACTGTTTAATGGGAAAAGGGAAATCAGAAATTTGGATTTGGATTGTACAGATGTTACACGGCGAACATAAAAAACGGATGTTAGCAATTGCTAGGTCGATACAAAGGCCAGGATGTTTTATCACTTCATATATCATTATGAATGTGTCTTTGTAACATGTGGTGACAAAAAACAATGTTTGGAAAGTCTGTAGATCATTGTGTGTGTGGGGGGGGGTGGGGTGGGGGGGTTCATCAGCATGGAGCAAACGTCCAGCGTCATTCAGACACGGTGGAGATTCAACATCAGCGTCAGATAGAATTAAAGATGCTCCGCTTGAATACGAGGCAAAAAGATCATTAATAAAGATAAAGTTCTTCTGCTTTCTGAGGAATGCACACATTTCTTTTTTAGATATAGACATTGAGCTAGACACCTAGATAGAGAAACAGAAAGACAGACAAACTAATGCATAGATAGAAAGGTAGACAGAAAGAAAGAAACAGAATGAAAAAGATGCAGTATATAAACACATCAACAGAATGATATGTAAAATGACAGACAGATACATATACAGACAGACAGATACATAGACAGACAGATAAATAACATAGACAGACAGAATAAGACATAGACATAGACAGACAGACAGATACATAAACAGACAGATAAGAATAAACATAGACAGACAGACAGATACATAAACAGACAGACAGATACATACATAAATAGACAGACAGATACATACATAGACGGACAGACAGACACAGACAGACAGACAGACAGATACACAGACATAGACAGACACAGACAGTAACAGATACAGAGGCAGACAGATACATAGACAGACAGACAGATACATAAACAGATACATAAACAGACAGATACATAAACAGACAGACACATACATAAACAGGCAGACAGATACATAAACAGACAGACACATACATAAACAGACAGACACATACATAGACAGACAGACAGATACATCAACAGACAGACAGAAACAGACAGACAGACACATACATAACAGAGACAGACAGACAGACAGACAGACAGATACATCACAACAGACAGGATACATAGACAGACAGACAGATACATAAACAGACAGACACAGATACATAAACAACAGCTACATCAACAGACAGACACATACATAAACAGACAGACACAAACATAAACAGACAGACAGATACATAAACAGAAAGACACATACATAAACAGACAAACAGATACATAGACAGACAGACAGATACATACAGACAGACAGATCATAGACACGACACACAGACAGATACATACACAGACAAACACATACATAACAGAGACAGAAGATACAAAACAGACAGACAAATACATAGACACAGATACATAAACAGGGACAGAAACATACATAAACAGACAACAAACATATAAGACAGACAGACAGTACATAAACAGAAACAACAGAACACAGAAACATAAAACAGACAGACACAGACATACAGTACTAAACAGAACAGAGATACATACAACAGACATAAACAGACACATACAACAAACAGACATACACAGACAGATACAAAGATAGACAGATACACAGACAGACAGACAGATACATAAACAGACATAACAGACACAGAAGACACAGACATAACATACAGCCACAGACAGCCAGACAGATACACCAGACAAGAACAACAGGACACAACCCACAGACATACATACATAGACAGACAGACAGACAGACAGATACACAGACAGACATATACACATACATACAGACTACAACAGACCCACATACATACATACAACAGACAGACAGATACAGAAACAGACAGACATACATATATAAAAGAGACAGACAGACACATAAACAGACAGACATATACATAAACAGACAGACAGATACATACATAAACAGACAGACACATACATAGACAGACAGACAGATACATAGACAGGCAGACAGATACATAAACAGACAGACAGATACATAAACAGACAGACAGAGACAGATACATAGACAGACAGACAGATACATAAACAGACAGACAGATACATAGACAGACAGACAGATACATAAACAGACAGACAGATACATAGACAGACAGACAGATACATAGACAGACAGACATAAACATAGACAGACAGACAGACAGAACATACATAGACAGACAGACATAGACAGACAGATACATAAACAGACAGACAGACATAAAAGACAGACAATACATAGACAAACAGACATATACATAAACAGATACAGACACATACATAACACAGACAGACACAATAGACAGATACAAGACAGACAGACACATACACAGACAGACACATACATAAGACAGACAGACAGATACATACAGACAGACAGATAGGACAGACAGGACAGATACAGCAACAGAGACAGATACAAAACAGACAGACAGAAGATACATAAACAGACAGGACAGACTTAGACAGCAGACACAAACATAAAACAGACAGACACAGATACATAGACAGACAGACAGATACATAAACAGTCAGACAGATACATAAACAGACAGACAGATACATAAACAGACAGACAGATACATAAACAACAGACAGACAGATACATAAACAGATACATAAACAGACAGATACACACATACATAAACAGACAGATACAGATACATAGACAGACAGACAGATAAACAGACAGATACATAAAACAGACACGACAGATACATAAACAGACAGGCACTTATTTAAAAACACATAATCCAATGAGAGGAGATTTATTTAGTATTTTGAGTAACAGTCCAACTGAATCTTTACATTTTGTCATAACGGCTATAAATGGAGCAAAAAGGAAGGAACCGTATAGCTGAAAACATTTATGGTAAAACAGGAAGTAAGTTGTTTCACTATTAATATAAGAATGCAAAAAGAATCAACTTTTCATAGAAAAAAAAAAAAAAAAAAAAAGAAATATATTATATATATATATATATATATATATATATATATATATATATATATATATTTTTTTTTTTACCGTACACAAAACACGTATCCCAAACTCTGAACACTACAGAAGGTGATGAAGAAGGTGCTGTTTAACTTTTGGGCCTACATTCAAAACTACGTGTGGTGGAAACGTAACACTGCACCCAATCAGACCATCCCCACTGTGAAACATGGTGGTGGCAGCGTCATGCTGTGAGGATGCTTTTCTTCAGCTGGGACAGGAAGCTGGTCAGAGTGGATGGGAAGATGAATGGAGATGCTGGAAGTAAACCTGCAGAGCTGGTAGAGACAAACCCCAGAAGACGTGCAGTGAAAAGTGGCAAGCACTGAATCAATACGCATGTACGCCACACATTTACGATTTTCATTGCCAAAAATTCTTTATCATTATATCATTTCATTCCATTTAACAATTATGCAATGCTTTGTGTCGGTCAATCAAAAAAATAATACATTCTTTATTTGTGTAATCTGCATTTTATTTTGCATACATTTCCTTTTTTTTTACAGATGTTCACTCGTGATATATTTAGCTCGCATTCCGAAGAGTGAATTTTTGATTGACACACTCGCACAATTACTTATTAATCACAGCAGATGTTTGCAGCTGCTATATGAGGCGTGAGAAACGGCTGCTAATAAACACAGAACGGGAACCGTGTCGCAACCTGGAACCCGAGTTAAAGCAATGAGTTCATACGCCATCGCTTCACTACCAATAACTGCTTAGAGCGGAGACGTCTGTAAATTACTATCGTTTTTACAAAGGCAATTTTCTCAACATACGCCGTCTGACACGGAGATTTCTCGTCTTTTGACTGCGAAGAAGTGACTGTAGTTTTGAGCTCGCATGTGAATCTGCCTCGTTTCTGCAACTTCCTCAAACACGGCGGGAAACCCAAAAAAGAGAGGGGAGAGAGAGAGAGAGAGAGAGAGAGAGAAAGAAAGAAAGAAAAAAAACAAGTAAGGAAGTGGTGTCTTGCAGCATGTGAACATTACGATGGATTAGATATTGTTCATTAGATTTAGTATGACGCCTTATAATGCTTTCGTCTATCTATCATTCTATCTATCTAGCTATCCAGCTATCAATACAGAATACATAGAATTTCATTAGATTCATTAGATCTATTATTCTATCTATCTATCTATCTATCTATCTATCTATCTATCTATCTATCTATCTATCTATCTATCTATCTATCTATCTATCTATCTATCTATCTATCTATCTATCTATCTATCTATCTATGTATCTATCTATCTATCTATCTATCTATCTATCTATCTATCAATATACAATCCATAGAATTGCATTAGATTCATTAGATATATCTATCTATCTATCTATCTATCTATCTATCTATCTATCTATCTATCTATCTATCTATCTATCAATACAGAATACATAGAATTGCATTAGATTCATTAGATATCTATCTATCTATCTATCTATCTATCTATCTATCTATCTATCTATCTATCTATCTATCTATCTATCAATACAGAATACATAGAATTGCATTAGATTCATTAGATCTATTAGATCTATCATTCTATCTGTCTATCTATCTATCTATCTATCAATACAGAATACATAGAATTGCATTAGATTCATTAGATCTATTAGATCTATCATTCTATCTATCTATCTATCTATCTATCTATCTATCTATCTATCTATCTATCTATCTATCTATCTATCTATCTATCTATCTATCTTTCTATCTATCAATACAGAATACATAGAATTTCATTAGATTCATTAGATCTATGTATCTATCTATCTATCTATCTATCTATCTATCTATCTATCTATCTATCTATCTATCTATCTATCTATCTATCTATCTATCTATCTATCTATCTATCTATCTATCTATCTATCTATCTATCTATCTATCAATACAGAATACGTAGAATTGCAAATCTATGAATAATAGTCACAATAAAAATATTAACATGTCTAATGTTTTAGGGGGAAAAAATAAGGTCATTTTGAATTTGGGTTCCCCAACACGTCTCAAGGAAGATCTCAGAGAGGGCATGATTACGTTCCTCACCATGAAATTGCCAAAAAGGTTGAATGTACTTTACATAACATTACAAACATTTGAAAGGAATGTGGATACGTTTGTAGATATGTTTTTTTAGCATAAACACAATTATTTGCCAATACAATAAAATACTATGATATACAATACTATACAATGCAATACTATACTATTCTATTCTATAAAATGCAATACTATACTATGCTATACAATATTATACAGTACAACACTATGCTATACTATACAATACTATACCATGCCATACCATACCATACAATGCTATGCTATACAATATTATACAGTATTACACTATGCCATACTATACTATACTATACTGCGCTTTGCTATACAATATTATACAGAATTACACTATGCCATACTATACTATACTATACTATACCCTACTGTGCTATGCTATACAATATTATACAGCATGTTATACAATACTATGCGATGCTATACGATACTATACTATACTATATCATACAATGCTATGCTATACAATACAATTCTATTCAAAACTATACTATACTATACTATAACATACCATACCATTCAATGCTATGCTATACAATACCATACTATACTATCCTATACCATACAATGCTCTGCTATACAATACAATAGTATATTATAGGATTGTATTGTATACTATACTATCCTATACCATACAATGCTCTGCTATACAATACAATAGTATATTATAGGATTGTATTGTATACTATACTATACTATACCATATGATAAAATACAATACTATGCAATTCTATGCAATACTGTACTATAAAGCTGTCCAGTTTAAAATCTAATGGAAAGACTGTGCTGCAGTGTAGTAATAAAAGGGAATAAATGTTGAATGGGATGTTAAACCGGGCTGTATGAGTGTGACAGTCATGATATTGCATTCGATATGGACAATAATACGACGCAAAATGCTAATTCTTATTGTCTATGTACAGGTAGTACATCAGTACAATGGTGGTATCAGTATAATACAGTCGAATAACAATTTGATAGAATGTGGTTTGGAAAGCAATCATGAATGTTTACCACTTGTTTCTCGTGATTAACATCGCGAAATGTTGAATGACGTAACTTGTAGTTTAAAACAATTCCAAACATTTACTTAGATGTTTTAAAAAAGCAGTTTTAGAAAAATGGCATGGTGGTGTCGGGACTCCTTTGACTCCTTTTTCTCTCTTCGGTAAGCTTTTTTGTATTTCTTCTCTTTTTTTTCTGTGCAAGCATAAAGAAAGATTTGTGCTACAAAAGTAAAGACGCCCTTCCACACGCAATGCAGACAAGAAGTGTCATCAGAACTATAAATGGTATCATGGCTTTGTGGTCAGATAAAAAAAAAAATGGCTCATGCATTGTACCAGTCGCTTAGAGTAATAAAAAAAAAGAGTAAAAAAAAAAGAAGCTTGAAAACTAAACTCAAGTAAAAATAAATAAAGAACTCAACATTGCCGGCTCACTGAAAAGATATACTATATACTATATATACTATACTATACTACACTATACTATGCTATACTAAAATATATGATGGCATACTGTACTGTACAATACCATACCACACCATGTATACAATACTATGCTATACTATACTATACTATACTATACAATACAAAAATATATGATGGCATACTGTACTGTACAATACCATACCACACCATGTATACTATACTATGCTATACTATACTATACTATACTATACTATACAATACTATACAAAAATATATGATGTCATACTGTACTATGCAATACCACACCACACCATGCCATACAATACAATGCAATATTTGCTATACAATAGTATACAATACAATGTAATACAATACTATGCTATACAATACTACACTATACTATACTATGCTATACCATACTATACAATACAAAAATATATGATGTCATAATGTACTATACAATACCACACCACACCACACCATACCATACCATACAATACAATACAATGCAATCTATGCTACACAATACTATACAATACAATATAATACAATAGTATGCTATACAATACTACGCTATACTATACTATACTATACTATACAAAAATATATGATGTCATACTGTACTATACAATACCACACCACACCACACCATGCCATACAACACAATGCAATCTATGCTATACAATAGTATACAATGCAATATAATACAATACTACACTATACTATGCTATACCATACTAAACAATACCACAACACACCATACCACACCATGCCATACAACACAATGCAATCTATGCTATACAATACTATACAATAAAATATAATACAATACTATGCTATACAATACTACACTATACTATACTATACTATACTGTACAATACAAAAATATATGATGTCATACTGCACTATACAATACCACACCACACCATGCCATACAACACAATGCAATCTATGATATACAATAGTATACAATACAATTTAATACAATACTATGCTATACAGTAAAATATGATACCATACCATACAATACTATGCAATTATTCCATACAGTAAAAGTCAATACCATACTACAATAAGGGACTTTGTCAAAGGGCTGGGATCTTTTGGTCCAGAGACCAATGCCCTAACCAGAATAGAATATAAAATAAAAATAGAATAATAATAGAATAGTGAATTAGGACTAAATATACAATTTGGCTCAAATTTTGGTGCCTGTTCTTTCATGATGAAGGCGTTACTTTTGGCATTAATAGAGTGGAAATCAGTGTAGAAAACACAGATCAACAAGGTGCCATTATAGCCAGAGCGCAAAAACCGCGAATGTCATTGCGAGCATGTGTTGCTTTGAGCAAATCGGATTGGTTGGTGTGTGGCGTTCATCAGAAGCTCCTCCAGCTCAGCCCATACTTACAGCACGAGAGAGCGAATGTGTAGGCCTTGCTGCTTTTTTCATGCTAAAAAAAAAACAAAAAAAACAAAAGACATTACAGGAAGTGATCGCAGACATCTTTAGAGCGGCGCTAGGATGAGAAACAAGCGACGCGAGACTACACACACACACACACACACACACACACACACACACACAGAGCTGCTTTGTAGACACGAGTTCCTCTTAAGCGTGTGCAGGTGTTGCATTATGAGCAACAACGCATGTCTCTCACACACACACACACACACACACACACACACACACTGCATCTTACATCCTTTCATTTTTACGCATATGTTCGTGTTTATATGATGAAAGTGAAATCTGATTAGGCCCGGCGATTATTTTACACCCCTTTGAGTCATGTGACTGTAGCTACATCGTGTCATGTGATGACGACCATTTTTCCTCCTTTCCTCCCATTAACGTGATGATTCACGTGTGGCTAAAGCTCATCGTATGTGTTTATGCGTAGAAACGGGGAGTTGGGAGTGGTTAAGGCATTGGCAGGTTCAAATCCCACCAGAACCACCAAGCTACCACCATTAGTGGGCCCTTGAGCAAGGCCCTTAACCCTGGATTGCTCTGTCGTGAGTCGCTCTGGATAAGAACGTCTGCCATATCTTGATCTGGTGCAACTTAAAGCTGGTATACCACCTGCAAGCTTTGGAACTACCAAAAAAGAAAAAAAGAGAGAGAGAGAAAGAGAGAGAGAGAGAGAAAAAGAGAGATGCAGTCCATACCCATCCTTCTCCCTCAATGGAGTCGGAATTTCCCCGTCATGCCCGCTGAGCACATCTGCCATGTGAGAACTCGACTCACATTCATCACACATCCTTATTTCAGTCAGTTTGCTCACTCGGTTCCAGTTTAGCATGAAGTGCAGAAATTAAAGTAGCGCGTAAAAAAAAAAAGGTTGGATTTTTGAATGGGGTGCATTTCTATAGAAATTTGGTCTGTCCAGGCTTCCGTCCTGCCGCTCGGACGGTGTCTTTTGAGTTCCTCGCCCAGGTGTCACATCATCTCAGGAGGCGTCGTCTCCGTTGGCTCGATCATAAGAGATAAACTGGATTAAGGGTAAAAGTTGCATTGGGTCCAATTACCAATAGCACTATTGAATTGAACTGATTCGTATCGAATCGAATTGAATCGTTCCTGCTAAGCTCCGTGAAGACATGGAGTGTCGGTGTCCTGACCGACGCACTGACAAATCTAGAAGAAAGACTTCACCATGATTTGATTCGTCATTCAATTCACTCTTGTTTTAGTGAGTGAATCGAATCAAATTGAATCAATTCGGATTCCATAGACTCAAATTGAATAGAATCAAACCGGACTATTAATGTTAAGCATAGATAAAATATTCGGACTTCTGAATGTAAGTAGTTCCTTTATATGTGGTACCAGAATGACAATACTGGAGCTCTGTGATGACATGGTTGTTGTTGTTGTTGTTGTTGTCCCCACTCCAAACTCTAGTGGAAAGACTTCAGCATCATTAATCTTTAATAAATCGTTAACCGTTCTGGCCTATAGCAGAAATAAACGTAGCCATTGAAAAAAAGCTTGAAACTGGGCCGGATGTGGAAAAAGGGTTATTAAAAAAAGGAATAACCAGGAAGATTGAAAACAAACAAACAAACATATACCTTTGCCAAAGTCTGTTTAGGGAAAGGTCCAGAATACTCGTCTTGGATTGGACACCTTGTGTGTGTGTGTGTGTGTCAATATACTGTATCCATGCGAAAGGTCACTGTGGATCTTGAAGACGGATGGAAATTAATGGAAATGAAGGCGGTGAGATCAAGGAGTGAAAAAAAAAATAATAACCAAAATGTCAAAGCCAACTAACAGTTCCAGATCCAACATAAACAAACAAAAAGGTCAAACTTGCTTATTGCCCCTTTAAATGTAGCAATACAGGAGAAAGTAGATGATAAAGCAAGTTGTATTCCCTACGGAAGAAATAAGAAGAGAGATCAGGGGATAAAAAAAAAGGAATAGAAAAGAAAGTCGAATATGACGCCTCGCTCCGAGCAGGGAACGAGTTACTTTCAAACTGGATGTACACAGATGTTCCTCCGCTGTAACGTCTGCCCTCATACTGTCCTCTTGCTACTCTGCATAATCTGTACATGGCCTGCTGTGTTTGTCCCCTTGACTTTACTCGCATGGTCATGATGGTTCATTTGTCCCACCTTTTCTCGTTACCTCACGTGTTAGTTTCTGCATTGTTCTATTTTCTCTCTGTGCTTCTTTGTACAACTTTATTATTATCAATTATTATTATTTATTCTATTTATAATTATTGTTTTTTATTAATAAATAATTAATTACAATTCTTGTGTATATAATGTTTATTATTTATTATTATTATTATTATTATTGCAGTTGTTTTTTTTCATTGTTGTTATCATTACATATTATTAATTTAGATATATATATATATATATATATATATATATATATATATTACTTTATCACTTTTATATTATTATTATTGTTATTATATAATTGTTTTATTACATTATTATATAATTATATATATAATAATAATAATAATTATTATTATTATTATTATTATTATAAAATTAAAAATAATAAAATAATAGAATAAATAAATAACATGTATTTAATTAATAATAATAAATACATATTACATAGATCTAATATTACAATTATTAGCATTTTTTATAATAATTATTCATTCATTCATTCATTCATTCATCTTCTCTACCGCTATATCCAGTCTTCCCTCCGGTCACGGGGAGCCTGTGTGCCTATCTCAGGATACACCCTGGATGGAATGCCAACCCATCACAGGACACACACACACACACACACACACACACACACATTCACACACTAGGGACAATTTTTCCAAGGTGCCAATCAACCTACCGTGCATGTTTTTGGACCGGGGGAGGAAACCGGAGAACCCGGAGAAAAAAACCCCCTGAGGCACGGGGAGAACATGCAAACTTACACACACACACATGGCCGAGGCAGGGAATTGAACCCCGGACCCTGGCGATGTGAGGCGAACATGCTAACCACTAAACCACCCAGGGATACAATAATAATAATAATTATTATTATTATTATTATTATTATTATTATTATTATTATTCATTACACACATAATTATTCAATCCATAAGAATAAGACCTTGGTTTAACTTCTGGTCCAATAGACGGTGACACTATACTGGAGTGCTAGGACACACACACACACACACACACACACACACACACACACACACACACACACACACACACACACACACACACACACACACACACACAACGCAGGATAAGCGCCCCCTGCTGGCCACCCCGACACCTTTTCCATCAGAAACCTAATATTTTTTCCTCCATCCGGGTACGAAGCATGGCTCAAGCCTGTTTAACTTCAGCGGGTAACCAGTCTGGGGTTACGAGGTGATAAACTCCTGGCCGTACTGGACTTAGACACAGAACCTCTGTGTGTATCTCCTGTACTGTATAAGACGCAGTACTAAATCTCATCTAAAAGGTGTGAAGTCTAAAATAAAACAGCATGGAACACGTGTGGAATGTTTTGTGTGTTTTGTCACACAAATATAGAAAAATGTAAATTGAAATCAGAAAATTTCAGACGATCGAAAGTTTTCATAAACTTCTCTTTTTTCTTCTTCTTCTGCTTTACAGTAATTCAGGTCATGTGACCGCGCCTCCACCCTGCCCCTGCAGAGTCTTTTTGTGCTGCTTGCAAGAAGAGAATTAGTGACACTGTAGGCCGAGGTGAGAGTTTCGCTTCCTTCTGCTGCTCCCCAAAGTGTGCAATGTTCATGTCTCCATGTGCTCGCTCACAAGCCTACTTCCCACCATGCCTCCTTTTCCAATGTCAAAGGAAACGGATTTGGATGGACGTCGATTCTAGAGCCTGGGATCTAGAGAACTCATGGATAGGGAACGAGCACTTTTGGTGTCTATCACGCCCTCGTCACGGTTCCTTTTTTCCGCTTTCTTTCTTTCACGCGGGAATTCCTGACCCTCGTCTACTGGGTCGCTCAGACTCCGTATTACCTCATATTACCTCCGTATTGCTCCAGAAGAAGCATCAAAATACCTGCTTCTTAACTTTCTACCTCTATTTACCGAGCCACAATATCTAGCTGAAGGAAGTGTGCTTTATTACCCTTTAACCTCTTATGTAGCTTTGCTCAGGAAAATTGCTACAAGTCAGGACAATGATACCGTTTACCACTAGATGGCAGTCTGCAACCACTTCAAGTCTCACATTCCGAGAGTCTTTATTTTTTTTGTTCAGGTTTGATCCGTCATGCTTGTAAGTGTAAACGTAAAAAAAAAAGAAGATTTAATTGGGATGAGATTTAATTGGAGTAATATATATATATATATATATATATATATATATATATATATATATATATATCTATATGCATATAAACAAACAGAGAATCTGAAAAGGACAGCTTTCTGGACAAACACTTGTGTGTTCTTGTCTGTCTTTAAGAAGCACAGAACATTTGTGTGTGGTGTGTGTGTATATATACATATATATATATATATATATATATATATATATATATATATATATATATACACACACACACACAAATGTATGTATATATATATATATATATATATATATATATATATATATATATATATATATATAAATAAATAATCCATTTAAAAGGATTATATTCCTTCATGGATGCCTTCTTTTTTTTTTTTCTCTATGCATCTTTCTCTCTACGAATCTCTATGCATTCCTCTTTACCAGTGATCGATGTTGCCATGACGCTGGCTTCCACACCAGTGGCGAATGAACGTAACAAAAACACGTCATTGTGCACTAGAAGAATGAGTTGGTGGTGGTGGTGGTGGGGGGGGTGAAGCGGCATTACGGTGTGCCAAAACCTGGCAACCGAGGACACCTGTTCAAAAAGCTTTCGCTTTGAAATACGTCCTCGCTTAACTACATAACTACAGCTTGCAATTAAAATTCTGCATCAAGGGATACAGCCATGGACTCGTTTGACGGCAACCGGACCAGTTCCGTTCGTAGAGAGTATAACGTTTTAAATGGACTTTTCGTGCGACTGTCAGTGACGCGACATAGGGCGAGGGGAAACAATAACGAGCGAGGAATAAGGCCCTCATAAGGGCGCGCACTTGGATTTTTAAGGCCCTCATAAGGGCGCGCACACCACCGTTGATCCCTTTCCTTCTTTACCGCTTGTCTTTCTCCTGACGACAAATATTTCATACTCGTCTCGTATATATGCGATTTTTTTTTCTCTGCCACAAACACACGCCGATCTGATGCTAATACGGATATCGGCGCCTGAACGTGGTCCCCGCGCATGCTGAAAATGGTGGCTGTTATATAATTGAGGCGACGTCTCGGCCTTGGAAGCGCAGCAGACAAACGGAGCCATTTAAAGCAGGAGGTTGCTATTGTTCAGTGGGGGGCTACAGTACATAAGCTCCCTCGACCGTCCTCAGGGATTTGGCGGAAAAGAGCCCCGTGCATCTAGTGATGTCGAGCACGGAGACTCGGCAGCCTAATGAGGATCTATGGCCTTTTTTTTTTTTTTTTTTTATACCCCCCAACCCCCCCCCCCACACACACACACACACCAAACCCCAACCTCCTGCACATTTACAGGATGGATATGCGTGCCCTTTATAACGGCCGTGGAGATACATCTCGCCTTGTTCGGTAACAACGACGTCGTGGTCATCGTTTTGTTGCCCGATCCAGCAGGCGATATTTCCCGTACACGATTGAAGAATATAAGAATGCGCTCGGACGAATAACGAATGAATCACCGTAAGGAGGAACGCGCCTTTACTCTCTCGGCATATTGTTCTTTATAATGCGGAATATTCAAATGAGGCCCCCGGCGTACGCACCTACAACATAGCGAGCACAATCTCTCAGGCTCGACTGTGGATGTCGGAGAGGTGGGGGGAGAGCGAGGGTTTGGGAAGGGGGAGCGAGCCTTTGGCGTGATCCCAAGAAAAAGGGATGCCGTTTGCTCGAATTAATGCAGGCGCGTGTTTACAGCCGACACATCACAGGTTCAGCAGATTGCTTTAACATATTGCAAAGTCGTCGCTCCGCACCCGCGCCGGACATGTAGTAGTAGTAGTAATAGTAGTAGTAGAATCGCAATACGCCAGGCAACGTGGACCGACTGTGCGAATTATTAACATCACTCACTGGAGATTTCTCCGGGTATTTAAGGAGAAGACGCACATAATTAATAGGGTATCTTTTCCGTAGAAAAAAATTCCGGATTCGGAAAGCCGGGGCGTCAGTGAGGCTTTCGGGACGTCACTATGGCGTGGAAAAACGTTCAGGAAATAAGGAAAAGGGCGGCTCGGAATATCAAAATTATTATCAGTAGCCATATTGCGATAATATTATTATTAGTTATAATACAGCGGCTATAAGCTCGTTAAACCCTTCACTTACATTCCTCACTGTATAAGCCGTCCTATTAGTTTCCCTGTAGTTACTGCATAATTGATGGCACGCTCGTAAATAATACGCTTGAAGATAAATTATTCAACAATACACACGAGTTTGCAAGAGTTTCGGATTGCATTTTCCAAAGCCGGAGACTTCGGCTGGCAATTCCCATGGCTGGTGGTCTGTCTGCCCGTCTACCTGTCTATCTGTCCATCTATGGGATGAATGAAAGCTATCACATTTTCCGCATTATTAAATACACCCCCCTCCCTTGCTCTCATCCAGTCACCTGGTAAAGCCACCTTTCTCAAGCCCCCCCCCTCACCCCCCTTCATACTCGCAAACCTCCGACCCCTCACCCGTTCCTCCAGGATCCCTCCGGCTTGAACCCGGCGAGTGAACAAGCTAATGAGGAGTTTGCGCTGGAAGCTTGCGAAAAGGAAGCCCGGATCGCCGCTCCATCGAACATACATCATGCTGGTCATTAGCCGAGGATCGGCCGAGACCTTTGGCCAGCGTGTCGTGAAGGAGGAGGTCGAGTGAAGCAAGGCGAAAGGGAACGGAAAAACAGGATCTGTCACTCATTGTCACTTAAAGTGAGAATTTATCAGGGCCTTTTGCCTGGGAGCACATGAATAATGAATGCGGTTTCGGAGCTTCACCTAGCGTGCCCGTCGTCTAATGGGGCCAGAGAGCAGCGGTCGCAAGACTTCCCGTGCGCTCGGAGACAGCGGGCCTCGCCCCGGCTGCGCATTCACACTGAGAAAGCCATCGCGGAGCTCGCCCCGGGTCTGTCGCTCCACGCCGCCCAGGAGACGTGGGAAGAATTCGCACGCCGCTCAGCCGTTCAGGGCGTCGGAGGCGCTCTTGTAAAGTGCTTAATGTGATTTTTCACGCCTCTTACGCAAACATTCGGCTTTGGCACAAAAGCCTTTTACGTCTTGCTATTCAGCGCAAGGTCTTACCATAACGGCCTCCATAGCATCTAATGAGAATTAAAATTCATATTATTATTATTTTATAGGGTTTTAATGATAAGCTAAAAAAAAAATGGCTTTTCGTACTTTTCCTATCAGACGCCATTTATTTCGTACACATGGAACTAACTGACAGCAGTCCCTTTACAAACAAACAAACAAACAAAAAACACCGCTGAAAGTTCTATATTGTCTTCTGTGCAGCACTTTGATATGCACAAAAAAAGAAAAATTCTTTCATAGAGAAGAAAAGAAAAAACAAGTCAAACAAACAAGCACGCTCTTTCTTTTTTCTTCTTTCTTTTCTTTTCTTTTTTTTCCTCTCTCCGAGCTCCTGCACTTTCTCACATGGCAGGGCTCGGAGAACAGAAGTTTTTTTTTTCTTTTGGGATAATTACGAAACACCACAGAGCAGAGGAAAAGCTGGCGCTCCGTCGCCCGTCTTGAGTATGACAAGCGGCAAAAAGCGCGAACGCGAGAAACAAACAAACGTACGGGGAAAAAAAAAAAACAACAACAACAAAAGGTGGTTTCCCAGCTAACAGCAGTCTGATGCCGGGGGGTCTAATCAGTCCTCTTTTTTTATTTATTTATTTATTTATTTGCCTTCAGCCAGAGGTTCTTCTGATCATCAGACGGAAAAGGGACTCCTTCCTATATTGGATCAGAGGTCAATCCCTATAAGCAGGTTCTTGGGATAAAAATGTATACGCCATCTGTTAGTCACCGTGAATCCGATTTAGCTACTGAGACGATTCGATCTGGGCTTTACGATGAAAATCCGAGTCCGACCCGAAGATTATCATGCCGCAGATTAATTTAGTTCTCACGAAGGCGACACAAGTTCCTCCTTTATGGATTAAATAAATAAATAAATAAATCTGTCCAGATGGTCTTTCCATATGTATATAAAACATATAGAGCTCAAGATTTAGCTTTTCCTGCATTCGAGGGTGCCAATACTTTCGCAGAATCCATAGTGTTTCTCTCATTCATTTCCTCTCATGGATTCTGCGAAAGTATTGGCACCCTCGAATGCAGGAAAAGGTTAAAGGAAGGGGGGGGGCGCCTTCATAGAGCACTTCGGCCGCTTAATGAGATCGGCGAACGCGGAACGAGGCGTCTGAGACACCCCTCATTACAGAATCTCTACTCGCCGATCCTCCAGGGCCCCCGCGTCCCGCTCTTTTGTGGACTCCTGCTCTCCGGCGAAGCTCGCAGGTTGTCTGATGAGGGGGTGGCAGGGAGGGTGGCAAGGCCAGGGGACAGGGATTGGTCATGTCAGAAGGGTGACCGTGTGCTCATTAAAAACGTGGAGCATCATGGTCCAGGCAGACAGATTTCATTTCAAATATCCTGATGCTGATGGAGTCCGTGGTGCCATGTGTCCTAGCGATGTTCCTTTAGCCTTTAGAGAGAGAAAAAAAAGGGAAAAAAAGCAAAACACAACAAGTTTAGAAAAAGAAAGAATGCTGGGTGTTTTTTTTTTATTATTATTAAATTGTTTTTCTTTCTTACAATAATGTGATTTTAAGGGTTGATTATCCAGATTTTTTTACCCCAATATGTCACCTGACTGTCCGACATCTAGTGTACTAGATGAAATATAAATGTATGGTTTATATATATATATATATATATATATATATATATATATATTTTTTTTTTTTTTGTTTTTTTTTTTTTTCAACCCTAACCATGAATGCACGAAGGCAAAACACATTTCTGTGTTTTTCTGCATCCTAATTGGTACGTGGAAATATTTTTAGGTGCAAATCTCCTACAGTATTAGGACACCTGACTTATGTCCAGCCATACGTCTCCAAACTGTCAATTGTACAGGATGCAGAAGCATGGAATATTTACTTCACTCGCGCTAGGAGACGCAATCCAGTATGACAATGCCCAAGTGCTTGGAAGATGTCAAAGATCTTGAGAGTCGCCTAAATCAGTATTTTGAATTACTAATGAAAGAATGAGAATGAATCTTCACTTCACACTCGTGTGGAACATCTTCTAAGAAGAGCCGAGGGTATTATAGGGGGAGGCGGTGGAGCTCAGTGGTTTAAGGCATTGGGCTGCTGATCGTAAGCTCGGGGTGTTCGCCAAGCTGCCACTCTTGGGTCCTTGAGCAAGGCCCTTAATCCTGTGTACTCCAGGGGGCGCCGTATCATGGCTGACCCATTGCTCAGACCCCAAGCATCCAAACACAGGCTGGGATATGGGAAGAGAGCGTTTCACTGTGCTGTAATGTATATGTAACAAATAAAGACTATTCTGGGGGCACGGTGGTTTAGTGGTTAGCACGTTCGCCTCACACCTCCAGGATCCGGGTTCGATTCCCGTCTCGGCCATGTGTGTGTGGAGTTTGCATGTTCTCCCCGTGCCTCAGGGGGTTTTTCTCCGGTTTCCTCCCGGTCCAGAAACATGCACGGTAGGTTGATTGGCACCTTGGAAAATTGTCCCTAGTGTATGAATGTGTGTGTGTGTATGTGTGTACTGTGATGGGTTGGCATTCCATCCAGGGTGTATCCTGCCTTAATGCCCATAGACGCCTGAGATAGGCACAGACTCCCCGTGACCCGAGGGAAGATCGGATATAGCGGTAGAAGATGAATGAATGAATGAATGAATGAATAAAGACTATTCTATTCTAATTGGGGGTTAAATGTGGAATGCGATGTTCAAAAAGCACATGGCCACAAACTTTGGTCTATATCAAGTAAAAGATTCTCTCCGAGACCTACAGAAAGCACAGTGTTTACAGTGATTGCATGTAAACTAGATTTAATCAAAGGGAATCAAGATATTTCTTGGTATAAAGTCCAAAAGATTGCATTTATATATTACGGCATATATAAGACGACACTCTCGTGCGGAATACTTTCCAATGATTCAGGATTAAATACTTTACAAAAGGACTTTTCCATAAAACATCATCCAGTAACAACAAGGGGAAAAAAACCCTTCTGAGATGGTATGAGGAAGAAACCGTTATAGGAGATACCAGATATTAATCTGGATAACCCGAAATATCCGACCATTATGGCGTAGATTCATCATTGTTGAGTTTGTTCACTGATGGATGCTTGAAATATAAAAGACCTAAGTAGCAGACTGTCTCTATGAACTCTCTATAAACTCTATATGAAGTTTATATGAAGTCTTTAGTAGCTTCTTCAGCAGAAGCAAGTGGCCTCGGACGTCTTATATAGAGTTAAGAATCTTGTTTAAGGGCCCAACAGTACTGAGACTTACATTTACAGAATTTAGCGACTGACAGCTAAGCAAATGAGGGTTAAGGGCCTTTCTCAAGGGCCCACTAGTAGTGGTGGTGGTTGTGGGGTTTGGACCCATGATCTTCCGGGCCAGAGTCCAACACCTTAACCTCTCTTAAACTTAATAGTAGTAGCACAGTGCTTAAGGTATTGGCCTCTGGACTGGAAGGTTCAGATCGCACCAAGCTGACACTAGTGGGCCCTTGGCCACGGCCCTCAACCCTCTATTCCGCAGTTGTAAGTCGCTCCGGATAAGCGCGTCTGCCGAACGCTTGTAAATGCAGCACATTGTTAGATTTGAAACTACTCGAAATCCTCAACTTTATTAGCCAGGAGGTGAGTTCACCTGGAGGGGGCGTTGCGTCTGTACCCTGGCACAGCCGAATGCTTCCAGAAGTGCAAGGGATTTCTATTTATTTATTTATTTCCCAGGGTTCCAGAGGTTTTTGAAGGCACAGAGTGACTCGGCGCCTCGGGGTCAGAGCGGATGCGAAAGAAAAACCTCGAGCTCGGGGGGAGAACGTCAAATCGCGTTCTTCCTCATGTCTGAGATCGTTATTATGCTGGTTTGTGCCTAGAATGCAAACTAATCAGGGTATAACTTCTTCCACCCGAACCCCCCCCCCCCCCCCCACACCCACACACACACACACACACATACACACACACACAATCTTCGCCACCAGGGAGACGGAGGAAAAGGTTAGATCGGTGACTGTCGCATTTTTCGCCCCATCCCCCAAACCCAGCTCCCCGGACCGGCTCTAGAATGGGAAGAAAGAAAGAAGAAAAAGAAGTTGTGTGTACAGAACAACGAACTTCCGTGGCACGGTTAATTGGAAAGGCAAGTTGTGAGTGACTTCCACTGAAAGGAGGGAGGGAGGGAGGGAGGGAAAAAATACACACACAAAAAAAAACAACACACAAAACAAAACAACAACAGAAAAGAGAAACCTGTTTGGGGGTAAGCTCAAGGGGAGCCGAGTTGTAAACAGTTAATTATGACTCTGGATGCAAATGTTGGCCTTTAAACGTATTCAAGGAATCGTTCCCATTCAGACATTAGCATAAATGCATATTACATGCACCCCCCCTCCTCCTCCTCCTCCATCCCTCGTTCATTCTTTTCTTTTACACCCGGCTCCTCGGAATGTCATTAAGACTGATAGGAATGTTTATCTCCGTTCTGTTGATGGGGATTATTTTAAGAAGCTAATAAGAAAACAAAAGTGTTTACTTGATACGCATCAAGTACCAATTGTGTGTTCTTTGTTTTGTTTCCTCTTCGCTAATTTGTAGTGAACAAAATCCTTCATCAGCAAAACTCCGCAGAGCGATTGCCTGTGGAACAACTGGGGTTTATTACCTTTACATTTAGGGCAAAATCCTTGGGGGGGAAAAAAAAAAAAAGGATAAAAGTCCTTGTGAGCACTTCAGGGTTAAGGGCCTTGCTCGAGGGCCCAACAGTAGGCCCTTAAGTGAAGCTGCAACTTGATTTTTTTTTATCTATCCATGTGTTTAGGAGTTGCGGGTCAATAGTTATAAAGGGAAGGGGAAGCTTAGGGTATATGGCGAATGCCTTTATATCATTCATTTAACTGAGCAGTTCAGGGTCCTTGCTCAAGGGCCCAACAGTGGCCCGTTAATTGTAATGGGAACTCATGGACCTTCTAAGCCACCAAGCAACCCCTTGCCGAAATATAAAAGCTTCCTTTGGGGTACCAAGAGAGGGTTTAGACGTGCTAAATTTACATTTTCCAAAGACACTCTTATCAAGATGTAAGTTATCTTAGCTATACAGCTGAGGGTTAAGGGCCTTCCTCAAGGGCCCAGCAAAGTGGGACTGGAGCCTACACACTTATGCTCAGTCGTTGAGCTACCCCTTGCCTAGACAGATATTCCCAAATAGACTCTCCAAACAAGCTTCGTAACACGCCACTAGATGGCAGCACAAGGACGCACGCATAGTCACAGGGAGCACCGACCTTCAGCAACATGCATTCCGGCTATTCTGACCTGTAACGTCTTCTTTCTCGCCGGAGAACAATACCATCTCAGCGATGCATTTACATTTACGCCATTTGGAAGACGCCCTTAACCAGATCGACTTACATCTGAGGGCTAAGGGCCTTACTCAAGGGCCAACCAGTGGCAGCTTGGTGGAGCTCTGGGATGTCTGTAAATCCTAAAGGAATAAAGTTCTGATGTTCGACCATCAAATGCATTTGGTACCCCTGGAGGAAAAGCAGAAGAACCCACGTCTTTCTCTGAAATAAACGAAAACGAACCCAGAATGTCGGAACTCTCAAGCTGATTTTAGATTTAAGCGAATTCTGGAGCTCTCACTGTGATTTCTGCAGATGTCTGTGGTTAATCTGGCCCACTCTTCATAAACATGAGCTCCAGCTGTCTCGTGCTTGAAGGGTGCCTTCACCAGCCTGCATGTACCGACTCTTTCCATCCATATTGGACGGGATTCAGATCAGGTGAACCTCAGAACACATTCTTGGGTGCTTTCAGCTGAGTTTTGGATGGTTATTCTACAGGACTGGCGAGCTTCGACTGAGGTTTCTGACGTCATTCCAGAACAGAACTTGGTAGTCCCGAGACTTCATTCTGGGGTCCCTGAGGGCCGAACGCAGGAGCCAGTCCATATTGTATTCTTTTCTTTTCCCGGCTTCGTTGTTTGCATCTGGGAACGTACGGCTGACGCTCCGTGCCAACAAACAGCGGTCTCATCCGTCCAAACCACCTCCTCCCAGAAACGTTACAGCGTTTCACTACGGATTTAAACAACAGTCTAATTATTTATTCATTTTTATCAATAAAAACAGATCTGTTTGTTTACTTCTGTGTAAATAAATATATTCATATAAAAATAATATCTATATATTATATCTATACACTCCTTCCTCACTCACACCACAGAAGGATCTGTCTGTCTGTCTGTCTGTCTATCTGTCAATCTGTCAATCTATCTATCTATCTATCTATCTATCTATCTATCTGTCTGTCTGTCAATCTATCTATCTATCTATCTATCTATCTATCTGTCTGTCTGTCTGTCTGTCTGTCTGTCTGTCTGTCTGTGTCTCTATGTCTCTCTATCAATCTATCTATCTGTCTGTCTGTCTGTCTGTTATATATCTATCTATCTATCGATCTATTATCTATCTATCTATCTATATGTCTCTATCTATCTATCTATCTATCTATCTATCTATCTATCTATCTAAATATCTATCTATCTATCTATCTATCTATCATCTATCTATCTATCTATCTATCAGTCTATCTATCTATTATCTATCTATCTATCTATCTATCTATCTATCTTCAATCTATCTATCTTTTATCATCTATCTATCTATCTATCTATCTATCTATTATCGTCTATCTTATTATCTATCTATCTATCTATATATCTATCTATCTATCTATCTATCTATCTATCTATCTATCTATCTATCTATCTGTCTGTCTATCTATCTATCTATCTATCTATCTATCTATCTATCTGTCTGTCTGTCAATCTGTCAATCTGTCAATCTATCTATCTATCTATGTATGTATGTATGTATGTCTGTCTGTCTGTCTGTCTGTCTGTTTCTCTCTCTGTATGTCTGTCTGTCTATCTATCTATCTATCTATTCTATCTATCTATCTATCTCTGTTGTCTATATCTATATCTCTATCTATCTATCACTATCTATCTATCTGTCGTCTGTCTGTCTGTCTTGTTGATTATCTATCTTCTATCTATCTTACAGTCTGTTGTCGGTCTGTCTGTATATCTATCTATCTATCTATTTATCAGTCTGTCTGTCTGTCTGTCTGTCTATCTATCTATCTATCTATCTATCTATCTATCTATCGTCTGT
>JACRUU010000005.1:9249654-9257154 GCA_030449085.1 Kryptopterus vitreolus | reverse complement strand
ACCCCCGGACTCCTCACCTCACCTACATCACTTCCTGTCTCTACTCACACCCTTAACTTATCAAATCTCCTCAAATCTCACTCCAAAATCCGAAGAGTGGAGGTCTTTACAACAGAAAACAGGGGCTAAATGTGGAATGTACAACATTGCAGATGTTTCCAGGCGTTTCTTTGTACGCCAATTCTTTAATGCGATAAAATCCGAACTGTGTGCGTATAACATTACATTATATTGTGTACGTGTCCTTTAAACAGTGCTGTTCTCGTATGTATGTCTTTAACAGCTACAGCAGCTAAAACCATTAATCGCTCCTTTAAAGCTTAGTGACATTATAAACGTCTATTTTATATCATTTTTCTTTTCCCAATCATGCAAGACGTCATTTTTCCTAGGCGCACACACCCTCTCTCTGTCTTTCTCTACTCTCTCTCTCTCTCTCTCACGACAGGAAGCACAGCCACTCAATCTTCATCAAGTGGGAGCTGACAGACCGGCTGGAGTTCTGCTACGGTAAATAATAGACGCCGCTGAATGACTGCTCCGGGGTCGATGAAGATATCAGGATTGTACGACGTTTTATCACGATGCCGAGACGGTACCGAGGAGGCGTTTTCATGACGGACGATAAGTTCGGTTTGGCTGTCGGGATCGTTGGTAGAGGATGTACAGATGAAGGAAGAACACATGGTCTGGTGGTGTAAACAAGGATTCCTGATTTATTTATTGGGCCAAAATTGTAAACGCAAGGCATTGTGGGCTTCAGTGGTTCAGGATCAGGGAAGGTCCTGAAAGGCCCTGGAGTATGGCCGTGAAAGGAAGGGACACAGCAATCCAATGGTAAAGAACTCAAAGGTTCGTCCCCTCGCATTAGCTTGAATGGCAAAAATATACAGCAAGTCTTGGCATCGCCAGACAATATGATATAAATAACCCTCTTTGGATCCGAAGGATCTTGGTGTGGCCTTCAAATTCGCTTAAAAACCTTCCCGTGCTGTACCATGGCTGAGCCTGACTTGTGACTCCCCCCTTTGTTCCCACCAATTTAGCCCTATTGAACTTTAGCCCCACTCTCACTTGCAAACTTTCCCCCATCATCAAGGCCTAAAAGTCACAAAGCCATTCGCTAAACTCAATCCACGACTGTACAATCCATCCTCGTCCGCCTAGAAGACTTCTCTGGACCCTATTATTGGCTAACATCACTCTGACTGACAAGTAGATTAGCCAATGGCTATCCTCCCAACCCAGAAATCATCGACTAATGTGGCTCCCTTGACTCGTGGCCATGGATCGCCGAAGCATCGCCTGGGATTCGACCTCATGGTAGAGTGAACCTTTTCGAGTCATTACACCTTTAGAAAACACTATGGATCTCTCAGATCCGGCGGATCAGCGGTGCCAGTTATTTTTGTTGCCACGGCTCCTAATAAAAGCCACGAGATCAGAGCTTGGTGTATTTGTTTGTTTAAAACGGGATCATCATCTGGAAAAACAGAACACTAGACCATCTTCTCCTTAACCTAGAGTTGTATAGTGTTGGTTACGGAGCAATAAGGAGGCTGGATCGTGTACAAACTGGTATACAGGATAAATAGTTAGAATAGGGAAGATGGAAGATGTTCCACAGGATTTTTGAAGTGTGCTCGTGAAGAAAGCCACTCAACAGGGCCGGGGTCAGAATTTTATAGCAGGCCACTCCGAGATCTTCCAACGATATTTATGGAACTGCCTTTGTAGACCTTTGGAACGGTTTTGGGTCTCCGAGGTCAAAATATCATGCAAACACATCCAGGGGAGCTCGTATAAAATTGTGCACCTATAAACATGTATCGCTGGTTACACCAGGGGTCCCGATAGCGTCCGGTGTGTTTGAAGATTCCGGCATTTCCGGGGAAAATGGATTTCCAAATGAAACAAACGCGCTTTCAAGAAACTGTACAGAATCTTCCAGCGAGGTGATTCTCCTGCCCACAAACGCCAGATATCACTCTGACCTCTTTGAACACGTCTGGGATGAACTGGAACATCGTGTAACCCCCCCCACCACCACCACCACCACCACCAGACCGCCTCACTGACCTCACTAATGCTCTGGTGGCTGAAGGAGCTCCAGCCCCTGAAGCCGTGCTCCAAAATTAGAAAAACCATGGCGGATTTTTAGCTGTCACAAACACATTTCGGCCGGCAGACGCTCGGAAGTTTTGGGGATGGAGCGCAGGGTCAACAGTGATACAGCACCAGGGAGAAGAGGAGGTTAAGAGCCTTGCTCAAGGGCCCGACTGTGGATCTCGGCAGTGCTGGGGCTTGAATCTCCAACCTTCTGAGCCTAGAGATCAGCCTCAGCTGTTGAACCGCCACTGCCCCTCGGAGCTAGTGGAAAACCTTCCCGTAAGAATAGAGGATTTATTTATTTATTTATTTAAAAGGCAAAAGTCAGGAGTAAATCCGACATGAGTGGTTCAACCAGTAAATATCGTATGATGTTGGTCAGGGCTCCTCACAAGCTCCTCATAGACGACATTCATCATCAATCACAAATAGTTGGTCACTTTGATAACTGCGATATGAACGAGAGGCTCCGCCACGCTTGGATTTTGGAGATGTAGGTATCTCAATAGGGTTTGAGGTAGGAAACAGGCATCTGAAGATCTTCCACCTCTTCCAACACCATGGAATTGAGATCTTCATGGATCTGGATTTGTGAACAACCAATTCGAGCGGAGGGAAAAATCTAATGCAACTTTGAGGTTTTAGAGAAGAACCACACACGGCTGGAAACATCAGGTGCTGAGCTCTGGAGATCTGAGTCCAGAAAGTTCTCAGGTCTGCTATGGATCTGAGACATGAGACAAGGGAACAAAGTGTGAGAAGCAAGGCAGAGGTTCAAGTGAGACTGGCTAAAAAGAAAAAGGAGACTTGAGAAGAGAAGAGAAGAGAAGAGAAGAGGGGGGGAAATTATATGAGTAAAAAAAAGCGATAAGGTGAGCAGAAAAGAAGAGAGAAGAGATTAGAATAAAAGACAAAAAGAGATGAAAAGCACCATGAGAAGGGAAACATGAGAAGGGAAATGAAAACAAAAAGGGTAAAAAATGCAAAGAGCGAGGAGAAGAAAGAAAAGAAAAAAAAGAGATAAGACGAGGGAAGGAAAAAAGAGAAGAGGGACGAGAAAGAGTCGAGAAACAACAAGAGGAGGGGAAAATGGGAGAAAAGAAGAAAGGAAGTGAGAAATGTGGAAAAAAGAAAATAGAAGTGAAACAACGAAGGGAAGAGTAGGGAAAAGAAGAGAAGAAAAATAAGAAGAGACGAGATGAGAATAAGAGAAGAGAAGGATAAGAAAAAATAGGAGGTGAAGGGGAGGATAAGAAACAAGAAGAGAGTTGATCAATGAGAGGAGAGGGGAGAAGAAGGCATGAGAAAAAAGAAAAATAGAAAAAAGAAAAGGGGGAAAAAAGACAAGTAAAAAATTGTAAAAAACAGAGATACTGGAGCGCGAAGAAGAAGAAGAAGAAGAAGAAGGAGAGAGATGGAGAAAAAATGAGAAAGAAAGACAAAAGCGAAGAGAAACAATGAGAGGAGGGAAGTATAAGAAAAAATAAGAGACGAGAAGAGGTGACGAGAAGTCTAAGAATAAGAAGAGAAATAATGAGAGGAGAGCGGAGAAGAAGAGATGAAAAACAAGAAAAATAGAAAAAAAATAAAAGGGGCAAGAAAAAAAATCCTAAAAACAGGAGATACTAGAGAGAAAAGAAGAAGAAGAAGAAAGGAAAAGAGATGGAGAAAGATGAGAAAGAATGATTAAAGAGAGACAACGAGAGGAGGGAAGTATAAGAAGAAATAAGAGACGAAAAGAGGAGGAGAGATGGGGGAAAAGAGAAGGAAAAAGACAAGAAAAAAATCCTAAAAACAGGAGATACTGGAGAGAAAAGAAGAGGAAGAGAGATGGAGAAAAGAAGAGAAAGAATGACATAAGTGAAGAGAAAAAACGAGAGGAGGGAAGTATAAGAAGAAATAATAAGAGATGAGAAGAAGAGGAGAGATGGGGAAAAAGAAAAACAGAAAAAAAGAGAAAAGGAAAAAAGACAAGAAAAAAAATCCTAAAAACAGGAGATACTGGAGAGAAGAAGAAGAAGAAGAAGAAGAGAGATGGAGAAACGATGAGCGAAGAGTACAGAAAAGAAGTGTGTGTGTGGGGGGGAACAATGAGGAGAGAAGAAGTGATGAAGGATGAGAAGCAATGAGAAAAGAAGAGAAACGGCGAGAGAAGAGTAAAGAAGACAAACGAGGAGAAAGGAGAAGAGAAACAATGAGGAGGAGGAAACAAAATAAGAGAGACGGGGGTGTGTGTGTGTGTGTGTGTGTGTGTGTGTGTGTGTGTGTGTGTGTGTGTGTGTGTGTATGGGTGTGTGTGTGTGTGTGTGATGTGTGTGTGTGAGTGGTGTGATTGTGTGTGTGTGTATGTGTGTGAGGGGAGAGTAGTTAAGAGAAGAGGAATGCTGTTTTGCCCCTTTTTTTTTTTTTTCTTCTTTAAGAACTCTATCGCTTCTCCTCACGCTATGGTCCCCATGTTGGGATACGGACGCATCTCCGGGGAGGCCGCGAGTACGAGCGAAAGGCACGACGCTCCCCGTGCGAGATCGACTTAGGGGCGGAGTTACGCGGCGCTGAAAACGCATGCAGATGTTTAAGACACGCTCTGAGTTTGCGTCTGGGTTTGTACCGCAACATCTGGCTATGGTCGATATGCCGCTAGTCTTACAGTATTGGGGGGGGGGGGGGGGGGGGGGGGTAGGAGGGGAAATAGGGGTTCCTCGGGGTAATTACGGTGTGCGGCATTCTGCAGGGTTAGAGAGCCCTGTGTGTGTGTGTGTGTGTGTTGTGTGTTGTGTGTGTGTGTGTGTGTGTGTGTGTGTGTGGAAGGCAAGAGGGACACCACATGTGATCTCAGTCCCACTGTGTTTCTTTGCACATGCTCGGTTAGTAGTGAGCATGCTTTCTGCTGCACGATGGAGGGATTTGAGGTGTGTGTGTGTGTGTGTGTGGGGTGGGGGGGGTGTGTGTGGTGGGTGTGGGGTTTAGGGGGGGTGCAGGGAGGAGCAGCTGCAGCCAGCAAAGGGTTAAACAAGGACCAGTGTGTTTTCATGCATCCTCTACGGCTGACAGATGAAAAATGTCAACTGTCCTGTTTTCTATTTTGGAGTTTTTGCACTATTCATCTGGTTCATTAGTGGCGGGCCGCTCGTGGCCCTGACAGCTGCTCGGCCTGCGCTCGTGGCCCCTGAATTTTTCAGACTAATTTGATTCGATGGGCGAGATGATTGACTTGCTCTCTGACCCCCCGGAGCCCAGAGGCACTCCTCATTGTTATTCCGGAGCTGTCCGACACACACTGCGCTGGCCTGCTGTCTGACTGAGCACGGTCTCTCACACACACACACTGCAAGCCCTTTACACAAAGGCACCACACACACACACACATTAAATGCTAACACACCTGGGTGCCCTTAAAAACTGTCACGTCCGTACAGATACAGTATAGGAAAAAAAGGAGGGTGGGGTCCTGGCCAGGAAACCCACACGAAGACGGCCACCAGGGAAAAGTCCAAGCATCGGTGACCATGTAAAGATCTCAAGCGGAATAAAACCATAACTCCGGCTTAATTAATATTGATCTGTGTGTGTGTGTGTGTGTGTGTGTGTAAGAGAGAGCGCGTGCATGTTTTTTTGCGCATATAAATCACCCACCACCCCACCCGGATATCTGCCTAGCTTGCAGCATGCAATCATTATTTCGTCCTCGGATTGTTTTGGTTTTTTTTTTTTTTTACCCCCGCCAGTCACACTTTTAATGATATATTAATAATAAAAAAAAGAGAGAGAGAGAACGAGAGCACACATCAAAAAAAAACAAAAAAAAAAGAAAAACAGACACTAAAGACGTCCTCGTTTTTAATGACTGAAACTGGCAAGGACATCAGTCCCCCCCCAACACACACACAAACACACACACACACACACACTTTAAATTTGTCATACACGGCTTAAATAAATAAATAAACCACCAAAAAAAACACGCATTTATGTTAACGTTACACCGACATCAAAAGTGAAGCGTTTTTGTCTATTTGTGCAAAAAAATAAAATAATTATTATATAATATATATATATATATATATATATATATATATATATATAATAATCCCCCTTTTTCCCCCTTCTCCGGCTTCATTAAGAAAAAACCCGAGATCCGCCAAGCTAGCAGAATCCCTGAGCTTCCTAAGCTGCGTTTTCTTTCTCTCTCAGCATGTTTATTCAACACGTACGGTCACGCTCATTCATTAAAAACGTTCGAATTAAACGCCTTTTTTTTCCGCGGCGGGTCAAAATAGCAGACGGAATAGGTCTAATAGGCAACGCAACAAAGAGCAGACAATATCGGATTGATTCTCCTTTAGGGATTACTGTATCCTGGCTTATAAACTTCAACCATAATGGGGTCTGGTTTTTCCATACACACACACACACACACACACAGTCGTATATACACATATAGTTTTAACATTGAGTACCCACTGTACTACGAAAAAAGTACTGGCCCACCCAAGATTCCCAGCCATATATTTTTTGTTTCTTTTTGCCAAAATGTACACACAAAGTGCATACAATATATATATATTTTATCCTGTTAGAGCTACATCATCATGTTCCAGCTTCACAATAACCCCCAGGTGCATGAAGATATGGTCTACATGGTTGGGATGATGTCGAAGAGCTTGAGTGGCCGGCTATAGAGCTCTGACCTTCAGAATGAACTGGAACACACCCCAGGCCTCTTTACCTTCTTATACCAGTACCTGATGTACTTTCCACAAGTCCACTCCAAAACACAACACCTTCCCCAAAGAGTGGGGATTAAATGATGTTTGTTTTTTTTTGCATGTTTCAAGGATCTACGGTATGTTTCTGTCCAATAAAGATATCTATCAGATACGGCTTTGTACTTTCATCTGCCAGGGAGAGAAAAAAAAACCCCAGAGAAAGGTAATAACACTATGAAGCTGTGGTTGGACAGTTGCCACATTTAATAAATAACACATTTCTGGAAAATGAAAGGTATATTTATTAACACAATTCTCTACTCTATAGTGCAATGTTATTTATTTATTTATTTATTTTCTTGTGTGGTTTTTTTAAACATTTTTTTTTTAAAGTAATGAAGCACACACTCGAGCAGCTGAGGGCTAAAAGATTTGCTCAGGGGTCCACTCCCGAGTTCTCTGGCTGAACGGGGATTTGAACTCGTACTGTTCATTACGACGGTGTGTAAGACTGAACACAACTAATTAACCCTCAGGAGTCGATTCATGAACTAATCCACTACAGCTTTTCAGCATTCAGAACTCACACCCCGTCATAAAGAAGTATGGAAAATGGCATATAGTTTACTTATATATATAGTTATATATTATATATACAGTTATATAGTTTACTTATATATATATA
>JACRUU010000005.1:9242154-9244654 GCA_030449085.1 Kryptopterus vitreolus | reverse complement strand
CGAGAGGAGGAAGGAGGAGAGAGAGAGGGAGAGAGAGAAAGAAAAGCACAAGTTAGAGGCATGTCTGCTTGGCTAAGTTCATGGAATCGTGTAGGCCAGAGATTCACCCATGGATGCTTCACTGGCGCTATGGATTCGGAAGGAGGCGCTCGGGATGAGTACGGAGAGACAGATGAGAGAGACCGACTCGAGTGTTTATATGGCCGAGAGTGACGGACACAAACGTTCGAGCGCAGGAAAGCGAGCTTCTTGGGAGCAACCTGATTCTTTAGATGGCTCTCTCGTTTGCCTTTTTTTTGTTGTTGTTGTTGTTTTTGTTTTGCTGACGTACAGACGTGTGATTGATGTTGTGACTTCCTAATAAGTGAAATCTCATTGGGTTTGGACAAACATGATCTATATTGATCTATATGATCACTTTTGGTGGTCAATTGACTATTGATTTCGAATTAACTGCCAGGGTTAGCTGTCCATATACTTTTGACACTCACCGATATGTGCTAATAAATAAATACATTATATATATATATATATATATATATATATAATGTGTGTGTGTGTGTGTGTGTGTGTATATATATATATATATATATTATTAACTATTAATATCTCTCTGCTAAAACAGGATATGTATATATATATATATATATAGATATATATATATATATATATATATATATATATATATATATATATAAATTGAGCCTTTTATGGTCCAATGGGTTCTGCTTGAAGGGTTTTTTCGTCTACGCAGAAATACATGCAGAACATGCAGAAGGGGTCACAAACTTTTAAGCACCACTGTATATTAAAGAATATTCAATTTGAGTTTGAAGGTTTTTTTTTTGTTTGTTTTTTTTTTTTTTTAAATCAAGGCTTCCTTGTTTACTCCATTCAACGTCGCGTTTAGGGTCGAATTTGTCGTCCCAAAAGTAAAACAGAAACAAAACAAGGGAGGTGTTTATTTTCTGAGTAATAAACACCTGAGTAATAAACACACGAATCTGAGCAGACTTTATAATTACAATTCAAATGAAAGAGCACGAACATGAAAATTAAACATGTAATTAAATTCCATATTTTACAGATGATAATAATAATAATAAAGGATAATATAATAAGGATGATGCAAATTAAATGATGAAATTACAATAGTAATAATAATGATATAAATGATATAAAATGATGAAGCAAATTATAATCTGATGGTGATGAAATTATAATCGTAATAATATCGCTGTAAATGATATATAATGATGATGATAAAATTATTATAATAATAGCCATAATGATAATGATATAATGATACAAGACATGAAGATAAGATAATAGTAATAATAATAATAATAATAATAATAATAATAATAATAATGATGGTGATAATATATATGATCATCTAATGATGCCAATATAATAATGATTAAAAATGTGTGATGAAAAAAACGATGATTATGGTGATACAAATGATAATGTATAATAATAATGTTGATTAAAGAAAATATATGTTATAATGATGATGTAAACAATGATTGTGGTAAAATGATAATATCATTATAATAACATAATAATAATAATAAACATGTATATACTTATTATCATCATAAACATACTATAATCATGAAATATGAAATATCAATGATTGTTATATTCGAAACCAATGATGTAAAAATAAAGATAATATGTATATAATAATATTAATGATGATGACACAAATGATGTAAAATGAGGATGATTATGGAGTTGCTGAGAATACTGTAATAAAAATAATATAAATAATAATAATAAAATCATAATGAAACAATAAGTCTAAAATGATGATGACATCATTATGAAATATTGTGTATTATATGACACTGATTTAATATTTGTGTGATATAAAGGAGGGGAAAAAAAATAGAAAAAAAAAAGAGATTGCAAAAAATTTAAGCAAATTAATAATAAAGCAAAAAAATATAAACAAACAAACAAACAAACAAACCGGGGTTCAGGTTCCTGGACAAGCCTGTCATTTCCAGGACAAGGTGTAACAGGTTCCTCTCACAAGCTATTCGACTCCTCAGCACACACTGACACACACACACACACACACACACACACACCTGCATCGTTTGCACGGACAGTATTTATTATTTGGACGAATCCGTGGCGGCCCCTGATCTCATGTCGGATTTCCACACCGTCACCTATTTCTCCCTCATCAATCCGCCACCCGATGCTCTCGGCTGCGCTGGCCGTGTTTTTTCAGCCTCGTGCATGTCGGGTTGAGATCATCCGGCGAATGATTCATGCGACGCTGCGTTCCAAACCCGCCCCGAATGCGCTCCGTTAGAAGACAGCTGTCTTGTCTCGGGACAGGTTTTTTTCATATATCAGCGAGAAAAATACAGCTGCCTTCCATGGAAATTTTCTCCGAAAAAGTTCGGCAGCGTCAAGGCGGTGACTAAAGGCTAGCAGGGTGTACAGGTAGGCGATGGGACACAAATATCTTACGATATTTGAG
>JACRUU010000005.1:9214654-9237154 GCA_030449085.1 Kryptopterus vitreolus | reverse complement strand
CCTCCTCCTCAACAACCTCCCAACAACCTCCTCAACATCACCAACAACCTCCTCAACAACCTCCTCTACAACCTCCCCAATAACCTCCCCAATAACCTCCTCAACAAACTCCTCAACAACCTCCTCAACAAGCTCCTCAACAAGCTCCTCAACAACCTCCTCAACAACCTCCTCAACAACATCACCAACAACCTCCTCAACATCACCAACAACCTCCTCTACAACCTCCCCAACAACCTCCTCAACAACCTCCCCAACAACCTCCTCAACAAGCTCCTCAACAAGCTCCTCAACAACCTCCTCAACAACCTCCTCAACAACCTCCCCAACAACCTCAACCTCCTCAACAACCTCCCCAACAACCTCCTCAACAACCTCCTCAACAAGCTCCTCAACAACCTCCTCAACAACCTCCTCAACAACCTCCTCAACAACCTCCCAACAACAAAACCTCCTCAACAACCTCCCCAACCTCCCCAACAACCTCCTCAACAACCTCCTCAACAAGCTCCTCAACAACCTCCTCAACAACCTCCTCAACAACCTCCCCAACCTCCCCAACAACCTCCTCAACAACCTCCCCAATCAACCTCCCAACAACCTCCTCAACCTCCTCAACAACCTCCTCAACAACCTCCCCAACAACCTCCTCAACAACCTCCTCAACCCCCCCAACAACCTCCCAACAACCTCCCCCAACAACCTCCTCAACAACCTCCCCAACCTCCTAACCTCCTCAACAACCTCCTCAACAACCTCCTCAACAACCTCCCCAACAACCTCCTCAACAACCTCCTCAACAACCTCCCCAACAAGCTCCTCAACAACCTCCTCAACAACCTCCCCAATAACCTCCCCAATAACCTCCTCAACAACCTCCTCAATAACCCCTCCTCAACAACCTCCTCAACAACCTCCTCAACAACCCCCAACAACAACCTCAATAACCTCCCAACCTCCTCAACAACCTCCAATAACACCCCCAACAACAACCTCCTCAATACCCCCCCAACCTCCTCAACCCCCCAACCCCCCCAACCTCCCCAACAACCCCCCAACAACCTCCTCAATAACCTCCTCAATAACCTCCTCAACAACCTCCTCAATAACCTCCTCAATAACCTCCTCAACAAGCTCATGTTCACCTCCTGTACAAACGTTACCGCTGCTGTGATATCAAACAACCTTATGGACAAAACTCCTGGACAACATCCTGAACAACTTCCTAAACTACATCCTGGTCAAGTTATCCTGAACAACCTCCTGGACCCCGTCCAGATAACACCCTGAACGACCCCCCGAACAAACTAACAGACTCATGAAACTCATGAATCCTGAGCAACATCCTGGAGAAACTCTTGGAGAAACTCCTAACGAAAAACATGGAGGACAACTTGGGATGGGATAGGATGTCGAAAGCTCCAGGTGTTTCTCCAGGAATTTCTCCAGGAGTTTCTTCACGTTTTTCTCCAGGAGTGTCTCCAAGATTTTATGGATGTCACCTGAGCTGTACCTGAGTCACGAGAAACTCCTGACTAAAATCTTGGTAACACTCCTGGAGAAACACGTGAAGAAACACCTGGAGAAACTCCTTGGAGAAACTCCTAACTAACCTCCTGGAGAAACTCCTGGCTAGAATCTTGGAGAAACCCCTGAAGAAACTCCTGAAGAAACTCATGGAGAAATTCCAGGAGAAATTCCTGGAGAAACTCCTGAAGAAACTCGTGGAGAAATTCCAGGAGAAACACCAGGAGAAACTCCTGACTAAACCCCTTGAGAAACCCCTCGAGATGCTCCTGACTAACCTCTTGGAGAATCTCTCTGGAAAAAAGGCTCCAGGAAAAAAAACTCCAGGGAAAAACTCCATGGATACTTCCTGAAAATCGTCCTGTTGTGGAAAACCTCCTTTACTAGCTGGCCATCTTTCTTTACAAGCTCCTGAGCACCAATCCGGATCGTCCTGGACACCGACCTCCTGTCCATCTTCTTCTATACACAGCTCCCTGTACCTCCTTCATACACATGTGTAAATCCTCCCTGCTCTCAGCCTGGCTCTGAAACAGAACTTCACTCGCCTGATCTGCAGAGGGAGCTGTGGACTTCCACCACATTCATTTCTCCTGGTGGGTTTATTTTTCTCCACCTGTCATTTCTGAGTCGGCTGTGTCGTCCCCACCCCCCACCCCAGCATGAACAAAACCATCACATGCTCCGTGCTCCGTGAGAAAGGGGAAGACATCACTCATTGAGTGAAACATGCTTACTCAGATATTTACACTCAGGTCTTGTGACCAGGTACATAATAATAATAATAATAATAAATAATAATAATAATAATAATAATAATAATAATAATAATAATAATAAGGCACGGTGGCGCAGTGGTTAGCACGTTCGCCTCACACCGCCAGGATCCGGGTTCGATTCCCGTCTCGGTCATGTGTGTGTGGAGTTTGTGCATGTTCATGTTCTCCCCGTGCCTCAGGGGGGGTTTTTTTTCTCCGGGTTCTCCGGTTTCCTCCTCCCGGTCCAAAAACATGCACGGTAGGTTGATTGGCACCTTGGAAAAATTGTCCCTAGTGTATGAATGTGTGTGTGTGTGTCCTGCGATGGGTTGGCATTCCATCCAGGGTGTATCCTGCCTTAATGCCCATAGACGCCTGAGATAGGCACAGGCTCCCCGTGACCCGAGGGAAGATCGGATAAAGCGGTAGAAGATGAATGAATGAATGAATAATAATAATAATAACAATAATAATAAAACTAGTCCCAGACTGAAACGATCCTCTATAAACTTAAAGTCTCTTGTATCCTAGACACTCTGGCGTTTTTTCCCTTTTCCTCCTCCTTTGCTCTTTCTCCCCTCCCTCTCGCACTCATTTCCACTGGCGATGGCGGGGCTCGAGCCGGAGCTCATGCGTGAGGAGACGTGGCACAGGGGTCAAGGCAAACAGGAAGGCCCTAAGTGCTCAATGAAATGGATACAGATCCTGAAACGCTTTGGCTCCTTAACTGGCCCTGGGGTGGGGCGTTTTGTGTGTGTGTGTGTGGGGGGTGGGGGTGGTTTGGGGGGTAACAAGGGGGTGATTTTTTTTTTTTTCAGGGGGCAGGCGGGAAAGGTGGTGTTTTATAACAGACACATGGTTGTGCTCGCGACCAGCTCTAATGAAACACGCCGAGCTGCCGGTCCATGTTTTTATTTATTTTTAAAAACACAAATGCAGGACTTTCTGTCCCTTTATTTATTTATTTATTTATTTGGAGCAATAAAAAAAGAAAAGAGAGACCTCACCTAGAGAGTGCGCGGCGGTGGTTTTGGAGCTGAAGAAGCGTCCCAAGCCGAGGTCGCCCAGTTTCACCACTCCGGTAGCGGTGATGAAGACGTTGGCCGGTTTAATATCTTTAAGGGGAAGAAAGAAAAAAAAAAAAAGAAAGAAAGAAAAGATAAATGGAACAGCTTAGGGAGGTGCGGGGGGGTCGAAAAAAATAAAATAAAACGTGGCCTGTAAGGGGGGAAAAAAAAGAAGAGAAAACCAGGAAAAAGGAAGCAGGCAGGGGATATAAATCACCTTTAATAGACTAGGAGAGCAGTGTTAGACATCTCATTTTAAGGGCAGTATGTGTGTGTGTGTGTGTGTGTATAGGTGTACGTGTGTGTGAGTGCGCGTGACATTATCAGAACCATATGCTTGTAGGCACACTGTGCCGTTTCAAGTTTAACACCTCAGGACATGAGGCATCACGGCAATAACAAACACGCGAGACATATGTTTAGATGGTGGAGGTGCGATGTGGAGGACGAGACGCGAACACAACAGAGCTCAGGTGTGTGTGTGTGTGTGTGTGTGCGGGCACGCGGGCGGCAGGTGGTGAAGGACAGGACGGAACGGGATCGGACCAGGAGAGGCCGGAGTGTGAGAGAGTCCGATCAGAGAAGCAAATATTAACCCCCCCTCCAAAAAAAAAAGTGAGGTAATGAAACCAATCGACCAATAGAATCGGACCTACACACGGCGAAGATGTAATATTAAGTAAATCGTTTGCATTTTAAAGATCCATTCTACATTAAATCCACATCTTACATTCATCTAGCTGGGCTTTGTGCACAGGGGCATTGTCATGCATATCCTCTCACATCCTAAACAAGTCCCTTGGTGTTCTAATACCTTTGGTCATATTGTGTATAAAAGCCTTCCACCGCAGCCACAAACTCCTCTTCTCCTCATTGTCCATTTAACAATCCCACCAGGACAATTTTTTTTTTTTGCCCGGAGACGGAAATAATAAAAAACTCGTTAACAACACAAATAGGGCTCCGAAAAAAAAAACTAAAATGTGTTCACCAGACTCGCACACGCCTTTCATTTTTTATGGCGAAGTTGGCGCTAAAGCTTGCTCCGGGCACGCAAATAACTTCGGATCGGATTACGCACATCGCTTAATTTAAGCAAAAGTGCCTACAGAGGGCTACGGTTCAAATCTGCTTGCGAATAAAACGAACCGACTTGGAGGAAAGCAAAGCGGTTTAGAATCAGGTATCAGTGTGTAGAGTAGCTAATGACTCCAGGAACAATTTTTATATATATATATATATATATATATATAATAAATATAAATCTCTAACTATATCTATATATCTATATCTATATATATATAAAATAATCTCTAACCAAAATATATATATATATACACACACACACACACACACACATATATATATATATATATATATATATATATATATTCATTCATTCATACCATTTTACCAGCGATATCATTCTACCGCTTTATCCGATCTTCCATCGGGTCACGGGGAGTCTGTGTCTATCTCAGGCGTCTATGGGCATTAAGGCAGGATACACCCTGGATGGAATGCCAACCCATCGCAGGGCACACACATTCATACACTAGGGACAATTTTCCAAGGTGCCAATCAACCTATCAGTGCATGTTTTTGGACCGGGGGGAAACCGGAGAACCCGGAGAAAAAACCCCCTGAGGCACACGGGGAGAACATGCACAAACTCCACACACACATGACCGAGACGGGAATCGAACCCGGATCCTGGCGGTGTGAGGCGAACGTGCTAAGCACTACGCCACCGTGGCCCACTATATATATATATATATATATATATATATATATATATATATATATATATATAATCTATATCTCTAACTATATATATTAAAAAAATTTATTAAAAAAAATTTGGTCATGTTTGCTGAAAATGTTTATTGTTTGTTATTTGTCATTTATTGACTTGTTGACTAACTGATTAATGACTCAGAGTAATGGGCAGAAATTGTGTGTGTGTGTTTGTGTGTGTGTGTGTGGGGGGGTTGTGTTTTATGGTTATTAGTCAATTCACTGGAATGGATACGTGTGTGTACAGTGTATATAACATGCATAAATACCTCTGTGCATTACACGTCGGGAGTGCATGTGTTCCAGAGCGCTGCACAGCTGAACAAAGTATTTCCATACGGTCTTCTCCGGAATCAATCTCCTCTGTTTCTTGAAATGCTGCAAAAGAGGAAAGGACAAGAACTCGTAACGCACGTGTAATGCTCGAGATCTTCCAGTCCGACATTGACACCAGGCCGTCACAGCGCTTGGTTTGTAAGTGGGGGTATTTGGATAGGTGGTGTCCAAATACTATTGGACATCGACCATATGATTTGCATGTAGACCATATGGAGAAAACACATAAGCTTCATGAACATCCCGTTCCATGTTTAATGTCTATTTGCTCTTATAAACACCCCCCACCCCTAGTATTTTGGGAAGATGTTCCATAACCATCAATAGGGTCGAAGTCAAAGACCTACAAAAGGCAAACGCAAGATCTTCCACATCTTCCCACCCACATAATCCATATCTTCATGGAGCTCATTAAGTGACCACATGCAACCATGAACCAGGTCCCCCAATTCTTTTGCCCATATATTTCCAAACCGTTGATCGTCCGTTTATTGATTCACCTCCGTGTCTGGCCTTTATTCCATTCCTTGTTTTACACCAAGCTTTCTACATGGTCTAAGGAAGCTACGCACCGCCGCTTTAACTGTGTTATATCCCATATTTTTTTTTGGCAAGGCTTCTAAAAGCCCCATTAGCACAGACCCCCGCAAAGTCCTCATGCTTTTAGCGTGGACGCTCTAACTTCGGAACAGGATGCCAAGTGGTCCAGATCCTGGCTTCAAACAGGTTCAATTACAGCCTAAATGAAGCTCATTTGAGGTGAATCCGATGCTGGAGGTGAGCCTCGGCGTCCTTATAAATCAGCGGGAGAAGAAATCAGGTCGGGGGGGTTATTTGTTTATTTATTTTTTCCCCGGCATTCCGATTATCGTTTGTGTGTACATGCCTTTTTCCTGAAACGATTCGAAGCGCAATCTCCAGACAAAACAAAGCAGGTGGATCTATTCTTCTGCGGCCCTTTGTATTTGCATATCAGAGGCTTGTTTGATGTGAAATGGGGGGGGGGGGGGGGGGGTGATTGTGAGGGAGGTGGGGGTGGGGGTTATGGAGGATGCGGCGGCCTTGTTGCGCCTCTAACAAGCAACCATGGCGTGTGTTGTATTACTGAGAGTTCATGCAAATAGATGGGTCACTGGCTTTCATTCTGTGTGTGTGAATATAACATATACATACACACATATATATATATATATATATTTTTTTTTTTTATATATACACACACACACAAGGAAGTGGTGAGTGGATTAATGGTGTTTTTTGGGGTTAAAAAAATTTAAGAAAAATAAATATACATAAAACACACCACACACACACACATATACATATATATATATATATATATATATATATATATATATATATATAATATATATATATATATATATATAATTTAGATTAGATTGATAGACAGAGTAACAGACAGGGGGCACGGAGGTTTAGTGGTTAGCATGTTCGCCTCACACCTCAAAAAAGTACACCGCCAGGGTTCGAGTTTCGAGTCCCGTCTCGGCCATGTGTGTGTGGAGTTTGCAGTTTGTTCATGTCTTCCTCTCCCGCCTCAGCCTCAGCCTCAGGGGGTTTTTCTCCGGGTTCTCCGGTTTCCTCCCCCGGTCCCAAAAACATGCACGGTAGGTTGATTGGCCCCACCTTGGAAAAAAATTGTCCCTAGTGTATGAATGTGTGTGTGTGTGTCTGTCCTGCGATGGGTTGGCATTCCATCCAGGGTGTACAGATCTAGGGATCTTATGGTCAGGTGTCTGTCGACGATATCGACGATACCCCCCCCCCCCCCCTAAATTATCATTAGCTGAGTTATATGTGTGTGTGAGTGTGTGTGTGTGTGTGTGGATGGGGTCAGCACCTGGGTCTAACCCTCCCCCCCTTCATATTCCTGGCTCGAGTGGGTTCATACATTCACAGGAAGGCTAGAAAGATGCTGAGCGGAGTTCATTTCTTGCGGTTGGAGTTCCTTTCTCCTCCACCCAGAAATTTTTTTTTTTTTTATTAGCGCTCCATATTTCTGAGCGACGTCCGCTCATTCGTTTCACGCTCTGGGGGCTGAGAATGTAAACATTTAGGGGCAGGGAGAGGAGGGGGGGGGGGGGGTGGAAAAAAAAAAGAAAAAGCGCTGACGCATGGGCGTACCTTTATCATCCGCGAGAGGTCCCCGGCGTCCGCCAGCTCCAGCACTATGTTCAGCTCGTTCTCCTCGATGAATGATGCGTGATATTTAATTACGTTGGGGTGGTTGAGTTGCTGTGAAGGCAGGAGAGCGAGAAAAAGAGAGAGAGAGGGGGGGGGTTATTGCGAGAGTGAGAGAGAGAGAGAGAGAGAGAGGAGAGAGAGAGAGAGGAGAGAGAGAGGGGGGGAGGGAGGAAGATGAAATATGGGGGGGTATGGGCGACTTAAAATTGCACCGAGCTGGATACTTCACTTAAAAAAAAAAAAAAAAAAAGAAAGGAAAAAAAAAGAGAGATAAAGAATGAAATAAATAAACTAGCTAGCGGCGTGTGCCTGATGCTAACGTGACGAGCCAGGCGGCAGCAGAGCGTAGCGTGATCTCCATCCTCCACTTCTTTTTTCCTGTTGGTTGGGCAGTAAGCGGAAGCAACGGCGGGAATGACAGAAACAGACAGGAAGCATGAAGAGTTTTTTTCTTTTTTTTTACAAAAGTGCAAGATAGGGAAGAAAAAAAAACAGGAGGAGGAGGAGGGAAAGGGGGGGGAGGGGGGTGCGAACACACGGCGGACTGCATTATTAAGAAAATCTTCACGCTCTGAGATGATATGCGTTTTTAATCGCGGCGTATTTACGGAAACCGCCACTTTCTACCCAATCCGTGATTCCGTCACGTCTTTATGAATTGGTGATACGGTGATTCTATTTGAGGATTATTTCAACATCTGGCGCCCGAGAACGCCATTACAAACTGCGTGTTATCGTGGTCCTTATAATGTGAATTTTGGACACTTATTTTGGAAGCGTAAAATGTCACTTTGGAAAAGTGGGTCGAGTTTATCCAGTCTTTGTTTATTAGGTTGATTTGCTCGCTCTCTTGCGCTCCTTTTTTTTTTTTTTTTTTGCCCCTCCCCTTCCTTCTAGTAATTCCTGCCTCATGGCTTCTTGTAAGCTGGTTGGGGAATAACAAGCTCGTGACTGGGATCATGTTCGAGCCATATGGCCACGTGTCTTAGACACGGATTCATACTCGGAATGTCTTTCATACTCTGGAAGCCCATTTGTATTGTCAGAACAGATTCCATTTCAGCTCTGAAGATGCCAAATTATGCACTATATCTATATAAGACTCAATCGGTGCAGCGAATACTGCGTAGCTTAAATCGTTAAAGCTCCGGTTCACTCGTCGGAAGGTCAGGCATTTAAGACCCAGTGATGCCAGGATGGCACTCTTGTGAGGTCCAACCAATCTGATAACTGCGATCCGATTCCGGGATTTGGATGTTTGAGACCTCTAAAATGTCGTAACCCTTTCGGCAACTTGTACACGATATCACTTTAGCGAGGTGGTAGATTAACGCATTGGGCTCTGGACCGGATGATCTTAGGTTCAAATCCCAGCGCCGCCAAGCTGCCACTAGTGGGCCCTTGAGCAAGGCCCTTAACCCTCAATTGCTCAAGTCGCTCTGGATACGGGCGTCTGCCAAATGCTGTAAATGTAATGTGAATGTTTCACATGACTTTTGCCCTCGTCCCGAAGTCCTTGATACACTTTCAGGAGACTTTCCTAGTCGTGGCAGGATCCGCTGGGATCTGTTGAAGTTGTTGTTGTGTAAACGTATACGCATAAAGGTCTTTTTGTAAACAGAGTGTCATCATCAAAGTGGGAGATATTCCTTATCATTAAGGAACGACTGAGATGGGAAGTAAAGGTGGAAGACTCGGGATCGACCCGATGACGTCGCGGGATCGGGTGGTTTAGATTTATTCCCAGGCAGTGTAAGTAAAACACTATGTCAGTGGTCACGGATATGGACTGCTGAGAGACCCGGAACAGCATCATCATCATCATCATCATCACCGTGAGCTGATCTGACCGGACGGGTGAAGCAAAGAAGAGCTGCGAGACGCCAAACGATCACCCGGACGCCAACGCTTATTGGACCTGTCGTTACCTTTGCTAGTTAGCGTTTCTCGGGCCCAGAACCCGTCTGAAAGGAAAGCCCTTCGTTTTACCGCGGGAAAAAAAACAAAACACGTGAGACAATGTAATATGGAGGATGTGCAACTTCAAAGGACGAGTGAAGGAGGGCGCAAAATTGCCACGCTGTTGCTCCGAAAAAAACCGCTCCCCACCACCACCCCCCTCCCCCCTCTCCCTCCCCCTCCTCGCTAAACATTACAGGGGAATAAAAACAATAAAAAATACAAAATTATAGCTTTGGCATTGGGAGAGAGAGAGAGAGAGAGAGAGAGAGAGAGAGGGAAAGAAAAAAAAGTCAATCTCTGCCTGGAGGAACGACATGAAGAAGCCAGTGATCTGCACTTGCCTTAGACAAGAGAGAGAGAGAGAGAGAGAGAAAGAGAAGTAAGAGAAGAGAGAGAGAGAGAGAGGAGGTGCGTCTGGTGGTGGAGATCAATTGTTTTTCCTTTCCCTCTATGTCTAGCCGTTCGTCTGTTATAAGGTCTCAGCAGAGGCGTCTTTAGAAAAGCGTAATAGCAGCACATGGCATTCGCTCTCTCCCCTCCTCTGGTTTCTTACCTTCAGGAGATCTATCTCTTTGATGCAATCTTGCCGGGCTTTGGCATCCATCAGATCGAATATCTATCAAAAGATCAAAAGGGTAAGAGGAGAGTGAAAGAAAGAAAGAAAGGAAGAAAGAAAGGAAGAAAGGAAGGGGGCATTAATGGCGTTTTGGAAGGGAATAAAAACGCAGATAAAAACACATAAAATGAGCAGCTGATGCTAAAAGGTGGCAAAGGTGGAAGAAGAACAAAGACAAAACACGCCTGCTTTCAGCCGATCCTGACGGATCACGCCTTTCTCTTTTTCGCATTTCCCCCCCCCCCCCCCCCCCCCCCCCGAATTGTGCGAAATATCTGTTTAATAGATCCGATTGGACCTCAAGGGCACCAAAGAGCTACAGAGTCATCAACCACAGAGAAACCCTCCAGTCGTGTTAATGCTTCACCTGATAACTTCTGAGGAACGATCGGTTCATTTAAGGTAAAATATAGTTGACATGACATAACACAATATGGACCACAATTATTGGATACATCTACATCATGTACCCCTTATAGGAACCTCCAACTAGTCTGCTTGGGGAGGTTTATGCTCATCCAACAACCAGGGATTTAGGTAATTATGTAGGAGAGGTGAGGAGGCCTGGGGTACAATGAGCGTTCCAATACATGGCAATAGGGTTGAGGTCAGAGACCTACAGCAGGCCATTCAATATCTTTATTAGGGCAGGTCAGCGATTAAGGCTTTGGGATCGGAAGGTTGCTGGTTCATTGCCAAGCTGCAATGCATGGGGGACCTGATCATGGCCCTTTTACCCTCTGTGATCCTGAGGCGCTGCTTCATGCCCTGACCCTTAGCTCCTAACATCGCTGGGATATGCGAAGACAGAATTTCGCTATAAAGTTCGCTTCCAACCAAAAAAATCCAACGTTATCCTGTACAATTGTGTACAAGACTTTGTCGGAGGGCCATAAAACGGACGCAGGGTGTCCGCATACTTTTGGAAACTGAACAAAAATAATTAAAGCCCTTTTGATTGTCCTTATGAACGAAATTAGGAACAACATAAGGAACAAAACATACACACACACCCCCCCCCCACTCTGAGCGGGATATAATACTGTACGGGAAGATGTAACCTCTCCGAAGAACATTATCTTTTTCGTCTGGAGAGCGTTATCCACACTTATACGACGGCGATTTATAGTTAGATTTAATGCCGTGCCGCGTCTTAGAGACAAGCTAGCTCCTGTTCTCGCTCACATTATAGCCGTAATAAACAGCTGTTCGCTCAACGGCCTTTTTTCTCCTTCCTTTTCTCTCTCTCTCTCTCTCTCTCTCTCTCTGACTCGGTCAGCTTGTTATATTAAAAGCGATAGGAAGGAAAATTCCTCCATCCCGAACACTATCAGGTGCTGGGGAACAAAGCACTTGTGACCATTCCAAAGCACCTTTTGGAAAACGTTCAACCAACGTATCGCGGCCAAAAAACACATCAGTGATGACACGTTTCATATTGTCGGTTAACGTATCCTATAATTCCCTGTATCCTTGTATGGAAACATGTTGGAACTATCGCATGAACGTTCATGTGAAACCAGAACTTCTTCCGTCACATATACATTACAGCAAAGTGAAAATTCTTTCTTCGCATATCCCAGCTTGTGATAACGGCGCCCCCCGGAGCACAAAGGGTTAAAGGTCTTGCTCAAGGACCCAAGGGCGGCAGCTTGGTGATACCGGGTCTCGAACCACAGACTTTCCGATCAGCAGCCCCCAGCGCCTTAAACCCGGAGATACACCCCTCCCATTGTGAACATACTTTCTGACCAATCAGCAACTGCAAATCTATCCCCCAGGCTTTTCCAGAAGGTGTTTTCCAGTTAAGGACCAGTTCCTTGCCGTTCTCTTCATATGTCTGACATCTTAACCAGCGAGATACCAATTCTCCACGAGTTTCCATGAGTAGTGAACAAATCAGGATCAGATTTCCCAAGTAGAACATTGCGAGTTCCAATCCCAGCACGAGCGCCAACACGCTGCCACCCCCAGACCCTTAACCTTCTACTTTTCAGCTGAATAAATTACATCACTAAGTTGGCGATGAGGGGCGCCTGCCATCAGCTTTCTGATTCAGGGAGGTGATAGCCCAGTGGTTAAGCCCAGTGGACTCGGACCGGAAGATCGTGGGTTCAAACCCCACCACCACCACCAAGCTGCCACTAGTGGGCCCTTGAGCAAGGCCCTTAACCATCAGTTGCCCAGTTGTAAGTCTCTCTGGATAAGAGCGTAATGCCGTAAATGTAAATGATTCGAACGTTGCGGGTTCCAATCTCAGCATTGGTTCCAACCCGCTGGCACCCTTAACCCTCAACTGCTCAGCTGTATCTATGAGATATGAGATATGAGGATGTAATACGCCATATATAAATGTAACACTTAGGCGTGGTGTAATCGAAGAACCAGGAAAAGCCGACTTACCTGGACTTTTTTCAAAGCTACGGAAGTGTTGTCTAGCAAATACTTGGCCCGGTAGACCTCGCTGAACTGCCCTCGTCCGATTTTCTTCTCAATATAATAATTGGCTAAGCTGTTGTAGCCCATCTCTGGCTGTAGCAGCTTCTGTTTGGAAATGAAACATTTCAACATTTGACATCAAAAACTTGTATTCCTGATTATTAAATCCCTCACAGAAGGGGAGGGGGGGGGCAAACATCCTCACAATTTAACCCATCACGTTTTTTTTTTCTTTTCCCAGGATACATCGCTCTGCAAAACAGGCTTCTGGGGACGTCGCGAGTGGGGGGGGGGGGATAAACCAGGCTGACCTTTCGCGGGTCGCCCTGAACGAAGAGCGAGAAGTGACACCAGAGAACATCGGCGTGTCATGAGTGGACGCGCTAGACGATGACCACGGGATAACCTTGAAGGCGCTTTGGCATGTGGGCGAGGCAAGAACTTCCTCGCCATCTATTCTGATCCGTTGTGTCTTTTAAATAAATAAATAAATAAAAATAAACAAATAAAAACGATCTCCTTCATCTGAGACAGGCATGCATGTAGTCTTTTTTTTTTTTTAACGCAAGCGAAAGTTTTGCTTTATGCCCATGCCTCCTGGTGTTCTGGAGTTTTACGACAAAAGTCGACGTGCTTCCTGAGAGCTTGTGGTGATAGCTACAACTAAAGTGAAGAACGTTTTTTTTTTTTTTACCCCCCCCCCATGTGTTTTCCGCACTGACAGCTATATATATAAGCCTTCCGCCGAACCAAAAAAAAAAAAAACACCAGAGTACGACTGTGTGAAGCACCAGGGCTCAGAAGGAACGTACGCCGGAGCTAAGCGCCCCAACCGGCTGGGTGCTAGAAGGATGGATATAGATCAAGGGGCAGCCAATTTAAGCAGTTCATTGTTTTGCTTTGACAGCTTTAAAGAGAGAAGAGAGAGAGAGAGAGAGAGAGAGAGAGAGAGAGAGAGAGAAAAGGCGAGAGCTGAAGAATTGCCCCAGCCAATTAACACACTGGAGCAGCTTGTTTTTCTTTCATGACACCACACACACTTATTCCAGGCACACATCTGGTGCCAAAGAAGAAATTCTTCCTTTCCTTCATTGTTGTACATTAACCAAGATTAAGGCAAGTTGGTTTCCCTTTTGTTTTATTACCTGCCTTTATTTTTCCTCTGCGAAGACGCCGGGAGGGATTCATAGGACATATACACGTACGAGATACCATCTGTCAATCGATATCACAATTGCATTAATGATCCTGGGGTATGAAAAAGGGGGGGGAGGGGTAATGTAGGGGGGAGGGGGCTGATCAAGGGAGGCATTAAAAAAATGGCCCAATAACAAACATGGCATGGAAAAGGGCTTTCTACAGTTAGGAGGTCATGTGACGTTTTGAGTGGTGGTGGGGGGGGGGCGGTCAAAAAGGGACGAGGCATTGCTTTCACTCGTCGCGCGGTCGCTTGACAAATGTTAGCATGAGCCTCTAAAGCGGCGTGACAAGTGCATGCTGAGAGCAAAGTTGTGCTAATGTGTCCTGGCATGCAGCTCGCTAATCACACATTTACATATGCAATGACCTACATTTGCATGTCAGCTTGCGCACTATCCGGACTGATTAACGGCGGGCACCTCCCTGCGCTCGGGAGGTGGAAGGAGGGCCAGAGGGTGGCGGCTTTTTTTTGGCAGCCGAAGGCACGTGCTGCCATCCAGGATTAGGCCTGACGCCACCCGAGCTCCAGACACTTCATTAGCGGTAATCTGTTTAGCAGTGGGCAGTGTATGTAAACTTCACAGGCCATTTGCCGCACCTTTCTTCGTCCCCTGGCCTCGCCTTCAAAGGGCAGCGGGGCGCGCTGACTGACAGGCCGTCTCATCCGAGCTCTGCTCTGTCACACAATTTGGAGCGCCGCGGCCCGAGAAGGAATGAAGCGCAGCGGAAAGAAAAGGCTGCATGGCCGGCGGGGTCGCGTGGCACAATTTGTACACATCACAGCTTGACGAAGGCGCGAGAGGCGCAGAGGGCGCGTTCTGGCTCGACGGGAGAGGGACGAAAAACAAAAATAAGCTGCGGGGTGTAGGCAGGTGGAGCGCAGAGGAGACACTGACCCCCCGACAAAACTCGCTGTGAGCTGGACACCTTCGCGCCACATAGTCATAGTCACTGTCGGATCTCAAGAAGCTTCCTGTATTCCCAAATGCATCCAATTTAGGATTCCTCTCCGAGGAACACACATAGCCGCCTTGCATTGTATTGTATACGAGTCTTTTTAATGACGAGTTTAAGGATTGTACCACATGTTGAACTGACCGTTCCACCCCATATTTGCTTCTATTCCAAAAGTCTCCCACAAACTTGACAGGAGAAATCTATAATGTGGTCGTCTTCCTTTATGGGCTCTGTACCTCTTACACTTACATGTCCAAAAAGTCTGACCAAGTTGGCCACCCCTGTTATAGGAGGTCTTTCTGTGCTGTATAGGACATCTCCCGTACCCCACCTCGGTGTCTGAGAGCACCTGGTTCCACCGTCTCTCAGAGTAAGAGGTAAGATTAGCTCAAGGAACTTGCCTGGGTGTCCGAACAACAGACACGCGGTCTACCGTCAAACGTCGATTGAAGACACACCCCTTCCAACAACACTTCTTTCCTCTCACTGTCCAGGAATCCATATTAATCAAAAAAACTGTGTCTATGCTTATTCTGTACCAAGTTTTTTATCAACCCTACCTCAAACAGAGACCTAAAACTTGTACGTCGCCTGGATAAGGGCGTCTGCTAAATACGGTCTTTTCCATCGATGCATCCAAAAAGAACTGTCCCAGCAAGAAAATGCCCTGTCCAAAGTCCACAGAGAGTCATTACAGTCATCGGTCAAGTACCACACAACTTGTAGAAGCCTTTTCCAAACAAATCACACTGCACTTTTTGTAGCTCGACTTCAGATGGGGTGAAAAAAAGAAAAGAAATGGTAGGTGTGTGTGTATGTGTGTGTGGGGGGCTTGATTACTGTATTAGACAACACGTTCCGCCGGTAGGATGGTACCGCACTCGGGTTTGACCAGCGCTGACGTGACACGGGTATAAGAAAGAGAAACACGAGCATGCAGCCCAGTGACAGGAACATGGGGGGGGGGGGGGCGGAGAGGGCGGGAGAGGAGGGAGGGGAGGGGTAGGTTTAGCGAATGGAGGGTTGGGTGGTAGCAGCATGGAGGACTAGGTGTGAGATGACAGCACAACACTGCCAGAAGCTGCCAGGGAGAGGACAACACGAGCAGTGAAGAGGTGCGAGAGCAGCGAGCCGGGGTTGGTGTTGGTGTCGGTGGGAGGAATAGCAGCGGTTTGGTGGGAGTGACAGGGCAAGGAAACGGAAGGCGGGGAGGCAACACAACACATGCGGGAGATCCAGTTCCCTTCCTTTTCATCAGCCAGGCCCATGCAATATTTATGCTTTCTTTACCCGCCGACAGTGGTTCTGCTTCTCTGCATTCTGTTGCAGTGTTTAGAGCCCTCCTTGCTTTGTGTCAGGATTTTCTTTTCTTTTTTTTTTTCTCCCCCACCCCCCCCCTCCCCCACCCCCCCCCCTCTCTGTCAAGAAATCCGTAGGTGACGATCAAAATCGCACCCTCTCCGCACATACCATTAAATATGCAAGCCTTACCAGCTCGTCTACTGTACCTAATGCATATGCATTATACCTTCGGGACTTTACAATTATGATAGCACCAGCGATATTACCAGTGTCGGAATTTCAGTCCGGATTTTTTCTGCGATTGAAACATCAAAACAACAAAAGAGAACAATTAACCCTAATTAATTAAGTAGATTAATGTTGACCCAAAGAAATATATTCATGTAAAGATATTGCTCTTTATATATATTCAGTGGAAAAACACTCGTGGAAGCTTCGTTTTCCCAAAAACGTTGGGTTTAATATGGATATTCCGGAAGTGCCCCTTAAAAAACTTTTTCCTAATCTTATGATCCTGTTCAGATTTCGGGTTCCAATTAGCCACAGTATAATTAGCCACAGGGTTCCAATTAGCCACAGTCCAGACAGAATTGTATGCTGTTAGTTGAAGTATGGAATGGTTGCCATGTTGATTCCTTTCACCCGGAATACGTTTCCGACCTTTCCTTCTCCAAAACAACCGTTAAGCTTTAAGTGACAACGATGTTTTACTATCGGTGTGAGGACCGTCTATTAACGACATCTCTCCTGTTCTTTCCCTAAACACAAAAAGATCTTCTTTTAGAGACAAGTGGTCTACTGAAGAGAGACACAACCTTTGCCCGATTGTGTTTATCTTTAAACTAGTTTACCATAAACGTTTGTGTATCATTTTGCCACCCAATCAAAGTAATACTGATCATTTTATAATAATTAAAATAATGATTAATAGTAATTATTACCCTTAGATTATTGCGATACAATACTTCTTTTACGATCCACTGTTCAGAGCTTTTTTTTATTGTATGGATGCTTTTATTGTGTGGATGCTTCACCTACACTGTTTATTTGTCTTTTTAGGCCTTTTTCATTCTTCTAATTCACATTTTATTTATATGTATGTATATATATATATATATATATATATATTTTTTTTTTTTTTGTTGTTTGTTTTTTAAATGATGTATATCACAGCAGAAGGCTCGCATTGGATATTGTTCTTGCACTGCCTTTCAGTTCCACAAATAATACATGACAGAGACCAGAGATCTTGATCAAACATCTTTGCACCCTGCAAAGTCATTTTGAAATCTTTACATCTCCCAAAATCAGAAGACTGGAAAGGAGATGGGCAACCTGGGGGGAAAAAAAATGGGGAGGGGGGGGTGTGGTTTGGAGGACAGGGTGGTTCACTGGGGTGGAGTGGAGATCTTTTGGGATTCTCCATCCCAAAAAAATCTGAAGCAGGTTACTGAAACAACAGAAAAAGCTGACCGTAATGTGTAAATAATGTAAAATAATAATAAATTTTTTGGTGCTTGGTCCCGTCATCGCTTCCAGGCACTTTATTATTTAGTGAATTAAACCAATCAGTGGATTAATTCTAGTGAATGTGGGTGTGTGTGTGTGGGGGGGGGGGGGGCACTAGGAAACCCGATCGGTAAAGGGAGCGATATGACACCGACCGAGAAAGAGGAACAAAGAGAGAACAAAGAGAGAGAGACAGAGAGAAAGAAATACACCACAGGACAGAGACAGGGAGAGAAAGAGAGACTGCTAGCAGCTGAGCTTCAACACCTCTCTGTCTCCGGCAATGCAATGGAGGAAGAAAAAAAAAAAGAGGGGGAAAAAAAAAAAAAAGAAAAACACATGATAGCTTTTGTGTGCAGGAAGCGCTGCTTGTGCAGAGAGCAGAATCTCATTATCACTTCTCATCCAGCGCGCAGGAGGAGCCAGAGAGGAGAGACGGTGTGAGCAGACCACCGCCTGTCTCTCTGCGGGGAGATTGACAGTTGGAGGGATTCGGCACGGGGCAGATGTTGAGGAGAAAAAGAAAGGAAGAAAAAGAGGGTGTGTGTGTGTGGGGGGGGGGGGGGGGCAGGCAATGCAAGCCAGATATTGGCAAAAAACAAAAAACAAAAACAAAAAAACAAAGCTTGGTAAACCAGGAAGGACAAAGGAAATAAAGATGACACGTAATCACTGTGGAGCCGATCGTGCGTTTTCTGCTACGTTTCATCGGTAGCGCTATAACGCACTATAACGCATAAGCGCGACTCCGCTGAAATGTGGCGAATTCGCAATGATTAAACAATTGAACCGGAACGGTAAAACGAAGCCGATCGACGCCGCTCACACTTATCGGCTCGCCGTATGATGCGTCGGCCTTGGGTTCGGAGACGAATGATGGACGAATGTGTATTGCAGGAACGTGTGCGACGCTACTAAGTCAGCTCATTAGCGCAACAAGAAGCGATGTTTTTTAATGACTATGCACTGGCGATAATGGTGCGGTTGTGGGAGGGGTTTAAGGGGGTCTAACGGGACTTTTTCAGGTGCGCGTCGCGATATCGTAAACCCGAATCGATACGCGTTTATTATTAAGAAAAATAGCACGAGGTAAAAAAAATAAGAAAAAATCAAATAAATAAATAAATAAAAATTGTGTCCCGGCGAATTTTGGAGTGTACGTGCAACCCACCTGCGGTTGAAACACTGCTATCGATGGCTGCTGGCCTTGTAGTTGGGCGTCCATGCTGACAGGCGCTCGGTGCCTTACACCCCTGTCAGAAAAAGAAACACACCAATAAATCACATGAACAAGTAGCACTTCGCACCGTTTCGGCGCCGCGCTCGGAGGTGCGCCTGCGAATCTGGTAATAGAATTAGAGCAGCGAGCTGCACTCTGGCAATCACATGCTTCCAAGGAAATGGCTGTCTGGCGTCACCTTGTCGCAGAACCCTAGCCAGTGAGAACACGACACCTACTGTGATAATGAGACCTGTCATGGAGCCGCCGAGCCGGAGAGCGGCAAGCATTCCATTTTAATCCTAAAAACTTGTCTGCAAAAAAAAAAAGAAAGGGGAAAAAAAAACACCTTTACACCTACATGTGAACTCTTTCTCATGTACAAACAGAGAAAAAAAATTATAATGTATAATATATATATATATATATATATATATATATATATATGCAAATTTATGTATAAAAACATAGACATCAATTAAAAAGTTTTTTAAAAAATCTAGAAAATAAATATAACGTATATTAAACATCATATTAAATTAATTTATTATTGAAATTATTATTTATTATGCTTGAACAAATTTCCCCTAATCAGAACCCAAACGCAGGCCATAAAATAGAGGAAAATAAATAAATAAATAAATAAAAAGCCTGGGAAATGGTTAAACATCGGCGGCGAAATAAAAGGGAATAAATTAACTTCACTCGGTGACAGAACAAATACAAAAGGCGGCGGCGTGCTCGCGAGCGGCTGCAGATAGGACTGTACATGGCAGCCATCAAAAATTTTAATGATCCGTCAGTTGTCACATGAGTGTGTTGCGCGGCACGGGGAAGCTCAGTGCCCTGCCATAGCAAAGAGATATGAAGAGAAAGAATCCCCCCCCCCTCCCCCCCTCACACCCCACCCAATAAAAAAAAAAAAAAAAAAAAAAGGCCATTTGCATGTCGCTCACCTCAGAGCGCATCCGCCCCCACCATGTCGTCAGGAGTGTGGAGAGCATGAAGCTGGAGCCAATTAAAATGCCTCATGCTGGAGAACGGAGCGATCCAGCCCAAGCTGTCACCACGGCAAAATAAAACCTGCCTGATTTTTTGGTGAAGGTTAATAATGCTAATTAAGCCGAAAACTTGAGCCTGGGGGTTTGAGTGGCAGCTTTTGGACGACGCTTTTTGTGTGTGTGTGTGTGTGTGTGTGTGTGTGTGTCTTCGGCATTGTTTATTCGCCATTTGTAGCGCCTCTGTTTTCCCCCTTTTATTTATTCAGCTATTTTTGTACGCCAGACAGAATGACTTTTCCTTTCCCCGAGGACAATTAATGACTGCGGAGATATTCTAGCGTGGACGTAGAAGGTATAGACAAAATGACTGGGACACATGACTTTTCCGGGATGCTTCACAAAAATGTTCCTACAAACTTACGACGTCTTTATTTATTTCTTTTTTTTCGTTACTGTGGTTTAGTGGTTAGCACGTTCGCCTCACACCGCCAGGGTCCGGGTTCGATTCCCGTCTCGGTCATGTGTATGTGTGCATGTTCTCCCCGTGCCTCAGGGGGTTTTTTTTCTCCGGGTTCTCCGGTTTCCTCCCGGTCCAAAAACATGCACAGGGTAGGTTGATTGGCACCTTGGAAAATTGTCCTTAGTGTATGAATGTGAGTCTGTGTGTGTGTGTGTGTGTGTCCTGCGATGGGTTGGCATTCCATCCAGGGTGTATCCTGCCTTAATGCCCATAGACGCCTGAGATAGACACAGACTCCCCGTGACCCGAGGGAAGATCGGATAAAGCGGTAGAAGATAAATGAATGAATGAATGAATGAATGAATGAATGAATGAATGAATGAAAAGAAAATATCCAGCGTGTCGTCCTTCCAGAAGAACTTGTTACTTATCAGGACTATATATACGTAAAAAGCACACGTTTGTCCGTATCGTGTGCCTTTTTTTGGACAGGTGGATGGTTTAGTAGACATAACATCTTGTAAACAGACTAAATATTATACTTAAATAAAAACAACATGTGACCCGGTTTGGTGGGGGGGGGGTAAATTTACTAACAGCTTACTGCCTTAAGGCATTCATCTCCAACATCAATAAGGTCCGAGGAGGCGGTTTTACTACCGATCGTTAACCCTTTACCTTCCGCCGCGCTAGTTTTGGCCTCTCGCAGAGAAATGCGGAAACGCCGGATTTCGCAAGAGCGCCAGTCTTCAGAGGATACGTCATGAAAAGAAAGAAAAAGGGGGAAGAAAAAAGAAAAAAAAACAGGAACACATGCTTTTGCTCTTAATAACCATAAAACTCTCACTATCAGACTGACTTTCGAGGCCACAAAAAGAAATCTGCGTGCATTCTTAAAGGAACGCCTGCCGAAGGAAAGGAAGTCATTACACTTTCTCCTGTTTAAAATCCAGCGCTCTGTAGGGAAGAATCTAACGGGATCTAAACGGGATCTCTTTTCGGACACGGATGGAGGCGGATTTTATCCACATGATATGAAGTAATGCACGAAAAACCCACATATCCCGAAAAGCAATTCTGTCCTTTCTCTTCCCTCTTTTTTTTTTCCCCCCTCTCCTTTCGGCACGTTTACATAACAGAAAATGTACAGTAAAAGCCTCCATTGGAAAGGGTCTCACAATGACCGAGTTTAGCAATCCATCCATTCTTCATGGTGGAGTTTTTTTTCCCCGGATGATGCAGATTCCGATATTAATAACAACACTTTATCTGATTGGGAAAACTGCTATAATGACAAATTTATTAAACAGCACAATCCTCTCCGGTCAGTGAACTTGTTACCCATCGGTGAGAAGGAGATCTCTGATTGGCCGAACGGAAACTGACAAAAGCAAACGTTCCATTCTCTCGCACCAGTGCAGAACGTACATGCTAGTTAACCTGTCGACTGTCCAGTGCGTTCCAGCGCCACTTTTTTTGTGGCGTCGCTGCCGGCGATGTCACCGTCAACTTTCCTCACAGGACGTTCGTTGGCGTCGCTTTTGGTGCGTCTTAAGTTTTTCAGGAAGGTAGTTTTCTCCTAAAGGTAAGAAGGCGGGGGGGGGGGGGGGGGGAGTCGGCGTCATTAGCTCCTCGCAGACGGTCTACAACAGTGTACACAATAGGAACAATGATTTGTGGACACCTCAGAAGGATTAACATTTGCTTTCTGAGCATCCCATTAGTCCCTGTTTGCTCCTCTAATATCCTTCTTCTGGGCACTTGATTTTAGGGGGAGTGAGGGGAGTGTGTGTGTGTGGTTCATGGAGATTTGATCTCATTCAGCTGTATGTCAAGTACAGAAATCCATGTTTGAATTTGCAAGACAATAGTTTATTAGAATTCATAACTTGTAGTTTTTTGGGCGAAGACAAAAAGGGAAAATGTGAAATAAGAATTCCTGAGCGGAGAGGGTTAAGGGCCTTAGCCCAGGGGCATCTTGGCAACGCCTGGGGCTTTGAACCCCCCCCCGACTTTCTGATCGGTAAAAACCTCAGCCTTATCTGTCGAGCGACAACTGGCCGATGCCTGCTGTTTAAATCAGTCGTGGTGACAAACAAACAGGCACTTTGGGGCGGCGCATTTGCATGGGATGCGCCGGAGACG
>JACRUU010000005.1:9204654-9212154 GCA_030449085.1 Kryptopterus vitreolus | reverse complement strand
TTCTTTTTTTTTTTTTCCCTTCGGTGGATCTGGAGAAAGCAAAAGCTTGACAGCTAATACCACACATTCCTGCCAATCACCGGCGTCCTCATTACCGCAAAAAAACTCTGCATATATCAAAACAAAACAACAGCTGTTGCTCATGGCCTGCTCCTCACGAATATTCATGATGCAACAATCTCAAACATTTCATTCAACTACTTCTGAGCGTTCAAAAAAAAGTTAGGATTTTTTAAAAAAAGTTTACAATAAGAAAAGAAAGGGGGGGGTGGGTGTGGGGGGGGGGGGGGGGGGGGGGGGGGGGGGGGGGGGGGGGGGGGGGGGGGACAAAAAAAAAACTAACTATGCAGCTAACGTCCATTATACTGTCGACTTGCTACTCGGAAACAAATCTGTGCCTTGAGCTAGATCCCTGTCGCATCCGAATGCTAGTTTTCCCAAGATCCCAAGCTCATCATGCGGTCGCTCAAGGTCACGCCGATTAAAGCTGCCTTACAGGTGAGCAATGAAAGCGGTGAGGACGAATCAGAGAGGGGGGGGGGGGGGTTGTCATGGGGCTACATTTCTTCACGTGCCTTTAGGGAGTTCCTCTTCTCATCTCCAGAGGGGCCGTTTTGTCCTTTATTTAACTCCATTTAACTAAAAAGGCATCGTCCTGAAAACCCCGGTGACCCCCCAACTATAACAGTAACACTATAGGAATTCAGCCATTAATGAAGGCAGGTACTGATCTAGAAGAAGGTTGAGGGTGCACTGCATATTCTGATCCATTCCAAAGGTGTTCTATAGAGTTGAGGTCGAAGCCCTAGAAAAGGCCATTCAAGATCATCCACATCTTCCAGCCCTTGTTCTTGTTGAAGTCGGGCAGATTTGTGCACAGGGACGATTATCATGGGACATGTTTGGGTCTCCTAGTTCAAGGGAAGGAAAAATTTACCTAAAAAGCATCAACAGACAATTGTGAGAGTCTACGTTGGTGGAAACAGTTTGGTGACGTTATTTTCGCCACTACTTCACTCCATTCAGGCATCAGGAGGAAGTTGGTTCCACCACCTCGGTGCTAGAATGGGGTATCGTGTCTTCCTGGTACCGTGCAAGATGCTGGACCAAGTGGCAGTATTTTACATGCAGTCAAATTGATATCATTAAGGTGTAAATATAAACAATCTTTTTTTACATCCTGCACAGAAATTCATTCATTCATTCATTCATTCATTTTCTATCGCTTTATCTGATCTTCCCTCGGGTCACGGGGAGTCTGTGCCTATCTCAGGCGTCTATGGGCATTAAGGCAGGATACACCCTGGATGGAATGCCAACCCATCACAGGACACACACACAGACACATTCATACACTAGGGACAATTTTCCAAGGTGCCAATCAACCTACCGTGCATGTTTTTGGACCGGGGGAGGAAACCGGAGAACCCGGAGAAAAACCCCCTGAGACAGAACATGCAAACTTTTACATGCATACACCACACACACATTTACATTTGCAGCATGTGGCAGACGCCCTTATCCAGAGCGACTTACAACTGAGCAATTGAGGGCCTTGCTCAAGGGCCCACTAGTGGCAGCTTGGTGGTGGTGGTGGGGTTTGAACCTATAATCTCCTGGTCCAGAGTCCAACACTGGGCTATACCACCTCCCTACCACACATGGCCGAAACGGGAATCGAACCCGGATCCTCGCTGTGTGAGGTGAACGTGCTAAACACTAAAACACCGTGCCGCGTCTGCACAGAAGTATGTTTAATGAACGTATATCTGGCTATAGTAAGAAATCATATATTTTTTGACTACATCGAACATATTTCGACCCATGAGGTCGAAAGTGACCACATTTCGACGTTGGCAAATGACCCATTATGGCGCCACCATCAGACAATCTTGTCTGACTGCAGCGATGTTGATTGACGGCGTGTCTGAGATGATTAACTAACTGTGATGGGCGGATTTGAATGAATAGTGTGGCGCACTCGACAGAAATTGGATTCATATTTTGTCAGGCTGTCTGAGCACCTAACGGGCCTGTCAGCGACTGCGTGTCACTTAATGTGAACTAATTGCAAAAAAAAACGTGCCCACAGAGTAACAAAGAATCGATTCCGGGGATTTATTTATTTATTCCTCCTGATTGAGTACAAGAGTTTTTATATAGTCTTGTTTTTTGTCTTCAGTAAAACCTCGAGGTTAGGAATCTTTTTTTTTTTTTTTAAACTGTCCCTATCAAACTGCCAGCGTATTATTTCTCACCATATGACACGGAAACGATCTACGCAAAGTTGTTAAGCTCGATAATAGTAACGGATATGTTGGATTTCTTGGCAGAGTGGCTTCCTGACACCCCCAGGTCCTTTCGCTAATCTCACAGCTATGACCGAGTGAGCTCACGACAAGAATATGAACAATTTACTGACCGAGAAATAAAAATAATGAAAAGAAATTCAACAGCTATACATTCATTCATTCATCTTCTACCGCTTTATCCGATCTTCCCTCGGGTCACGGGGAGTCTGTGCCTATCTCAGGTGTCTATGGGCATTAAGGCAGGATACACCCTGGATGGAATGCCAACACATCGCAGGGCACACACACTCACATTCACACACACATTCATACACTAGGGACAATTTTCCAAGGTGCCAATCAACCTACCGTGCATGTTTTTGGACCGGGGGAGGAAACCGGAGAACCCGGAGAAAAAAAAAACCCTTTGAGGCACGGGGAGAACATGCAAACTCCACACACACACACACATGGCCGAGACGGGAATCGAACCCGGACCCTGGCGGTGTGAGGAGACCGTGCTAACCACTAAGCCACCGTGCCCCCACAGCTATAGAAAAAAATGGATGTTTTTCATCGTTTTTCACGTCAGAATAACACGTCTGGACAATTTAACAAGATTAAAATAAAAAAAAAAAAAGGTATATCACGTGACCTGGGGGGGCGTTTCCATTACAGTTTTGCGAATTATTCCTTTTTTTGCATTGTCTAAAAAAAACCACCTCATGTGAGTGTGAAAAACGTTTGTGCGATACATTTGTGTTGTTGTTCACTATTTAAATTTGCACATATTGGAGGGCAACAAAAACTCGCTTAATGTCTCAAATATCAGCATAGAAAACCCCTAAAATGTACTCAGAACGCAGCATTGAGGTTGGTTAGTTGGGTTTTTACGTCGTGTTAGCATCGAATCCGCGTACACGGCATTCGCAAGCTCGTCATCGACAGTGTAGTGCAATATAATAATATGTAATAATATAATAATTGGGGGGCACGGTAGCTTAGTGGTTAGCACGTTCGCATCACACCGGCAGGGTCGAGGTTTGATTCCTGTCTCGGCCATGTGTGTGTGGAGTTTCCATGTTCTCCCCGTGCCTCAGGGGGTTTTTCTCCGGGTTCTCCGGTTTCCTCCCGGTCCAAAAACATGCATAGTAGGTTGAATGGCACCTTGGAAAATTGTGTGAATACTGTATGAATGTGTGTGTGTGTCCTGCGATGGGTTGGCATTCAATCCAGGGTGTATCCTGCCTTAATGCCCATAGAAGCCTGAGATAGGCACAGACTCCCCGTGACCCGAGGGAAGATCGGATAAAGCGGTAGAAAATGAATGAATGAATATAATAATTGTATGTTTGGTGCGCGTCTACAGTACTTTATAGCACTCCTGAGGCATGTCTGAGACAAATATCTCAGAGACGAGGAAATAAATGTGTGGAAAATGATTGGTGCAATTGAATTAATCGAATTGAATTGAGCTACTATCGTAGCTGTAACGTTAAGCAAATGGATTCACTGTCTGAGGAAAGGTCTAGATCAACAAACGGCCAGAGTTGTGCCATTGATGTGGAGGGCTTTTGCAAGCAGTGTTTCCTGTGGTGTTTTCTGCTGCTGCACTGACCTGTTATTGTGCGTGCTACTGCTCCTGCATAGCCTCGGGGCATGGTCCTGAGAAAACCTACCGTAGTGCTCGGGCCCCTAAATATTACAAATCCTCATCTATTTTACATCTTTACTCATCAGCTTTTGTTTACAGTTCAGACAATCCGATCTTCTTTACAGGTTAAAAGAAAGCAGAAAGAAAGTGACTACAGACAATAGACGATATAGATGATCTTGTTTGCGTAAAACTGAAGTAAACGATTGCATTGTGAAATCATGTTGACACTGACGGGAAGAAAACAATCTCGCTCGTGATGCGATTTTATTCCAATGGCTTCGACCAAAACACAATCACATTGGAGCCGCTTTTTCAGACTTTCAAGTCTTCCGTGAAGACAATATCTGGTTGCTTGGAGTCCCGGCCCCCTAATTAAAATCGCAAGTCAACCTGGAATGACTTCAATTAGCTGAGGGGATGTCCGGAATGAGTGTTCAGAAGAATATAATATATATTTACATTCAATAGTTTGAATGTAAATATATGATATTTTGGATATATTTTTTGCTTAGTTTTTTTTTTTTGCATTTTGTATTGTATTGTCGTTTTATTTACGGACCATGTGTGCCTTTAAATAAAATGATTATTATTATCATTATTAACATTCATTCATTCATTCTTCTAGCGCTATATACGATCTTCCCTCGGGTCACGGGGAGTCTGTGCCTATCTCAGGCGTCTATGGGCATAAAGGCAGGATACACCCTGGATGGAATGCCAACCCATCGCAGGACACACACACACACACACATTCATACACTAGGGACAATTTTCCAAGGTGCCAATCAACCTACCGTGTATGGTTTTGTACCGGGGGGGAAACCGGAGAACCCGGAGAAAAAAACCCTGAGGCGCGGGGAGAACATGCAAACTCCACACACACATGACCGGGACGGGAACGAACCCGGACCCTTGCGGTGTGAGGCGTGCTAAGCACTAAGCCACCGTGCCCCATCATCATCATCATTATTATTATTATTATTGTTATTATTATAGCCATGGCATTGTGGTCATTTGTGCTTAAATGAGATGTCCAGCAATGAAATGACCATGGGAGGGGGTGTTTTGCAGGGACCATGTGATCACTTGGTTAAGCGATCGTTGCATGCTCTAGTTGCCTGTGGAGCAACGTGTGTTAGAAGACGTTTAATATAGGGAGATATTCCCGCTACCAGACCGGTAAATATTTTTTTCTCCACCCTCACACGAAAGGAATTTTAATGCTGAGCGAATTAAAATTTGAAAACTACATTTTAAGGCTATTGCCGCTGGGAGCGCTTTAATTTTCATCGTTTTCAAGCAAAAACACAGATATGGATGATTTGAACTAGAAAAGAAAAACAAAAACAACCAAATCAATTTAACCGTACTGTCTTTACCAAAACGTGTAAAGAGAGTTTCTACCTTCAAAACACCGAACTCAGCCTCCCTTCGCCTCATTGGCCCATGCCATCTGCTTTATTCAAAGACAAGACGTAATCTTCAGAGGCTTCGCGATGGCGATAAACAGGCTTTACGGGGTTCACCCTCTCTGTTTACAGCACGGCGTACTTTCTGCTGTAAAATATTCCCTGTTAAACTGTCAGCGGTGCTCGCCACCCGCCTGGCGCTTGCAGGATGATGGCACGAGGCCGGCGTTTCCGCCCCTGCTTCGCCTGCTGCACCGCCGGCCAAACAACTGTCCCTGCTCCACGGCAGCGCCAGTACCCCGCTAACTTCCGTGCCTGGCTTCGAACATCTGTAAAACATTTTGATTCTCTGTCCCGAACCACGCTGGCAAGCGTCTCCGAGTGGCGAGTTGGCAGCACTTCTGAAACGGCGCTCGAAATAAATGACTGCCAGCACTATAACGCTACACGAAGAGACAGTTGTGCGTTAAGTAAGGTTTACCCTTTACATTCGGCGAGGAACGAGGGAGGGGGGGGGTCACAATTGGTGCCCCTTGTTCTTCCCCCAGGGGGAAAAAAAAAAATCCACCCTCGCAGCTTCAAAAGTGTGTCACCCACTTGGCACTGGCTTCAGCAGGCGGCCACATTTCGTAATTACCAACAGAAGGTATCCTGCGGAACAGCTCTATACAGCACTGACATGATACCTTCGCCATTCTTACACCTACGATATTCCCTTTTTCTCTGAATGAGAACGGAGAGCTTCCTGAGCCATTTGCATTTTAGGTATACATTGACAATATGGACCACATTTGGTTCTTTAACAAGTCACATCCATTAAGGTGGGGCACGCAATTGTATAAAATGCCTTTTGATGTGGGAGCATGAAACGTTCCTTTCCCTTGAACTACGCCAGTAAATCCCACTCCAGCGTCACAACGTTCCTGTGCTCCGGCACCATGAAGACACTTCGGTTGGAGGAGCTTTAGATTCCTGCTATAGACCTCTGAGATCAATTCTACCGGGGACGAATTGGAACACGTGCATCCTAAATCTCCACAAGAACACTCCAAAATATAGTGGAACGTCTCATGTTTGAATGGGGGACTAAATGAGTAACGTTCAAAAAGCAAATAGAACAGGTTTTCCCACAAACGTGTGATAAACAGACTCTTATCCTGACATCACTGACAGCTTTCTAGCGGAAAATCCGCTTTTCCCTCAGCAACAAAGCAACGAGAGCGGAAAATTCCTGACCTGCCAGAACAACAGAAGTCCTGTTGAATGGCATTCCCAGTATTTCACGCGTGACATTCCAGATACACTAAGAAAGTCGTTCCGGGCAGCTCCACTCCGTCCTGCGTTTTTCCGACGTAACAAATGATCATAAAGATCCACGAGAAGCCTTTGTGGCGGACGGTGATGTATTTACGTCGCATTGCATTGGGTAATTATTTAATGAGTGACATATGATATAGGAATGATGTATGATTTTTATCATAAATAGAAGAATAAAAATGGCCATCAGAGCATTATATTTTATGTTGATAATGGCTTTAAACACAGCTGAATCTGACCTAATATTTTGTTTAAAAAAATAAAATTAATAAATAATAATAAATAATAATTTTAAAATGGGGCACGGTGGCGTAGTGGTTAGCACGTTCGCCTCACACCACCAGGATCCGGGTTCGATTCCCGTCTCGGGCAATGTGTGTGTGGAGTTTGCATGTTCTCCCCGTGCCTCAGGGGGTTTTTCTCCGGGTTCCTCCCCCGGTCCAAAAACATGCACGGTAGGTTGATTGGCACCTTGGAAAATTGTCCCTAGTGTATGAATGTGTGTGTGTGTGTGTGTGTGTTGTGAATGTGTGTGTGTGTGTGTGTGCCCTGCGATGGGTTGGCATTCCATCCAGGGTGTATCCTGCCTTAATGCCCATAGACGCCTGAGATAGGCACAGACTCCCCGTGACCCGAGGGAAGATCGGATAAAGCGGTAGAAGATGAATGAATGAAAAATGAATAATAAAAAAAAAAACATGGTTAGTAGAAACGCAGGAAAAATATCAGATCGTATAACCAATGGAAAAGCGTGGACAAAAAGCATATTTTTTTTACATTTTTGGATTCAGAAATAATTAAACAATTATTATATATATATATATAT
>JACRUU010000005.1:9177154-9199654 GCA_030449085.1 Kryptopterus vitreolus | reverse complement strand
TATAATGCAGATCAGAGAGGCAACTCTGTATTTCATTGCATTCCCTTTTTTATTGGAATATGATCCAAAGATTTGAGATTAGTTTTGTAACACAGACGCAGTCACAGGGCGCACCGAACTACATAAGTCAGTGTAACAAAAGACGTAATATCGTGTTCATCAAGCTGCTGTTTCACTGGTGCTAATCTGACCAAGCACAATACCACATCCGTGACGGATCTATGGTGCGGAAAAAACTGGATACTTCATGACAAAAATAAATAAATACACCCTGTCCCCGAGCAAGTTTCTCGATGGAAACATCATCTTACTTCCGCAACCGCCCTACTTGCCAAATTCCAATGGAATTGAGCCTTTTTCACCAAAAGATGAAGATCCAGTTTAAAGTTTGCCGTTTTACCACCATTGTGGGGATCCGGAGCGAAATACAAAAAGTGCTTTGAAAAGAAGACTTCCGGGACATATTCCAGAACTGTCAGGAACACTGGGAACACTGTATTAAAGTGCATGGGGGACTATTTTAAAGGTGTAAATGTAGATACAAACGTAAACAGAGCTCAGTTCAAAACTTTGCCTATATAGACACATACTGACAGGTGAAGTGGGCGTGGTTTTGTCTAGGTGGGCGGTGACAAGTGACTGATATTCTATTACAGAATGTCATTACAGAATAGACATATTTGCACACATAATGTCAATGTCATATCTCACATAATGTTATAAGTAATGCGCAGCGCATAGCCGAGCGGCCACTGCGCATGCGCTAACTTTCTGTATCGCCACCGCTCCATCAAAACTTTGTCGGTCCGGGTGTTTATAATGCAAGTAATAAATAAATAAATAAATAAATAAATAAATAAATAAATAAATAAATAAATAAAAGATAGCGTACGCACGACAGGAAACCGAGAAGGCTGTTAACGCGTTATAACGCGTGTTCTTTACGCCGAGTGCTAGCGCACGGACTTTCTCGGCGCGTGCACGCGCGCGCGCGCACGTGCACCCGTATACACGCACACGACACACACGTATTTAGCAGGCGCATGGCGGGGGCTGCTTTAAAATCACTTTATATCTATATATTCAAGTCAAATTAATAACCCGGGTCAAGTATCATCCAGGTCACCCAGTGACGGCTAGCAACGCTCTCCCGTGCTAACCTGCTAACTAGCCACCTAGCAAAGAGTTTCAGCTCAACTTCAGCTCAAACTTTCTTTTCTTTTATTGTTTGAAATTGTTTATTTCGTTTATTGCCACACACACACACACACACGCGCGCGCGCGGTTTAGCATCACTACTTCGAAAACTTGAAAGCACGTCAACTATGTCACTAGCTAGCAAGTTAGCCTAGCTGGCTAACGCCGCTATATTTCTTACCAGGAAGAGCCAGCCTAGCGCCCCCACACACTGTTCAACTCCGACCGAGGAAGAGGAGGAAGGCCTGCGGTGACAGTGGTGTAAGAAAATCACTCCAGGTTTCAACTTCGGGTCAATACAACAGCTGCCGAGAGAGTGTGTAACACATACACACACACATACATACACACAACACTCACTGGTGCGTGCGTGCTTGCGCGCGCATAGGCTATAGTGGGTAGTCCCAGGAACTGTGCGCGCTCTCGCTTAGCTCACGAGTGCTGGTCACTAAAATGTACACTACAGCCTTTATTTATCATATATGCATTAGGGCACAGTGAATGTGTTTCTTTTGCACATCCCGGCTTGTTTGGAAGCTGGGTTAAAGCGTAGGATCTGACATTATAAAGCACAGAAGGTTAAGGGCCTTGCTCAAGGGCCCCAGAGTGGTAGCTCGGTGATTCCCCGGGCTCGACCTTCCAATGGCATAAACCTCTGAGCTAACCCCCGTACCAAAAATGTCTTTGGACCATACAGGGATCGAACCCACGACCTTGGCGTTACATTCATTACATTGCACAGTACTACAGTGCACTACATGACACTACGTTCGTTACATTGCACTACATTACATCACATTACATTGTAGTACACTACGTTGCACTATATGACATTACACTACATTGCATTGCATTACATGAAACTGTTATTCATTACATTACACCACACTACATTGCAGTACATTCCACTACACCACGCTACACTACATTGCATTACATGACACTACATTTGTTTCATTGCACTACATTACATTATAGTACACTACCTTGCACTATATGACATTACACTACATTGCATTGCATTACATGAAACTGTTATTCATTACATTACACCACACTACACTACATTGCATTACATGACACTACATTTGTTTCATTGCACTACATTACATTATAGTACACTACATTGCACTATATGACATTACACTACATTGCATTGCATTACATGAAACTGTTATTCATTACATTACACCACACTACATTGCAGTACATTCCACTACACCACGCTACACTACATTGCATTACATGACACTACATTTGTTTCATTGCACTACATTACATTATAGTACACTACATTGCACTATATGACATTACACTACATTGCATTGCATTACATGAAACTGTTATTCATTAGATTACACCACACTACATTGCAGTACATATCACTACACCACACTACACTACACTACAGTAAACTACACTACATTGCACTATATGTAATGGAGTACATTACACTATATGTAGCACACTACACTGCAGACCACTGCGCTACATTCATTACATTACACTCACTACATTACATTACATTGCTCTACATAGCACTACACTACATTACAACACCCTACAAGCCAGTAATAATTTATGTTCTTAAAATGTTACCTTGCATATAATAAAATAAATATTTGTTCTGCTTCTGCATACCAGGAATTCCCCAAACTTGGGGTCATTAATTAATTTAACAGGTGAATATTAGTAAATGTTTTCTATTTGAAGTTTTAGGATCATTTTTTTGTCACCTTCAAAGCTACCAAAACGTCTACGTCCCAGTTTGACCAGTTATTAAATATAAATATAAGGTCATAGTTACTGCGGTGCTTGACAACAATCACGACGACAGTGGAAATTTTCTCGACCCCAGACAGAACCTGTCGGTGTGTTTAATGTCGCTGTGTATTGTTTATTCGGTTGAAGAGTTCAGCGAAGAACTCTTGTTTGGCTCTGAGGTGACGGCTTGTGAATGCTGCTTTTAAATCGTCGGGGTGGACATGCGATACGGAATAAGTGCGTGCGAACAATGGTGCTCAGGTTGCGACTCGCAAAGTCACGCGTCAAATATAAACCAGGATCGTCAGCGTGGTGTCAAACTTTCGGCACGGGTTATTTGTATACGTTTTTTTACGTACGTACAGAAAAGTGAGGGGTGCAACCCAAGTTCGATGGTGAACTCGGGTTCGTTTTCTATTTATGTTCTCCTCGTGTTTACATGGGTTTCATCTGGGCTTCCGTAAACACGTTCCACCCCCCCTTTGGTGCAAATGTGTCAGTGTGTGGTGTCCATTTACAGACAAACGCACTTCCCACCTCACAGCCAGCGTTTCCCGGGAAAGGCTCCAGAATTCACGCCGACCCTCTGCATTGTTGTAGAATGAGTGACCCAGCATTTTTGCACCAGGCGATTCACAATACGTTCTATCTAATACCTTACTGCTAGTGATTGTTCAACCTGTTTAGCAAGAGTAGCTCAAATTACAGGATTTTGCAACAAATCTAGCTTTTCGAAGGCGATTAGCAAATCACTCAGCTAATGTTCACTTCCCGTCTCTTCTTGGTTGTTTACAGTATTTATTATTATTTTAAAATATTTATCTTCCTTTTAATCAAGTCTTCCATCGTAGCAAACATGCTTGATGGGTAAATGCTTGGTTACTATGCATTATAATTTTGGCTTCGAGTGAGGTTTTTTTTTTCTCACTTATACATCTAAGCAAGGGGCACGGTGGCTTAGTGGTTAGCACGTTCGCCTCACACCGCCAGGGTCCGGGTTCGATTCCTGTCTCGGCCATGTGTGTGTGTGTGGAGTTTGTGCATGTTCTCCCCGTGCCTCAGGGGGTTTTTCTCCGGTTTCCTCCCGGTCCAAAAACATGCACGCCAGGTTGATTGGCACCTTGGAAAATTGTCCTTAGTGTGTGAATGTGACCCGAGGGAAGATCGGATATAGCGGTAGAAGATGAATGAATGATGTACATCTAAGAAAGTCTTACACATGATTCTATCAGTGCCAGTGCTGGGATTTGAACTCATGCCCATCTTCATAACCACTATGCATTCCCCCAACATGCTTTACTTAATCTTGTTTGTTTTTTGTTTTTTCTCGAGGTGGTGTCTCCGGCACTAACATCTGGACGCCTATAAATGAAAAACGGCATGAATGGCGTTCTGGTAGATCTCCTCTGCTGCAAATCCAGATGTTTGTGTTAGGCATGTCTACTGTATGACGTCATATTTTATACGCAAATATAAAGCCCAGCGCAGTGATCCCTACGTTATAGCCTGTACGATCAACCTCCATTGTTTTGTTTCTGTTCATGAGCTCTTCAAGATGAAAAAGCCCAGGCTTCAGTTTTAAAAACATCCACTAGATCCTCTAATGTTGTAAAAGTGTGTGGTTGCATGCAGACGAGTAAATATCCTTTTGGTGTCAATTGACCCGAGAGATTGATGCGAGCGCCTGGAGTCGTGTTCTCAGCATTTCTCCTCGCGCATGGAGCAGTGAGCTTGGAACAGATACTGTTTACACGGCAACAGCAACTTCAGAGCAACATCTCCCTCTGCCTCAGATTAACATTAACCATCAACCGACTGCTTTCCAGTTGTGTAGATTCCCGCGCCATTGGCAAGGCGAGCGTGGATCTTTGTGCTGTTCCAGGCAGCTCTACTATCCAAAAAAAAAACCCTGCTATTACTTTCTTTATTGTTTTTTCTGTATTGCACCTTGTAAATAAGCCACAACACAAAGGTTATGAGATGTTTACAGATGGAGGCCCTCATTACCTCATTTCAACTCACCTGTCTGGACTCCAGACAGGACCCTTTAGTTAGGCATGATCCGTTATTAATTCACAAGTCCGTGTAGTGTCTGTAATGTCAGTGTATAGCATATTCCCTCTCCTAATACCTCATGAAGATAAACGCGTGCAGCTTTATCGGCTTCGTAACAGTTTGATCTACCAGTATCTGGACCAAGCTCTAAAAAAAAGTGTTTGGCAACCTGTTAGCTTCGTCTTCGTCAGTAGAGGCTGTGGATGGATGTTCCACGGTGGCTTAAAGATGTTCTAGGATTAATCTAATTCCCTCTTTGTGCAAGGTAGTACCCATTTCTGTGTATGTGAACTCATAGCTCAGAGGATTTGTTGCCAGGCCAAACAAAATGTGAGCAAAACTTTTTTTTTCTAAAACTACAGAAGCAGAAGTTCTTTTGGCCATTGATGTCTATGTGGGAAAGAAATATAATAATAATAATAATAATAATAATATCCTTTATTGGTCACATATACATTACAGCACAGTGAAATTCTTTTCTTCACATATCCCAGCTTGATGTTGGGGTCAGAGCGCAGGGTCAGCCATGATACGGCGCCCCTGGAGCACAGAGGGTTAAGGGTCTTGCTCAAGGACCCAAGGGCGGCAGCTTGGCCATACCAATACCTTTCCCACTATGTGGACCACCACATTGCACCAGCCAGACCTTACAATTCATTCATTCATTCATTCATCTTCTAGCGCTTTATCCGATCTTCCCTCGGGTCACGGGGAGTCTGTGTCTATCTCAGGTGGGTTGGGGCATCAAGGCAGGATACACCCTGGATGGAATGCCAACCCATCGCACACATTCACACACACACACACACACACACACACACACACACACATAAACACATATTCACACACACATTCATACAAAGGGACAATTTTCCCAAGGTGCCAATTGACCTAATGTATACAGTTCCGCATTAATTCATCACATCCTACCCTGATTGCCCTCATAAACATCTACCCTTGGACATTCGTGGTTCATCATGTAGACCCACATAATGTCTTTTGCTCCTGAAGTTGATACCTATCAGGTGGGAATCAGGGTGTTCTTTCCCCATTACAACATGACATATTCAGCATAATCAAAGACGTTGTTTCCAAAATAGAAAGTTATGATGATGGTAACCAGGCAATCTACCTGTTCCCGAACGGCGGAATAGTTTGGGTGTGGCATGAAATTCCTCCACAGTGTTCACAAGCCACTGGAAACTTAAAGACGTCTGCTAAGCTCACAATCCCCCCCACTCGTCACCTGGCACATCACATGTCATTTACTGTATTCTTTTTTTTTTTTTTTATTTCACTTCATATTTGAGGCCAGACACTTGGTATCTTTATTTATCCGGATCCAGGAATAACTATTGCAAGAGATGGTAACCCCTGACCTAGAGTCAGCTTATTTGGATGTTACTACAGGTCTCGAGCTATTGGGTATCACAGGGTCACAAACACTTTTATTTAGTTCCGATGTCCTATTTTTAAGCTTTAGAAATCAGTTTTACTCTGCTAGACAGTTTATACAGACACCAAGAATTCCCATCGTAAATAAAATATATAAATATATATATATATATATATATATATATATATATATATATATATATATATATATATATATATATATATAAGGGGGCTGGATTCGATTCCCGTCTTGGCCATGTGTCTGTAGAGTTTCTCATGTTCTCCCCAGGGGGTTTTTCTCCGGGTTCTCCGGTTTCCTCCCGGTCCAAAAACATGCATGGTAGGTTGATTGGCACCTTGGAAAAATTGTCCCTAGTGTATGAGTGTGTGTGTGTGTGTGTGTGTGTGTGTGTGTGTGTGTGTCCTGCGATGGGTTGGCAATTCCATCCAGGGTGTATCCTGCCTTAATGCCCATAGACGCCTGAGACAGGCACAGTCTCCCCGTGACCCGATCAGAAAGTCGGTATGTAGAAGATGAATGAATGAATGAATATATATATATATATATATATATATATATATATATATATATATATATATATATATATATATATATAATATTAACCACAACAAACAAACCATGAATCACTACTGGATTTTTTCACCTTCCAAAATATTTTACCTGCCAAAATATATTATATTATAAAACTAGTATCAGTTGATCTATTCTTTAGGACATTTTCCCCATTTGCAGGTCTTCCTGGGGTCCAGGACCCTTTCTCTGATCAAAACACACCCCGACACTCCCTTCCTTGGCTCTTCCTGGCCCTGGTCTGTAATCCCTTGCTGTAGATGTCCTGCAGGACAGGGAGCTGGGTACGGACGTTACGCTCAGCTGACCGCATCACCCTCTGGAGGGCTCGTCTGGATGGTGCTGTTCTGGAAAAAGGTTCTGCCGGACCTTCTGATACTCGCTGCATTCTCTTTGATCAAGGTGTAGCTGGAAATCAGACAGGAAGCCTCTCATGGATGTGACTTCTTAGATATTCTCCCCTTTCCGTATGACTGAAAATCCACAGCCTTTGACCAGTTTGTCACAACAGTTCCGCCAAGCCATAAACACACAAACAGGTCACCTACTACAGTTGTCTTATCAGCATGGAACATCCGGGAGACTGACTGTCCTACCGAATTGTCATATCAAGACCCTCTTGGTGACCCTCTTAGTGATTCTCTATTCTTCTGCCTTTTTTCTTTATTCCATGTGTTATTTATTTGACATTTTTAGGTGGATAAGTTTTCAGACCCCCCCCCCCCACATTAACTTTTTACAGTTTTGCTGTGAAACTGATACTACATCCATTCAAATAGATTTTTGTTTTCTCTCATGAATCTACCCAAAACATACAAACGTAAACCAGAATGTCTCATTATTTTAATGAAAATATCACATGGACAATATTCCGACCCTTTGGCAAATTCGCTCAGGTGCCTCTAATTTGCTTTTGATTGTTGCCGCAATGCCCTTGACTGGGAATCTACCTGAGGAAAGGTTTATTGATTGGACATGATTTAGGAAGGTACACATCTCTCAGTAGAAAGGCCTCAAAGCTGACAATGCACATCCGAGCAAAAACCAAGACGTGAGGTTCCTGTCTATTATGCCTGCACTGCCTCACAGGCGGGGGATTGGTGCGAGCCACACATGTGGGGAAGACTACAAAAGATTTTTCATTGGCACACCATGACTCCTCTAAGAGCATATATATGTGTGTGTGTGTGTGTGTGTGTGTGTGTGTGTGTGTGTGTGTGTGTGTAGATAGATAGATAGATGGACAGACAGACAGATAGATAGATAGATAGATAGATAGATAGATTGATAGATAGACAGACAGAGATGGATGGATGGACGGACAGACAGATGGATAGATAGACAGACGGACAGACAGACAGATGGATAGATCATGTATGGTGTACAAGACAGTTACGCGTTCATTACCTTTTATACCGCCAACTGCCAGCGATGATTTCCAAGATCATCATCTGACGTAGATGGTTTCAAAGACGGAGAATCCAAACCTCTCTAGGGCCGCCTGCCTCCAGGACCGACGTGTGACCCCTGAATGAGAGATTTTATCTTTCTGTCTGAACTCTGTGGAAGCCTGAGGTAAAGATGTGATACCGGAAACACACACACACACAGTACAGATATTTACGAAATTCCTGGAACAACATGGCACATCCTTATACGGTCAAATTGAGCGTGAATCCGTCCAAATCCGCAGTCAGGTTCCCTCCCACCTTCACCTCCACCGTTTTCGTTTTTATCCCCAGATAACATACGCGATCTTTATGATCTTCCAGTATTTGATGAAATGATCCTCCTGGACACAATGGATTGGTGTAGTGATGATGTAAGGATCTCCGGGGAGGGATCAAGCATGCAAGATGAGAGAAGATTTGATATTGATTACAACCTGTGGCTAAAAAAAAAAACAAACAAAGACGGAATACAACAGGCTCATACACTAGCTCTGATTTACGCTTTTGTGTACAGCAAACTACACACATTTTTAAGTATGGCAGTTATTTTTTGCGCGTACTGCTGAAAACCCTGACACAGTAAATATCACACTTATCTCTAGCAGTCCCGTGGAGGAAATCTAAATGGCGAGCTGGAATGAGTTGGCTTGCGAATCAAAGAATTCCTGCCAATTTTTATTTGTTTATTTATTTATTTTTGTCTATTCAGGGCAAGAAAGTCAATATTTTCCATCTTTAGTCGGAGACTTCCTAATCAATACTCATCCTGTGTATTACTCACATCTTCAATCGCATTTTTCCGTAAAGCGCCGCACTGATATAATAAAGGTACGCGGTATGTGTGTGTGTGTGCGTGTGTGTGTGTCTTTTTTTCTGCTCATCTTGCGCAAGATTAAAAAGAAACATCCCCGCGAAATCTGTCAGCTCCGTCGCCGAGCGTCACGTCGGAATTTGAACGGCGCGGGTTATATCGGGCGCGCTCGACACCCACATTTTCTCTCGATCAGATCTTTCTTTGACAAATTGCGCCTGTGTTCGGTATCTTCCAATTTGTGGTTTCTAAGGGAATAATTAAAGACGCAAGGCCTCTGATTGAAACGCACAGCGGCGTCGACGAAATTCTCTCCAACGCCTGCATTCAACCGGTTTCGTTCTGAAGGTTGTGTAGCGCACAAGAGGTTCCTCTTTGTAATCCGCGGAGACGTGGAATTCTTTGTGAATATACATTAGGGCTGTCAATAGATTCAAATATTTAATCACATTGCTATGAGGTAACTCGTGATGTTTTCAATGTACACTACATTAATACTAGGGGAACAGTGGTTTAGCACGTTCGCCTCACACCGCCAGGGTCCGGGTTCAATTCCCGTCTTGGCCATGTGTGTGTGGAGTTTGTGCATGTTCTCCCCGTACCTCAGGGTTTTTTTCTCCGGGTTCTCCGGTTTCCTCCCCGGTCCAAAAACATGCACGGTAGGTTGATCGGCACCTTGGAAAATTGTCCCTAGTGTATGAATGTGTGTGTGTGTGTGTGTGTGTGCCCTGCGATGGCTTGGCATTCCATCCAGTGTGTATCCTGCCTTAATGTCCATAGACGCCTGAGATAGACGCAGGGCGGCAGGGTGGGGGGGGGGGATAGACTGACCCCAGGGCGTAGAGGCCGACAGCGGGGCGTGACCTTTAGACGAGGGAAAACCCGATCGGGAAGATAAAGCGAGGGAGGGTAATGAAGAGCGGTAGAAGATGAATGAATGACTTGATTGACTGTATTAATACTTGTTTTTAATACGCTAACTAACTGTAACAGATGTTAGAATTCTACACATCAAAATATCTGCCTTTGATAAAATTATTGATTATTTTATATTTATTTTACTCTGGAAATGATTCTTTTCATATTAATTTCTTGTTCATATCAGTGTTACTTTTTTCAGTGTAAAATATGGGACGTGGCTCCTTTAAGAATTGTGTTCCGGTTGCTTTTCCATATAAACTGGTGATACGGTGTTTAGGTTATACGGAAGCGCTTTATTGCGTTCAGTAAAAATGCGCTTTATTGCAGTAATACGGATTTGGGAATGCGATGCGCTTGCGTAAGGTTCCATACGGTAATATACGCTAATATAGTGAGGAGATCGTACCTGTTGTGAACGTGCAGCTAGTAGGTGTAATTCAGGGGAAATTTAGGAAGCGTGAGTGGATGCACTGAATGTTTATTTATTCATCTCTTCTTTTTTTCTTCTTTGTTGTCGTTCATTCACTGACACGATGCAGAGTGAAGGAGCAGATCACTCACATAAGTAATGCACACTGTGTTAATCATGCATGCCTTAATAACAATAGTGTCATTCTCCCCGTGCCTTAGGGGTTTTTTCTCCGGATTCTCCGGTTTCCTCCCCGGTCCAAAAACATGCACAGTAGGTTGATTGACACATTGGAAAATTGTCCCGTGTGTGTGTGTGTGTGAGTGTGTGTGTGCCCTGCGATTCCATCCAGGGTGTATCCTGCCTTAATGCCCATAGACGCCTGAGATAGACACAGACTCCCCGTGACCCAAGGGAAGATCGGATAAAGTGGTAGAAGATGAATGAATGAATGAATGAATGAATGAATAAAAGCGAAGCGGTGTCCCAATACTTTTGCCCATACTGCTTATACATGCTCTATATAGTCGTCCACAGAGTTTAAACTAAGGGAGCATGCATAAAAGCTCCTCATAAATAACATTTGTCCAAAAGTAATCGGACAACCCGACTCGTCCTGATTCGACCTGCGTGTAGACGTTGTTGTTACGAATCTCAGTAACACTTTTGAGCTCAAATCTTAAACCCGAAACGAATTGGTAAAGCAGCGACGGTTATCATAAAAGCAATTTCTAAAATAAAACGTGCCCACAAACCATACACCGTACCGTTTGTTTCGATTAGCGTTAGTTTAAGTGTTACTAAACACAAACGGCGTCCTTGTTTGAAGGGAGTTAGGGGTTCAACAAAAAGTTACACCGTCGCTCTGAAGAAAGCAGGAAATGGCTGGCGTTCCAATTGCACTTGCGTGCACGGGACATGTAGACACATGCATACTTACATTTCCTGTTGCTTGTTGGCAATGCTCTCTTGTTCCCACACTTCTCACCCATACTGAGCATGGACAGGTTGTGAGTGTGTATGTGTGTATGTGTAGAGGAAGGCGGGAGGCGGGAGTGTGGGGGGGGGGGGTAACGGGGGGGGGGGACGGGGGGGGGGTTTTTTTTGAGGAGGGCTAAGTCATATTTATATGTTCAGAGGAGCTGCTGGTCCAGGAACACACAGAGTTGGATGTACACATCTCCTGACACCCGGATCTTTCCGAGTGTGCGTGTTGTACCTGTCACTGTAAACACGTCTGATCTGCCAGTCTGGCTCAGGCCCGCTCTACCATATCAGTCATATCAGCGACTGACGCCCGAGCACAATCATCACGCGGCGTGCTGAATGGAAATGCGCTCGTCTCGGTCATTCCATTCAGGAGCCGTGAAAAAAAAACCATTTGGGATTTCTTCCGAATTTTCAAATCTTCGATTCTCTTTGATTCTCTTTTACAGAAAGTACGAATTATAGAATAAAACTCTTTTTTTTTTCTATTTAAATTTGCGTATTTATTATATATTAAAATGGCTTTATAATTACAGTACTAAATATAAGAATTGTTATTTTGGGGAGCGATCAATATTATCAATGCTGCCTAAACGTGAATTCATTTTAACGGCACTAATTTTATTTTTGTATTTTTGTTTACTCATTTTTTTTTTACATACTTTTTGGATCCCATGAGGGAAATTCGGCGCAGCTTTTAATGCAGCTTGCATTTTTTACGTCTTTTTTTTTTTTTCTTTTCTGAAAGTCCATTACACATCCGGTAATGAAAAGAAAAGCGTCCGTGTAGAAACGTAGCTAACGTCACGTTCAGTGTCCTGATGTCATTTAAAACCCCATTAATGAATTGCAGCATTTTGTTTACGTGCTCTACGTCGAGTTCGGGGTCATTAATGATAACAAATAATAAACATGCGTTGGATAAAACATCCCTAATGGTTGATTTGAGAATTAAAAATGTGGAAGGTACGATCGTTTTTTTTCACATGAGGGCCTTATTGCGCAACGTAAACCGGAGATCTCCTTGATTGAATCGGTAAGACGACATCGTCATCCTCTGGGAATAAATTCCAATCAAATTCATTTCTATAGCACTTTCACAATGGACGTTGTTTCACAGCAGCTTTAAAGAATGCATGAATTATAGAGCAAAATTCACTTATCCCGAGAAGAGGAAACCTGCGGGCTCCTTTGGCCTCAGGACGAAACCTTGAGAGGATCCAGGATTAAAATCCAAAACCCAGTCCTCATTTGGGTGCAAACCATTATCATGAGCACTGTAGTGTACGTCCTTTCCACAGGGGTACACGGTCACCAGCATCGGAGATCGTTCTAGATTTAAACCCCGATCCTTTAGCGTTTTATATAGAAGGTCGTTTTCGAAAGGATTGATTACGAGGTCGTGTGAAATCCAATCTCAAACCGGATTCTACAAATAAATCCTGAAATGGTTTGAGAAAAAGGTGGCGTTTGGGAAGGAAGATAAAAGGCTGTTGTTTTTGCCATCTGTGTACTTACGTAACTCCTTCATCTTTAGAGATCCTTTTTTTTCCCCAGGTTCATGGAGTGTATACAGGAAGAAAGGATGTGATGTGGCAACACACACACACACACACACACAGAGGATTAACCAGAGTAGTCAAGTCCACTTACCAGTGAGCATTTTAAGAACAAATGCAGATCAAAACCTGATCTCACCGTCGACGTCATGGAGGCGTCAATGCATTCAATTACACTTTAAATTTAAAATTTGCCCTACAAATACGTCCCTGTGAGCGAGCCGGAGGCTACAGGTGTCGGGGAAAAAGATAATAAAAGATGGAGTTCGCCAGATCCACCTTCTTGTGTTTTTACCTGACACATAATCCCCTCCCAGACACTCATTTTATAGTGACGTCTCTGAGGGAAAAGGTTTTTTTCTTTGAATAAAAAATGTTACATCCCCCTTTGTTTTTTTTGTTGTTGTTTTTGTTTTTTTACGTCCAACGATCACACCTGCAGGCCTCAAACATGCAGCGTAACTCGGAATCCGTTTTTTTACAGCGTCATCGGAAACTCTGTCACAGAGCTCGAGCGAGGTTTTATTGGGATCGCCTCCTACAGCGCGACACGCAATAAACTTCTCCCAAACGCCCCGAATCAGCAGAGTCGATCGGTAAGGATGTCCAGCTTCCTGTCCGAACGTGTGTGTGTGTGTGTGTGTGTGTGTGTGTGTGTGTGTCCAGAATTAAAATATAAATAATATAAAATAATAAAGTCAATCCCAAATCAAAACATTTCTATTTGGAAAGGTGTTTTTATTATTATTTAGATATAGCGCATGCAGTTGGGCATTTTTATCGATGCTGCTTTCACAAGGTGAAAATGTGCCATATAATGTCATTTACACTTGACAAACAAAACAAAAAAGAAAAGGAAGGAAAATGGCACACAAATAGAAATTCTACTAAAAAAGTCAATCACTTATAAGGTGCATGCAACATACAAATAGTTTTGAAATAGTATTATCATCGTTATTATAATTATTATTGTTATTGTTGTTGTTCATTTTATTTTTTTTTTCTACAGTAAATCTCTTGCATTTCATGGATATTTTACTGCTTTGGTGTTTCTGAGAATGTTTTCCCCATGCATTTAGAAAGACTGATTTTTTTTTCGAAGAAGAAGAATATGAATATATGTGAGAGGGTGAGTGTGTGTGTGTGTGTGTGTGTGTGTGTGTGTGTGTGTGTGTGTGTGTGTGTGTGTGTGTGTGTGTGAGAGAGAGAAAGAGATATAGAAATACAGGCAAAAAATCAGTGTGTGTTTGATTGGTGTAGGTAATTCTTATTGACTTATGTACAATGTTTTCATCCTGATACAAAGAACAAAAAATGTGTGTGTGTGTGTGTGTGTGTATTTACTTATATTTACGTGTGTTTTACGTGTATATATATATATATATATATATATATATATATATATATATATATATATATATATATATATATACTTAACACAAGAAAATATCGTAGGGGAAAAGCTCACATTTTGAACGGGCTGTTCTCCAAGTGTGGATTTCAAACATTCAAGAATGAAAAACAAAAATAATAAATAAGGAAGAGAGATTGAGAGATTTGAGAGGGAGAAAGAGAGAGAGAGAGAGAAAGAGAAAGAAATGAAAGAATTTTGCATTACATTTATTGTTGCTGATTTAGGTTTATTACTATCATCTGATCCTAATACTGTCTTTGTCTTCAATGGTGAGGAATTCCGATCAAAGTTTTCCCCGTCTTTTAATACTTTAGGGAATTTTCAAACGCCGTGAAGTATGGCTGTAATGCCCCAAGATTTGTTCTCCCTGAAAGAAATCATAAAGTAACAATATATTAAACTACAAAGCAACCTGACTTTGAGGTTTGCATTTAATTTTTTATTCTTTCTTTCCTTCTTTTTCCTTTTCTTTTTTCTTTTTTTTGCCATATTCATGCATTAAAAAAAAACAATCCTAATTATTTTGGATAATTATTTCCAAGTACAGAGTCTTAGTGCAAATCTATGGGGCATTACTTCAGCATAATCAAATTTAAAATCAATATTAAAATGAAATAGAGAGAGAAAATGTGTGTGGTGGGAGGTTTATTATACACACACATACACACACACACACATATATATATATATATATATATATATATATATATATATATATATATATATATATATATATATATAATTTTTTCCCAAAAAAATAAATATCATTCCCCAATATTGACAACATAAAAAAATGGATTTGTGCAATGAGAGGGAAAAAAAACACTGTCAATGCAAGGCGTTTTCTTTTTTATTCACACAAATTTCATAAGATATAACAACCGCTTGGTCCATAAATATTTAATGAGAAATAGTTTCTATACACCATCTTTTTTTTTCTTTTTTTTTTTTTTTTTTTCCAAGAAACAAGGAAACAATGGACAATCTTGATAGAACACGTACCATACTATTAACACGAAGATCAATATATAAGATTCTCGGAGTTGTTTTTTTTTTTTTTTTTTTTCCTTTTGTTTTTCTTAACCGACTATATTTGAAAGAGTGCACAACTGCTTTCTAGGCCATCGCTCGCCTCCATTTTTGTAACAGAATCACACCATTTTGGGGGGAAAAAAATCATTGGATGTTATAAAAAAGAAAAAATAAGACAAAAAAAATAAGGTGAACAATACAAATCTAGTGAGGCGTTCGGAAAACAATGTGATCTCCAATAGTTTTGGATATTTAAAAAACAAAACCAAAAAAAAACAACAACAAAAAAAACGAACACACATGTATCTCCTGAATTTCACAAGCTCTCTTCCAGGTTATAGCGTTAAGGCACATAGTAGAACTGAGTTAGGCGTCTACTTCGCGAAGTAGATCGTTGAGGAGCACTTTTGTTCTACAAACAGAAGCGAACTCTCCATCACAAAATGAACTAATCGAGCTCTAGTTGCCCCCCCCCCCCCCACATCCCCCCCCCCACCACCCCATCACTCCCCCTGTCTGTTCAGTGGCAAATGTCCATAAAAAAATAGAAAAAAAAAAAAAACTAATCAAAAATCTAATGCATTTCTCCAAACGTCATGAAGTGTTTGTTTCCAAACGCACGCTCAGGGAGTCATTTTCTTCTCTTTTATTCTTTCACTTTTTTTTGTTTTTTTGGGGGGGAATTAGTTCTCCAAATGTGCTGATTCTGAAATTCGGCCTGATCTAGAACTAGAAAATAAAGCAACGGAGAGTGAATTTCTTCAAAAATGTCTTTTTGTTCAAAAATGCGACATCTGTACAACCAATCTTTTCCACTGAAGTCCATCAAAAAAAAAAATTAATAAACAAAACCTGACAAAATAAGGGTTGTGATGATTTGTTTGTTTGTTTGTTTGGAACAGTTACCACTGCACAGTTTTGGATACGGTTAAAGCCTACATAGAGCCACGCTGGTGTGACAATGCTGTGTTGAATTGAGGTTGACGCACCACCTGGCATGCGAGTCGTATGAAAAAAAAATGCATCAAATTCAAAACAAAAATGTCGGAGCTACAAAACGTTTTCGGAAATCAAATCAATAAAAATTAAAGTAAGGGGGGGGGGGGGGGGGTGATTGTAGAATAGAATGAAGGGTTTTCGACGTGGCGTGAAAAAAACGTGGCTTTCCACTTTCACACGTGAAGCGTTTAAAACGTACCGACACTAAATGCAGACATGGTGAATATGTAAAAAAAAAAAAAAAAAAAAAAAGAATTAATAAAAAAAAAAAACATAATACAAATAAATATATAAAATAGACGTACATGGAAACTCAGCTGCCAAGTGGTTGCAAGTGCTACACATTATATTCTCAGACCCTCTCGTTTGGGATTGTTTTGGTTGATTTGGAAATTTGTAATTAAATAAATGATTGGACTGAAAATGATAAGTTTTAAAAAGATAAATTAAAAATAAATTAAAAAAAAGGGAAATCCAAATGTTTTCGTTTGGAAAATCATGAAACAGTCTGTCTAAAATACTACTTGAAATGGATGTCTGGGGTTTTTAAGAGAGTTTTTTTTAATTGTAAATAGTATATAAAAATAAAAAAAAAAAAAAAAAGAAAAAAAGAAACAAGCCACATTTTGATGGGAAGGCTGAGAAGGAAAAGAAAAAAAATGGGGGGAAACATTTTGTTTTTAAAAAGAAGAAGGGAAAAACAAAACGTTAGAAAAGGTTCGTCAGGGTCGTTTGAGGGGGACTCCCGGACTCGTGGCTGTCCAAACTAGAGGTGACTGAGGTGACTACGGTGATAGAGGGATTGGTCAGGTCTGTTAGCGTGCTGGCCGTGCTCGGCGGGGTCAGAGCACCGCTGTCGGAGGAGGGTGCGGGAAGTGACGTGCCGTCAGCCTTCTCGACACCCCCGCTCTCCTGCCGCAAAACGTTCCGTCTGAATTTGGCCCGCGCGTTTTGGAACCAGACCTGCAAACCAACCCCAATTGTTTTTGTTTTACTCGTTTGCGTTGGATGTCGCGCCGTCGAGCTCACTGTCAAAATTCTGACTAATTATAGAAGATTTACATATGCTGGAAATGAGGGATGCCAGAATGAAAAAAAAAAAATATATATATACATATATACATGTATACATGTAAATATGTGTATATATGATGAAATATGAACTGCTATGAATTATTCTTTGGAGAAAAAAAAAGAAAGAAAATTGTATATTTTGTATAGCTTTGAATAAAATAACAATTCCTTAATACGAATTACGTGCTGAAACCAATAAATTGAAAATATTTGTTCCGACATTCCCCCCCCCCCCACACTTAAAATCTAATCAACCCCCAATGTGTATTGTATTAGATAGTATTACAGTAAATAAATAAATAAATAAATATTATTCGTAACCGCATATAAACTAAGAATTCATTTCCAATGCTGATAAATAATCAGGTATTTAAATAATGATTGTGTCTTAATATACTTCATTATTAGGATCATTTTTTACATTTTAATAGATAAATATATGAAATAGACACAAATCATTACTAACCGTCAGAGAAATAATCATTCATTTGCAATGGATTAATCCGTTTCTTTCTACAATAATACTTTCTTAATATAAATTCCATGATGATAATAATAAGTGTTATTAGTCATATTATTATTATTATTATATTTTTTCCTCCCAAATACAGTTTTACTTCTAAACACCAATTTGTCCCACATATTAATTCAATAAAAATGATTTGTCAAATAAAAATTGCTAACCCTCAACGAAGTCAGAACTAATTTGCAATGTTCTAAATTAATTAATGTTTCCAATCCAAAATAATAATTATAATATAAGTTGCTTTATTATTATTATTATTATTATTATTATTATTATTATTATTATTATTACTTATTATTACATCATTGTTTCGCTTTTACATTACTTCAACACGTCAATGTCCCTCTTCTAATTCTCAATAATAAAATACTCAAATCACTACAAGGCCACAGATGGAAACATCACACTAAGTGATATGGCATGGAATAACTCAAACGTGGATGAGTGATATGAGAGGAAATCTCCACTAAAAGGAAAGAGGGAAGGGGCGGGAGGGGGGAGGAGGGGGGCAAATGTAATAAGAGCTAGTTTGTTTTTTCTAGGCTTTTTTTCTTTTCATTAAGAAGGAAACCAGAAGCCGATGCTTACCTGAAGCACTCTCTTGGTGAGGCCGGTCTTCTGTGCGAGCTGCTTTAAATCCTTGGCATCGGGATTGTGATTGATGGCAAAGTAGGACTTCATGGTGCGAAGCTGGTGGTGCTTGAAGGACGTGCGCATGCGTTTGGTCTTCTGCGACGGCGCGTACGCCTGCTGGTCCCGGTCCAGATGCTCTGACTCGTTTTCGTTACAACCTGAGACGAAACCAAAGAATAAAACAAAAAGAAACAAAAAAAAAACAGATCAAGATTCGAATCGATCGATTTTTTTTTACTTCGCGGTTTTCGTTTGTAGAATCCAGTTACGGAATCTTTTGCATCATTGAGGGTCATAAAATCCGCCTCTAAACAATCAACAAATGCGGATGGTAAACATTTTTTAAATTTGTTTAGAGATCCGGCTAAAAGTGTGAGGAAATGTGAAATAGTTTACAAAAAAAGATAAATATTAGCAATTGTTTTGAAATTTGAAAAAAAACAGCCAAGGCAACAAACGAATAATAGCACATCATTATTAATACATATACTGTTTACAACTAGAACAACAGCATCCACTCAGGATGGTGGGTGTGTTTAGATAATAAATAAAAATAAAAATAATAAATAATAAAACATAATAAGTTATATATATATATATATATATATATATATATATATATATATATATATATATAAACAAAAGGACTCTGTTTGAAAGAAGTGTGAAAATGATAAGTGTGTTTTTTAGTGAATAAAAGCATTACGTTTAGTTCAAGCAGAAACGATTTGTTAAATTGTAAATATTGGCTTGAACGTTTATGGGAGCGATCTCCCGGCGTCTTTTAATGTGGGAATGTCTAAGAAATCGTCCGTTCCTGTCTGTTTTTATGATCTTATTATGTTTTCGCAATGTTTTTTTTTTTTTATTGTACAGTGACCAGAAGAGTACAGATCAGTTTGGGTCCTATTGGCGTTTTTACATGTAGCCAATAATACTGACATGGCTAATAATAATAATAATAATAATAATAATAATAATAATAATAATAATAATAATAATAATAATAATAATAATGAATGCAATCTATTTTCAGTGCTGAATGAAATAGCGAATTCAGTTTATAAACCGAAAAACCCAATTTGGTCACAACACGTGACAACAATTTCACTATACATTTTTTTAAGTCTTAAAAAGGTTTTTTTTTAAGTCCAAAAAAATCAGTATAAAAAATAAAACATGACTTCTTTAACAAAAGAAAAACTTTAAAGGACCAAAACAATTCCTATCCATTTTCCAAATTGTTTCTATTTGTGCATTGTTGTAGTTACGTTAAATCTGTCTGTATTTCTAATCTTTCCACCAGTGAATATTTCCAAAACCGAAACCAGGAAGAAAAGCAGGAAATTTTGTACAGTTTTGATTCTGAAGCTTTTTGTCAAGTAAATCTCTCAACCCTCTGATTTAACCAGTAGGGGGCGCAGGCTGCAATTCCTTATTAAATCTACTATACTAAAAAAAAACAGGAGGAATCTTTTTTCTAGGCCACTGTATCGCAGTTGTAGATTAAAGCACCACAGAAACCGTTTCATAACATAAATGTAACTACAAGAATGAAAATTTAATTGAATCTCGGTGTTAGAAAACGTCCAGCAGTTGCTTTTTTCCATCCCCCAAAAAATAAAAGAAATAAACAATAAACAGTGTAGTGATGAAATATTTAGTATGTTTTCATGGGTAATAAAGAAGGCGTGGGGTGGGTGGGGGCGGGGGTTGCCAGACTGCATACTACATGCATGGAGAATAGTTTCAAATGTCCATCGTGTGAGTACACTGAACACACGCAAAACACTGCTTTTATATGCATATGGGTCTCCGACATTGCGTGTGGGTTGTAGAGGAGCTCTGTAACGTGTTTTAGTTTTACCAAAACATACACGTTTTATTTTATTCCGAAAAAGGGGCATGTTTTTTTCCGCCTCGACAGCACATTTAATTTCTTATTTACATTATTTTAACCCCAAAAGCCACCGCAAGATATATTATAAGATAAATTCATAGTTTTAAACAAGTAATAAGTAAATAATTTAGCATTTACCATACAATATTACCATTAACTGGTAATAAAAAAAGTCCGCATTATTTTCTTACATTAAATATATCCAAATGTTATGCATTAAAATGAGAATTATGACTGTTATTTAGGTTCGGATATGTTAAAATGACATACGGTCTATAAGAATAATAATAATAAATAATAATAATAATAATAATAATAATAATAATAATAATAATAATAATAATAATAATAATAATAATAACAATAATAGATTATTTTATTTATATAATTTTATTCGTGTGAATTCATGCGATTATACTTTTCTATCCTTAAAATCTACAACTACGTGTTTGTTATGCGCAGTAATTATAGAATTATGCTGTTTTTATATTATATATATATATATATATATATATATATATATATATATATATATAATACACAATAATACATAAAACAATTATCAAGCATTATACATATTTATACCTATTAAAAGCATTCAACTGTTAGAATTATTGCCGAGCGAATTTACTTATAAATATATGGCATTTAAATATAAAATATAGATCAAAAACAACGGAGACAATTAGTGTTATTTAGACAAAAATTGAAAATTGTTGACATTCCGGCACTTTTTGTAGCGCGTGATGAATCCGACACAAGCATAGATATGAAAAAAATACTTTTCCCTAATATGTGAAATAAAATGTATTATTGCGCATTTGTGTTTGAGTCGCGTGTTGGTGGGAATGCTGGGAAATGCGGTGCACATGCAAAAAAATTAAAAAAACAAACAAAGCATCAGCATCATTGCTCTCACCTGAGTTGTACGTGCTGATGTCGATGCCCATTGCGGGGCTCTTGCGTTTCCGCGGCCTGCCCTTCTGCACCGCGCCTGAGCCGTTGAAGTAGGGCAGCGCCAGACTCGCGCCCTTGGACGCCAGGTCGGCGTAGTTGAGTTGCGCGTGCTGCTGCTGGCCGTGCTGGTGGTGCTGGTAGTCCCCGTGCACGAGGCTCTCGAAGTGCAGGCGGCAGTAGACCAGGCTCTCCTTCATCCCGAAGTGGTCGCCCGTGCTCAGAGTCTTGTGGCACGACGTGCACGTGAAGCAGCTCAGGTGGTAGACGGAGTCGCGAGCGCGCATCACCATCTCCGACGCCGAGATGCCCAGGTGGCAGCGCGCGCACCGCTGCACGGAGAACCTTCTGGAACGGCAAACGACCTCGTTTAGAGGCGGATCTGGTACTTACGGTGATCATCATTATTATTATTATTATTATTATTATTATTATTATTATTATTAGCCATAATTCATATTGCTGCTTGTAAAATTACAATTCTTGCTTTATTTTAAATGATCATTCAGGATTTTTAATTTTACGAATGATGCGTAATTTCCGGATAAGTTTGAGGAATTGCAAGTCCAATGGAAATGTTGCATTTTCTTTATGTATATAAAATTTGATATCTTTTGCATACCAACTGTGTGCGTCTGCTATACGTAGACGATATGTTTGTACGTGCATTTGTAAACACAATATGTTTCTCTCTCTCTCTCACCTGTAGTAATCCTCTTTGCAGTAAATGCTGCCGTCCTTGGCGAAGCACGTAAGCTCGGATTCCAGCGCCAGTTTGCACTCGCAGCACTTGAGGCAGCGCAGGTGCCACTGTTTATCCACCGCCA
>JACRUU010000005.1:9102154-9169654 GCA_030449085.1 Kryptopterus vitreolus | reverse complement strand
TAATAATACTACTAGCACTACTAATACTACTACTAATAATAAACTATATCTTTGGTTTCTTGTAAAAAGCAGAAAATGGAATCCCTTCTCAGGAACAGTGCGTTCAACAATTCATGAACTAATCTCTCGAATTGTGTCAAAGCAATGACACAGGAGACTGTCATAATACTACCTAATTAAACATTCACAAGGGTCTAGGTTCGTTCATAAGGCATACATTAACATGAAATACTATTTACATCTTTTGACCGACCAACCCTTCTGTTATTAAACAAGCATTCGTCAATATTTAATTGATTTGCTTGCCTTTCTCGACGCTACATCATCATGAAACAGCTTCACCCTGTTACTATCGATAACACCTAGTGGACAGAATAGGAACTGCAGAATTGCATTACAGAAGCCCATTAGGACTGGATTCATGCTGCCTCATGTTCACTTTATATACATATTTTTCAGAAAAGAGATTCAAATTGGTAGTAAATACACCAGACTGAATGAATTTAATACATTTCTACAATTCTAGAAAATACATGGACACAACAGTGAGCCATGCACATGTAGACGAAACAATGAAATAAAACTGTGTCTCCTCCCTTATCCATAGATAAACTGTAAAGCATAGATTTCAGACATGACTTGACATGACAGATTTTGCATAATGACCGCTTTGATTGGCTAGCACTTTAAGCTCAACTTTAAGAATGGCACCCTGCAAATCATCAGAGGGGGCACGGTGGCTTAGTGGTTAGCACGTTCGCCTCACACCGCCAGGGTCCGGGTTTGATTCCTGTCTCGGGAATGTGTATGTGGAGTTTGCATGTTCTCCCCGTGCCTCAGGGGATTTTTCTCCGGGTTTTCGGGTTTCCTCCCGGTCCAAAAACATTCACGGTAGGTTGATTGGCACCTTGGAAAATTGTCCCTAGTGTATGAATGTGTGTGTGTGTGTGTGTGTGTCCTGCGATGGGTTGGCATTCCATCTATGGTGTATCCTGCCTTAATACCCATAGACGCCTGAGATAGGCACAGGCTCCCCGTGACCCGAGAGAAGATCGGATAAAGCGATAGAAGATGAATGAATGAATGAATATATATAAAGTGCACAGTTTGAGAAGAGGAAATGCTTTTGTCCACCAGTTGATGATTTCTGCTCAACCCTGAATTATCTTGACGAGAGCAACATTCAACAATACACAGGCGAGCTGAACTTGATCACTGTTTTGGAAGGCAAAGGAAATGCGATATTTCCTAGTTACAATATATATATTCCAGTAGAGATTAAAGAGCCGAAATAAAAAGACAAATTAAAGTTGTAAGGATGTTGGAACACTGATTGGAAGGTTGCGAGTTCACATCTCTGTAAAACCACTGCCGGGGCTTTGGAGCAAGGGTCTTAGGAAAGAGTCTCTTTGGATGAGAAGGTCTGCCAAATGGCATAAATGTAATTATTACTTCTCAATCTTTCTGCACTCGGGAAGCTTGCAGAAGACATGAATGATCAGATTCGATCCCATATGAAGATGATTCTCCTATGGATGAAGTCTGTATATTTAAACCACTCCTTGATATACTGTAGATCTTCTTAGGCTTTTATTTTTCGAATGAATATTGGTGGCGTCATTTCATCCATGGCCTCATTTGTCCAGTTGAGTACAGAAAGCTAGCTGGCGCGAGATGTCCCGGTCGGATTGCTTAGAGGGGTCTTGAGGAGATGGCCTTCGATTTGTGTGTGTTTTGTGTGTGTGTGTGTGGCTATTTGCAGTCGTGCCCAAAGGTAATCTCATGCCACTGTCAGTCAGATGTTGTGGGCTCTTCCAGCAGCGTTGGCACAGCCACAGTAGTTGTCCATCTGACCACTTTTTGGAGAGCCTGAAGCCCCGGGGCTGAGTGACATTGTCACTGTTGCACGACCAGACGGTGATCTAGCGGCTGCTCAGCTGCTGCTTGATCCAGCGCGTGGACACACATACACCGAGTCCTAGAGGACGGCGAGAGTTTCGCGTTTAAGATTTTACCTCCTCCTGCAAAAAACTAATTATCAATGTACCGATTTTGTTCCAACACGTGGATCTCGGTTCAGTCCAGGATACCCCTGGATTGGGAACAGCTTGAACAACTCGTCCAATAAACCTGCACTGGGCACACACACACACACACACACACACACACACACACACACATATCGAAAATCTTTCTATCTCATTTCTCTCTCACACACGTTCTCTCTGTGACACACGCATACACAGAAGGCCGAGAGCAGATGCTAAAGCTGATTCTCAGCCATCAGATAGTTGACATCAACTGCTAGTGGCCAAGTGTGTGTCATCATCCACACCAAGAGTGGGAGTAAGAAACAAGGCTCAGTGGCCAAATAAGAAAAAAGCAAAAACATAGAACAATAATAACAACAATAATAGAGATTATTATTTCGTACCTTTTGTACCAAAGTCAAGGATAAAGAAGTATAAAAAAGGGAGCCAAATCAAACCCGACTTTTGTGCCGAGCCGAGCGGGTTTCAGTAGATGCAGCATATGGTCTAGCTGAAGGTCAGCTCGAGACTCCAAAGCGCTGCTGATGCAGATGTTGTCTGCCCCACAGCATCTTGGGTACGTTTCAGAACATGAGGGAAAGAGCTGTGATAGAACACACACGTGACATGCGCTGATGCTGGGGAAATTGTGCAAAACTAATTAATGACCTGTTAGGGAGAAAAAAAAAGCGCTGTTAGATGTAACAAGATGCAAGCAAGAGAGAGATTACACAGAGGGAGAAGAACAAAGTAAGGATAGCGTTGATATAATATTTCATGTAATTAGTTCGTTTTTACATATTTATTTATTAACACACACACACCACATATATATATATATATATATATATATATATATATATATATATATATAGAGAGAGAGAGAGAGAGAGAGAGAGAGAGAGAGAGAGAGAGCTAATAACTTCGTAGGGAAATAAGTAAATACGCTTAAAAAAAACCCAAATAAATAAAGCATATTATAGTACAGTATTCTAAAGATGATATACTTCATAGAGTAAAGCATAGTTCAATGCACTATAGTATGAATATCTTCGTTTTTATAGTATTGTATACTTTTCCCGGCAGTATGCACACACACACACACATATACATATTATACATAGTACAGAATAGTTAAGATGCAAAGCTTTTATAGTTCGTTATAGTGTAAATAATAAAGTATAGTATAGATATCCACCTTTACATAGTGTAGTGTAGTACACTTTATTATAGATGCTATTTTATGTAGTATATTATAATCTACATGTCCAATTCTTTTTTAGCATATAGTATGTTATATATTACAGTATATACAGAGCAGTATGTAGTATAGTATAGTATAGTATAGTATAGTGTAGTATAGTATAGTATAGTATAGTATAGTATAGTATAGCATAGTATAGCATAGTATAGTATAGTATAGTATAGTATAGTATAGTATAGTATAGTATAGTATAGTATAGTATAGTATAGTATAGTATAGTATAGTATAGTATAGTATAGTATAGTAGTATAGTATAGTATAGTATAGTACAATATAGTACAATAGTATAGTACAGTATAGTATAGTATAGTATAGTATATAGTATAGTACAGTACAGTACAGTACAGTATAGTATAGTATAGTATAGTATAGTATAGTATAGTACAGTACAGTACAGTACAGTACAGTACAGTATAGTATAGTATAGTATAGTATAGTACAGTATAGTACAGTATAGCATAGTATAGTATAGTATAGTACAGTACAGTACAGTGCAGTACAGTACAGTACAGTATAGTACAGTATAGTATAGTATAGCATAGCATAGCATAGCATAGTAGAGTACAGTATAGTACAGTATAGTATAGTCTAGTATAGTACATTATAGTATAGTATAGTATAGTATAGTATAGTATAGTATATTATAGTATAGTATAGTATAGTATAGTATAGTATAGTACAGTATAGTATAGTATAGTATAGTATAGTATGACGAGTATGGTGCAGAGTTATCCCAATGTTTAAAATGTTTAATATTTAATGTTAAATGTTAAAATAAATTTTATAAGACAGGTCATTTAGAGAGGGTTACTTGTCACTCATCCTGGTTGAGTTCGGCTGCACCTCACTGTTTTGGAAATGCAGCTTGCAATGAAGGAGCCTTCTCTGAAACCGCACTCCATTAAAAACTCCTTCATGTGCCTCGTCTAGAAAGCAGCGTAATGCAAGTGTTTTTGACCTGGCGTGTGGCGTGATTGACAAGTGACTAAAGCTACCTCGTTGTACCGATGGGCTGGAAGTTGGTGTCCATCTTGATCCCCATCCCGTACACATGTTATATGCAGAGCCTGGGGCAGATACCATGATCCCTTCTGAGTGTATGTAGTTTATTGACAGCTGCCAGGATGTTTGAAGAACGTCCACAAATATTACCCACAGCAGAACCCAAATGGTGTTTTCAGAACGAACCCCACTAGAATTTCAAGATAGGCGCTGGAAACTAATAATGCATTTTTTATTATTTATTTATTATAAACTGAAAAATAAATGATGCTAATGAAATTCAGATTGACCGTCCATGTTTTGTTCATAGGTACGGTTTTGACGTACCATTCTGTCATTCATCTCCATCCCAGTGAGTATTTCAGTGAGCTCAGAGAAAGTCAGATGCATGGACTTGACGGGTAACGTGTAAAGCTCTGCTCAGGCAACCGCTATTCAGGATTGGGGGGAGGGACCCTGGAGTGGACGCATGCCATGAAACCTTTTAACTCAGGTATGGAGGATTTTTCTATGATAAATGCAACATTTTTATTGGAAATGGAAAGCAATTCTATTTTTAAGTTCTACATATTTACTTCTGGGTGTAAAAAACAAGAGATCAGGATGAATTTCCGAAGAGGAATAATAACACTAATAATAATAATAATAATAATAATAATAATAATAATGTATGTGTGTTTGTATGTGTGTGAAGGCCCATCAAAAAAAATTTTATGTATATAAATATATATATATATATATATATACACACACACACATAACATATGTGTACACATATACACATATATATATTTATATATATATTCGAAAAAATTTTACTTTATGAAGGGCCTTCACACACTCACACACACACATTTATATATATATATATATATATATATATATATATATATATATATACATATATGTATATTCCTTCTAGTATGTGCTGGATTCTATATATACATTAGATTCGCATCCAATTTCAAATTCGTCCATCGCTCAGCCAAGTGCCCAAATTCTCACTTGCTCGAGGGCTGCGAATACTGCACATGACAAAAGGAGTGCTGACTAGCGAGTCCTTTTACTCCAGGAAGCCCTGCTGAAATCTGTCTGCCGAGGGACCTATGAGAGCGAGATGCGGCAGCTATGTCTCATTCACCAACTGCTCGGAAGCCCGAATGAGGAGACAAGAAGACAATCTCAAAAAGTCGGAGGATGCCGAGAAGCAAGGCAAGACATGAAAGTTGGCCTATTTCATGGTCAGGCAGCGGGGACCAGGGAGGGTCTTGAATGGCAACGTGTCGGCTTTAATGTGACAGACAAGTCCCTAGGCGAAATGAGCAGAGCCAGACAAGCCCAGGTACTCGATGAGTGTGACACCTTCGCTGGGAACGATGTTTCTACACACCCCTGCCACGTGTCGCTCTATACGCTTGTAAATAAATAAAACAAATTTGCTCCACATGTGGGGAGTTAATGGCATGGAGCCCTCGAGCAAGCTGTGCTGAACCTGTCCGCCCTGCTCCAATTCAGATCATAAAGCTCTCTGCTGACATTTGAGGGACTTGATCACTGAGCAACACTCTGACACACACACACACACACACACACACACAAACGCGTGAGCGTGCGCACGCGCTCAGATGCTATTTGCTCGGGCGGCCGTGCCTGTCCCTGCACTAACGCCTGGTGTGCACCGGAATGGGTGCTGGCGCCTGAGGGCTCTGTGCCACTTACATTCACATGGATGGGACGTACATGCACAGACAGTTCTCCCCCATTTAACCCTGATGTCCAGGTCACACTTAGACCTAAATAACAACAATATTTATGTGCACCATCAAGCTAATATCCATAACAAACAATGGAAACTCTGTTATGTTACAGGAAATCCGTGGTCACGTCCACACAGACTTCATCAAGTGTTTTCAAAATTCCTGAAAGTAAAATACACCTGTATAAATACCACAGTGCAGTCTGAGCATTCTGATTGGTCAGAACAGCACAGTATTATTTCATTATTAAGTCATATACATCATCTAAAGCTAATAGAAATAGAATAGGCGTGCTATTGCTTCTTATACCGAAGCAACCCTTATTCATACACTCGCTATGGGTCAAAGGTTTGGCTCGAGGACATTAAGCGTTAGCTTTGTGATTCGACTTCGCAACCTTCCACTTAGAAATCTCGACGTCTTATCCGCAACTATTGATTTGCTTATTTGGGCTCGTCCCAGGATTCAGACGGCAAAACTTTCACTTCTGGGTTGAAATCTCTTGCTCCATGGACACAAATTGAAAAGACCTATAATGGTGATAAAACCATTAAACAAATGAACAAACAAAAAACGTTTCCATCATTTATTTGTGCAGAATGGACAAAATGTTTTAAACCCCAGCATTGCAGTGATTCTCCATAAAACAAGCTCTCGCAGTAGTTATCCACTGTTTACTACGAGTCTCCGGTGTCAGCACTCTGAAACACTATGGGGTAAAGCTGTAACTTGAAAATTTTCCGACATCGGAAAGTCGTTTAAAGGAGGGCTTGCTGCTTTACCCGGTCATAAGCAGGAAACAGTGGAACAAGCTGGATTGCATTTTGTCTGATTCATTTCAATCAAAAAAATACTTTATCTGTCACATATACATTACAGCAAATTGTTTCTTTGCAAATCCCGGCTTGTGTTTGGAAGCTGGGGTCAGAGCACATCAAAAGGGTCAAATGGCCAGATAGCCATGTTAGGGCGCCCCAAGGGGCACAAAAGGGACGCCGCTCAAGGAGTCTGGCGTAACCCGGTGGGTGGTCAGGAGCCACAAAGCTGATCTGGAGCTTAGCGGGAGGGCTGGGAGCCCACGGGCGCCCCCTGGAGCAGGTTACAGCAATATATATATATAGGGTTAGTGGAGCTGGGGGACCAGAGTAATGTGATTGAGTGCTGAGAATCAAAAGTGTGTAGTGGAACGAGCAGGGCGGAGTGAGATAGAGAGAGAGTGTGTTTGTGGTGTTGTGTGTGTGTGAGCTGGTGTTGTGTGTGTGTGTGTGTGTGTCAGAGTGTTGAGAAAGAGTGTGGCCCAAGCCGCCGGACACTGGCAGCTTGGCCATACCCGGGGCTCCCATCCCCGACCTTCTATCAAGTAGCCCAGCACCTTAAACCACTGAGCTACACCCCCCCCCTCCATCCCAGAATAGTATATTATAGTACAATATAGTAATTCATGATTTATTACAAAATCTAAGGCCAATAGTAAAAGAGCAATGTTGATTGTTTATTGGGGCACGGTGGCTTAGTGGTTACTATCTTCGCCTCACACCTCCAGGGTTCGGGATTTGCTTCCCGTCTCCACAATGTGTGTGTGGAGTTTGCATGTTCTCCCCGTGCCTCAGGGTTTTTTTTCTCTTCGTTTTCCACCCGGTCCAGAGACATGCACAGTAGGGTGATTTCCAAGTAGCACCTTGGAAAATTGTCCCTAGTCTGTGTGTGTGTGTGTGTGTGCCCTGTGTTGGCATTCCATACAGGGTGTGTATCCTGCCTTGATGCCCGAAGACACCTGAGATAGACACAGGTACCGTGCGACCCGAGAGAGAAGTCGGATAAAACGATAAGAGATGAACGAATGAGTGAATGATTGTTTATTGTTTATTAATGATTTAGCACTGTGTAATGTTCAGGCTGTTTTCCACAACGAGCAAGTCTTCATCATTACAACAGTATAAACACTGGAATTATTGCTTTTGGAAAATATTCTACAAAGGGTATAATAAAAGTGTCAAGAGTCCAGAAAATACTATACAAGTGCACTACGTGACATATAAGAGCAAATATGGTGATTATTCCATATATCTTACACGTAAACAATGTTTTATTTAAAGGTAATGTAAGGAGTTGCTATATTAATGCATAAAAGCATACACTTGAACCTGGTTATGAGGTAATATCTGATCGTGTTAAATAAACAAGTCGGTACTCGGAACGCTTTTTATTTAAGAGACTTCATACAGCAACGCTGCATTGGGGGAAAAATATGGAAATATAAACAGTTCCTTAGATGCTCGGACCCCACTGCGTAAGTTGAAAGTGTGTCCTCTCGAGATGAGAATGACAGTGACTGAACTTGGTAGCAGCCCAAGTGCTAAGCCTCAGGGAGCTACGGAAAAGTGCACGAATGCCAGGAGTCTGGGCTGAGTACACAGATGGAAATTAATATGTTGATGTAGGTGGCATGTTTGTTAACAGTAGGACTCCGTCAGCTCGTGTAAGAGTCGGCCTCGCAGCCCGAGAAAGGGCTGATTAATGTCACGCGGTTGCCGGCGCGCCGATAACGTTACATCTGTTTAATACCAAGCGTCTATTAGAATCCGATACTCCTTTGTGATTTCGCCATCTGGCTTTCACTTAAGCGCTTTCGCTATAAAGTGACTCGTAGCCAGAGGCATTTCTATTGTGTTACTTATGAAGAGAATTACCCTAGGTAAAAATAAATAAATAAATAATTAAAAATAAAAAATGGAACGACCTGTGGCTAAGATAAGATAATAGAGGTCTTGAAATAACGAAGTGGAAAATCCCTTGGGTAGAGCAACGATGCAAAAATGGATTATGATGCATTAAATAGACCGGGGGAAAAAAAATCCGGTCATTCGGAGAAAACGTAGCTTTTTGCAAGCAGAGTGGATACATTCGTAAAAAAAGGCCATTTTTGTATCGCTGTGTGGACGGTGAATACGGGAAAAAAACCCGACACATATTAAATCATGTGACGTCTTTCCAAGATTGCCATAAAGTAAAATAAAAGGCATGTGGAAATGACACTGGACGAAGCGGATAATGTCTTTTGCAGGGACGTAGCGTTTTCAGGTGTTTCGAATGCAAACAATAGAGTGAAACGAATGCAAACAATAACGTGGAGTGTTTTAGATTCAAGTAGATCATGGACATTATGCATTGAGCCAATGAAAACTCTTTTAGATGAAAATTGACCCATTTAAATGTACACGTAGCCAAAAGTGGATAAATGTACCAAAATGGGAAATGGTGTTATGTTCTCCCAGCGTGAACTCTTTCGATTCAATTCAGTCCAATTTTATTTGTAGAGCGATTTTTGCAATTATCATTGCCACAAAGCAGCTTTACATTATACTGTATAGTTAATTATAGTGCGTGAGAATGAAAATCAGTTTGTCGCTGATCGCTCCTTGTTGAGAAAGCCGAGGCGACGGTGGCGAGGAAAAACTCCCTGAAAAGGTAACAGGAGGACACCATGGGAGGAACCAGACCCTAAAGAGAACCCCCCATCCTCATTAAGTGTTTAAGGCCGCGTTATTAGTCATTGCTGTAATGTTTCAAAAAGCCAAAACATCATACATAATGGAGGGACATAAGTTTTTTGGGGTTAAATAATTGAAAGTTATAGTGTGGACGTAGAGAAGTAACGTTGTATTAAAAATCATCGGAATTAGACGTAGCCTCGATATTACTACTAGTTATCGAGTAAATGAATATGAACGAGCCTGAGGTGCTCAGTAAGTTTTGGCCACCTTTGTCGCTGGCGAAAATGCAGTCAAACGTAAGGGCTGTTTTTGGAAAATGTAAGGTTTTCGAAGGCTCAGCCACCCGTGCAGCAAGACATGCGAACTCACAAAGCCGAGTGCTGAAGCAGGTAACGTGGAAAAAAAAATCACCAATCATCATGGACATTATGCATTGAGCCAATGAAAACTCTTTTAGATGAAAATTGACCCATTTAAATGTACACGTAGCCAAAAGTGGATAAATGTACCAAAATGGGAAATGGTGTTATGTTCTCCCAGCGTGAACTCTTTCGATTCAATTCAGTCCAATTTTATTTGTAGAGCGATTTTTGCAATTATCATTGCCACAAAGCAGCTTTACATTATACTGTATAGTTAATTATAGTGCGTGAGAATGAAAATCAGTTTGTCGCTGATCGCTCCTTGTTGTTGAGAAAGCCGAGGCGACGGTGGCGAGGAAAAACTCCCTGAAAAACTCCCTGAAAAGGTAACAGGAGGAAACTCCCCGAGATGGACACCATGGGAGGAACCAGACCCTAAAGAGAACCCCCCATCCTCATTAAGTGTTTAAGGCCGCGTTATTAGTCATTGCTGTAATGTTTCAAAAAGCCAAAACATCATACATAATGGAGGGACATAAGTTTTTTGGGGTTAAATAATTGAAAGTTATAGTGTGGACGTAGAGAAGTAACGTTGTATTAAAAATCATCGGAATTAGACGTAGCCTCGATATTACTACTAGTTATCGAGTAAATGAATATGAACGAGCCTGAGGTGCTCAGTAAGTTTTGGCCACCTTTGTCGCTGGCGAAAATGCAGTCAAACGTAAGGGCTGTTTTTGGAAAATGTAAGGTTTTCGAAGGCTCAGCCACCCGTGCAGCAAGACATGCGAACTCACAAAGCCGAGTGCTGAAGCAGGTAACGTGGAAAAAAAAATCACCAATCCTCTCTTGCATCACTCACTACTGACTTCCAGGCTGCCTCTGGAGGAGCACAAGTGAACTATGCATCAAGGTTGTACGAGATGGGTTTGAGTGAACAGGAAGCCTGCGCGTAAAAACTCAGCCGATATTGGACCCAGGCGTGTTGTCTGGTGTGATGAATGAATGAATGAATGAATAACTGGAAGTCTGACCCAGAAATCTGGAAATTTCAGACTCGGAAAGAGCGCCACCTACAGGAGCATGCTGCCAACAAATAATTCACACTGGGAGAAAATTACACCAAAATTACACCATTTCCCATTTTGGTACATTTATCCATGCCAAACAATAGTTTAGTGTTTGAAGAAGGTCCTTTTCCTGTCCTAGCCTGATTGTCTAGACAAGGTGAGCTCTAGATGAACTGGGACAGGTAGTTGGAGTACTCAAACTATACTCAATACTACTATATACTAAAGTATAGAAAATATTACTCCCAGGGGCACGGTGGCGTAGTGGTTAGCACGTTCGCCTCACACCACCAGGGATCCGGGTTCGATTCCCATCTCGGTCATGTGTGTGTGTGGAGTTTGCATGTTCTCCCCGTGCCTCAGGGAGTTTTTCTCCGGGTTCTCCGGTTTCCCCCCGGTCCAAAAACATGCACGGTAGGTTGATTGGCACCTTGGAAAAATTGTCCCTAGTGTATGAATGTGTGTGTGTGCCCTGCGATGGGTTGGCATTCCATCCAGGGTGTATCCTGCCTTAATGCCCATAGACGCCTGAGATAGGCACAGACTCCCCGTGACCCGAGGGAAGATCGGATAACGCGGTAGAAGATGAATGAATAAATGAATGAAAATATTACTCCAGCGAAAGAGCTCTATGAATTTTATCTCAAGTGTACTTCAAATGTACATAGATAAAAAGTCAAATTCTCCTCAGAGATGGAAGGTGTAATTCATATGTGAATATGAATTACTGTCTGAATTACTCATCTGTGAATCTGTGAATATATATATATATATATATCCATCCATCCATCCATCCATCTTCCTCCGCTTATCCGGGACCGGGTCGCGGGGGGGCAGCAGTCTAAGCAGAGATGCCCAGACTTCCCTCTCTCCGGCCACTTCCTCTAGCTCCCCCGGGGGGACACCGAGGCGTTCCCAGGACAGTCGAGAAACATAGTCCCTCCAACGTGTTCTGGGTCTTCCCCGAGGCCTTTTCCCGGAGGGACATGCCCGAAACACCTCCCCTGGAAGGCGCCCAGGAGGCATCCGAAATAGATGCCCGAGCCACGCCAGCTGGCCCCTCTCGATGTGGAGGAGCAGCGGATCTACTCCGAGCTCCTCCCGAGTGACTGAACTTCTCACCCTATCTCTAAGGGAGCGCCCAGCCACCCTGCGAAGGAAGCTCATTTCGGCCGCCTGTATCCGGGATCTTGTCCTTTCGGTCATGACCCACAGCTCATGGCCATAGGTGAGAGTAGGAACGTAGATCGACCAGTAAATTGAGAGCTTTGCCTTTTGGCTCAGCTCCCTCTTCACTATGACGGACCGGTACATCGACCGCATTACTGCAGAGGCTGCACCGATCCGCCTGTCGATCTCCCGTTCCATCCTCCCCTCACTCGTGAACGAGACCCCAAGATACTTGAACTCCTCCACTTGGGGGAGGAGCTCTCCACCAACCTGAAGTGGGCTAACCACCTTTTTGCGGCTAAGGACCATGGCCTCGGACTTGGAGGTGCTGATCTTCATCCCAGCTGCTTCACACTCGGCTGCAAACCTTCCCAGTGCATGCTGAAGGTCTTGGCCTGATGGAGCCAACAGGACAACATCATCATCGGCAAAAAGCAGAGACGAGATCCTGTGGTCCCCAAACCAGACTCCCTCCAGCCCCTGGCTGCTCCTAGAAATTCTGTCCATAAAAATAATGAACAGAACCGGTGACAAAGGGCAGCCTTGCCGGAGTCCAACATGCACCGGAAACAGGTCTGACTTACTGCCGGCAATGCGAACCAAACTCCTGCTCCGTGCATACAGAGACCGAGCAGCCCTCAACAGAGGGCCTCGGACCCCATACTCCCGGAGCACCCCCCACAGAGTGCAGCGAGGGACACGGTCGAATGCCTTCTCCAAATCCACAAAGCACATGTGGACCGGTTGGGCAAACTCCCATGATCCCTCCATCACCCTGTAGAGGGTATAGAGATGGTCCAGTGTTCCACGGCCAGGTCGAAAACCGCATTGTTCCTCCTGAATCCGGGGTTCGACTAAAGGCCGAATTCTCCTCTCCAGTACCCTGGCATAGACTTTCCCAGGAAGGCTGAGGAGTGTGATCCCCCTATAGTTGGAGCACACCCTCCGGTCCCCTTTCTTAAAAAGAGGAACCACCACCCCGGTCTGCCAATCCAGAGGCACCGTCCCCAGCTGCCACGCGATGTTGCAGAGGCGTGTCAGCCAAGACAGCCCCACAACATCCAGAGACTTCAGGTACTCGGGGCGGATCTCATCCACCCCCGCTGCTCTGCCACCGAGAAGCTTCTCAACTACCTCGGTGACCTCAGCTTGGGTGATAGATGACGCCACCTCTGAGCCCATGGCCTCTGCTTCCTCATCGGAAGGCATGACTCCGGGGTTGAGGAGATCCTCAAAGTATTCCTTCCACCGTCCGATGATGTCCCCAGTTGAAGTCAACAGATCCCCACCTCCACTGTAGACAGTTTTGGCAGGGCACTGCTTCCCCCTTCTGATATGTCGGACGGTTTGCCAGAACTTCTTTGAGGCCGACCGATAGTCCCTCTCCATGGCCTCTCCGAACTCCTCCCATACCCGAGATTTTGCCTCAACAACCACCACGGGCCGCAGCCCGCTTGGCCTGACGGTACCCATCAGCTGCCTCAGGGGTCCCGAGAGCCAACCAGGCTCGGAAGGACTCCTTCTTCAGCTTGACGGCATCCCTTACTTCCGGAGACCACCACCGGGTTCTGGGATTACCGCCGCGACAGGCACCTGAGACCTTGCGGCCGCAGCTCAGAATGGCTGCATCAACAATGGAGGTGGAGAACATGGTCCACTCAGACTCAATGTCTCCAACCTCCCTCGGGATCTGGTTGAAGCTCTGCCGGAGGTGGGAGTTAAAGATGTCTCTGACAGGGGGTTCTGCTAGGCGTTCCCAGGCACACCCTCACAATGCGTTTGGGTCTGCCGAGTCTGTCCAGCTTCCTTCCCCGCCATCGAATCCAGCTCACCACCAGGTGGTGATCAGTTGACAGCTCCGCCCCTCTCTTCACCCGAGTGTCCAAAACACACGGACGGAGGTCAGATGAGACAACCACAAGGTCTATCATCGATCTCCGTCCTAGGGTGTCCTGGTACCATGTGTACTGATGGACACCTTTGTGTTTGAACATGGTGTTCGTTATGGACAAACTATGACTAGCACAGAAGTCCAATAACTGAGCACCACTCGGGTTCAGATCAGGGGGGCCGTTCCTCCCAATCACGCCCCTCCAGGTATCACTGTCGTTGCCCACGTGGGCATTGAAGTCCCCCAGTAGAACAACGGAGTCTCCAGTTGGGGCGTTTATCAGCGCCCCTCCCAGAGACGCCAAGAAGGCCGGGTACTCTACACTGCCATTCGGCCCATAGGCACAAACAACAGTGAGAGACTTTTCCCCAACCCGAAGGCGCAGGGAAACGACCCTCTCGTTCACCGGGGTAAACTCCAACACATGACGGCTAAGATGGGGGGCTATGAGCAGGCCCACACCAGCCCGTCGTCTCCCACCGCCGGCAACTCCAGAATAATGGAGAGTCCAGCCTCTCTCGAGGAGTATGGTTCCAGAGCCCAGACTGTGGGTGGAGGTGAGCCCGACTATCTCTAGCCGGTATCTCTCAACCTCCCGCACAAGCTCGGGCTCTTTCCCAACCAGCGAGGTGACATTCCATGTCCCTAGAGCTAGTCTCTGTGTCCAGAGGTCGGGTCGTCGAGGCCTCCGCCTTCGACCACTGCCCGAACCAAACATTGCACCGGTCCCTTATGAGCCTTCCTGCAGGTGGTGGGCCCACGGGGAGGTGTCCCCACGTCACTCATTCGGGCTGAGCCCGGCCGGGCCCCATGGGTGGAGGCCCGACCACCAGGCGCTCGCTTTCGAGCCCCAGCCCCGGGCCTGGCTCCAGGGAGGGAGCCCCGGCTGCGCCATACCGGGCGACGTTACGGTCCTTGATTTTAATGCTTTCATAAGGGAATATGAACCGCTCTTCGTCTGAGCCGTCCCCTAGGACCTGTTTGCCTTGGGAGACCCTACCAGGGGCATCTAGCCCCCGACAACATAGCTCCTAGGATCATCCGGTTACTCAAACCCCTCCACCACGTTAAGGTGGCGGTTCAAGGAGGGGATATATATATAATTATATATAATTATATATTGTACAAATTAGAGTAAGTGGGGCACGGTGGCTTAGTGGTTAGCACGTTCGCCTCACACCGCCAGGGTCCGGGTTCGATTCCCGTCTCGGCCATGTGTGTGTGTGGAGTTTGCATGTTCTCCCCGTTGCCTCAGGGGGTTTTTCTCCGGGTTCTCCGGTTTCCCCCCCCGGTCCAAAAAAAAAAAACATGCACAGTAGGTTGATTGGCACCTTGGAAAATTGTCCATAGTGTATGAATGTGTGTGTGTGTGAGTGTATGTACCCTGTGATGGGTTGGCATTCCATCCAGGGTGTATCCTGCCTTAATGCCCATAGACAACTGAGATAGGCACAGACTCCCTGTGACCTGAGGGAAGATCGGATATAGCGGTAGAAGATGAATGAATGAATGAAATTAGAGTACACATACATACACGTACTGCATAATGATGATGCTGATAATATTAATAATAATAATAATAACAATAATAATAAAATAATAATAATAATAATTTACTTTGTTACTGTCCACCACTGTACAGTAATTGTATTCCAGACCCCTTCGATTAACATCAGAATGAACACAAATCCCCAAAATATACTCCAATAAGTCTTATTCAATTCCATGGTTACGCATTCGAATGTCCATAATCTCCTATAATTTAGGAATACAATTGTCCACAGGGTGAACAGCATACACTGAATGCTCAGAATGTACTTGAAAACACACACACACACACACACATATACACACATACACACAAAAAGCGAACATGTAGATGTTTCTCCACATTGTTTGCTCACATTTCTTGCGCATTTCATTTCCCTGGTGTGTATTGACTGACAAATGTACAACATGTGACAGTTTGTCTGTTCTTTTCGTAACCAAATCCACACTCCTAGGCCTTCATGGGCTCGAGGAAGCGCGAAAGACCATCACCTGATGACATGAATCACAATGTGATTCACATCTTACAGAATTCCAGGAGCGTGGGTTACACGTCTGCGTGCACTATTTCATCATTTCAGATGGAGTGTAAGGCAAATGCACATTCAGTCCAAATAAGCACTCACAAAAAGACTGATTCAGGAACTAGAAGCTTACAATGGATTACGTTAATGAGGTCTGTGAATGCGTTTCTGAGGTTTATCCAGTCCTTTGGCGTTGTTTCTTCTACATTTGTCGTGTTTTTATACGACACCGGAAAGATTTTATATATATATATATAAATAATATATATATATATATATATATATATATATATATATATATATATATATATATATATATATATATATATGACTACACATAAAAGACAGAGTTGAATATTTTCTTCTTCGAAGGGTCCTTTACGTTAACCTGACCATATGGACACTGTAAAATAAAAAATAAATAAATAAATAAAACAAAATAAAAATGATAAAGCAGGTTAAATATTGAGTGTAAAAGTACAATTTAATAAGCTATATATTACACTTTGCAATGTGTGTGTATGTATGTATGTATGTGCATATGATACATGAACAAAAATATGATTCATATGTGCTTTTTGGATGCCCCACTCCACATTTAGTCCCCATTTGCTATCATAATAATCTCCACTCTTCTGGGAAGATGTTCCACATGGTGGAAGAAGTTTAGGTCAAGCGAAGTGAAAATTTCATGCTACTGAATTTTATATATAAAATAGTTTGGAAATGGTCTTATAACCCGTCTGAGGTTTATTGACAGCAACAATTGCTTCTTTAAGGGTACTTCTGAAGTCTTCCCTCCTTTGCATTCTGTTAACACATCCATGAATGCTCCAGACCAGCAATTCTGGGCTTTTATAGAGGATGCTGATGGACAATTTATCAATGTGATTCGATTAAAAGCATATAGACTACATAGACTCTTAATTCTTCTTATAATTAAGGCGCACTTACATTTTCACACATGGCCTTTCCATTTCAGCTTTGTATACATTGAAATATGTCATGTGTTGTTCTTCTGAGGTTGTGTTTATTTAATTGTAAGACTTTCTATAGACCACAGATTCTTTTTACTTTTTCTTCTATATATATATATATATATATATATATATATATATATATATGTGGTGTATGTGTGTGTGTGTGGTGTGTGTGTGTGTGTGTGTGTGTGTGTGTGTGTGTGTGTGTGTGTGTGTGTGGAGTCTGTGTGTCTCTCCTAATTCAGACAGCTCCTAAATCCTGCATGGGCTGTAGGCCGACTTACTGAAAACAGGACTTACATGCCTACATGCGCTTCCACAGCATCTCCCCCTTTTCTTATGGGCAACCTCTGTGAACACCGTGTAGCTGGATACCGGGTCTGTGTACGTTGTTTTCCCAGCCTGCAAAATGAATAAAACATGCATGACATCCTCCACGGACAACGGCTGTAGATGTGCATAGGGAATACGGAATACCGTCACGCTGATTTGCTTTTTTTGGGGGGGTTTCGTCATCTTGTGGGAAATGCACAGGTCTCTGTTATTCGTTTTTGTGCTCGGAGCATTGGGGAAGAGTAAAAAAAAAAAACAAAAAAAAACAAACAAACAGAAGAGTGATTTGAGAAGAAATTTTAAGGGAAATCAACGTTTTAGACAATAACGCAAGAGGTGTTTTATTGGTGGTCATATGCATTGTTGTTGGGGGGGGGGGGGTTACATCATGCTAAAAATATACTGTATATATGTCAAGGAACATCTCAATATTAAAGACCATTGACATTCGTTTTTTTTTTCGGAGAAAACTCAGAAAAAAGAGTTGTCTTAATCAGTTAAATGTCACAGAGACGTTTGCTTGACTTTTGCCTATTCGACTGAAGGACCACAAGCCCGCTCCATAAAATCTCGTGGAACAGCATCCCAGAAATGCGGAGGTTTGATGAAATCCTTCCACAATGCATCGGACATTGTGCTAGATTCAACAGATGTTTTATTAATGTAATAAATAAAGCCGCATCTTACTTGTCCCATGTACATTACAGCATAGTGAAAATTCTGTATTTGGCAGCTCGGTGATACTGAAGGTTGAATCCCTGACAGGCAACCCAGAGCCTTATCCAGTGAGCTGCCACTTCCTGTATATTGCATCATCTCACACATTCAGTGGTTAAGTTTCTGTGAAGAAATCAGAGGGTCTTTTGATAACCTCCAAAGAAAAACATATCAATAAATGTTTGAGCTAAATGAGCTTTTGGTTGTTAATAAGGCGGGGTTTTTTTTTTTGCACTATCCCGAACAGCAGGGAGTACTTTTAGGGGTTGGTGATTGACACTGCTAGTTTCCCTAGACGCCTCTAAACCGAGGCTGATGGTAAATCTAGGCTCAGTTTGTACACTAGGTAAATGAAACGTTAGACGTCTCAGGAGGCCCATCGGCGATGCCGGGTCCAAGCACCTCAAACTCATTAAAGCGACAAGAACTAGCCATTTATGCAAGCACAAGAAACAAAGGAAGCTGCCGACACTTTTTGCCGGCAAGGTACGCGCATTGTCATCAAGCAGAAACAATAAAAGGGTTGATGGAAAGGCGTAAAAAGGTTTCCCGGGTTGAGGAGGATTTGCATTAGGGATGTTGTGGCTCAGTGATTTAGGCAATCAAAAGATGGATGTTCCAAATTCCAGATCAACCAAGTTGCCACTTGTGGGCTCTTAACCCTTCAAATGAATGTATATATATGTGGAAATTATACAAGAGGGTGTCTACTAAATAGAAGCATTTACAAAGATTAATAACCTTAATAAAACAAAAATGTATATAGATATATATAGATATATATATATATATATATATATATATATATATATATATATCTATATATATCTTTAAATACCGCAGTGCACCATGTAGACCAAAATATCGTTCAACCTGACTTTTCCAGCCATACGTGGTTCTTCCATTGAACCATTAAACGAAAATTGGGTGAACGCAACTGCATTAGTTCCGCTTGCGTTTCCATTTTCGAGGGAGAGGAACAAGGGGTCCTGAATATATTCCACCATACAAATACCCCGATGCACAAAGCCAGCGCCATGAAAATATGCTCTACATGGTATCTGGAGTTCACCTGGAGTCCCCCAATTCAATTAGGATGAATTGGAATGCTGGTTGCCGAAACTCCCCAACCCACCACCACCACCCCCCCCCCCCCCCCCTCCCCGCCTTCCCCCCTCCCAAGGCCTTCTCACCATAGATCAGTAGCTAAAACGCCCTGGTGGCTAAAAGACTAAAATCTCTTTAAGCGCACTACTACAAAATCTAGTTCAACATCTTGACATTTGCTTGACAGGTAGATCAAGTATATATATATATATATATATATATATATAGATATATATATATATATATATATATATATATATATATATATATATATATATATATATATATATATATATATAAAAGTGTGGCCTGCTGAAGCGGCTTCCTGTCATTATTAAACTCCTCATGGCGCGTTGGTGCACTCTGACATTTAAACTCATGCATATTGAAGCGAGGCCATAGATGCATTTGCACTGATTTCCGATGATGAAACTGGATTAAAAATGCCTGCGAGAATCAAGCGGTGCACATCAAATGTGACCATTAACAGGTAAAAATGACACTCCTTTTTTAATGGAAGTTTGTTGGGTTGGGATGTGCACCGTAAAAGTACCCAGTGGCAATTTAATGCTTAAGACAATGATCTGATGGGAATGTTTGGGTCCTGGCGATTATTGTAATGCTAATTTGACCTTACTACCTTCCCTGGCAGATATGGTGCATCTCTTCATCGCAACTCCATTCCCTAATGACAGTGGTTTCCTTCTGTTCCATGCCACGAGGGCTGTTTCTAGCCTTTTTGGCACGTTAGGCGAGATTCCTATTGTCTACCCAGCTCGGATGGCCCCTCCCTCACACCATACAAATGATGTGCAACCTTCTATAATACGTTTAATGATCATTGCAAGGTTGCAAAATTCACCCCCCCCCACCCCTAGTTGGTCATGCCCTAGGTGACCGCCTATTTTGCTTATGCATAGAAATTTGGCTGCCTTCCACCTTTGCAAAAAACGTATTTGCCTCCAAATTCCCACATCTCAATCCACTACGAAATATGGAGTCTTCTCTATGGATGCGCCACTTTCAGGACAGAAAGGATTTTTATGTAGGGGAGGTGGTGTAGCCCAGTTGTTAAGGTGTTGGCCTCTGGCCCAGAAGATCACAGGTTCAAACCCCACCACCACCACCACCAAGCTGCCACTAGTGGGCCCTTGAGCAAGGCCCTTAACCATCAATTGCTCAGTTGTAAGTCGCTCTGGATAAGAACGTCTGCCAAATGCTGTAAATGTATGGTTACATTTTGGTGCCTAATACCCCCATTATACTTTTTTACGCTGTATTGGTGGCACTGATACAATATTATACAGTTAACGTATTTATGCTAAAATACAACCATGATAATTGTATTTAACTAGTTTAGATACTTGGTCTAGGGGCACGGTGACTTAGTGGTTAGCACATTCGCCTCACACCTCCAGGGTCCGGGTTTGATTCCCGTCTCGGCCCTGTGTGTGTGGAGTTCGCATGTTCTCCCCGTGCCTCAGGGGGTTTTTCTCCGGGTTCTCCGGTTTCCCCCCCGGTCCAAAAACATGCACGGTAGGTTGATTGGCACCTTGGAAAATTGTCCCTAGTGTGTGAGTTTGTGTGTGAGTGTGTGGGAATGTGTGCGCCCTGCGATGGCATTCCATCCAGGGTGTATCCTGCCTTAATGCCTATAGACGCCTGAGATAGGCACAGACTCCCCGTGACCCGAGGGAAGACGGATCAACCGAGGGATAGATCGAAAGATAGAAGGGACCCAGACGGATAAAGCTAGTAGAGCGGTAGAAGATGAATGAATGATTGACTGATACTTGGTCTTGGTAGAAACAGTGTTTTTTTTTTTTTCTCCCCAAGATGGCGCACTCTAAATCCCCCTCTTTGAGAGATGTTTCTTCTCGGTTTAATACTAAATCTGTGATTTAAAAAGAAAAGACGTAAAACAAAAGAAACACACAATCGATATTGTTTACTACAGGCAAAATGATGTATGAGTTCATTGCTGTTTTCTTTCCATTTTTAGACGCCGCATGAACCGCGTTGGAAATTCTGCTCGGAAGTTCGCGCGGCTAGTTTCGTAGGGAGTTTATAGAAGCGTGCACGCCAGCTTCGGCTGTGACAAGTTCCAAGGCCAGGAGTGCCTGAGGCATTTCTGTGACACACCATTTCACATGCCATCTCGGTGCTCCATAGTGAAGCTGGCACCGGGGTAACGGCTCTTCTGTAACACCTTTTCTGCCATAAAGTTTGAGCGGGAGATCAAAAAATACACCTCGTGACAGCCTCAACGTCTCTTTGAGGCGAGGTCCAAAATGGCGCCCCTGCTAAATATTATGTTGAAAATCGCACGGCATGAAAGCGCATTTCGTTGTGATCTCTAACCAATACGAGGGCTTTATTTGACCAGAGTGGCAAACACTTTTCACGGACGTCTGGTGTTTAGTTTGACAGGAGGGTATACGCTAGAAACTCGAGACAGGGTCCTAACCCTTTTCCAGTCTCAAAACATGGCAGGGATGTGATCCACTGTGTTAATACATTATTATTATTACATCATCACCATCAAAACACATGGTATAACAGTTATAAGTATAACAGAGTGGTATAAGTATAATAGAGCACTGCAGATAACTGGAAAGTACGCTCAGAGAGAAATGGTACGAAATTTGATTTACGTGAAGCATGTGACTAACTGTGTATCATTACACAATACAGGGACCATGTGACTGCAGTCTAAAGATTCATAGGCATTGTGTAGATTTACAGAGTAACACGGGTTTGAGGGACGGTTTTCCTATCTTACACTAGTGATTGGATAAACCTGTCAAAAAATGTTTGCTCCGCCCACAACAATTGGGGTACTGTATAGTTTAAACCATATAGCACTGTAAAATATTGTTTAACATATATAATACTCTAAATTGTTCAATTCTATACTACACCATGCTGATCACCATTCCTAAATACTAGACCATGTCTCGACTTGTGATATTTTCAAGTATTGACGTATTTCCGTCAAGTCAGGGATTACTTTCACTGCTGCCATTTGATTGGCTGATCAGAGAACTGGCTAAATCCAGCAACAGCACTGGTGTTTCCTCGGAAAGTGGCTGGTCCTTTAATGTATTTAGTCCACTGTTCCCCAACGTAGCATCACTTGACACAAAATGACTCCCCTGACTGTGTCTAAGGCACTAAAGTCCTCACAAAGTCCTTCGTTGAGGTTTGAAAGCAAGCCTTTACCTCACATGCGTCCTTGTGAAGGTTATGAATGAGTCTTTCCTGCTCGGAAAGCGAGTCTACCGCCGGCATTCGACACTCTGTGCTTCCGGAACTCCGCTGTGTTTCACGCGCACGCTGTGAGACCAGGGCGACCTCCTCAAAGGAGGAGTTTCCGCTGCAAACGCGAACTGACATTCTGACCTGATATTTGCGGAGCTTTGGAGGAGCGTTCACAGCTCGTAGTGCCCTGGTAAGTCCTTTAAATAGAAGCATTCCGTCCCCCTGCAGGCTACTCGAACAGCTCTGTAAACACTACATTCCGGAAGTGGGTCTCGTCCAATAGGAAGCCAGATAGCAGTGAGGCCCTCAGATGGAAGGATTGCCTGAAGATGGAGTGCAGAAGACGGGGGAAAAATGCTAGACTATTGGTTTCAGTGGCAGAAAAAGGGCCAAATCAGGGAATTTTCAAACCCTGTGTGGTGATTAATGCTGCAATTTTCTGCTCAGGGGAGTCTCTGCCTCATGGTTGGGATGTCATGGTTCCTCATATTTTCACACAAAAAGGAGAAGTCTGAAGTTCCCTGACTAGTTCAGTGCTTTGGTTATTACCGTCACCGACTATTCGCTTTCCATCTCAGTGTCGAACCCGATACAAGCAAAACTATATGGTTCCAGACCTGATATTGACTTGTTCCTCTTTTGCACTTCTATTGACCCGTATGAATTGGTACACTAGATTTTTGAAGCACGGCCTTGGATCTGAGGTCCTTCCGTCTCAAACGTGATATCAGGCGAGAAGGTCTGAAGCTCTTCACTGACTGTTCCATGAAAGACACTCGAAATGTTCTTCAAACCAACTTGTTTTATAAACCAGGTTCATCTTGGACATGTTTAGAAGAGTTCAGGTGATTGACACATGAGATGTTCATCACTGGCATCTCATCCAACCAGGCACAGGTTCACCTTAAAGATATTCATTCATTCATTCATTCATTTATCTTCTACCGCTTTATCCGATCTTCCCTCGGGTCACGGGGAGTCTGTGTCTATCTCAGGCGTCTATGGGCATTAAAGCAGGATACACCCTGGATGGAATGCCAACCCATCGCAGGACACACACACACACACACACACACATTTATACACTAGGGACAATTTTTCCAAGCTGCCAATCAACCTACCGTGCATGTTTTTGGACCGGGAGGAAACCAGAGAACCCGGAGAAAAAACCCCTGAGGCACGGCGAAAACATGCAAATTCCACACAAACAGGGACGGGACTGAGACGGGAATCGGACCCGGACCATGACGTTGTGAGGCGAACGTGCTAATCCACTAATCCACCATGCCCCTAAAGATATTCAATAGGGTTGAATCGAATGCTGTGCTTCACTGGTTTGTCTTCAAAACAAGGTTGTGGTTCATCTTAAAGGTGTTTGGTTGCTGAAAACTGAAAGACACTTGAGATGTTCTTCACCTGCTTGTCATGAAATGGGCTTGTTTCCAAACCGGTTCATCTTCAGGGTGTTCAAAAGGATTAAGGTGAAAGAGACTTGTTCTACGTTAGATGGTCCTCAAAACAGGTTCTGGATCATATGAATGATCCAAAGGTATCCTGAGGTAAAAGGCATTGGTATGTCCTTCACCTGTTTTTATTCTAACCCACATGTCTTCGAAGCAGGTTCGGTGTCATCTTAAAGGTGTTTAGTAGGGATGAGATGAAAGACAATCGAGATGTTCTTCACCAGGTTGTTTTCAAAATGGCTTGTATGAGAAAACATTTTATGGTTAGTCTTGAAAGTGTTATAGAGGTAAAATATACTTATAATATTCTTCATCAGCTTGTCTTCAAACCAGTTCATCTTAAAGGTGTTTAGTAAACTTGAGGTGAACGAAATTCGAGCTGGTCTTCATCAGCTTGTCTTTCCATACAGGTTCTTATTCAGTAGTTCAGTAATGATGAGATATAAGGCAGTTGATGTATTCTTCATGGGTCTATCTTCATACCAGGCTTTGGTTCTGTATGTTTGTGGTGTCAGAAATGTGCATATTTACAGCTTCGGCCCAAAAGTTTAGGAAAGAATCCCATACTGAATGGGTCTGATAGGTCAGGTGTCCATACGTTCTGTAATGTATGTTTTGGGTCACTAAGCTGACAGGAGGTCAATGCTTTGAGTGGAAAACCATGAATCATGAAATGAACCCAAAAGCATCACTGTGACAGAGATATAAAAACGGTTTCCTTTTTTATTCAGTAAATTACCGATCCTCTCTCTAAAAATACTAAAATGTCTCCATAGTAGGTCTTATTAAAGTTATTTTGGCGTGGGATAAAAAAAAGGCCTAAAATTGAATTTCCTTAGATGATTAAAAGCAAAACCACTAGGTGGGTGGTGTGTGAAGAGGTCCCATTTCCTTCTGAAAACCACAAGAACTTCCTGATATTTGTATGATCTTAGAGGCATGCTTGAAAACACACACACACACACACACACACACACAGGCATGCATTCACACACACACAACAGTAACTAAATGGGGTCTTTGGTGTGTCGTGTAGAGGATTCCTTGGTATGCCACATGGCCTGTCTGAGCATGCCTGCGTTTTACACAGGAAAACTTACTGAAGGGAATCTTATCTACTCTCCATGAGTGTGTGGAGTTTGCACTCAGTGCCTCAGGGAGTTTTTCTCCGGGTTCTCCGGTTTCCTCCCCCGGTCCAAAAACATGCACGGTAGGTTGATTGGCACCTTGGAAAATTGTCCCTAGTGTATGAATGTGTGTGTGTGTGTGTGTGTGTGTGTGCCCTGCGATGGGTTGGCATTCCATCCAGGGTGTATCCTGCCTTAATGCCCATAGACGCCTGAGATAGACACAGACTCCCCGTGACCCGAGGGAAGATCGGATAAAGCGCTAGAAAGATGAATGAATGAATGAATAAATTCTTAGTCTACTTTCTTTTCTTCTTCTTTATTTTTTTTCTTCTTGTTTCTGTTCATTCCGTTATTTTCCATTTCTATTCATTTCCTTTCCCATTCTTTCCTTTTTATTTACCTAGCCTTTTCCTTTCTTTTTTTTTTTTTTACATCCTCCATAGTCTTTTCCCCCTTTCTTTTTTTTCTAACCCTAGTTTTCCCTTCCTTCTTCTTCCGCTTCATTCTTCACAGCATTTTTCCCTTCTTCTCTCTTCTCTTTTATTCGTTCTTTCCTCACTTTTCTCCCCCACATTCCCATACCCCCCCCCCCCCCCCCCCACTACACCAACGCACCGTGCGCGTGAAGGAATTGCTTCGCGCGAGCCCTCTGTCAAACATCGCGCGTGACGTCAGGCAGCGTCAGGCTGCGCTTCCTGGTGTATCAGCAGAGGAGAAGTGAAACACCGCGAGCTGAACTTCTCAGGAAGACGCACCCGGTCCGGGGGAGGAGAGGAAAGAAAGGAAGGAAGGAAAAGAAAAGAAGAAGAAGATAAATAAGATGGTGTGAAGTTGAGGTGGCCGGGGGACATAGAGAGGCACGGCGGTGTTGTTGGACGGTGTTGAGAAGGCGCGTCGCCATGCTGTAGCCATGGACAGCAGAGTACGGTGAGGAGAACCGCGGCTCACTTCCTAACGACTCCGAGAGCGCGTCGTGTTTGTTTGTTTGTTGTTGTGTTTGTTTGTTTGTTTGCTCTCTACTTCCGGTAACAGCGGAAGAACCCCCTCCCCAGGGGACACAGGTGACATTGGGAGGGGGGGGGGGGGTTTAATAATCCCAGCTTCTACACCATAACGGTCCGTTTGTAATGAATTAAAGCCCATTAGCGGTGTCGGTGCTGTAATCAGGCTAGCTGCGTTAGCACACGGGCTAATCTTACTGCCGCTGGATGCAATGCAGAGCTTCAAACATTAGCTTTATTAGCATGAAGTGTAACTGTGGCCTGCCAGCTCACCTGCTTCCTAAAGAAGAGGTGTGTGTGTGTGTGTGTGTGTGTGTGTGTGTGTGTGTGTGTGTGTGTTGTGTGTAAGTCAATCTTACAGTCAGGAAATGACAAGTGGTCATTTATTATTATTGTTGTTATTATTATTATTATTATTAATAATATTGTTATTGTTATTATTATTCTTATTCTTATTATTAATAATAAGAAGAATATTATTGTTATTGTTATTATTGCAGTATTATTATAGTATTATTATTGTAGTAGAGTAGTAATAATAATAACAACAACAACAACAATAATAAGTTTGTCCATATTCTCTTTTGTACCTAGGCATTTTCCTTTTTATTTCTGATTATTTTCCCCCGTTCTTTCCTTTCCTTTCCTTGTTTCTATCCATTTCAATTTCCTTCTTTAGTATTTCCCTCCTTTTTTTAGTGTTTCTAAACGCTAAGTGTTTTAGTGTTTACTTTTCCTTCTTTTGCACCTTTCTTTCTTTTTTTATTTCTTTCTTTCTCATGCATACATTTAGTATTGTCTTTTCCCCTCTTTCTTTCTTTCTTTCTTTCTTATTGTTTTTCTTTCTTTTATTTTCTTTTTCCTAGTTCTTTCTTTCTTTTTTCCTAGTTTTCTTTCCTTTTCCTAGTTTTCTTTCTTTCTTTCCCCTTATAGACTTAATCTTTTGTAATTTCTTTCATCTTTCTTTCTTTCTTTCTTTCGTTCGTTCGTTCCCCTTATAGACTTAATCTTTTGTAATGAGATTCTTTCTTTCTTCCTTTCTTTCCCTCCCTCCTTAGTTTCTTTCTTTCACATCCTTAGCTTTTCCGTTAATTTGTCTTTAATATTTTCTCAAATATTATAACTAACTAACTAACCTACTTACTTACTTACTTAATTATGTATGTACTTACCTTCTCCCCCTCCCTAAAACTATTCTTTTCCTTCACCTGGCTCACCTGCCTGCTTGTGTGGTTTGGGGTTGGGGTATGAATTACCCTGAAAACACCACCAGTGGACAGTTTGTTGTCAGGAAGCCACAAGTACTTACTAATCGTCATCATCTGCCTTCGAACTCTGTCACTCTGTCATATGAAGAATACATGTAATGTTTATAGTAGCTAAAACAGATAGACTGTTTACAGCACCTACACTGCTACAATGACCCAGACTGGGTTTGTTGTTTGTCAGCACTCCTTTATCTTTATATCAGAAACCGGTTCTACGCTTTGATACATTACATTAAAACACCTGATACACGTGGGTTTTTTTTTTTGTCCCATTCCTTTGCATTGTACTTATACTAACCTCCACTTTCCCACACTGTCTTTCCACTGGATTTTGGAGGATGGAAATGCTGGTATTTGACTTTATTCAGATACAAGTGATGAACTGATTCTAAGTGATTCCAAAGGTTTTCAGTGGGTTTGAGGTCGAGCCCAGTGCAGAATTCTCATTTTCCCCCGGTCCAACCTTAATATCTTCATGGGAATTGGTTTAATTGCAGCGGCATCGTTGTGCTGGAATATTGTTTGTACTTCTTATTTTCGACGAGCGGAAATTGTTATGGTAGAGCGTCCAGAGATGCTTGTCTATATTACATATATTACAGCACAGTGAAATTATTTTTTTTTTACCATGTTACAGCACACATAGTTTTAAGGGCCTTTCAGAAGGGCCCAACACTCTCACCTTAGCAGTACTGAGACTTGTACCACTGAACTTCAGTTCAATAACTCAAATCCTGACCCTCAAAATGTTCCTCAAAATCATACTTGCTTTTCTTAAGAGGGCCATCAATGACTTATAGGGTACTTTTGTATATTAATACATACAAGGTATCATGTAGGATCACATCAAAATGACATGATTTAATTTTTTAAATCCAGGAAACACTGATTGAGGACATTAAAAAAAAAATTAATGTATATTAATTAAAAAAAGAAAATGTATGTATTCCTCAATGATTGATTCCATTGTGATTCCATTGTTCCATTCCATTTTACTTTGACTTTTAAATCCCTAGATCTTCATAATACGTTTTTAAAACGCACTGACATGTCGATTTGACCTGTTAAAGACTACAGCTAAATACTGCCCCGTCTCAGTGCAGCGTATCAGATTCGAACCCTAGTACCGCTCTCGGATGGATATTTTTGGTGTGGATTTTTCTCGATCCAGCTGTGCCTCGGAAACTCGGCAACGTTGCTTCACCTTGACACTCGTAGCATCACGACACCCACCATTGTGCTACTACGAGTGTCACCGCTGTGCCGAGGATAGTCTCAGTGTACCTTTTCCGGCCGCGGGTTTCGGGATCCCAGGCCGAATGGATCATTCCCATAGCTTATGAGCCGGATAGAAGATGCTCAAGAAAAAGATGTGGCTGGTCATCTGCAGTGTTAATATTCTACATAGAAGCCCAGGAGGTACATATTTGATAATTCCTATGATCCCATATACAGTTCTTGGAAGAACTCACTTCACAGATAGAAACCTAGAAACACAGACTGATCCCCAAGACCTCCTTAACACCTGCTCTCACTAATAGAGGGAGTGGTCTAAGGTGCCGGGCTGCTGATCGGAAGATCCGGGCTCGAGCCCAGGTATAGCCAAGCTGCCGCCCTTGGGTCCTTGAGCAAGACCCTTAACCCTCTGTGCTCCAGGGGCGCCGTTTAATGGATGACCCTGCGCTCTGACCCCAGCTACCAACATCAAGCTGGGATATGCGAAGAAAAGAATTTCACTGTGCTGTAATGTATATGTGACTAATAAAGGCTATTATTATTATTATTATTATTACTTGTAGCTGAATGAGCATTAATCACTACATCGATAAAAGACAAGACATAATACTGAGTGTGTACCGTCTGTTTTGATTTGTCGCAGTGAGAATCCAGAAAGGACGTTTGATTTGGTTCTGCAGGTAGCATGCCCGTCATCCGAAAATGAAGGTGAGTTCAATTCCTTTACATTCTTTCCTTGATTGCCTCTGTTTTGAGTCCTCTGACAGATATTTTTTATCCAAAGTGAAATACAAGGGGGGGGGGGGGTCCCAGATGTTTAAGCCATAAATGTTTCATCATCGGATCAGTGATCCAATCGGAATTTGTACCCTTGAAACCCTCCCGGTCACTAGACCCGGAGCTAGGACTGCTCACGTGGTGATGCAACGTCCGGTTATTAGATCCCTCGCTCCTCTCACCTGCAGCGTCAGCATAATATGAGCAGCACCCCTTGGCTTGTCACCGCTTGAATGCTGCGGATTGCACTCGTAACTATATGTAGAATATATAAAGTGCTCATACTAATGAGTACTTTGTGCATTATAAATCTAGTGTGAGTACTTTTATGTATTAGAAATATAGTATGAGTACTTTAGGTATTATAACTAAGGTATGAGTACTTTATGTATTATAAGCACAGTATTAGTACTTTGTGTTGTAAGCACAGTATGAGTACTTTATGTATTATAACTAAGGTATGAGTACTTTATATATTATAAGCACAGTAGGAGTACTCTGTGTATTATAAGCACAGTATGAGTACTTTGTGTTGTAAGCACAGTATAAGTACTTTATGTATTATAAGGACAGTATGAGTACTCTGTGTATGAGAACAGCATGAGTACTCCATGTATTATAATCACAGTATGAGTACTTTATGTATTATAAGGACAGTATGAGTACTCTGTGTATGAGAACAGCATGAGTACTCCATGTATTATAATCACAGTATGATTACTTTGTGTTATAAGCACAGTATGAATACTTTATGTATTATAAGCACATTATGAGTACTTTATGTATTATAAGCACATTATGAATACTTTATGTATTATAAGCACATTATGAGTACTTTGTGTTATAAGCACAGTATGAGTACTTTATGTATTATAAGGACAGTAGGAGTACTCCATGTATTATAATCACAGTATGAGTATTCTATGTATTGTAAGGACAGTATGAGTACTCTGTATTGTAAGGACAGTATGAGTATTCTATGTTGGTTCAGAATTATGCTACTTACTTTCGATTTGCCGTCACTTGACAAACTCAGGGTTGTTCCTTCCCAAGTAGGAACTTTACTCGAACGCCAGATACTTCTCTAATTGATGCGTAAACACCATTTTTCTTCCGGATTGGCCGAGGTTAATTTTGATCTCGGACATTTGAGAACATGGAATGTGAAGTAGGATCGGTCCTTTATCAAGAGCATAACTTTAATTTTAAATAACATGTCTCCGAATCCGAATATAATCCTTTATTCCGGGTAAGAGGAAGAACCTCATACGGCTGGGAAACGCAGATGTTCCAATACTTTTGGTGATGCAGTGTGAATCTAATGTAGCCAGCTAGAGTGTTAATTACCGCATATCTGATTGCACTGGTGAAGAAAAAAAAAACCCTCTGTAGGGTTATAGGTTCACTATATGTGTGTGTGTGTGTGTGAGAGAGAGAGAGCTGAAAAAGAGGAAAAGAAATATGATCTTGTTTTTCACAATGTACTCAGTTCCATTTATTCATGTTTTTTCATAGTGATACCGAACATATAAGGAAGAACGCAGGCTGTCAATCAGTCGCTCGATTTTTATTGATCTTTTTAAATAAACCTTTTTTCATTATGAAATGTGTGTCTCGTGATGTTTTTAACCGTTTATAGTTATTTCCATGGGATGTTTACACCACAAGTTATTTCCTGTTAGAAATTACATTAAGCAATAATCATCTGATTCGTTACCGTTGGAATTTGATAAGATAAACAGAATACATAAACACAGTAGCGTCAACTAAAGTACAATGTATAGTATTTTTGTATTTGAGCATTTTTTTCTTAGTTTAATGCGTAAAATACCGTGTATTTGCACAGCTTTGTGTTTTCTGGATGAAATGACAAGCTGTGTGGTGTTTTTTTTTTGAGGGAGAGAGAGAGAGAGTTACTGTTTATCACAGCCCTAACGTATGTGCAAACGCAATCTAATTTGTCTCGAAGATGTTCGGCACCCTTTCGCTGAGCCCCAAGCTGTGAAAATGTGCAACTTTTTCCGCATGACTTCATTAAAGATTGTAATCGTTCGGCCAATCGCTGTGGCGCTCAAAAATCACACCCTTCTATAAAAAGAACACACTCCGGCATGGTGTGGAGTAGAGTGGAGTGGGGTTGTGTGTGTGTGTGTGTGTGTGTGTGTGTGTGGGTTGAGTTGGGTTGTGAGCGTCACGCCGCATCACACCACCCCGGCGTCCATTATTATCCTATAACCGATTAATTGGTTGTAAGTGTTGTGATGAGAGCTGGATCGCGGTGTGCGGCTGAAGGCTTTTATTTATTTATTTATTTATTTTTCTGTCGCATCGCAGCAGCCGGTCTGACTCATCACTTATTTTTAGAAGGTGTTTTCTTGTTTGTATGAGCCTCCTGATGCTCGGGCTGCTCTCACATCCAGTCACATTGGTGTGTGTGCGCGTACGTTCATGCGACACTCGTCTTCCTGGAATGGATACCAGTGCACAGAAAGTGAAATGATGATAATTGTTGAAGTCATCCATTCATGTAGATTCGTACATGCATTTTCATCCTCCTTGTTGAACTTACTGGTGCTTATAATATCTTCCTAGAAGGTTTAGAATGGATGGAAAGCAGCTCGGAAGGCGTGGTGCCATCACCACCATGCTTCACCATAAGGATTTGTGTATTTGGATTAGTGCTTGTTTATTTACTCGATTTGTTTTTATTAGAAGCACTTGGTAGATCTCACCGAATGCTAGGACCTTAAAATACACAGTGCGAGCAAAAGTTTGTGGACGCCTGACCATACGATTCCTGAACACCCTATTCCATGCTTGCTGTTATAATAACCTCCCGTCTAGATTTGTCAGGTACTGATGTAGTAGGAGGTGAAGGAGGCCTGGGGTGCAGTGGGTCGAGGTCAAGACGTCGCTAGCAGGCTATGCGAGATCCTCCACATCGTAGAACCCATTTATCTTCATGGAGCTTGGACAGATTTGGGGCTGCTAGTTGAAGCGAAGGGAAAAGTTCGATCATTTCCAAAGACAATTGCGTGCCTCCAAGTTTGCGGTAACAGTTTGCCACATCTGGCCGGAAAAGAGCAACTGCTTTCGTTCTTTATAGCGCATCCGTGTAAGGCCCGGGTGGCCCACTTTAACAGCGAGCGTCACTCTAACCGAAAAGAGGAAAGCGTCACCTGTCCAGTCACTGTTATGAAAACGCGCAGGTCTCGAATAAGCTTGTAGACCACTTCCCTTTTTCTCTGCTGAAGTTACTCTCATTTCCTGACTATATATATATATATATATATATATATATATATATATATATATATATATATATACACACACACACATATATATACACATATATACACACATGTATGTATGTATGTATGTATGTATGTATGAATGTATATATAGGACCATTATACTCTGTCTGTGACGAGGTGGTTTTGTCCACACCAGTCACAGCATGTGTCATATCATAGTGACGCGAAAGCCAGAGTTGCTTAGAAACTCAATAATAATTTCAATTTGAGACACATCGAGCCGTCATAGCTGCATAAATAACACAGAAATGCACCTCCCCACTCATGTTATTTCCCTTCTACTGCGATTGGGCAATCATTTTTTTCTTTTTTTATAATCTCTAAAAAGTTTATGGTGTCTTTTTACAAACTCAGTCATGTTATTACATAGACATTGATCATCATCTCTTCAGATAGCTTCTTTAAAGCACTGTAAGGTCTGTAAGGCCAAAAGTTTGTGGACACCTGCCCATAGGATTTGTATGTGCTTTTTGAATGTCTCCAGTATCACAGAATACAGTATATGGGCAAAACTTGAGTATAAGATGTCATATGTGCTTTTTGAACATCCCATTATACATTTAGTTCCCATTTACTCTTATTATATCCTCTACTCTTCAGGATAGATATTCCATTAGATTTTCTAGTGTGCCTGCAAAGATTTGTGCTCATTTAGCCAAAGTCAGGTAATGCTTTAGGGCCCGGAGGTGCATTCTGCATTCCAATACATCCCAGTCCGTATGAGAGTCATGCATCCATAGTAGGCCACTTCAGCTGGTTTTGTCCATTATTACGGCAACCTCTTAGTTGAAGCGAAGGGAGAATTCCGTGCCTCCTGAGACGGGTTTGTGGTAACACTTTGGTGCAGGACTTCATATCGTTGGAAAAGTGTAAAGCCGAGCGGTTTATCGCAGCCCGTTGCTTTCATGCGAGACCTTGCTTTCATTCTGAGAAAATAACTGGGCAAAGCGTAACATAATTGCGAAACATATTTGAAGTCACTGCTGAAAAATATAGGCTCGTTTTTTTTTTTTTTTAATTCAGCCGAGCTGTAACTTTCGACGACGAACACTCGGCCAGCTCTTGTCGAGCATGATTGGCATGCCGGCGCTTGGCTTTATAGAGCCATATTGATGTTTTTCCAAGCCCATGCCAAAGCGAGCAGAAGTTGCTGACTGTGCCAAGGCAGTAGGTGGAGACAGATGCTACCTGTCCTGTGTGCTCTTTTCATCCAAATTGCTCAAAGTAATAAAGCGGTAAGGATCTGAAAAGTACTCTCACACCTAGCAGGTAGATAGGAATGGTTTTTTTTCCATTTAATCCTTCATTTCTATTTATTTTGATTTATAATTTCGTTTATTTCCTTGAATATGTTTTTTTTTTCAAATCAGCAAAAGGGGAGGAGCTAAATTCTTTGTTTTCCATTTATAAGAAGAAAATTTACAGAAATTTTCTTCTGACATTTCTGAAAAAGGAAAATCGGCAGGGGAAAAAACATCTTTCATTCGTCGATTATTGAATATTCTATATTTTTTTAAAGAATAATCTGCAGGTCACATGTGCGCGGCGAACCGTGAGTCGTGATCCGTATGGATCAGGGATCAACTTGGAGACGTTACACTGCTATTATTTATACAGTGCGTTCAAAAAGTCCCTCCGCAGTGGCGTGTAGAGCAGGTAGTGCAGTGAGTGTTTTTTTAACTGCCGATAAATACACAGATTTAGCCGGTGTAAACTTTCATGCAGCTTTTCTGGGGACAGGAATACCACATCACTATACTCTGCAAGATTTAGTAAATAAAAACATGAGTGAGAATAATAATAATAATGAGTTTAATTAAACAAATAGTTTCATACGACTTGCATTCCAACCGTGGAGGATCTTTTCGAACGGAAATTAAATACACTAAGTACTGTTTACTTGCAATTTCAGCAATAAATTGCCAATTTTTCTACAAATAAAAACAAATTGTTCATTTGAAGAGACCTACCTTATTTTTCTTAAAGCAATAAAGTTATTGTTTATGAAGTTATCCGATTAGGGAGCACGGTGGATTAGTGGTTAGCACGTTCGCGTCACAACGCCAGGATCCGGGTTCAATTCCCTTCTCGGCCATGTGTGTGTGGAGTTTGCACTCAGTGCCTCAGGGGTTTTTTCTCCGGGTTCTCCGGTTTCCTCCCAAAAACATGCACAGTAGGTTGATTGGCACCTTGGAAAAATTGTCCCTAGTGTATGAATGTGTGTGTGAATGTGTGTGTGTGTGTGTGTGTGCCCTATGATGGGTTGGCATTCCATCCAGTTTGTATCCTGCCTTAATGCTCATAGACGCCTGAGATAGGCACAGACTCGAGGGAAGATCGGATATAGCGGTAGAAGATGAATGAATGAATGAATGAAGTGATCCGATTAATCGATGGACTACTTATTAGAATTCCCGATGACTAAAATAATCTAATCTCGAAGCTTTTCAGCTCTTTTCAGCTCATTCCGTTCGACCTTCTTTCTAACCTGCTCATGTGATCCAGCAGCTGTATTTCTCTGTGGTGAATTTTAATAGGTCATTATTTATATAAAGCATGGGCCGATATGTATTTGTGTCAGAGAGTTTGTGGATTCGTTGGCGCACACAATTATCTCTTCTTATTATCTTAAAACCATAACCTCATTTCCCCCTCAAATTTTCCAGAGAACATGCAAACACATTCAGCTTTTTATAATAATAATAATAATAATAATAATAAATGTCTGAATTGTTTATCTGAGTTTGCGAATTCGCAGGGAGTTTATTTATAGCTGACACTCCACCCCTTTTTGTTTTTTTTCCACGAACAGTCGGAGAAAGAGACGTTCTCATGAAGAAGGCGTCAGATCTGTAGATTAGACCAAGCTGGTCCAAGTCACGTCTTGTTCGGAAGCCAACTTTCTTCCCCGAATGTTTCAGATACTTGGTTTTGTCACGACGAGAAATTCCGATCGTCAGACACCATCTTTCCTTACGTTGCGTCGCATTTTATTTGCTCGGAACGTGAGCGTTTCCTCATTCCCGCTCGCTCGCTCGCACTCGTTCCCTCTCTCTCTCTCCCTCTCTCTCTCTCTCTCTCTCTCCCTCGTTGCGTCTCTCAGTTTTTTCATGCAGTTGCATCACCACAGCAGCTGTGTTCTGCAGACAGGAGCCTCGGATTTCTGCATTTGCAGGTCGCTTTGTTGGATTCTGCGTTATTTAGTCTTTACAAAACCAAGCACTCGTACGAGAAACGCACCGGCGCTAAATACAACTCGCTTTATCACAATGCTGACACCCTTTAAACTCCTCCCCATCAAACACGACTTGTTTTTTTTTTGTCGTCGTTGTTGTTGTTTTGTTTTTAACGTAAACGTGAACGAACTAGCGAACATATCCCGACACGCAAATTAGTACATCTGCGTGCACTCCGATTTAAGTGAGAACGCGTTTCTGACGTCAGGATCGGTTCCCCAAAAAAAAATATATAAAAAAATAAATAAAAACCCTACTGTCATCAGCTCCTGTTTCCATGACAACAAAAAAATCGAAGCAAACACTTGCTTTGGTGTAGAGAGGGATTTTTTTTTCCTGGATAAAATGAGGACATACCAGGTCAAACTGCACATACAGGGGTGTATGGATACAGCAGAGTTTATATTTATGTACTTGTACCGTGTCTGTGCGAAAGTATTTACACCCCGACCAATCACAAATACTGCTCGCTCCCATGCTTCATTATACAGGAACAAATAGAAGAGATAATTGGATTTATGTTGGTGAATATTTTGTATGAAAACTCGACATCTTAATATTCTTTAGAATCGATATAATGGCAATAAAATGTAACGCGTTACATAAAAAGGGCGACATATTTCTGTGTTTACGTTTACTTTTTCCATCGACCATATGTGCGCGTGGTGTTAAATGAAAATGCATTTCTTAAACGTCTTGATGTTTTAAATGCAACGAAAGATATTTAAATCAGCATTACCTTTGGCACCAAATGTGCTTTTGTGATTTTTGCTAATGTTTACGTTTACAGCGTCATTATGAAGAAAAGGAAAGCATCTTAACCCTGATGTTGTGGCTTCTAAGCCACCACAACTATGCTTCATTATGAAGATATTGTCTTCGGAAATGCATTTAGATCGATCTATATATCAATCGATCGGCCAGGTGAATCTTGCACATGTTTTTTTTTTCATGCATTTTTACCCTACTGATTCCCAATAGGATTGTGGGCAGGATTTGTAGGACATGTGGCTTTTTGCTGTGTTCTTGAGCATCTCCGATATCGCTTGGGATCAGTGTCTGACCGAAAGGTTAATTTCCTTCTCCCCAGACTGAAGCTGCTTCCCTTTAGCACAGTATTAGTATTTCTTTCTGCATTTTTTTTTTCTCCACCCATTCTTCCTTGTTATTTTGCCCGGGCCCTGCTGATCGGAACATCCACTCAGCATGACGTTCCCATCACCATTCTTCACTGTAGGGATGGTGCGATTTGGCTCAGCGCTCTGAATTTTGGCCAGAAAGCTCCAGCGTGGTCTCATCTGACCACAAAACCTTTTCCCACATCACAGCTGGGTCGCATTCAGGCATCTCAGATGGTACCTTTTGGGCTTCTTTCTTCTCCAGCCTCCCTTTCCAGGGCCAGTATTCGGGTTTTGTTCTTGATATTTTGGACTGGTGGCACTATTACACCCCGATGAGTCTCCTTCTTGTCCGAGCGCTGAGGATTGAGCGTCGGGATTAAAGTGCCGACTCTTGGATATAATTTTTTGACATTGTCCTTTTGCCTCGAAAAATTGTTTTATTTCACTCATTGGTGCATCTCAGTGGTAAGGTTACGTTTTATTTTTTTTTTCCTCTTTAGGACAATTCATTTTAAACCAAATCACAGGGTAAATACTTGTGCAAGAAAGATATCTAATTCTCTCATTCATTCATTAAATACAATGTACTTTGTTTTTGAGATGCAGCATTTAATACAAACCTAACAAAAATCTCTATTTGAATGTACCATATGGAATCAGACTATCTATCCATCTCTCTGTCTGTCTATCTATCTATCTATCTATCTATCTATCTATCTATCTATCTATCTATCTATCTATCTATCTATCTATCTATCTATCTATCTATCTATCTATCTATCTATCTATCTATCTATCTATATATATATATATATATATATATATATATATATATATATGTCTATATGTCTATATATTGGGCAAAGCTATGTGGACCATTAGATCTACATGCAATATCTTTATTCCGAACATCCCGTCCTTTTGAACTCCCTTCCTTTGTTCCTTTTCAGCGTACATGTAGATTTTACACTGGATCTGACACGCCTTCGAAGCCGCCACCTTGATCAAGAACGCCAGTTCTGTCTGATGTAGAAGCAGGTCTAAAGCATGAAGCCACCGATGCGATGTGGACTATTTTGGAAAGAATGTCCACTAGATTTTAAAGTGCGCTTGTGGCGATTTGGTGCTCATTCAGCCACAAAGTAGTTTGATGTAGGTGAGGTGTGAAGGCCTGGGGTCACTCGAGATCTTTCAACGTACATAAAACATATCTTTATGGTCTTTGGCTTTCCTAGTTCTAAAGGATTAAAACCATATACAGTCATGCTTCAATCCTTTTTGGAAGTATGTTGTACACTCGCTGGATAAATAACACCTACACACCCTTTACAATGTTTTTCAATGTATATACCTGCAACACATCACATTCCTCGGACTCCTCTTCATGATTATATTCCGTGCTGACAGTTGGGCGTAGAGCTAACACAGCCACTATGGAGCAATTGACGCGATTCATCTCAGGTTCTTTGACCTTTTGTGATTCTTTCTAAAAACTCCTAAACGTACATCGCAAAGGTCTAGAAAGTGTCTATGAACCTCGCTTATTATAGTGCTTTTCGCCATGTACAGTGGACAAAAAAAAAAAAATATATATATATATATATATATATATACACACATTTAAACACCTCAGGTTTTCTGTATTCGTGTCTATGTTCTTTTGTCTGACCTTAGTACGAACTCCACCAAAAATGTTCATCGTGTCAGAATCCAAAGTTTCTTAAACATATTTTGCGTTCTACTCCATTCGAAAGTGTGTTTATTGTTTTCATACTTTTGCAACACTTTTTGATCAATGTAAGAGAAATATAATATTAAGAGTAACATATAGGGGAAACTTTCCAGGAATCTTCCTATCAGCAACATCAGCTGGGGAGTTTGTGAAATATTCCAATTTTAGTTTTTTGCAAATATATGGGAATAATTTAGAAATATTGGAAATGTAAATAAATTGGCCATTTAAAAAGATTAAATAAATAAATAACATTTTGGACTGGTTTAATTACATATTGCAGAACGCCACCACCACTACCATGCTTCACTATGGGAATCACTGAATAGTATAATTCATTTTTAGCAAAGTATCTACTCTTGCCAGATTTTTTAATTTTATGTTGCAGAAATTTCATATCCAAGTGCTAGCATCTCACGATACGTTATATGTGCAAAAGTTCCCAGTTAGCTCCTCTGGGAAGACCGCTAGATTTTGGAGATGTCAGAGGGCTTTAATAAAGCCGGGTACTGATGTAGGTGGGATGAAGAGGTCTGAGGTGCAGTCAGCGTTCCAATACCAATATATTTACAGCATTTGGGCGATGCCTCTTATTCAGATTGACATACAACTGAGCAGTTGTGGTTTAAGGGCCTTGCTTAAGGCCCCACAAGTGGCACCTTGATGGCGCTTGGGATTTGAACCAGCAACCTCCTGATCCAGAACCCAATTCCGTAACCACTGAGCTACCACCTCCCTGGTGCATCACAATAGGTTTAAGGTCAGAGATCTTATCATTATCATCTCCAGCATCTTCCAAACAATGTAAAGCATTGTCTGTTTGGAGCTTTCTTTGTTCACAGAGGCATCGGAACAGGTTTCGGGCCCCCTAGTTTGAAGTGAAGGGAAAATTTCATGCCAGTTTGTAAGATTGCGTGCTACCGAATTTATAGTAACAATTCGCCAAAGAACCACACGCGCACAGCTGGAAAAGTCATCTGTCCCAATACTTTTGCCCGCACAGTGTATAATTAGTGGGGAAAACCTGCTTTAGGTTTGAATCGCATCGCCGCAGTAATTAAGCGTGCGCATTTAGTTTCTTCTCTCATTGCATTACGACTATAAAGTATTGCACCAGCCTGCTATCGGAAGGGGGTATGTCATCTGAACACTCTCTTCTTATGCACCTCGGGAGCGCTATATACCGTCGCGTTCTGTCTAGACGTCATTTATTACCCCCCCCCCCCACCACCAAATAAAAAATACATGAGCTTTTGATATTTTGATGTGACCTGATCTCGGCTTAATTTAATCTATGCTACGTTATATATCTGTATCACATCCTGTTTGGTTGTATGGTGAATGAGGTGTGTGTTATATTGTACCTCCGAGCCGTCCGTTTGCCGGCCAATTGTTATTTGTCGTTTAATGGACTCTTAAGGTAGCTTGGTGTGTGTGTGTGTGTGTGTGTGTGTGTGTGTGTGTGTGTTTTTTTTTTTTTTTAAAGACGTGTGCGCGGGTACGCGTGACGTGTGAGACAGATGGTGCGAGCATATGGTTTTGCAACTTGTGATTACCTGCTGCAGCCCCTCTCCAGCTTTCCTGCTCACACACCCGATCAGGACTTACGGCCACCCCCCTTTAAGAGGTAAAGACATTTTAATGTCCGTGAGACGTCGCCTACAGTGCGGTAACACCGACTGATGGCTGTTATGACACCGTGCTTAGTCGTACCTCAGCACAGATCACGAGCAAAAAAAACCTCCGGATTGCGAGTTCGCTCAATATGGCATTGCAGATTGAACCGCCGAGTATACAGGGGGAAGAAAAAAAAAAGAAAGGAAAAAAAAAAACAACAACAACAACAGACAGTTGATGAATATTCCTGGCTTTGGACATGTATTGTGACAGACTGCGCTAATGTACAGTGATACGCCGGGACTGTCACATAGCCGACATCCATATGCTCCTCCACGCAGTCGTGAAGCTGTGAAATTGGGGTGTACCCTGACTCTTAACGTACTAGAATTTCGACGTCGGAAAAAAAATACGCCGCTAATTTCCTTGCCTCGCTGTTTACCGAGAATATTTAAGCATATGTAAAATATGCAAATGAAGTTGCCGACATGTGTTCCATATTGTACCGCAAATATGGCGAAAGCCTCATTTGGCGGCTCGAGAACCGCTTCGTTGTTCTGCTCGTAGGAGACACGCAAGTCCGTGTCCACGTTGCGAGTCCGCGCCGGAGCGGATCTAAAGGCTCGTTTATGGAAACTTAACATCAGGGTTAAATAAAATAAAATAAAATATTGTAACGCCATCTTGTTATACACAAAAGCTGCCATTCATATCGATTATACAGGGTTTTCCACCAAGTACATTGCATCGTATATATCGTATACATAATAGGTACCAAATACAGGTATATACGTTTCAGATCCTACAAGTCAGTCAGTAAAACCATCTGTACAGTGTCAATCTCACGTCCTATTTAGATGTTTTGGGTGAACATTGGTGTCTATGGATCCCCCTTCCTTGCGCGAACAATGCCTCTTGGTGGAGGTTGCGTAACGATGCGAGGAATGTTTTCATCGAGCACTTTGTTCTAAATATCAACCCGGAACGCTACATCTTATTTGAGTGTTGATTCTGACCTTGCCCACGGGTTACTCGTCTTCTAAATGAATGCTTGTTTGGGCCGAGTGTACACCAATCTGCACAAATTCTAAAACTCGTTTTATGCGTCTATACTATTGTTTCCCAAAAGTTGCTCATTCACACTGAAACTTATGATAGTTCATTTCCACCTGGCATTTTCGAACGTCTCCGTATATACAGTTTACACCATGCTGCTTCAAATGGATCCACTGGAGAGCATTTAAAAAAAATAATAAATTCCCGACATTTTCACAGACTGAAAAATGGCATGAGCGTGTAGAAGGAAGGCCAAAACGGAGAGGAAAAATGAACTGTGAACATGGCCTTCGTGGTTGGAACAGTGGTTGCGACGTTGACCCAATACCAGTAATCTTATTATCCCTCAATTGTATAAAACGTGAGAATTCTAAGTTGCTCGGGAGAAGGGCGTCTGCCAAATGGCTTGTCAATGCAATATTGTCGAATCCATGGTCTGGCTTTTCAACATGGTTAAACTAAGCCATTTGTACACCCCAGTCTCTCATCAAATCTCTTTACATCTTAATCCTGGCCAGATCTTAATCACCTGCAGAGGCATGTGATGCTCTTTTGGATAGACTTTTTCGACCTTGCAGGACCCCACTCTCAGAAACCAGTTTTGCCTGGAAATGATCAAACCCAGGAACATCCGAGTGACTTAGCGAGCCGGCGCATTCTCGCTCGTTTGACCATGAGCTGATTGGAAGTGTATCACATTGTCTGTCCAGCTCGAGGCTCGCCCTGAAAAATCAAGTACCCAGGCTTTGAACGAGTTCTCTGCAGATCAAAGGATTTCAGGCTGGGAACACTTACTTTTGCTCGGGCTCTTGTTCGGATCGCTGGCTCCAGGAGCGGGTTTCACCTTCCCTTATGAAAGGTTCACAGACCACAAATGACTAACTTTAAGGAAGCATGTCATCACACTATACTCCATCCATTCTTCGGGTCCTTGCTTGTTAAAGTAGCATGAAATGTAATGCCATTTGCAAGCATGCAATCAGGTTAGGGATGAAAAAAACACACACACACACACACACACACCCCGTGTTTTCTTTTCTCGTTGCTTCAAAGCCGTTCGCTAATCTGCCTCCGCGTCTTTTAATTGCGAGCTCAGTAGGAGGAGGCGGTCGTCGCCGGAATGAAGTTACCGGTCCAGAAGTAAAGCGATGACCACGGTTATTCCCGGCTTTTTGGCTCGAAGATGCCGTCCTCCCTCCTCTTCCCGCACAGCTTTTAATTCTTATGTGGGAGGAAGAAAAAAAAAAGCCCCTTGTTCTGACAATAGATTTTTTTTTCTTGGCCATATGTTTAGCTGACATCTTCATCAGGTTCACAGCAGGTTACCTTAGTCAAATCTCACACGACTGCTTGATGGGATTTTCTCCCGGGTTCCTTGACTTGCTCACACAAAGTCTTGATGAGGCCCGAAGAAAAGTGGGGGTGGGTGGGGAAACCCTCAAGACCCTGCCAGCGGGCCACTCACAATGGCATTATTGTGGGTGTTAAGTAGCTGCCGCTTCCTCTAACAGGCTGCACAGACCTGTTAGCAAAGGCAGACAATGGCTTTGTTCTGGGGCATCGAGTAGGCTAATCCACACTACGACATACTGGGAAATAAATCTTTTATAGATAAGGGGAGGGGATGATAAAAAAAAAAGGAGAGATATGGTGGTGGGGGGTGAAGAAGAAAAAAACACCCAGAAGACTTCACCAAAGAGGCTTCGAGAGTTTAGCAGTTTAACCTCTGGCCGAGAACGAGGGAACAGAACGAGTCCTGTTGTTAGGGTTTTTCATGGTTGTTTGTCGATTTGGTGCGTTTCAACCGTACGAGAGACTGTTGGGATTTCGAGGGGAATCGTTTTTTAACCCCTTTTTTTTTTATTGGATTTGCAATTATATTTAATGAATATAAATCATAATCCATATGTTCTCTATTTACTATCAGTGCTGTACAAAATTGACAATTTATACCTAAAGACAGCTTTATGAATGATAAGAGGGCGCATTTAGCTGTTATTGAGGCTTAGGAGGTACTCTAAACATTAGTGGTTGCAGAACGAAACAATAAATGAACTCTAGTAGAGCTGTGTGATGTGTCATAGAAGTTAAATCTCTGATTTTTGTAATATAATATTCGATTTTGGATACAGTGGGGGAAAATGTGTGCGCCGTTTGTGCCTGCTGATGTTTTGGGGTTTGGGGTTTCAACAACGTGATTCTGTTTGCGGTGCTGGAATAAATTGATCGCGCTGCTTAATTTTCGTCAACACAAACTTTAGATAAATGTTACAGCTATTTTGGAAAACGAGCTGTTCAGATTCGTCAGAGCGCCGCCATGTCGTATTTGGTATTTCACAAGTGCAACATGGGGTGCAAGGCGGGAGGTGGTGGTTTACTGGTAAGGTGTTGGCCTACGGACCGGAAGATCGCAGGTTCAAATCCCAGTGCCACCAAGCTGCCACTAGTGGGCCCTTGAGCAAGACCCTCAAGGCCCTTAAGTCACTCTGGATAAGGGCGTCTGCCAAATGCCGTAAATGTAAATGTAAGTGCAACACGGGGCGCGAGGCGGAGAACTACGGAAGCTCGCTGTGTCGAGGTGACATCGTAAAATGTGTTTTCAGCATAAACCATAAACTCGAATTAATCCATAATGATGAATAATCTAAACTCTAGATAGATAACGAGATAGATAACGACACATATACAGTGTTCACGTTCAAACACCTTTTAATGCAACAGCACAAAGCAATAGCGCTGTAACAATCAATCTGTAAACAATGTTAGTGTAAGTGTAAATAAGGTTTCTATTTGTGTTTATTTTAAAAATAATGGAAGGAATTGCAGTGAAGGGATGTGGTGGTGTCGGTCCATTTTCTTAAGGAGGAGTCTGATTGTGGGAAGATATGATCAATTGCTGTACATACAATAATAAGTTTCACTCCAAGCAATGAAATCCATCCATCCATCCATCTATTTACCTAGGTGTGTGCACATGCAAGTCCCCATAACAGGCATTGGTATTCCGTATAGTGGCATTAAAATACCACCAAACATCTTAGCACAATTAGTGGCTCCTCCCCCTTTTAAAATTCTTGATAATATACGTAATAGTGCTACATTGTGGGACTATATGTGGTCCTAAGTGGTGCATATAGTATATTATAGGTAGGTTTTACATCCACTTTTGCAAAACAGTATATGTGCGCATACATTTTCCCAGACATCTGAGCAGTCGCAGGTTAAATCATCATTGTGCCTCTCTGTGACATTTCTCTGATGAGGCTAATTCATTAATTAATTAATTACCTTTACCTTTGATAATGAATTACCTTTAAACATCAGCCGTGTGTTTCCAATGAACTCCAGCAGTTCTGTTAATGTCTAATGACAGGCCCACAGTTATCCACTGTGTGTGTGTGTGTGTGTGTTTTGGTGTGTACTCTGCGCTAGTATCTCTATCCAGAGGGCGGTCAGACAGACGCGATAAACCGCGATGTCAGCTGTGATAGAACGCGAGTCTGTCTCCAGTACTCACCTATTAACCCGTTTCCCTCTGCCCGGGCTCCATCAAAGAGACGCATATCGACTCGTAAAGCCCAGGCATCCCCGGGATGGACGAACATTGATTAAAGACTGACCTGCACTGCCCATGCCTGGGGGGTGCCAGTGTGTTGCCATACTGTCGAAGGTTAGCCGGGTACGAAAGCCTTCAGGGAATCGATACTCCCGAGCCTGCCTTCGGCTACACTTTCTGTCGAAAAATAGGCCGCTCCTCAGAGGCGATTTCAATTCTCACCCATTAGTCTGCGTCTGCATCTGCGGCACAGTCAAACGACCTCGTTCGAGCCGCCAGATTGTTTTTTTTTTTTTTTTTTTTTTTTTACCCCCCCCCCCCCATCCTACTCTTCCGCCTCCTCCTTGCCCATTTTCAGACGTACATTTTGCTCAGGTGGTCACTGTGGTGCGAATAAAAGCAGTGACGCTTACATATAACACTGCCAACACGTTCGAAACTCACGGGACCCTGTACGAGCTCCAAAACGGCCTTTTCTCCCGTGGAAAAGAGTGCATTTTGACTACACGGTGCCCAATGTTTACGTTTCGCTGTGTACGGCTTTTAACTCGCGTTTTTTTTTTTTTTTTTTTTAGCAATTAAATAAATAATAAATCAATAATATTTTGTAAAGTTAAAATATTACTTTTTTTTTTTTTTAGCTAAAATCAAATTAATGCGACATGTTTTTTAAATTATATTAATTAATTAAATTGCCACTAATTAATAAATACATTCTAATCCGTCACTCGCACTATACGAGGATTTCCTCCATTTTTTTTGTTGTTGTTTTTTTTGGTGTAATTCTTAAAGCTGTACATAAAACACCAAAACTTGCTAGCCTGACAGGAAGTGACACGATGTGAAAAACAGAAAAAACAGAACGAGTAGCCACAGTGACACTGCAGATTCGCAGGTATAGAGAGAAAAAGAGAGAGAGAGAGAGAGAGAGAGAGAAAGAAAGAAATGACACATGTGAACTGAACCCGAAGGCCATGTACTGTAAAAGTTCGGTACGAATATGTTAATCGTTACACCGCAATTTTGAGCGTAAATGTATATTAATACAATAAAATGACCTGTATAACTGCTTATTTCCAGATTTTTATGCTAATATATGCATCCAGTATATGTGTGTGTGTGTGTGTGTGTGTGTGTATGTGTGCGCGCGTGTGTGTGTGTGTCGACTTGGGGCAGTTCATAGACCTGCTGGGAACAGGCATGCTCTCATTGTGCCAGATTTGGGAGGGGCGAAAAGAAAGCTGTTAGGGTGTGTGTGTGTGTGTGTGTGTGTGTGTGTGGTGGGGGATTAAGCAGCCTCAGGTCTGTCACGGTGACATTTCTCTCTGGCCCAGCAGTAGGGGTTAGGTTTCCCCTTGTAACCTTCAACTTTCAGCCTTAACCCATTAATCCCCTTTGTGTCTGTCCGCCCCGTGCGTTTTCGCCCTCACGCAAAAAAAAAAAAAAAAGCCAACAATATGGCAGCGGGAGCCGGCGGAGGCAACGTGCCTGGTTCTCTTTGACAGCTTTTCACCCTCAGACAGGGGCCTTTATCTCACCAAACTCCCTGGTGGAACCCCACCTCAAACCCCCAAAATAAAAAACCAGGAGACAGTTGGAGACTAAATCAGAACGAACAATGATGGCGGCCCACTGTTTTCCACTGATTAACCGATCACTTGTCTCATCACCCTGGATTCGGCCGCCATACGTAAGCTTTCCAGGCGCTGGAAATTCAATCTATTTAAATCATCTATCATTTTAACGTTTTACTCTAATAGAAAGCGCAGTATATGCCCCCCCCCCCAAAAAAAAGGGTCTGATCAAATATTAAAATTGCGCCGCGATTCCCTTTCCGAGAGGACAGTTGGGGGAAAAAGAAAAAAAGAGGCTCATCTGAATTTTTGGCTTTTTTCTTTTCATGTCAGTTGGCCATGGTGAAGGAAAATCCCACAGGGGAATGGGATTTGCAAGGTTCCTCCGTACCAATAAGCATGCGTCTTGAGGTATGGGTTATTATGAGACCCTCCAGGATATGCTCCACAGAAGGTGTATTGTTCGGAGAAGACGGTGCGTTGGCACTGGTGGGCGGGGCGGGTGGGGGTGGGCAGTGTGTTGTTTGGGGTCGATGCAAACCGTGCTTACCCCATTCCTCACCTCGCACTCGGGGGTTTTTTTTTTTTTTTTTGCCCCTACTCTGTTTCATCCTTAAATCCTTCCTGTTTTTTATTTTATTTTTTATATCACGTCCACCAAACAACCTCTTTCTTTCCTTTCCTCGCCTTTTCCTTCCCTCCTCGGATCACTGTTGATTCGCCTTGTTTTTTTTTTTTTATTTTTGTTTTGCTTTTTTATTTATTTATTTATATATATATATCTATTTTTTTTTCCTCCTCCCGGCACTGGTTCTCATCCTCTCACCCATAAAATCAGCATAAAATTGACCCAACTCTGCCAAATTAGATGAAGGTTTTACGCTCCCCGGGGAGACGGATATTCAGGCTTTGTATACTGGGAGGGGAGGGGGGAAAAAACTTGTGAACTCTTGTGAGCGGATTATGTAACGCACTTTGCTCTTGGTTTTTTTTTCTCTCTCCGTTCTACAGCCGCCCCCCCCCCCCAAAAAAAATCCTTCCTCTCAAAGTCAGTCAGTGCCTGAAAGTGGAAAAACTTCCTATCGAGGAGGGACTGTAGATAAGAACAACGAGGGCGCTCCGAACTGATGATTCTAGTAGGGATGCGAATCTCCGTCTCGATGCATTCGCCGCAGTGCGACGCGTTTCAAGGAATTATAATGCAATGGGAAAAAAATAGGATTAAATATATAAATAAGACGTAGTTCCTGACGAAGTCTCCCTGTTGTAGTATGCATTTTTACAATCTCCATGTAACGCTAGTTATAATGCTTTCCATAGTGCTCCAGATATTATTACGACTACGAAATGAGACCAACAGCCAATCGGCTTCCGGTTATTACCGAATATCTCTCTCGGACTGTACCACGGGAGGATTTTTATTCTTCCAGCTTTGGGGAAGTGGAAGGTTAGCGATACTCGGCTTGGAAAAAGAATTGATTTAGGGCTCGGTTAAGGCCAGTTGTTAAAAACATATTTGAGTGGATGTTTGCTTTTGATGTTGTTGTACGGGTCTTAACTTTCATTCTTAATGGTCTTGAAAAGTCTTAAATCTGACTTTGCTGCAGCCCTGTAGTGCGCTTTTATTGCTTTGCTTCAGACAGAGAGCAAATCATCAAAAGTCCTTCTAAATATGTTCAAAATGTTTGCATGCTCCTATATTCAAGGCAGAGAAAAAGCTTCTTAGATTGCACGTTTTGCAGTGAGTGGATGTACAGGTTTCTCCAAGTTTGATGCAAAAGGTTCCTAAGATGAATGCATGAATTTTCCAGTCCATTTTTCTTCCCAATATGTGTTGTATTGATCGATTAATGTGCAGCCCCAATCCTCTGCTACTTCGGAGGGTAAGAATGGCGATTCTGCATCCTCCACCGCTCCCCTGCATTTTATATGTCCATGGGCTTCGGTGCGGACCCGTGCTATTAGCATACGCAGATCCGACTCGTGCTCCTGCGCTCTTGCCGCAGTGTGCCGGCACACAGGAGAAGCCACCCTTTGCCCCCCTCACGTCCCCCCCTACTCCCCCCACCCATCCACCCACCCACCCATCCCGTTTCATTAATATGTATGTGCTCTGAATGGTGCGCATGGCGTTGTGCAGCCACTGATTAATGCTGTCTGTCAATTGCTTACAGATCCGACAGTGCTGTGGAAGTTCCCCCAGGACTTTGGAGACCAGGTTGGAAACAGCGCAACTTTTTTTTTTCTTCTTCCTCTCTCCCACCCTCTCTACCCCTCCCACCCTTTCCTCTGTCCCTCTCTTCTCCCTTTTTCCTCCTTTCTGTTCAAATGGACCTCCAAACCTCATCCATGTATAACCCCCACCCCCCCAAAAACACACACACACACACACATACACACACCTCTCCCTTTCCTTATGCTCTGCACCCCCATTTCTTATTATCCCTCTGTATTTCTTCTGTACCTTCACCTCTAGTAAAAACTAGTTATTTAAAAAATATAGAAGGTACAGGTGAAAAAGGTGCAAAAAATACAGCAAATGGAGTTTTAAATTATAATTTAGTTATAACTGGGGATTTATAAGCGTTCTCATCTCGTGATGCGAGTGAGTATATGGACTAAAGTTTGCAGACTCCCAAGATTTGAACACATCGCACATTTTCCTGCCTTTAAGGATGATTATGACAAAGATGCACTTTTCTAACACTGCACATCTAGTCCCCGTTAATAACCTCCACCCTTCTGGGAAGATGTTCGTATAGAATTCTTACCCAGGACCCATGCAAATAAGGCAAATTAATTAATTATAAAAATGATAAAATAAAGAAAATTAATTATTGTGGTTAAATGAGTTACAGGAATCTGAAAAAGATGGAAATGTTAATTCTCTGAAAATATGTGTGTGTGTATGTGTATATATATGTATATATATATATATATAATATATATATATATATATATATATATATATATATATATATATATATATCTATATATATATTATATATATGATATTCCATTCCACATCCAGTCCCCACTATTTTGGCCGCACTAATAAGCTCCACTTCTCAGGGAAAGAAATTTTTACTAGATCCTACTCATTTATCCCGAAGGTATATAATAAGGTTGAGATCTGAGCTCAGACCCCTCTCACAATCCACCAAGCACATCTTTATGCAGGAACTGTTACAGGTTTGGCAAAAAAGAACCACATATGGCTGGAAACAGCTCATCGTTCCAATACTTTTGGGTATACATACATACATACATGCATGCATATGCATATATATATATATATATATATATATATATATATATATATATATATATATATGTATGTATGTATATAAAAGCATAAAAGGGTAAATATATTGAAAATTGCTTTTGATTTTCTTTTATGAATGTTTTATGTTAGGGTGTGTGTGTTTTATTTACATTATACCTATAAAACAATTGTCTTGTAATCATGAAAATATGTTTCTATTTTGTTTTCTATTTATATAGAAAACAGATAATAGAAAATGTTTTTATCTTTTAAAAGAGATAGAATTTCTTTCAAATTCATGAAAAAGAAAAAAACGAATGTGACCGTACAGTTTGTATTTTAAAAACAAGTAGAGAAATGCATTTAAGATTTGGAATACAAAAGGAAACGAATTTCCCGATAGCATCACTAATACGTATTAAATCACATACGTATGCGTTTTTTGTTCTTTCTGTGTCACTCGCTAACTCGCGACTCTCAAATGCCGCCTTAATGGCACTTGCATCATCTCTGCCCACGGTCCGAGATCCCGGTCCGGTTTTAATCAAGTGCATGTCGATGGAGCGCCCTCAGTCTCATTTCAATCGACCGTCTCTTTTCGCGAGTGCGCGCACGTTTTTACCCGCCGCCTTAATTGGCTCGCCGGGAAGGAATCTCGATACATGAGTGATTAGCCGAGAGCCGAACGTAGGCCGATCTGAAATTCAAATATCGAACAAGTTCTGTAGCGACCACCAGCTAGGTTTGTTTATCATTCATCATCGTTCCTCATTTCATTACTCAGATCATTCAAGGTGCCAACCAGGCACAAATGCAGAACACACACTCACAATATTGTGACTATACATTAAGGAGAAATTGGGACTTTAAAGTGTATTTGTGCTCCTACAAAACCTTTATGAAGATCTTGGTCGGAAGATGTGTAAGATCTTGCATGGCCTGATATAGATCTCTGACCTCAATCCTATAGAAAACCTATGGGACGAATGTGAATGCTCAATACCCTCAGTAATCCCCCCCCCCTGTTTTCCTTACTTCATCTACATCAGGGACTTTTGGGTCTGAATGACCCACAGATCTCCACAACCACCCTCCAGTGGAACATCTTCCCAGAAGAGTGGAGCGTATAATGAGCTAAAATGAGGAGTTTGGAGAATATCAGGTCTCCCAACACTATAGTCCTTTTTATGTCACAATTATGACTGTAGAAACATCTGATCATAATTTTCCATTCTATTTTTCAATTCCTTAATTATTACTCACTTTGTGTCTTTTTTTTTTGTTTTTTTTTGTTTCTCTTTTTTTCTTCCCCCCCTTGAGATTTGCTCTTTGTAATAGAGGCCGACCGATTTGGATTTCATTCATTAAATTATTATTAGAATGAATATTGTATTGCTAATCCTTAAAGAATATTTGAATATTCATGAGTAGAAGGAAAAATATATTTGCATAAATTACAATAGAGAGCATGGTGCTTTTTTTTTTTTTTTTAAAGGGAAAAGACATAAATGATGCTCTTTATGGTGATCATTTTTCGAGAGCAGTGTATATATATATATATATATATATAGAGAGAGAGAGAGAGAGAGAGAGAGAGAGAGAGAAGGCTACATCACCCAAGGCCGGTGTTTTTGGGAGCCTCGGATTCATTTGTGCTCTCGGCAGGAAAACTCCACACCGACTCATTACACAGAGCCGCATGCGGGACGCCGCTCCTCCCCAACGAACGTTTTATTTCCGGCGAGGGGAAAAAATATACACCCGGTATAAACCACGGAGTTTTGAAAAACCTTTGAACCTGTAGACGAAAGCAGATGCAGTGGACTTGCACAACAAAACGACCGAGTTAGCGTTATCACCATAACCGGGAGAACGTCTCGGAGAAGCTCGTTTGTTGCGAGTGGGTTTTTTTCTCCTCCTCCTCCTCCGACCTGACGTCTGCACTCTCGCAACTGCTTACGCCGAGAAACTGTAAGAAAACTGTAACGCTGGCACCCTCGCATCAACTCGACACACAAACAGCCGGGTCCGGGGCTTCACACGCTCGCGCTTTCCTCAGATCCCAGGCTTTTGTTCTCATTCGCCTTAGAAGAATGTTTCTTATCGAGGACAAGATTCAAGACCTCGGAATAACGAACTCGGAGCCCATGAACAGGAATGATCCAGCTTCATGAAGATATGGTTTGGACGATCTCGAGTGGCCTCGAGTAGAACTTTGACTTGAACTGGATTGGTCCTTCGACCTCTGTACGCTGACACAACCCTCTGAATCTCCTCAAGCGCAATCCAAGATCACATTAAACTTTCCACGAGGGCGTTCTAAAAGGAAATGGCGCTTTAATGCGGAAGGGGAAGGTCAGAAAGCGCAGACGAGCCGTACAGTCAGGTGCCTACACGCTTTAAGCCCATAAAGCGTACGCTAATTAAAGGGGAGTCACCCGTTTACTAAATTAAAACACTTCACACTTCTGGTGTACCACGCTTACGAGTCACACCCCAAGCCAAAGCGCTCGTAGCTCGCCGCCTTGGTTTGCACCGTGTCTGGTATAAAATAATCTTCATATGCTGCCGAGAAGCAAGAAAGACACAAAAAGTGGCAACATACACAACTGGTGCCAAGCAGTAGTCTCTGAGCCAGAGATGACGTCCTGTCAATCATGCTGTCAGTTTCATGTCTTTTCCACGGGGCTTTTTAGCCCTCTACTGCTACTTCTGGTCAAGTAGCTATATTGGGAATGAATAAAATAAATAAATAAATAAATATAAATAAATAAATAAGCGAGCATGTTAGAGTCCCATTTCTTAAATATGTATGCGATGTGCAGTGTATGAAGCGTCTATGTACAAGTGCACGACAGGAAACTGCCACCACCACCACGTGAATCAGTCAAGCTAGTCATGTTACATCTGCTACACAGAGGCGGATTTGACGTCTTCCCTTCTTCATATGGAAATGCCTTTCAATGCACCAATGATCCTTTTGCGGTTCTTATTTTTTGCGATTTGCATTGTTTTTGGATTGCGCTGTAGGGACGGACCATGGCGTTCTGCAGGAAAACCCCGGTGTTGTTCTGATGGTTACGACTCGATGGTTTTGCTCAAAGGTTTGTGCATGGGGTTACCTTCAGTGCAGGTGTACAGGAAGACCCTGACTTACCCTGACCCTCAAAAGACATGCACCAGTTAATCCAGGAGATGTACAAGAATGATGGGGTTGTGTTTAGCAAAACAAAGCCATTTACATTACTGTAACGTATGAACTTTATAGTATGTTGTTAAAACGGATCGGAGTATAAAATGGATCGTCACTAATAGGCAACAGCAAAAAATCATCGGATTTGGGGGGAGAAAAAATATAACGTCCTTTGAGACAAACAAACACTGCTGGTGTCTCAAAGGGTTTTTTTGTAATTCAAACACAAAGTGTATTGGGAAAACCATTCTAACTAGTGCTGGCCATGCTGTATTTTGTATTTTGCAAGTGTAATGCAGGACGAGGCTCTACGGAAGCTCACCGTGCCAAACCGAAGTGCAATTGTAAAATCGATTTTTGTTTGTCAACAACAAATAAACCATAAATTGATAACGACGGTTAATCGCCCTGCTCTAATTTTAACCAATAATGCTATAGTTGTAGTTGGGACAATGTCACATGACTCTCTTCTGCCTCCATGATGTCCACCACACAAGTCAAATTGGTTTCGTCCACTTTCGTTTTCCAGCATGTATCAATCGTAGCTGTAAAATCCTAGAAACGATACAACAAAGATATTCCGTATGATCCGACCAAGCTTGATTTAGAGAAACACCTCTGATGTACTTTTGCACATTGTAGTGGAAATGTTTCAACCAGTAACAAATTCAAACTGGAATTCTTGTTTTGGTCCCAGGTTTGACTTACAAAGTACTCATTCGTACCATATTGCAGCTTCACTCGCGTTTTCGAAAGGTCGGCCTTTCCGATCGCTAAGCAGAACAGACTAGCAATCGCGGGTGGTGGTGGTGGTGGTGGGGTGTGTGTGTGTGTGTATGTGTGGGGGGGGTGTTTTAGAAGACGGCGGGAGAACAAATATGAGTAAGTACTTGTTTTTCAGCCAGACTTAATGATGGTGAGCTTTGAAGTTGTTTGCAGTGATGCTGCAGGCTCTGCCTTCTCCTTAACAACAAGTGCAATGACTAGAACGAATAAGAAAAAAAGAAAAGAAAGAAAACGCACCTTGTGGTTGGAGAAAACCCATGCCTTAAAAAAGCATCAGCAGTCTGATCTTTGCACCACTTTTTTTTTAATATATATATATATATATATATATATATTTGTTTATTTATTTATTTTTTCCATTCCGTCTTTCCTGTTTTGTTTTTACCGGCATGGTTTCTGTGGTAAGATGGCTATTTTGCGCAATGTGTACAGATGGATCGGCCTTTTGCAAGTCCACATAAAGCCTCTCATTCAGTCGCCTCATTACCAGGATTAAGCTCCTTTACCTCTTTGTAGAGATGCTCCTTCTGTAGCAGGAGAAATCCCTTCTTTTTTTTTCTCTTTTCCTCCCTCAAGTTAGCCAGCATATGGCAGCAGCAGACCCAATCTCGGCAGGCCCCCTTTTGTCTATCCTGTTATTGTTGCGGGAACGTAATGACAGTTGTAGGCCGTAGATAGAGGTGGAGGGGTTAGTTTACCCCAGGGGAGCAAGGGAGGGAACTAGAGAGGGAAAGAGCGAGAGAGAGAGAGACTGGAAGAGATGGGTAGCAGTGTGGATTATGGAAATATGGATTGATTTTTTATTTTTTTGTCTCTAACACCCCACCCCCCCCCCCCCCCCCTCACACACACACCTCTCCCTTTCTTCCTCTCTGTCCTTGCTTGCTAGAATAGGGGGCTCTAACTAATCAGGGAACAGACTGCAGACTGGTACCAAGAGACAGGAAAATATGAAGTGCAAGAACCTCCACCCATGAGACTTGCTGTGGTCCTGGTCATCCACAGCTGCCATGTGGTCAGGCCAGAGAAATGTGGCAAAGACTTTTTTTTTTTTTTTTTTTTTTTGCAAATGAAGGAGCCAGATGGGAAAGCTGGAAAAAAGCGGAAAATATTTTTGCGATTTAAATAATGGGTAGGTGGAGGTAAAGGTTTCAAAGCCACGTTTTTTTTTTTTTTTTTTTTTTTTTTTTTATTAAAGCATGTTCGCATTTTCTCTCTTTTTTTTTTTTTTTTTTTTTTTTTTTTTTTTTTACAAAAGTATTACATGAAAAAGGCACGTCTTGTTTCCCAGCCTTCGTCTTGGCGAACCCTCAGTTTCGTTACACACACCTACTACAAAATCAAACAGGGATGTTATTTCGTTGAATCCGCGCACATGTGTTAGAGAGTTCTCCAAAGCCATTGAACATTGATGGGATGTCGTAGAGTGCTCACTGGTTTGGTCCAAAAATCTAGAGGAAGCTTAAAATAGTCAATGATATGTTATTGATAATAACACTATGTAATATAATAGGGATAATTAGGAATTCTTAGGCAACTTACTTTACTGTACTTTACTGTTTAAAAGCAATACTTAAGAATTTTTTAGAGATTTAGAACTCCTGAAGTCACTTCTGGTAGTAGGACTAGTCCGTCTTTAGTCCTTATGCCAGTATTTGCATGCATCTTTAAAATCTCGACGCCAGACAAGAGGTGCGATTTATCTGAAAGCAGCCCGTTTTTGCACCGAGGGTCGATCCTTTGTCTTTTCATAGTAGTGAAGTGGTGTGCTCTGGCCTCTGGGATTCCGCTCCTCAGAGTCCCAGAGAGCAAATATTTATCTGTCTATGACACAGTGTTCAATCACATGCCCCGAGTCTGACATTTCATGATTGGTGGCCCTCTCTTTCCATACACACACACACCCAGTTCTATGATGTTGATGGGACCCCCAGGGGGGACAGGCAGCCAGCGGAGCATCATCCTTGAACAACCAGGCGTGATCTCTTTAACACGTTAGCATGAAGGACATGTGAAAGGAAAAGCCATGATCGGGGGGAGGACGACAACGTGGCAGAAGTTGGAAGGCCGGGGTGGAGCGAAGGGTTGGGGAATGCCTGAGATTCCATTTTCTCCTTCAGTGCACACCCTGACAGCAGTCCTGCATTCCCTTTGCAGCCCAGGGTTGAGATTTTTACTATATATTTTTTTTTATTCCACATCCAGGATTCGGGTCATAGGCGGAGCAGTCTTAGTGATGTGGCCTTTGTACGCCGTCTTTTAGACCCTCATAGCTCCTGATTACCCTGACCATTCATATGGTGTTTTCAAGGCCATGTCTATACTAATAGGTTTGCTCGAAAAAAATACATTGCATTGTTTTCTTTCTCTCTCTCTGTTTTGGTCTCCTGTCCACGCTGACACGGCGTTTTCAGTCTATGTAAGCAATCATTCATTCATTCATTCATCTGCTACCGCTATATACGATCTTCCCTCGGGTCACGTGCCTATCTCAGGCCTCTATGTGCATTAAGGCAGGATACACCCTGGATGGAATGCCAACCCATGACAGGGCACACACACACACACACACACATTCATACATTAGGGACAACTTTCCAAGGTGCCAATCAACCTACCGTGCATGTTTTTGGACCGGGGAGGAAACCGGAGAACCCGGAGAAAAACCCCCTGAGGCACGGGGAGAACATGCACAAACTCCACACACACATGGGAATCGAACCCGGACCCTAGCGGTGTGAGGCGAACGTGCTAACCACTAAGCCACCGTGGCCCGTCGATGTAAGCATTGCTTATTGAAAACGTTCTTCAAAGTGGATACATTTTAAAAGGACTGAAAACGGAAGTAAATAACTGTAAAAAAAAAGTAAATAACTGGAGTAAACAACAGGCTGAAATGACGCTGATGAATGCATATTATGATTTGCACGTGCACAGTACAGGGCGTGAGCTTTTTCAGACATTTCAGTGTCTTTGGGAAAAAGAAATTGCGGAGGCAGAGCATTTTTCTAAAAAAACAAAAAACACAAAAAGGGGATTAGTGTTGATGTAGTGCATTTTTTTTTAATGCTATATTTTTGTTGATTGAAAACGCCGTCTCGATGTGGACGGAGAGCAATTTGGCCAATGAAAATGTATTAGTGTGTACATGCCTGACTATACCTGCTTAAATCACACTGACCATGCCCTTTAGTAAAGGCAAAGAAGCAGTTTTTAGTATGAATCTAGCTAAAGTCACTATAAAGCAGGACAGCACCAGGAACCACTCGGGCCTAAAGCTGTACAAGTGCGGTCGTAGATGCTTTTTATAAGATTCGCATTCTATAATAGAGGAGAGCGGTTTTTTCCCACTTCACACGTCACCCAGAGGTGGCGAATAACAACATTACAACCTGCAAATTGCCACTTACAGGGCACCCCGAGCACAACACAAGCCCCATTGTGCAGCAGCTTCCAGCAGGTAGGCATGTTTTTTATGATTGCCATACGGTAAGTAGTAGAAATGGTAATATTCACATTGGTCAATAGGGGCATAAACATGTGTATGGGATACAGTGCATTTATATCGTAATGCATTGTTTTTTAAAACAACTTGCGTAAGTGAAAATATTTTCATTAATAATATATATATATATATATATATATATATATATATATATATATATGTTCATTAATTTAGGTTTTGTTTCGAAAGTAGTATGAGACCTTTTTATTGCGCTCTATGGTATTGCAGATTAATATCTGACAAATAAAGAACATTGTTTTATTTATTTATGTGTGTGTGTGTGTGTGTGTGTGTGTGTGTGTGTGTGTGTGTGTGTGTGTGTGTGTATGTATGTATTATATATATATATATATATATATATATATATATATATATATATATATATATATACACATGTCTAGAGGACATGCTTGGTCAGTTCATCACCTTTACCTTTAGCAAGGCAGCGGTCGTCGTCTTGGAGTGTGTTTGGGGTCGATATTGAATACTCGTGCATCCCCGGATCATGACACTGCCACCACCATGCCTGACTGTTGGCAAGACACACATTTACTCCTCAACCGGATTTTATCTTGGTATCATCAGACCACACAAACATGCAGCACTGACAGGCCGAACTACGACTCCTTCGAGCTCTGCAGCAATGCTTTATACCGTGTGTGTACCGTGTTATATATATATATATATATATATATATATATATATATATATATATATATATATATATATATATAAAGGGGCACTGTGGCTTAGTGATTAGCACGTTCGCCTCACACCTCCACGATCCGGGTTCGATTCCCGTCTCGGGCATGTGTGTGTGTGGAGTTTGCATGTTCTCCCCGTGCCTCATGGGGGTTTTTCTCCGGGTTCTCCGGTTTCCTCCCCGGTCCAAAAAAAACATGCACGGTAGGTTGATTGGCAACTTGGAAAATTGTCCCTAGTGTATGAATGTGTGTGTGTGAATGTGAGTGTGTGTGTGTGTGTGTGTGTCCTGTGATGGGTTGGCATTCCATCCAGGGTGTATCCTGCCTTAATGCCCATAGACGCCTGAGATAGACACAGACTCCTCTGTGACCCGAGGGAAGATCATATAAAGCGGTAGAAGATGAATGAAATATATATATATATATATATATATATATATATATATATATATATATATCATATATATATATATTTTTTTTTTTTTTGCACTACATAGGTCTGTTTGTCAAAGGGTCTTGTGTCAGAAGGCAGTAAATGAAATAGTTTGCTGTCTTTCTGCACAAAAGATGTACGAATCTGTATCGCATTGTACAACATCCAAATTGTCGCGTAGTGTTGCGTTGAATGGAATCGAAATCAGATCACACCTCATCGTCGTGGGGGCGAATGGTGTCACATCGGTATCCGTTTCATGTGTAATGTATTGTATCCTCAGCTATTATAATAACCTCGACACTTCGGGGAAGGTGTTCAACCAGATTTTGTAGAGCTTTCCGTTCATTCAGGCACAAGGGTGTTAGTAAAGTCAGGTACCGATGGGGAAGTCAGGAGGCCCGGTGTGCAGTCACGGAGCTAGCTCTGGATCTGCTAGTTCGATAGAATTGTGTGCCTACCAGCAGTTCAGCAATAAACCACATACGTCCATTTTTTTCCCTTCTGTATTGGGCACATACTAAGCAGTGTTAGGTTCTTTTAGACAATTATAGCGATAGACTGCGAACAAGTAAATAAATAAATAAATATTAAAAAAGGAAAAGAAAAAAAAGATAGAAGAATCCCTGCTCTGAAACAGAGGCTTAAGTGGTTGTTGTGGCTCTCTGTCTGCCAAGTCGCAATTATTTTCCAAAAGTGGATGAATCCCTTGATGGTTGAGCTCCAGAGAGAGCTAGAGGGAGAGAAAGAAAGAAAGAAAGAAGTGAGAGATAGAGAGAGAAGAAGTGACTGTGTTTCTACACACTTGTAGCAGCTGAAAGAGAGAGAGAGAGAGAGAGAGAGAGAGAGAGCGAGCTTTCCAATGGGAGATGACAGCTTAAATGCTGAAAATCCCCCAGGCCACTTGGCACTGAATTAATGATGTTTCTGGCTCCACACTTTTGGGGCATATGTGGTTGAAGCTTCGGCTCAGCCCAGAAGAATATCAGTTGTATCATAAGAACAAAAAAAAAAAGGAGGGGGGAAAAAAAAAAAAGAAAAAAAAAAAAAAACGTTCGCCTGTCACTCGCTAATTTATTCAGCGTGGAGATTTTTGGGAGAATATGCTCCTCCTGTGCGTGCTTCTCAAATTCAGACTTATGTCTTACTCAATGTGCTCATTTATAAGGGGGGGGGGATCGTTGCATTTCGGCGATTTTTAACGTATCGATTTCGGGTCGGACGTTTGTTTTGTGTAGGAGAACGTTGTTCCACATGCACCAAACATGTATTTTAGCCTCCGATTACAAAGGAGGCATAAGTGGAAGGATCGCATAGCAAAATTGCATTATTGTGTGTCAATCAGAGTTGTAAAGGAACACCACATTCATGGTTTGGTACGTTTTAATGGTAGAGTGGGGGGGTTGCTGTTTTTTTTGTTTGTTTGTTTGTTTTAACTCAGTTTAATTGTATTAACATTTGTCAAAACTATTTATATTGTTAAAGTTGTTTTAAAATAGAATGCAATTTTTAAATAGAATGCGAATTTGTGAAATAATGTATAAAATAATAACTTATTTCAGACATTAAATATTGAAATAAAAATGAATACATCATATTACTTTTATTAGAATGATTAAATTTAGTGATCAATTAAATATGCAGGGGGCACGGTGGTTTAGTGGTTAGCACGTTCGCCTCACACCGACAGGGTCCGGGTTTGATTCCCGTCTCGGCCATGTGTGTGTGGAGTTTGTGCATATTCTCCCCGTGCCTCAGGGGGTTTTTCTCCGGGTTCTCCGGTTTTCCTCCCCGGTCCAAAAAACATGCACGGTAGGTTGATTGGCACCTTGGAAAATTGTCCCTAGTGTATGAATGTGTGTGTGAATGTATGTGTGTGTGTTTGTGTGTGTGTCCTGTAATGGGTTGGCATTCCATCCAGGGTATATCCTGCCTTAATACCCATAGACGCCTGAGATAGGCACAGACTCCCCGTGACCCGAGGGAAGATCAGATGGAGCGATAGAAGATGAATGAGTTCAATATGCAGATGAAATAAAATCAAATATTTGAAAAATTACAATTAAAATACTTTAAAAAACTTATATATATTATAATATATATATATATATATATATATATATATATATATATATATATATATATATATATTCCAGCATGAGTCTGAAACTGCAGCGAGGCTGAAACTTCCCCTTTGCTATATTCGGTTCAAGGCAAACCCTGCACTTATTAAATGCACAGCAGAAAAGGTGCGAGGTCGAGCAGACAGCGTACAATTCGGAAAAAAATAAAACCGCGCCGAAAAGGAATCTCCGTGGGAGGACGTGCAACGATCCAGAGAGATTAAACCCCTAACTGGTTTGGCTTTATATCAGGTCCAAGCGCTGAGAGAGAACAGAGGTGCGATGAGTCTTAGCGCTACGGGCATCGCGGCGTGCGCTTCTATAGGCTGGGGTCGCGCCGTCGTTTCGCCGTCCCTCGCGGCAATGCGGCGATAAAAATAAATAAATAAATAAATAAATAAAACCAGTCCAACGCAACCAGTAGACGGATAAACGAACACGCTGTTCACACGCCGATGTCATTTTAGTGGGTGTTCTCGCCGTGGTAGGAGTGTACCAGGTGGAGCAAGGTTCGCGCGGTGTTTAAACACTGCAGCGTCGCGGCCCGGGTTCGAGAAAAAGTCCACGGATCGAAAAATATCCATCCAGCAGTGGCCCTGTGGTCACAAACTGACAAGCGATGGAGTCTAGAAGGCGAGCGCTGCACGGAGGAAGACGAGCTGCTAGTCTCAAACTGTCCACCTACGATGTTTTACCAACAAAGCCAGCGTGTGATGAGTTGAGCGGTGAAAAACGCGTAGCTTTTAAAGCAACGCCGCGTGTTACAAACGCATCCACGGCGTCCCTGCAGGATCGAGACGTGGGTGGAGTCACGGGAGATCTTTTACCTCGTATTGTTTGTGCACATGGACGCTTAAGGGAACGAAGTTTCTCAACACCTGGTCATCGTTTATAATAATCTACGAGTGTCTGGGAAGATTCAGCCGTAAGGTTGTTAGTAAGCCAGGTTACAGGTCTGGGGTGCGTTCCAATTCAGTCCACTCAAGAGCTTCCACATGTTCCGTCCCTTGGAAACCATATCTTCATGTGAACAGGGGCATAGTTTGGGTCTCTAAGTGAAAGGAACATTTTAAGCTCTCGCATCCATTTGAAAATATGCAATCGTGAAAGAACGACGGCTGGCCACACCAAACTATGGGCTTGGGCCCCTTAGCAAGGCCCTTGACCCTATAGCTACTTAGTTTGCGGGAAGTGGTAGCTCAGTGGTTAAGGTGTTGGCCCCTGGACCGGTAGATCACAGGTTCAAATCCCACCACCACCACCAAGCTGCCACTAGTGGGCCCTTGAGCAAGGCCCTTAACCCTCAACTTGTAAGTCATGCCAAATGCAGTAAATGTAAAATGTAAATGTATGATGGAGATCTGCGTAAGGGTTAGTGTCAGATGGATGGATGGGAAGGGTGTAGCTCAGCGGTGAAGGCGTTATATATTAAGCGGTTAAGGCGTTAACTGATTGGCTGATTGTAAGGTCAGTCCTCCGTGCTCTGACCCCAGCTTCCAAAAACGAGCGTATATAAAGTACATGTATATATGTATTTATGTATATATGTGTGATATATATATATATATATATATATAGTATATATATATATATAGATATATATATATATATATATATATATATATATATATATATATTATTAAGCAGCCCAATATGAAACAATTATGATTCAACAGTGCAGTGGCAAACATATGACGCTTATATATATATGCCTTTATTTCATTGGTTCAGACACAGCGAATCGCACACACAAGTCTCTTCTATATTATATATATATATATATATATATATATATATATATATATATATATATATATATATATATATGAGAAACTGTAGATACGAGAAGTTTTATATATAAATCTATATATAAAATAAGTTAATAAATGTATTACACATCTACTAATTATTTATATACAAATGATTCTTTTAAATGCAAATACGATGCATTTCGATACAAACGTTTTGCCGACGCGAATCTTGCTTGACGTGACTTGATGTATATTCTTACCATATATTTGCTTTTTATAACACTGTCTAGTTCCTCAAACTCTGGCAAGATCAGCAATTTAAAGTCTAGATCTTATTTCATTTCTCTCTAGAAACATCACCAAGTCCAATTTTTGTATTATTATTTTTTTTTTGCAGTGCATGCTCTTAACCGTAACAGCAATATTAATGGGTGACATTTCAGCCCCGCAGTCTGCCGTAGGAGCAAGCGCTGTGGTTCGGCTGAAATCCTAACCTTTTGTGAAACTGCTACGCAGCGCGGAACTGGAAATCTCATTAGATCCGATGCGGTGGGAATGCGAACGTATCGCATTTGCATTAAACCTGCGTGAAAAAAAAAGCATAACGGTTTTCCCACGATATTGTCCTGACGATTTGGTGATGCGCGTCTCTGAGCGAGCTCTCGAACCCCGATCTCGCTTTGGAGCCTTATCCGTAGGGGTCCGAGGTCAATATCGATCCGCGTTTGACTCACTTCCCATGTCCCGTGGCCTTCGCAGTCGCCCGGGCTGAACACACAGGGAGATATCGGATGCGTTAAGCACCGTGCTTCATCACCACCACCACCCGAATCCCCAACTGAGGGAATATCATTCGGAAGAATAATGCTTGTGCCCCGTTCCAGTTCTAGAGTCTTATAGAGCCTTAAAGCCAAAGCTCATTAAAGCCGTTCTGGCCCTACAAATTACTTAGCCTTATGATCTATGGCCAGGAAGCATAGATACGAGGTAGCTGTTCATGATAAATTGCCGACTCCGGTATAAATGCGCTCGCGAGCTTTGTGGTCGGTGTAAAATACAGGTTACAGTTTGCGAACTATTCCCACACGAAGCATTTCACCGAGTTAGTGTACGAGCTGGTTATTGCTGGGTGACTTGATTGATGATTTGATAATGTTAGAGATGGATATAACTTTTGATGGGTCGTTTAATGGCTCGATTGATAATTGGACCTATAGAATAGCAGGAGTTTGTTTGGGTTCATGGATTTTCAGAATCTGAACGCTTTATCGGCCCCATTGGGGTGCAGTTCCTCTGACCTTGCTCTGATCCGATGAGTTGTTCATGACGGAACGTACTTTGGAGAGCATCCTCCTTCCGGACACTACCGTCAAAGAGTCCAGCTCCATGGTTGAGTCTGTCAGTGTTTGTGTTTTGGCTGGTTTATTGATAACTCGATTGAGGATTGTTTGATATGAAAGTATTTGTTTGATGATTGATGTTTTTGTGTGTTTTATGGAGGGTTTGATTGATTGGTGGTGTGTTTGGTTTGGTTGGCGGGTGGTTTTGAAGGGTTGGTTAGTTGGTGAATTGATTGATTAATTGTTTAATTGATTGATGGTTTGATTGGTGGGTGGCTTGGGGGATTGAGAGAAGGTTTGGTTGGTGGATGGTTTGATAGTTTGGTTGAAAGAAGTTTGGTTTAAATGTCTAATTTAATGGGGGTTTCATTTATTGATTGATTGATGGTTTGATTAATTGATTGATTGATTGATGGATTGATTAATAGAAGTTTTGGTTGGAGGATGGTTTGATTAATAGACGGTTTGATTAATAGACGGTTTGGTTGGGGGATGGTTTGATTAATAGAATGTTTGGTTGATGGAAGGTTTGGTTGGGGGATGGATTGATTAATAGATGGTTTGATTAATAGATGGTTTGATTAATAGATGGTTTGATTAATAGATGGTTTGGTTGATAGAAGGTTTGGTTGGGGGATGGATTGATTAATAGATGGTTTGGTTGATAGATGGTTTGATTAATAGATGGTTTGGTTGATAGAAGGTTTGGTTGGGGGATGGATGGTTTGGTTTGATTAGGTTTGGTTGATAGAAGGTTTGGTTGATAGAAGGTTTGGTTGGGGGATGGATTGATTAATAGATGGTTTGGTTGATAGAAGGTTTGGTTGGGGGATGGATTGATTAATAGATGGTTTGGTTGATAGATGGTTTGATTAATAGATGGTTTGGTTGATAGAAGGTTTGGTTGGGGGATGGATTGATTAATAGAAGGTTTGGTTGATAGAAGGTTTGGTTGGGGGATGGATTGATTAATAGATGGTTTGGTTGATAGAAGGTTTGGTTGGGGGATGGTTTGATTAATAGATGGTTTGGTTAATAGAAGGTTTGGTTGGGGGATGATTTGGTTTTAATGTCTGATGTAATGGGGGATTGATTGCTCGATGGTTTGGTGAATAGGAGGTTTTGATTCATTGGTGTTTGTTTAATGGTTTGATGGTTTGGTTAATAGAAGGTTTGGTTGGGGGATGGTTTGATTAATAGACGGTTTGGTTGATAGAAGGTTTGGTTGGGGGATGATTTGGTTTTAATGTCTGATGTAATGGGGGATTGATTGCTCGATGGTTTGGTGAATAGGAGGTTTTGATTCATTGGTGTTTGTTTAATGGTTTGATTAATAGAAGGTTTGGTTGGGGGATGGTTTGATTAATAGACGGTTTGGTTGATAGAAGGTTTGGTTGGGGGATGGATTGATTAATAGATGGTTTGGTTGATAGACGGTTTGGTTGGTGGATGGTTTGATTAATAGAATGTTTGGTTGATGGAAGGTTTGGTTGGGGGATGGATTGATTAATAGATGGTTTGATTAATAGATGGTTTGATTAATAGATGGTTTGGTTGATAGAAGGTTTGGTTGATAGAAGGTTTGGTTGGGGGATGGATTGATTAATAGATGGTTTGGTTGATAGAAGGTTTGGTTGGGGGATGATTTGGTTTTAATGTCTGATGTAATGGGGGATTGATTGATCGATGGTTTGGTGAATAGGAGGTTTTGATTGGATTGGTTTTTGTTTAATGGTTTGATTAATAGAATGTTTGGTTGATATTCTGAAGGATATTCTGAAGGATTTGGGGTTTGTTGATTGATGGGTGGTGTGACTGATAGATAATTGTTTTGCTGGTATTTTGATTACAATTTGGCAGATGCCATTATCAAGAGCGACTTACTACTGAGAAATTGAGGTTTGCTTAAAGGCCCACTAGTGGCAGCATGTTGGTAGTGGAATTTGAACCCGCAATCTTCCGGTCCAAAGTCCAGTGAGCCTTAACCACTGAGCTCCCACCTCCTGATTTGTTTAATGGTATTGAATGGCTTGAATGGGTGTCATACCGTACATTTTAGGGAGCAATTAGTTCGCCCTTGTATTCACCAGTGTGTCCCGCTAATATCCTAATTATTGGTCGGGTGCATATTTATATTCAATTCCATTTGTTCAAGCCTGTTAGAATAAATAAATAAATAAATAAATAAATAATAGGCGTACCAGATCTGTTTCAAGCAGGAATGCGAATGTATTTTAAGCGGCCTGTTTGGGGGCCGACGGACCTTTTGTGTCACAGTAGCCAAGGGCCCTTTGTAGTTGCATGCATTACGGCCTGGCTTTGTGGTAGAAGTGAGAGGGATCGAGAGAGAGAGAGGGGGGGGGGGGGGGTAAGAAACGAACGAAAGAAAGAAAGAAAGCAAGCAAGAGGACCTAATTGGGGAAGGGGGAGCACGAGGCTGCGGGCTCCTGCATTGATCTGTGGGGAAGATTCAGGGCTGAACCTGTCACTAGGACTTCTGTGCCATCAGCATGGTGGCTGTGCCAGTCTTCCACACACACACACACACATGCAGCGCACACACACACACACACACACACACACACACACACACACACCCACACACACTCGCATATCCCCTGCTGGCGACAGCTCCACAGTGGCGTGTAGACCTGCTGGCTGGCAGAATTTTTAAAGAGCATGGAGGTTTAAAGACTGAAGCCCCTGGGGAGGAATCCCACCAGCTTGAGGAGGAAAAGATGGGGATCTCTCTCTCTCTCTCTCTCTCTCTCCCTCTCTCTCTCTCCCTCTCATACACACTCTCTTGGTGTTCTCTCTTTCTCTGTCTATCTGTCTGTCTATCCCCACTCTGTGTCTCATTTTATCCCCCCCCCATTGTCTTTCACGTTCTCTCACCCACTGTCTCATCGTCTCCCTTTTCCCATTTTCCGACCCTCCCTTTCTTATTCTCCTATCAATCCCAACACACAAGCACACACACACACCCACACATAAGGCAAGTATTGACACTCTGTCTGTGTGTGTCTGTGTGTGTGTGTGTGTGTGTGTGTGTGTGTGTGTTACTCTTGCATTTCTCTTTTACCTAGTAGAAGCAGAACGCTGCCAAGTTCCTTGCTCACATTTCAAACCCCGGGCCAGGAGACAGACTCTCCCACCATTCTGTCTCGCTGTTCTCATTTAAATATGCCGAGCTCGAAAGCTCCTGACACACACGCGCACACGCGTGCTCACACACACACACACACGCACGCACACGCGCGCGCACACGCACACACACACACTACACTGCGAGCAAGCCCACCGCTCCGCTGCAAGCTTCCGAACCTGGCAAAGAAAAGAACGGCTGCCACTTCCCTCTGTATATTGTGATACCGGAATAGATTGTAATGTCTTAAAATAAAATAATGTAAAAAAAAATAAAAAATGACAATTAAAAGAAGAATATGAAATTAATAATTGGCAGCTGCGCCCAAAAGCAATATCTGGTCACAATGTCGATTTAAAAAAATATAAATAAATAAATAGAATCCCCCCCCCCAGTCTGAGAGCTGAGGAAGTGGATGTGCGGTGAGGTAATAAATGAAGTTAGGTAGAGAGAGAGAGAGAGAGAGCGAAGGGGTGAGGAGGATGTGCGAGAATGGGAGAAGCTGTGATAGTGATAGTCGCAGGCCTCCGCAGGGGGAGCTGGGCGGAATGGAGCCTCCTGTCTCGTTGAGTGATATCCCTGTCTCAACAGTATCTAAATAATGCAGCCCTCCGAGTTCAGCCTGCCGCCTCCAGTGAGTTGTAAATGTATTAGCTGCTTTATA
>JACRUU010000005.1:9077154-9092154 GCA_030449085.1 Kryptopterus vitreolus | reverse complement strand
TGTGTGTGTGTGTGTGTGTATGTATATATCTATATATATATATATATATATATATATATATATATATATACACATACACATGTGTATGTGTGTGTGTGTGTATGTATATATTTATATATATATATATATATATATATATATATATTGTGTGTGTGTGTGTGTGTGTTTATTAATGCATTATAATGTTATTATAGTGATTCAATTAGATGACCAATTAAATATGCAAATGAAATAAAATCAAATAAATGGAAAATTACAATTAAATAGTTTTACAGAAGCTGTCCTGGATATAAAAATGCTAAAGAATCCATATAAATCCATATATACACATACAAACATGTACATACATATATATTTATAATATATGTTAATATATAATATATATTTTCCTGTTTTTTACTTCAAAAGTCCCATCAACAGTTTTGCTGAAAGTAAATACCCCCCACCCCCTATAGTTCCCTTTTTTCACCCCGACTCCGAGATAAATCCGTCCGCCAAATGAATCCGAACCTTTGGAGAGACTTCGTGACAGCGCACGCGCCACATGAAGCTCATTCCAACTGACGAGGACGGACAAGAGCATTGATGGTTTAAGGCAAGAGGAAATGAACTGTTACCTCGGGCGTTTTTTAAACCGAGCGAGCGAGCAGGACGCGGAGTCGCATGCGCCGTGACGAAACGCACCGAGGCTCAACAAGCAGACAGAATTCCCGCAGTGCTGTTTCCCATTTAGACTACTGAACATGCCTTCAGAACATGTAGAACTGTCCGACTTTTCATTTCTAAATCTGTTTAGGCGTGTGATGAGTAATCCCGTAAATCCCAGCGAATGCCTCAAGTACGTTTTCCTGCAATTCGTTATCAATAAAAGTGTTCAGATATACTGAGAAATTTGTAAAAAAAACAAACAAACAAACAAAAAAACAATTGTCCTTTATACAGTAATAAGCATTTCTTAGAATCGGGGGAAACGTCCACACCCGCTTTGGCCACGCTCACTGGTAAAGCTCCAGCGCTAAAGTAACAAACATCGCACACCTAATCAAATACATTCGCGCTACAATTCGCTCATGGTCCGTCATAAAAGCGATCTAAAATACCGCATTTCATTTAGGAAAAAAAAAAGTCCAAGTGAGTAAATTGCATCATTGTCGTGTGAACGGGGAAAAATAAATAAATAAACAAATAAATAAAGGCAAGGATTAGGCGGGGTTTTTTTGTGGCAATGCTTCTCTCCAAAGAGCTTCTTAAAGCCTCTTCTGCTGAGCCACTGTTAATTACAAACAGTCAACGCCGGCCATAAATCCCCCCCCCCCCCCCAATAATAAGCGTCTGCCGCTGCCCAGCTCACCGTCTCTTAACCTCAGGATTGCTCGTTAAACACGCGTCACTCGGATGTTCCTTTTTTTTCACCCCCTTACCACCATCCCTATTAGGCTTGCTGTAGGAAATTGCCCACTTTTACACTGTTATGTTATTGGGTCCTCTAAAGACACACACACACACACACACACACACACACACACACACACACACACACTAACATCTTTTATCACTTTTTCTGTTTCTTAGGAAAACGAACTTAGTGATGTACTGGACAAGTTGTACAGGATGGCCGTGCCGAAACCGAACTCCGCCATTACCCTGAGTGTGGTACGTGCACAGTGTCACTTTGTTAGGATGTTTGCACCTAATACCTACCCGTCTCTATAGCTCGAGGTGATCGTATGTTATCACACCCCCTCCCCCAACCCAAACGGGAGGTGCATATTTCTACCTGTGAGCTTATCAGCTGATCTTTCCAGCCGGCATTCGTTTACAAGTAAAGTGTAGGTATAAATGTGCATGTCTCTCTCTCTCTCTCTCTCTCTCTCTCTCTCTCAGCAAGAATCACACATCCCACCCCAAATGCCCCCCCCCCCTTTGATGCCTACCCTGGAGAGATAGACCAACTCTCAGACAGATAGACAGAGTGAGAAAAGCAGTAGATGCAGAAGAAAAGAGAGAGAGAGATATACAGCATAATTACAATTGCATAGTACAGGTACACAAATAAAATGCAGCAAATAAATATGAAGTCTATGGGCAGTGACGTGTGATAAGGCTGGTGCACGAGTCATCTCTATAATACACACAAAATATATATATACATATATATATATATATATATATATATATATATATATATATATATATATATATATATATGTATATATACAAAAATTATACACAGCGTATATGTAGAAGGTTTAGCGATATATATATATATATATATATATATATATATATATATATATATAAATCTGTCATTTTGTATACAGGTAAAGCACTAGATACAGAATGCACAGGTTGAACTGCATTATTATTATCATTATTGTTATTGTTATTGGCAGAGAAGTGAGTGAGCCATGAGTGTCCTAGCAGCATGATGATGTTTTTTTTAGGGAATAAAAACAAAAAAAAAAAACGCTGGCCCTGAACCTGCTGGTTGTGGTGCGAATGTTCCCGTATCTCCTGCTGGATGGAAGGAGGTTAGACAGTTGGTGACTGGGATGCGATGAGTCCCTGATGATCTAATGCAGTGAAAGGTGCTCAATGACAGCTAGTTGTATGCCAATGATGCGTTGGACGGGTTTGACCACCCTCTGCAGGGCTTTCCGTTCACACACTGTGGAGCTGCCATACCTGGGGAAACAAGGCTATTGCTGCGAATTTACAATTATATAAGGTTACACAGAGAGGATCCAGAGTGCAGGAGAAATGCATGCTGGTTACCGCCAGCGCAAATCACTGAAGCATTAATAATGCGCGTAACGCCCTGATTTTTTTAAATATTTTTTTTTGTTTTGTTTGTTTATTATTATTATTTATCACAATTATTTCCTAAGTTTTTAAGTTCCAAAAAAAAAAACCCAACAACGAGCGCTTATCGCCAACAGGCGAGTCGTGAAGGTTCGAGGAAGTCGCAACAAGGAGCGAACAACGAACAAGGGTGCAAGAGCGAGAATGAGAAGCAGCCCATAAATCCAACTCTTGGCTGTGCTAATTGCTGTTGTTGTTTTTTTTTTTGTTTTGTTTTGTTTTTTTTTTATATATATTTTGGAACGCCATCAAGATCATCCCAAAAAAAAAAAAAACGAAAAGAAAGCAACAAGCAAATCTTATACTCCGTATTCTTCTTTGTAATGTCAAAAACAGTCATTAGAGTTTAAAAGTAAGTGTGCTGTAGTGATTGGATGTATAAACACAGCCTTGCAGAAGCATTTTATTTATCTTCTATTTATTTATTTGTGCTGATCATTAACTGATCTTTTTTTGTATCATAAAGTATCGAAGATGCTAAATCCATGGAAGTGAGACGAGCTAGATAAAGTGCATTTGGCATTTTGCAGACGCCCTTATTCAGCGTGACTTATAACTAAAGGTTAAGGGCCTTACTCAAGGGCCCACTATTGGCGGCTCGGTGGCGGGGGGGGGGGGGGGGGGGGGGGGGGGGGGGGGGGTTTGAACCTGTGATCTTCCGGTCCAGAGGCCAACGCATTAACCACTGGGCTAAGACCTGCCTATTATTAGCCGTTTTTCACAAGATGTATTGTTACTTGTGAATCGTTAACCCGGTGGGTGTGTTGTGTGTGTGTGTGTGTGTGTGTGTGTGTGTGTGTGTGTGTGTGTGTGTGTCTATATATATATATATATATATATATATATATATAGACTTTCTGAGATCGGTGCATCCTATGACGGTACATGCCGTTTGTTGGCGTGTTACAAAACTAGTCTTAATTTTTTTATCCCACCCTCGTACGTGTCAGCGGCCACTCGGAACTCGTATCCATTATAACTACATGAACATACACTGATATGGTGTAACATTATGACCACCAGTCCGTGACACTGATTGCACTGACAGCGAGGGAACGTTTTGGCCGGAGCGTAACAATTAGAGCGAGTTTTGACTTAGAGGTGGGCGAGAGGTGTCATATCAATTGGATCTCCGATTTATTTATTTATTTATAGGCAAAATTTGATTTTGGATACAATGAGGAAAATGTGTCTATTTGTACCTGTTTTTAGCCGCTGTTTTTCGGGGTGTGCCGCTGTCGCGTTTATCCCGGAGCGCCATGATTCTGTACGCCACCAACCAATTTTACATGGCGTAAAGGTTTAAAAAGGACATAGTGAGGTCATAGTGAAGTTTATTACGAGCGACATATTATACTATACTACGTAATGTAAAAGCGATTTATCTTTAAAAGTGAATTAAGGGTAAGGACGGGGTCACGGACCGAACATTCCAAGGGATATTGTTGGTAAATGCTCAGTGTTGTTTCAGATGATAGTGTCGTTTAAATGCTAATGACAGTGAACTGATGGGGTTGAGTCATCCTCACCAGATGCACCATTTCGTTCCCGGGAGCGTTTCAAATGGCAACATTAAATCGCTGTAAATTCGTTAAAAGCGTGGACGGAATCCTGAGTGCTGGAAATTTGCAGGAATTTGCTTCACAGGGCAGAAATCTATACCGCCTGTGCCATCTAGAACGCGTCTCACACCACCGAGAGCGGCAGGCAGGCGGCCGAAGCCCAGCGATAACAAGCGCTTTGATAATGTGTGTGTGTGTGTGTGTGTGTTTTTTCCCCCCTCTCAATAAACATTGCCTGCCAAGTTGCCGGATTCGGCCAGTTTAGAAGTCCAACGCCACGGAGGCCAATCAGACGCTCTGTGTGGGAGACTCAACACACAGGAGCCTGCAAATGACAATGAATAAAGCTTTTCTTTCTTTTTTTTTTTTTGGTTTGTTTGTTTTCTTGCTCTTTTCTTTCAGGTTGAAATATGTATTTATTAATGAACCTCCTGTTTTTATTTATTTATTTATTTATTTATTTATCTCCCCCCGCATTTCGGGCTCCGTCCGAGACCTCGCGCAATTTGTAAAAATGTGTCGAGTCCCGCCGCACGAGCTTAAATAATTCAAAGCGAGTCCATTCCTCCCTTATCCTCCGCCTCCTTCGCCGCGTTCTTCATATAACACGAGATAAACTTGCTTTTGTTAGCCGAGCATATGCAACAGCGCGAGTGTTGAACCCAGGCACTCGGCAACAGATGGACACTCTTCACATACACAATGAGGCATGGCCTAGCCTGGGGAGAGAGAGAGAGAAAGAGAAAAGGAAAGAAAGAAAGAAAGAGAGAGCGCGAGGAGCGATGCGCACGCAAACAAAAGCGCCGAAGTTAGTGTGCAGCGTGCGATCTCGGCTTCAGAGCCTCTTTGATCCAGACATTAAACCTGCGCGCCTGTTCAAACGCGCACCAGGCCGACTTTTCTGATCCCGTCACAGCGGAGCTGCCGGCTTCCGGGCCTCCGATAACGACTTTTTCTTTTCCCCTCCCTCACCGAGTCACGCTATTCATGGCTGATACTGCCAATACGCAGAGCACTGATAACCCCGGTACTGCTACTAATAATGCTTCCAACAATGTTACTACTGCTATTTAAGCTACTGCAGTATCAATACTTATGCTACTATTAATAATATGATACCCACTAATATCCTACTGTGTCTTCTGCTTGTTAATACTGCGCTGGTATTCCGCTACTATTAATATACTACATTATACCTGTTAGTATGTCTGCTAGAATAATATATCGAATATTGGCGCTATTATTTTTTGCTATTTTTTAATATCACATCTAATATTGCTGCTAATATTTCTAATACCAGCACTGCCTGCCTATTTCAGCTAATACTTTTGCTACTTGTAATACTACTATATTACTGCTAGGTCTATTGTTAATTCCCTCACTGATGTCACTACTGCTTCTACTTCTCTTTTATTTGCTACTAAGACATTTTACAAAGTAGCACTATTACACACACTCTCACACTTTTACGTACAGTTCCCATGGGGCATGGAATTTTAAAAGGGCTATTCCACACATTAAATGTCTGGGAATTTTGTTTTGGGGTTTGTTTGTTTTTTTGGTCCAAAACATGTTTTCATTTATCAAAAGTTTCCATTTATCAAAATGTCCTTTTTTCCTCCGTGTTGTTTTCTTGTTTTGTCTATTGTTACGGTTAGTGTGAGTTCTTTTTCAGCGCCCGTTTGATTTCCCTTCCCGCTCGTTACCCGCCAATCACTTCCGTTCAATACCATACCTGTTAACTGAGGCGAACAACGGCAGGAAAATGTACATTCCCACCGCTTTGTCTGCAAAATAAGCACTTCGAAGTACGAGTGTTAAAAGTAGACGACAGAAAACACTATATTTAAATATAGTCTGCATCTGGCTTTTGTCGCCTCATTGTTCGGCCCAGGAGTGGCCTGTTTTTCCGTTCGTTAGAGGTCATGGAAAATCAGGGATTTTGTCGTTGGACTTACAACGGGATTAGTTTAATCTATTCCTGTTCTAATTTAATCCGAATTGCTTTTGCATTTAATTATACTGCTACTAATAATACATACTAATAATGCTACTAATACTATGTCCATTTAATATTACTGTTGAACATCTACTAATACTTCCATTAATACTTGTATTGGAATTGAACGGAATAGTGTTTATTAGTGATTAAAATTCTGCTTCTATTAATAGTATATAGTAATAGTTTCTATTACTATTATAACCACAACTGCATTTAATTAATAGTGATATTACTACTGTTAATACCACTCTTTCTACTTTTAACAATGATTATTGTTAAAAAAAAAAAGGATTGTTTTTATTCTCATATTATTTGTAGCCCCTTTACTATCCGATAATGGTTGTAAATGTGCTCTAACATTTCCAAAGCTTTACTCGGCTTTACTCATGAAATGTTCAAGCAAACAACACTCATTCCTGTTGCATTCGTGTTTCCTCTCAGCACTTGCGATTCGTTGCGCCAGATATCGCCGGACTCCCGACCATCCCGGAAAACGTGAGTGCACTGCTAACAGTAGTGTTTTCTTTGTTTTTTTTTTTTTTGTTTTTTTTGTTGTTTTTTTTCCATTTAGAAGAAGTAGAATAAACTTTATTTATCACATATACAGCCTTAACCACTGTCTGTATGTATGTATTATTATATTATATTCATTCATTCATTCATCTTCTACCGCTATAATCCGATCTTCCCTCGGGTCACGGGGAGTCTGTGCCTATCTCAGGCGTCTATGAGCATTAAGGCAGGATACACCCTGGATGGAATGCTGACCCATCACACACACACACACACTCACACACACACTAGGGACAATTTTCCAAGGAGCCAATCAACCTACCGTGCATGTTTTTGGACCGGGAGGAAACCGGAGAACCCGGAGAAAAACCCCCTGAGGCACGGGGAGAACATGCAAACTCCACACACATTGCAGAGACGGGAATCGAACCCGGACCCTGGCGGTGTGAGGCGAACGCGCTAACCACTAAGCCACTGTGCCCTATATTATATTATATTATATTATATTACATTACATTACATTATATTTCCGGAATTCTTGTGGGTTTTCTCCACGTCCCTGTATTTATTTATTTATTTATTTTTGTTTGTTTGTTTCTCAGAGGAATCTAACGGAGTATTTCGTGGCGGTGGACGTGAACAACATGCTGCACCTGTACGCCAGCATGCTGCACGAGCGACGCATCATCATTACCTCGAGTAAGCTTAGCACTGTGAGTAGCCCTTCCTCGTTTACGCCTTCACACTTTTGCCAACCTTGTTTGTTATTGTTACGTGTTATTTATCGGCGTACTTTTAATCGCCCCTTTGCATTATCAGCGATTGCGCATCCAGCGGTTCTCGCATACTTTCTGTCCGCCTCCTCTGCCCTCAGGAAGGGAGTGGAAGCTTATCGCCCGGGCGGCCCGAAGCTTTCCCCCGAAATAGCCCCCCCCCCCCCACCACCACCACCACCGCCACCCGATGCCCCCGCGAAGCACAGGGAGTGATGTCATGAGCGAGTTATCTGTAGAGAGTGTGAGGGAGAGACCCTAGAAGAGCCTGTCAGCTCCAGCCAATCCACCGACTTATTTCACTCCTCCTGGTTGCCACCGCCGCCATGACACGAAGGCATAGAGTGTGTAAATCATTAGTCTCCCGGGTAAAGAACGCAACCCCCCCCTCAACCCCACCCCACCCCACCCCCCCACCTCCCCCCTTCAACCACCAGCTCTTCTCCCCCAGTGCCCTTTTTTTTCCTTACCGTGATTTACTGTTTCGCGGAGCATGAGGGTCGCCCAGCGTCCACGAGTTAGCAAAGTGGCCATTGTTGTTATTATTATTATTATTATTATTATTATTTGCATCTCCTTTGGTTCATGGGTGTGTGTGTGTGTGGGTGGGGGGGGGGGGGGTTTGGGGCATCATTAATTCCGGCGAATTTCTGATCACCGAACGTGACACTGGTCTTCGTCCTTTCAATGCAATAGCTGGATATATGTGTGTGTGTGTGTATGTGTGTAAAAAAAAAAAAAAAGAAGAGAGGAAAGAGAATGAAGGAGAGAAAGAGGGAGTGAGAGCATATACATTATGCATGCTTTAGGCTGACCCTCAATGTTTTGGGGGCCCCCAGTGTACCTTTCCATGTCAGTTGTAGCCGAACACAGGCACCGCCTCGCCTGTACCGGGGTACAAAAAAAAAAGAAAAAAAAAGCAAAGGAATAAATCATGATCTTACAATGGCGCATCAGTCGACTCATCGCTGTTTTGTGACCGGAGGCGAGGCGCGCCGCTGTTTCTGAGGCGCCTCCGCGAGGCAGCAGCCCGTGCTGCCTTGTCACACGCTGGTATAATTGTGCCACATCAGGTGCCCTCTAACTAGTCAGCTGGGAGGCCCTGAGACTTTGACAGCAGCTTTCTTATCATGCTGTCAGCGCTATGCTAACAAGAGCAAGATCCTGTCTTGGCCTGTGGTGCTAGCCACTGAGGTTGTTCTTTGGCCTCATACTTCTCAACCACCCCCCACCCCCACCCCAGACCCCAACACCACCCCCCTACTCCCAGTTCCATGCACAATCACACACGCACTCATCCTCCCCCCCCCCTACATTTTTTTTTTTTAATACTGTCTTTGTCATTCGTTTTTTTTTTTTTTTTTTTTCATTTATCCTTTTTTTTCCACCCTCTCAGAGCATATCTCCCACTCCCTGCTGCTTTGATAGTTACTTCTCCTAGTTACTTCTCGTCCTCCACCACCACTCTTTCTCCGGGCATGCTATACGGACGGGTTAGTATTATCTGGCGTTTATCTGCCTGTGCCCTTTCAACATCTTTTTTTTTTTCTTGTCCTTTGTTCAATTTTTTTATTTTTTTTTTTTACCCTTCCCTTTCCCAATCCCCCCTTCAGTGTCACCTCCTTGTTAGCTCCCGAGCATAGACAGGAATGGCGAAGGTAATTGGAAAGCGAGCACAAGGAGAACCAGAAGTGAAAGAGCCTTACAGGGTCTAGGGGAAGTCGCTTGGTGCACATTCGTGGTGTTGTCACCCTTGTCATGGTGAGGGAGAAAAAAAAAAGAGAGAGAGAGAGAGAGAGAACGAAATCACACCTCTGGTCTGCCCCAGTCGCGGTGATAGGAGCAGCGCTCCAGGCAGCACTATCAAAAGATCAGAACTTTTTTCTTTTTTTTTTTTTCTTCCCCTGAAACGCTACAGATATATTCCCCCAATCGGAAAAAAGGCCCTGTTTACCGCCTCCTTTACATGGACTTGCTGTAGGTTCTGCAGCGTCGCTGTCAAAGACGGCGTCCCCTCGACGTTTTTGTGTCGGCAGATAACGGAGGATGTTAAACGTGTGGCGCTCTCAACCTTTTGCGATGACTCAGAGCTTTTATAGCAGACGATCACGGAGCGCCGACCGAGTTGATCTTTCGGAAATAACGAGCTTCTAGATTAGACGGGTGCATCTTCGTACCTGAATGTCGATGTGCAGATAAAGATGCATTAAATATACGGTTATGGAAGCGACGCGATATGATGCAGAGCGATCCGATTTCGAATCGGATTCCAGGCAATGGAAAAAACGACGCTATGCAGTTTAATGCGGTTTGAGCGTGCACTTTTATTTCTTTGGTGCGGAGAAGACAGCAACTCGTCAGTTTACTCAAGTGCCGTCAGACTCGCTTTTTACAGGGTGAAAAACAATATATATAAACCAGATGTGTGTTTTCTGTTTGGGAGGCAGAGATCTACGGAAGCCCGCTGTTCCAAACCAAGGTGGAATCACGGAATCAGTTTTTGTCTTTCAAAATCGACATAAACCGTAAAGTCACCCAGCGCGAGCGTAGTGTCACGATACGTCATAATCACACAGCATTGGTGCCAAGAAACAGTTTAGTGAGGATGAAATCAGTCCAACATTTGATTATATATATATATATTTATACATATATACATACATACAGTATATTTGTGTTATCTTTGTACTAAACAATCATTTCTATAATGGAAATTTTCAGATGCATCAATAAAAAGAGTAACAAAAATTGGGCATCAGATACAAGATGGCATTTTTATCATATATATATGTGTGTGTGTGTGTGTGTGTGTGTGTGTGTGTGTGTGTGTGTGTGTGTGTGTGTGTGTGTGTGGGTGTGTGTGTGTGTATATATATGCCTGTCTATATATATATATATTCTATTTATTTATTTATTTATTTATTTATTTATTTATTTATTTAGCTATTTATTGGCTGATTAATGGTTTGTCGTGCCTGTGGATTGTATGGATGGAATTGAAGTTCTGGTGCTTTGGATGTTATGGGTGAATTTTCCGTATGGAAGATTGAACCACAAGCCCAGAAGACACTTATTTTATTATTTAGACTCTCTTACTAGTTCATGGAGCCTGTGGTGCCTGGTGTGATACCAGCATTGTGTGAGGCCCTTTTGAGGGGGGGGGGGGTGAGAAAAAGAAATTTTAAGAGAATAAATAAAAAAACAGCACTAGTGGAGATTCATGGCCTTTAAAGTCTCTATTTTCTAATACATGAAAAACAGTGTCAGATGCCCAAAAGCTTTACTTTCTGTCCGCAGCAAATTTCAAGAGTAAGTTGTATTATCTATCTATCTAGCTATCTATCTGTCTGTCTGTCTGTCTGTCTGTCTAAACATTGATCGATCCATTGATCGTGAATGAAACAAAACGAGATATTTCCTCCTGGGTTACAGAGGTTAGAGTAGGTTTAGGTGCAACCATAGCATTAATTGGCTGTGTAGGTGTGTGTGTGTGTGTGAGAGAGAGAGAGATTTTGGACATGCCCAGCTGTAGGATGTCCCTAGTGACTGGATCATGGGTTGTGTTGTTTCTCTGAGCCTGGTCACCTCTGCGTAATCTGCTGCGTGTGGCTGCTCTCCTACTTATCATGCTCATTAGTGGCAGCTCACATTGAGCCCCAGCAGGCACCAGGTCTACACCCAAAACCAGCCAGGAGACGGCAATTTGTTTCCTAGAGAAGTGATATGTGCTCGTTGTATGTATTTATTTAGTTATTTTTAAAACACTCCGTTATTTGACACAATCATTGTGTTAGAAGTCCATTTGGCATTAATTATAAAATGAAATGTTTAATTGGTTTGTGTGTGTGTGTGTGTGTGTGTGTGTGTGTGTGTGTGTATATATATATATATATATATATATATATATATATATATATATATATATATATATATATATATATATATATATTTAATTAATCTTCCGTATTGATAGATAGATCAAATGATATGGAACATAGATTAACACGGCAGAGGTAGAGCTGGTGACAGCAAAAGAAAGGGACGTCTGGTTTTGTTTATTTTTTTCTGTGTACTTCATGTTTGGAAGGCATTAAATTGATGTCTGAGCCAAAGAAATAAAAGCGATCTGCGCTGTATTGCATTACACAGCATTGTATTTTTCATCACATGGCGTCGAAGCGCATTGTGTTGAATCAGATCAGGATCGGATCACACTGCATCGTAATGGGGCTGAATCACATCGCGTTGCATCAGTCCTTATGTATCTTTAATGTATCTTTGGCTGCGCATCGAGATTCGAATCGCATCGACCTTGGTTACGGAGATACACACGTTTGTGTACACACACACACACACACAGAGACAGACATCAGACCATTAATTCCTCAAGTACTGCGTCTATGCTGAACTCAGGGGTAAACGAAGGTTTACAAACGAAGGTTTACAAACGAAGGTTTACAAACGAAGGTTTATTTTTTTTCCCATTTCTTTTCATTTTTGGAATTCTGACCTTCAAAACCAACTTATCTCGGTTTCGCCACCTCCTCTCCTTCCCATCCCTTTTGAAAACCCGATAGCGCTTCCCTTTCAAGTCTAGAGTAAATCAAGCCAAACGGCGCTTCCCCTTTAGGCTTTGTTGAAATAACCGGAGTCGATTCTTCCTCATCTGTACGTGGTACGGAAAGGTTCCTCTCCCAGAGATTAGACACGCAACCTGTTCCGGAGGGAAAAAAAAAAAAAAAACCCTTTCCCGAGTTGACCCCTCGACATCATCATTTACGGTTTCCGATGTCTTTAAATAAAGCTCTCGTAAAAATAACCAAAAAAAAAAAAACGTCTGGAAGCTTTGATACGCTGTGATACCCACCTGGTGGGAGACGATATAAATATTCATTTATCGCTCGGAAAAAGAGTACAATTAGACAATGTCACGGCTTTCCTATTTACGCAAAAATGGAAAGTGTAAAAACAAATTTGCATATATAAAAATAAAAGAGCATGAACATGTTGGGAGGATGGGGGGGGGGGGTGTTCATTAAAATTTTAATTGATCTATAATTTCCAACTTTGTGTGCGGTGAATACGAGGACGGAGTCGCTCCGATGTGGTCGGTGAATAGAATTGCGGTGGGGTCTTTGGGTTTGGAGCAGAGCTTCACACGTTACTGTGATGACCCCCTCCGAATAAAATAAAATAAAAATAAATAAATAAATAGGGGGGGGGGGGGGGGGGGGAAAGGGGTGGGGGGGGGGGGGGGGGGGGGGGGGGGGGGGGGGGGGGGGGGGGGGCGAGATAAAAAAATCCTAACTCAGCCTTGTTCCCTCTGGTATTCCAGCGGCTCATGCTTTCTCTCTTGGCTAACTCATGTTTCATTCTTTGGCAATTTGCCCTAATGAAGTCCCAGCGGAGCCTTCAGACCTCTGTTCTTTTTCCATATTTAATCATGTTATTTTAATCTGGGAGATGAGCGTGTGTGTGTGTGTGTGTGTGTGTGTGGAAAAGGGAGGGGGGGGGTCAATACAATTGTGAGGTAGCCATGAGCACAGATGAGTGGAAGAAGAAGAAGAAGAAGAAGAAGGGAGGGTTCACTGGGGTTTCGCCCACCAGGCTTTCCACACCAACCAGGCAATTAACTTGTTCCCCCTTTTGTTTTTTTTCTTTCTTTCTTTTTTGTTTGTTGTCGTTTTGTTTATTAACTTTCTTTTCTTTTCGTTCTTTAAGTCATGTTGTTCCGGCTATGTTGGTTGGATTTTTTCCTCGGTAGTCTCTCTCTCTCTCTCTCTCTCTCTCTCTCTCTAGTCTTTCCATTTGACGTATTTAAAAACAAATGTATTGTAATATCAGTCTCTGATGCATCTATTGTTTTTTTTTTCTTTCTTTTTTCTTTCTTTCTTTCTTTCTTTCTTTCGCTCTCATTCCCTTGTAGTTAACCGCATGTGTGCATGGCTCAGCTTCCATGCTCTACCCCATGCACTGGCAACACATCTACATCCCTGTTCTTCCCCCACACCTGCTGGACTACTGCTGGTAAGATCGTCTTGCTCCGTCGCTCTTATAATATAACTGTCTACACACACACACACACACACACACACACACACACACACACACACACACACACACACACATCATGGTTTGCTTTTTTCCGCAACGCTTCATACGCGAGGATTCGGGCGCTGGCCCAGAGACGCCGTTCGCTTATTAGTCCCGGTAACTATATCAGATATATATATCGAGCAGATATACTCGAGCCGATCTAATTACGCCACAAAGCCCCGCTTCCATTCCATGCCGTCCTAGCGAAGGCCCGAGAACCTGGCGCTCGCCGATTACGCTAATCACCTTCCTGGAAACGGTCAAAAGCCGTAATGCGTTTACCTTCCCCAAACTCATTCTGACAGATTTATTTATTTATTTATTTTTCTCTCTCTCAGGGTGTATATTTCATGCGTCTGTTTATTTCAATGTTGTAAACGTCATTACAGCTTAACATATTGAGGGCCTTGTTCAGGGGCCCCAGTTTGTTAATAGGAACTTGGAACTTGGCTGCTGATTTGATCAGAAACTCTATATGGAGTGTTCTTAGGAGCACCCCTCCCCCCCCGCCCCCCCAAAAAAAGAGCCCCCCCCCCCCCCCCCCTAAAAAAAAGAGCGATTTTTGATATTAGTTATTAGTTGAGCAGTTAAGGGTCATGTTGAAAGGAGCTTTTGGTGGTTCTTGGATTAGAACCCGTTACCTTTCGATCGGAACGTCTGATCCACTGTGCAACCCCTTCTACTTATTAACGACGATAAATGATGCGTCCCACCTTTTTTTTTTTTTCTTTGTTTTCCGATTGATTTTTATAAAATCACCGGGCGAAAAATTGGATTTGTTCACCAACAGCGACGAGCACTTCATGGACCACGCGTTTGAATAACCTCCACTATTCCTCGACCAGAATCTGTCCAAAGTGACTTGCAGTCATTTCACTTTTACATCTAGGCACGGTGGTTTAGTGGTTAGCACGTTCGCCTCACACCTCCAGGGTCCGGGTTCGCTTCCCGTCTCGGCCATGTGTGTGTGGAGTTTGCATTGTTCTCCCTGTGTCTCAGGGGGTTTTTCTCCGGGTTCTCCGGTTTCCTCCCCCGGTCCAAAAACATGCACGGTAGGTTTGATTGGCAACCTTGGAAAAATTGTGTGTGTATGTGTGTGTGTGTGTGTGTGTGTGTGTGTGATGGGTTGGCATTCCATCCAGGGTGTATCCTGCCTTAATGCCCATAGACGCCTGAGATAGGCACAGGCTCC